>CM028752.1:13515750-14715750 GCA_016801395.1 Leptodermis oblonga
AAAACCAAGGCACGTGAATTGCCTTATGGAAATTTAATTACAAAATTGTGCATTGACGAAGGAATTGAGATGAAGTCCTTTCCCATCCTCTCTCAAGTTCGATTCTCAATTCATCACAGGCAAGAGGATAGCTTTCAATAATGGTGAGTGGATCCTTCTTTCCAAACGAAGTACAAAACGAAAAAAAGTTGAGCTATCTAATGAGTTTGAAGAAGAGGTAATTGAGGGAACAGAAGAAACTGAAGGCGAAGATCAGGATCCTCGAGCACCCACCGGCGGCAAGAATAATTGTATGATAAAAAAGTTGTTCTCAATGCTTATAAGAATGGAATCCAAGATTGATCACATGAAAGGGCGTCAAAATATTATGGAAGATGCGATGAATGACATGCTAAACAAGGCTGGTCTTCCTAATATTGGCTACGGGTTAAAGCCGTTGAGGCTCACCGAAAGGCATTGCAAAATTCTGATACTAATACTGAGTCCGAGCCAGAAGACTATTAGGCCTGTTCTAAAATTTTATGTAGTTTTGGTGCCATGTTAGCATTTTTTGGATAGTATGGTTTATTTTTTTAAACGGAAGGACTTGGAAGTTTGAATTCTTTTTTTTTTTTTTTTTAACTTCATTTTGAATTCTTTGTAAGCTAAACTTTTTTTGTTTTTAGATTTTGAAGTCTTATGTTTTAATAAATTATTTTTTGGTTTGGTTTAAATTACTTTTGTGTTTGATAAGAAGTTGTGGATGATGATATTGAATGTTCTATTTCAAAAAAAAAAAAAAAACTGAGAGATTGAATGCTCTAGAGCAAAGAATATACCACATTTAATAAAGTTCCTGCAAATTTATTCATGCGTTTCTTCAGGTCATAGCAGATTTATTTATTTGATAGTATTTCATAATAGTAAATTGAAGGATCGTTGAATTAACTTACCAAAAATAAGGATATTTTCGTTTGTAAGAAAGTAATTATTATTTACGGAAGTAGAAAAACGTAATATTTTAGCAATTTGAATTCTACATAACAACCGCTATTGAATATCAAAAAAGATATTTAGATATGGGAAAAGAGATATTTAGATATGAATAGTACAGTAATTTTAATTTTAAAAAAGACAAATTTTAAAAAGGAAAAATTTAGAATTTTAATTGTAGAGGAATTCTAATTCTAATTGTAGAGATATCTAAAGTTCTATAGAGAGTTATCTAGAGATATAGAAAGTTGTAGAGATATCTGAATTTTTAAAAACATCCGTGATTTTTAGCTAAAACATCCATTAATACTAATTACTTGAATTCTGAGTTTACAGAATTTAATCATAGAGACCAACAACACCTTCTGTTGTTAGAAACTTGTGCGCATACACGGATTAGATGACAACTCATTAAATATAATAGGATCAGAGTGCATTTCTTTGTTGGATTTTGTCTGAATTGGTATCTGAGGTGTACATCCACATAGGACAGGGTCACTGACCCTGTGTAAGTGAAGATTTTTCCTATAAAAAATGTAGTGTTAAGAAGAAAAAAAAACTGAAAAACTGAAACAGCAATGTTGGGTAAAAATCCAAGGTTTTGGATTCGATCTGACCCGAAAGCGCAGCTTTGGAATAAAGTCTGAAAGCGTTTAGGATCGGGTCGGGTCTTTTTCAGGCCTGTTTTCCCAAATGAACAGTCCTAGGCCACACACATATATAGAGCAAAAGAATTTCAGAAGTTAAAAACCCTCAAAAAGGAGGGTTGGAATCTAGAACTGCCAATTGAAAATTGCAAAGGCGTATCTATAAAACTGACTTCACTGGTTTATTAATAACTTTCTGACCTGAAGGGTACTCTTGCGTACGGTGTACACACATTCTGTCTACGCCAACTTTATTCTTCATTTGTATTCATACATCACAACTTTTAGACATGCTTTTCAAACTACCTATATCTTAGCATTAAGTATACATTCAAGCAAATAATGAAGAAAAAAAAATACAAAAATAATAAAGATATAATTAAATTGTAGCAACAAATTTTGTTTAGTTAACTTTCTTCTCGGGGTAAAACCATTGCGATGGCAGGGAAGGCGATGGAATGCCACTGAATTTTCACAACAATTTGCGGTTAGTGGCCACGCCAAATTGAGCCGCAGCATTGGTCCGCCCAGCAAAGTTCTTGTTGCCGATTGTCCTGCCCACCTGCGCCGAGACGCCGCTGGGAATGTAAGTCGGTGGATTTGGCGCTGGCACCGTCACCAGAGATTGTAACACCAGGTGCTGCTTTTTCATTCCACATCCTCCCTCCCTTTCTCCTGAGGATACTAGTCTGGCAGCTTCACAAGGCTTATAAATGCCGATTGTGAGAAATAGTATTATTGCCACACAGAATCTAGCTTTGAAATTGTTCATGATTTTTGTTGGACAAGTAAACACAAAAATAGTGTAAAAAATATCTTCTTTTTCTGTAACAGATCGATTGATGTTTGTATATATGTGTGCTTTTTGCAAAACACGTTCAGCAGATGCATGCTTATATAGTATAACCAATGCTACTGTAGTATTGCATGACTTGGAAGTTTATGCGTACTTTACGGTCGTATATGATAAACATGGTTTGAATTTTGACCAAAGGGATTTACATAGAAGTCTGCAAATTGAATCGGTCGTCGAAAATTGTGTACTAATTTCTTTTCTCCTAATTCCTCATCCCATTCAAAAGGATATATTTTTTAAAATGTGTAATTTTTTATTAATATGCCATTACTTTTCTCAGTTATAATTTTATTATTTTAATGTTGATTAATTTTTTGACCAGAGATATAATAATAATAGAAAACATATAAATGGTAGAAATATAGTCAAAAACAAAACTATTTCATTAGGATTATAAGAAAATATATAGGACTTCAAGATTTTCAGTGTACCATGGTACAGAAAGGATTAACATTAGAACTTATAAGTGCACTGTGCATACATATATGCCAGGATTTACTGAGTCCTTTCGTCCCTTTTGTTAATCTTTTATCCTTAGGAACCTAATTAATATTGCGTTTACTTTCAAAAAAGGATTGTGCATACGTATATGCCAGGATTTTCTGAGTCCTTTCGTCCCTTTTGTTAATCTTTTATCCTTAGGAAATTAATTAATATTTCATTTACTTTCAAAAAAGGATTATTGTCTCATTCATCTTGAATTTGTTTACATTATATATTTATTAATATAATAATACATGGTCTACAATTAACTCTTATTTAAAACGTAAAGATATAAGTTAATTAGAATATGATGTCAAATTACTTATTTTATGTGTTGTAGATTATAGCCCATAATGTTTTGTACATTTTTCAGCGTTGACTATTTTAATGGGATGAATGAGATAGTACAAGAATAAAGTGTTTTTATCTCTTATTCTTCATGCACCATGTGACGCCGATATGTCATGTGACATCTAATTTTGTACTATTATAATTCTTACAGAGTGTTTTTATCTTGTATCCTCCACGTACACCGTGACACTACCAGGTCATGTGCCTTTTAATTTTATATTATTTCAATTCTTGTTTAACTTTTCGTCTATTTTTAATGTGAATATTATTAGTTGCATCATTTGACACATCTTATTAATTGAGGTTTTTTTTTTTTTTTTTTTTTTCACCACGTAACACTGTCATGATATCTCATTTTAAAATATTACAATTCTTGTTTAGATTTATCTTGTATACTATATCTTAACAATATGAAATTCATTAGACTTCTAAGTAGAGGTGGCAATTGGGAGGGAAGGGAGGGAATTGGGTAGGAAATTAATGGGAGGGAAATTATTAGGAAGGGATAGTTAATTACTCATATAATTTAAATAATGGGAGGGATTGGGATTTCCTATTACCCATTGGGAATTAAATAATTGGGACCTCAATGGGATCCCATTACAGTCCCATTTTAATTCTCACTAATTACACGAAAAAAAATTTTAATTTTCTTTTACCATATTTAATGTTATATTATTATTTGTACTTTTAATTATTAATTATATTTAAAAATTCATTTAAACTATATATTTTTCATTTAACATTATGCACACAGTACGTACATAAATATATCTGTACGTACTGTGCACATGTATATATTTATATGCGTGTACATTTACACACACACACACATATACTTTACGCTATACATATATAGCTTATATATATACATATATATATGTGTACAGTAAGTGTATATACACTTACTGTACATACATACATACATACACACATACATATATTATAGTAGCTTATATACATATATGCGTGCAATGTATGTGCGACATACATTGCACATATATATATATATATATTCCGCATATATATATAATATAAAAATTAAAATAAAAAATTAATATAAATAAAAGAAAAAATAAGAGTAGAAAGAAAAATTATGACGAGAGAACTTACTAGTTTTATAAAGATGAAAATATATATAGAGAGAGAAAGAGAATTAAATGAGTAGATAAAGAAAATTAAAACAATAATATAGAAAAAGAAAACAACAATAATATTTAAAAAAGATAAATTAAAAGAATTTGTTTTATAAGAAAAAGTGAAAAAGGGAAATTGCGGGAAATAAAATGGGTTCCCAAATGGTTACCCATTTAATACCCAAAAATATGTTCATTGGGTCCCAATGGGAACCCATTCCCTCCCATCAAATTCCTTACCTCACTATTTTTCCTCCCATTTGAACCCAATGAGAATTTTTATTGGGAATTTCCCAACCAATAAATAGGGTTTCATTGGGTACCCAATGAGAATGGGAAATATTATCACCTCTACTTCTAAGTAACTCTTTTTGTGCTTTAGTTTTTATTTTCATATGTTATTTAATATTTTAATGCATAATTTCACATTTTCAATACATAATTTTATATTTTTAATATTTAAAAATTAAATTCAGAAACTATTTTAATGGCATAAAGATTTTTTTCTCACATATAAAGTTATTATATATACTTACTAAATTTTTTAATCTCATTAATTTTGGGTCATGACAGTACCTAATTTACACCGTCAACATATCTAGTAAATAAAAAATATCTTAATAGATTGAGTCAATGAATCACCAAGTCAGTATGATTTAGGTTCGAAATTGGCTTGATTACTTTTCACACTGCCTTTAGCTCGGTTCGAGTTTTTTATATTGATTGAGACTAGTTTGGAAGTAAACAGATGACTGGCCGAGGGTATCCCGTGCTTAGCCATGATGATGATGCATCGGAGCGGATGCGTTAAATGGACTCGTGTCAAAATGTTTAAGAAAATCAGTATATTCAACGCTGTTCGCTTAATTTGCGATTTCTATCATGCCAATTAATATAGTGTCAATAATTTCAGAGTTTTGTTATGAGTAACTTAAAAGATTTAATTACTCCAGTCTACACTATCTTAATTTTAACAAACATTAATTTTCTGTTGGAATGGATAACTAATTATTAACCACTCATAAAGAAATGAATACACAAATTAAAAAGTGAATAAATTAATATTTTTATCTTTAATTATTTATGTTTTTTTGTTTGAATACGTATTCGATGAAAATTTGTGTAATGTATGAATATTAAAAAACTACCACTAATTAATGATATTAAACTATACATAAATTAAATAACGTGTGACTTTTACAATTTTAAATTAAAATGTATAAAAAGACATTTTTTTTGGAAAATATTTTTCGAATGGGGGCATATCTCTGAGGACGACAGGAAGTATATATTTATAGACACAGTTGGTTTGATAACACAACTTAATACTTAAAATTATTTTTTCCATGAAATACTTAAAATTATTTGGCCAAAAGATTATGACTTTTAGGGTGTGTGATAATAAAAAATTCAAACATCTTAATCAGGTAAACACGACTTATGATCACTTGAAAAGAAAAAATTATACTCGTAACTTATCACTTAATGCTCCAACTGACATCTCTTTTAATAATTTATATTAATTTCATAAATTACCCCATTCATAGTCATTTATTTATTATATATAGTGACGCTGCACTATCACTCCCTATTTAGTCACTTGTTTTATACAGTACACATTGTTTGCCAACTTTCTTTATGACACAAAATTTGAAAACAAGTAAATGAAATGCATGGGCGACATTTACGGTTAGAGGTGATAACGAGTCGAGCCGAGTTTTGACGTGTTCATTTATTATTCATTTATTTATTGAGGTTAAAATCTTTTTTATGTTCGTTTATATATTAATCGAGCCGAGTTTGTTCATGAACATTCATGTGCGTTCTATCCGGATTAGCTAACAGAAAATCGTAATGTTTAGTTACTTTAATATACTATATCAGCTTTCATAAAAATCAAAATTCAATTTAAACTCATATATTGGTATCTATGTACATATAAATATATATAAAGATTCAATTATTTGTATTATTTAAATTTTAATATTGTATATACTTATTTTATTTATATTATATAGTTAATATTTTAATCGAGCATGTTCACGAATATTAATGAGCTTTCAACACATTGTTCATGTTCGTTTATTATCAAGCCTAAAAATCATGTTCGTGAACTTTTTTATCGAGCCGAACTCGAGCTTGTTCGTGAACGTTCGTGTTCGTTTTCACCCCTATTTATGGTACTTTGATGCTTTAATTTCTATGGCTTCAGTCGCTTGACCAATTATCCTACAGACATTTTTTTATTATCAAAAATATTTTGCATTTTTAATATACATTTCTATATTTTTCACATAATTGTTTTTGTACAATTTCAAAATAATACTAGAACTGAAATATATATAAATTGTTTTTGGTTCATCTCTCTAGCTTTTTTAACTTGTTCAAAAATTTTAAATATCTAGTTTTGGATCTCCTTTCTTTTCTTCTCTAAATACTTCCATTTCTCATTAGAAAAGTTATGTTTTAATTTTTTTTAATTTAAGAAAAGAGTTTATGTTTATATTTTGTTAGGTTCCTCCATACATTTACTAAATATGGATATGTATGGTCTATAATTAATCAATATTTAAAAGGTAATTAGGTGTAAGTAAAAAAATTAATGACACATTAATTATTAGGTGTTGTATTTAAAACTCATAAACTTTTATTTTAAATTTTACACATTAGATTCTTTTAATTTAATAGGAAGATGCGAAAAGTAATATTATATATGTCAAACAAAGGGAAAAGTTAGAGTCAAGTTACTAAAATTGACTTGCTATTAAGTCGATTTGATTTGAACCATTAGATCAATAATCAATGGTTGAAAGTAAATAAGGTGCAAATAAGGTTTAATGGGGCATAGATGTAGGCAATAATAACCAACATAATTGGTAATCGGTTACTTGATATCATAAATGGTAACCGGTTACTTGATATCCATTTAATTTGGAAATTAAAATCACACACCAAAAAAAAAAAAAAAAAAAACCTTCAAAACTAAAATATCTTTTGTATTAATTATCGTTACTTTAGCTACGGTATTGGTATAAATGTCTTCAATTTGAGCTATTGCTATAGCCATGACAAAGATAAAAAAAAGTCATATCTATGCAATACCTTTAAGCCATGATATTGTATTAAAGTTTTTTTTTTTTTTAAATATCCATAAACACATTGAAAAAAATTCCAACCAGTGCCGTAATGTAGAGCGGTGAAATTTATGATTTGGCGTGTTGTGCCCATATTAATTTTAAATATATAATTTTATTTTCCTAGTTATTACACCAGGGATATTCTCAATTAAACATCCCAATAGTCGATCGGTATATACACATTATTTTAATTTACTAATATTAATTTTTCCCAATATATGGGTGGGAATGATAGTTATTAATTTGTTGGGGTATATTATGCACGAAAGCGAGGTACAATTGCATTTCATGTAAGGTACAATGCCCAACTTAATATAAAAAAATATTTTTGTGTCTATATATATATATATATATATATGGTGATAATTAACCTCCAGGGATGATAAATTAAACCGTAACTTGTGAGGTTTATAGAAAATTATAAGTTTCAAACTAAGAATTTTAGACAAGGTGCAATAGTTTTAAATTGAGGCACATTATTTTAAGTATTGGGGTACAACGGTTTTATATGGCGATTATGCCGATATTAATTTTAAAAAATATTTTATTTCATTTTCCTAATTATTTTTGAGCAATTATTACACCCGGGATATTCTAAATTAAACATCCCATTACTCGATCAATTGGTATATACATATTATTTTAATTTACTAATATCAATTTTTTCCAATACATATATATATATATATATATTAGGGGGTATAATAGTTGTTTGTTGTGCACATCGTGCAAAAAAATTGGGGCACAATTGCATTTCCTAATGTATCCCCAAAAAATAACTACTGTACCCCGTCCCATAAATATGAAAAATTGATATTTGTAAATTAAAATATCGTGCATATATCGATCGAATTGGGGTACGATTGCATTTCGTATAGGGTACAATGACCAAAATAAGTGTAACAATTATTTTTGACCAAAATATATGTATGATGATAATTAACTCCCTGGGACGGTAAATTAAACCGTAGTATTTGAGGTTCTATAGAAAATTTTATGTTTCAAACTAAATATTTTGGGCGGGGTACAATAATTTTTAATTTGGGCACATCATTTTCAATATTTGGGTGCAATGATTTTATATGGTGTATTGTGCCCATATTAATTAAAAATATATTTATTTATTTTCTTCATTATTTTTCTAACAATTATAACACACAAGATGTTCTAAATTAAACATCTCAATATTCGATCGATATATACACAATATTTTAATTTACTAATATAAATTTATCCTTTTATATATTGGGCGGGGTAAATAGTTGTTTGTTGGGGGTACAATATGCTCAAAATAGGGTACAATTGCATTTCATGTAGAGTACACTGCTCAAAGTAATCATAAAAAATATTTTTATCTGTCCCAAATATATTTCGATCAATAAGGGATGCTAAATTTAACCGTAATATATGAGAAAATTGTAAGTTTCAAACTTAGAATTTTGTGCGGGTTACAATTATTTTTAATTGAGGAACATTATTTTCAGTATTGGGGTACATTGGTTTAATATGGTGTATTGTGGCCATATGAATTTTTAAAAAATTTTATTTTTATTTATTTCATAATTATTTTTTGAACAATTTTAACTCTGAGATTTACTAAATTGAAAAAATCTCATTACTCAATCGGTGTATATAGAAACTAATTTAATTTACTAATATCAAATTTTCTCAATATATATTGGACGGGATACAATAGTTGTTTGTTGGGCACATCGGGCAAAAATTTAGAGTACTATTGCATTTCATATAGGGTACAATGCCCAAAGTAATTGTAAACATGATTTTTCGGGCCAAAATATATTTATGGCAACAATTAACCCCCGGGATGATAAATTAAACCGTAGTACATGAGGTTCTATAGAAAATTTTAAGTTTCGAACTAAGAATTTTGGACGGGGTATAATAGTTTTTAATTGGGGGCATATCATTTTCAATATTTGGGTACAATGAATTTATTTGTTGTATTGGGTCCATGTTAATTAAAATATATTTATTTATTTATTTATTTTCTTCATTATTTTCTAACAATTATAGCACCCGAGATATTCTAAATTAAATATTACAATATTCGATCGGTATATATACATTATTTTAATTTACTAATATTAATTTTTCCTTATATATATACATATATATATTGGACTAGGTACGAAAGTTATTTGTTAGGATACATTATGTGCAAAAGTAGGGTAGAATTGCATTTCATGTAAAGTACAATGGTTAAAGTTATTTTTAAAAAATAATTTTCTATCCCAAATATATTTCTCTCAATAAGTAACTCGGGGGATGGTAAATTATACCGTCCGTAGTATATGAGCTTCTATAGAAAATTGTAAGTTTAAAACTAAAAATTTTGGGCGGGGTACAATTGTTTATAATTGAGGCACATCATTTTTAGTATTGGGGTACAGTGATTTAATATTGGGTACTCAACCTTTATTACTTAAAAATGTATATATTTATTTTTCTAATTAGTCTCAAACAATTATAACACCCAATATGTTCTAAATTAAATATACTGATATTTGACCGGTATATTCCAAATATTTTAATGTTTTTATATCAAATTTTCCTCTTATATATTTGGCCGGGTACAATAGTTGTTTGTTGGTGTACATTATGCACAAAAGTAGGGCATAATTGCATTTTATATAGGGTACAATGGTTAGAGTTATTTTGAAAAAATATTTTTCTGTCTCGAATATATTTCTCGCCATAAGTAACTTGGGGGAAGCTAAATTAAACCGTAGTATATGAGGTTCTATAGAAAATAAGTTTAAAACTTAGAATTTTGGGCGAAGTATAATAATTTTTAATTTCATATCATTTTCAGTAATGGGATACAATAATTTTATATAATGTACTCAGCCTATATTCATTAAAAATATATATTTATTTTCTTAATTATTTTCGAAAAATTATAACAGCCGAGATGTTCTAAATTAAACATCTCAATATTCGATCGGTGTATACACAGTATGTTAATTTACTAATATAAATTTTTTCTGTTATATATTAGGCGGGGTACAATAGTAATTTGTTGGGGTACATTATGCTCAAAAGTATGGTACAATTACATTTCATATGGGGTACACTGCTCAAAATAATTATAAATTTTTTTTTTTGGTCCCAAATAGATTTTGAGTAATACTTAAGTTGGGGATGACAAATTATATGAGGTTCTATAGAAAATTGTAAGTTTCTAACTTAGGATTTTGGGCGGAGTACAATTATTTTTAATTGAGCCACATCATTTTCAGGATACACTGGTTTTATATGGTGTAGTGTGCCCATATTAATTAAAATTATTTATTTATTTACATAATTATTTTTTGAACAATTATAACACTGAGATGTGCTAAATTAAAAAAATCTCATTACTCGATCGGTATATATACAAACTAATATAATTTACTAATATCATTTTTCCTTGGTATATATTGGACGGAGTACAATAATTGTTTGTTGGGCGCTTCGTGCAAAAATTTGGTGTACAACTGCTTTTCATATAGGGTACAATGTCAAGAGTAGTTGTAAACAT
Source organism: Leptodermis oblonga (assembly GCA_016801395.1). Lineage (NCBI taxonomy): Eukaryota > Viridiplantae > Streptophyta > Magnoliopsida > Gentianales > Rubiaceae > Leptodermis > Leptodermis oblonga. The sequence goes on from CM028752.1 coordinate 13,526,874, forward strand.
TATTTTTTGGGCCAAACTATATTTATGACAAAATTAACCCCTGGAGAAGGTAAATCTATATGAGTTTCTATAGAAAATTTTCAGTTTCAAACTATGAATTTTGACAGGGTATAGTTATTTTTAATTGAGGCACATCATTTTCAATATTTGGGTACAATGATTTTACATGTTGTATTGTTTCCTAATTAATTAAAAAATATATATTTATTTTTTTAATTATTTCAAACAATTATAACACCCGAAATGTCCTAAATTAAACATCCTAATATTCGATGGGTATATACACAATATATTAATATACTAATATAAATTTTTTCTTTTATATATTAGGCGGGGTACAATAGTTGTTTGTTGGGATACATTATGTACAAAAGCAAGGTACAATTGCATTTCATCTAAGGTACAATGCTCAAAAGTAATTGTAAAAAAAATATTTTTTCTGTCCCAAATATATTTCTCTCGATAATTAACCCTGGTTATGGTAAATTAAACCGTAGTCTATATAAAAATGTAAGTTTCAAAGTATTGGGCGGGGTACAATAATTTTTAATTTTGGCATGTCATTTTCAGTATTGGGATACAATGGTTTAATATTGTGTACTCAGCCTTTATTAATTAAAATTATATTTATTTTCTAATTATTTTCAAACAATTATAACACCCAAGATGTTCTAAATTAAACATCCAAATAGTCGATCAGTATATACACAATATTTTAGTTTACTAATATCAAATTTTCCTTTTATATTTTGGGCAAGGTGCGATAGTTGTTTGTTGGGGTACATTATGCATAATAGCAGGGTACAATGCTCAAAGTAATTATAAGAAATTTATTTTTTCTGTCCCAAATATATTTTGAGCAATAATTAACACCCTGTGATGGTAAATTAAACCATAATATATGAGGTTGTATAGAAAATTGTATGTTTCAAAATTAGGATGTTGGGCGGGGTACAATTACTTTTAATGGAGGAACATTATTTTCAATAATTGTGGTACACTGGTTTTATATAGCGTAATGTGCCCATATTAATTAAAATATTTTTGGTTATTTTCATAATTATTTTTGAACAATTATAACACAGAGATGTGATAAATTAAAAACCACATTACTCGATCGGTATATCTACAAACTAATTTAACTTCCTAATATCAATTTCTCCCTATATATATGTTGGGCGGGGTACAATAGAGTTTTGTTGGGCACATTGACCCAAAAATTGGGGTATAATTGCATTTCATATAGGGTACAATGTCCAAAGTAATTGTAAAAATTATTTTTCCCTCCAAACTATATTTATGGAGATAATTAAAACCCAGGGATGGTAAATTTAACCGTAGTCTACGAGGTTATATAGAAAATGTATGTTTCAAAATTAGAATTTTGGGCGGGGGTACAATTGTTTTAAATGGAGGAACATTATTTTCATATTGGAGCACACTGGTTTTATATGGTGTACTGTGCCCATATTAGTTAAAATAATTTTTGTTATTTTCATAATTATTTTCGAACAGTTATAACACAGAGGTGTAATAAATTAGAAAACACATTACTCGAGCGGTATAGATACAAACTAATTTTATTTTCTAATATAAATTTCTCCCTATGTATATGTTGGGCAAGGTACAATAGAGTTTTGTTAGGCACATTGTGCAAACAATTGAGGTACAATTGCATTTCATATAGGGTACAATGTCCAAAGTAATTGTAAAAAATATTTTTCACTCCAAAATATATTTATGGCAATAATTAACCTCCGGGGATGGTAAATTTAACCGTAGCATATGAGGTTCTATAGAAAATTTTAAGTTTCAATCTAAGGATTTTATGCAATATACAATAGTTTTTAATTGGAGCACGTCAGCTTCAATATTGTGGTACAATAATTTTATATGGTGTACTCTGCCCATATTAATTAAAAATATATATATATACATATATTTTTATTTTCTTAGTTATTTTTGAAGAATTATAACACCCTAAATATTCTAAATTAAACATCCAATTCTATATTAATACACAATATTTTAATTTACTAAGATTAATTTTTCCCCCATATATATATTGGGTGAAGTACAATGGTTATTTGTTGGGGTACATTGCATACTCTATTTAGTAGTTCCTACTAATTTTTTAATCTTATTTTTGTAATAAATAAATAATTACCACCCTTATATTCACTAAAAGATAATAACTTACCTTTTGATAATCTAAAATTTTATTGTAAAAATTAATAAACTTTTATATGTTACAATACTTTATCATTTTTTTTTTTAGACAAATATATACTTGTTGTAGGTGTAAATATAACTTGTTACCAAATAATAATAAAAATAATAATAACTTGTTACCTATTGTTATAACATGCTATAGCAAGTTACATGTATTTAATGCAATAATTGTGTGTAGTGCATTTCATGGTAACAATGGCTTAATGGCAAGTCAATATTAAATGACTTGACCCTAGCATTTTCCCAAACAAAGTACTACTACTTGAAGCCCTAAAAACTTATTTGGGCTCTGTTTGGTATCACAACTCAAATTATGGTTTGAGTCTCATTTTGATTTTATAATAGTTTTTCATCATTCCCAACAAGCCTTTTTACATTTTCAATAAACCTTTTTACATTTTCAATACACCTTTTTATATTCCTAATTTAATTTTAATATTATAAAATCAAAATAAAATTCAAATCATGGTTTGAGTTGTGATACCAAACAGGGCCTAAATAGTGAGTGATAGTGCACCGTCACTATATATAATAAATAAATGACTATGAATGGGGTAATTTATGAAATTAATATAAATTATTAAAAGAGATGTCAGTTGGAGCATTAAGTAATAAGTTACGAGTATAATTTTTTCTAACTTTGAAAGCGTTATGCAATTTATTTTTTCTTCATTTTTGAAAAGAAAAAACGTACTTATATAACATCAAATGGTTTAATTTTCTTCAAAAAATTATTTTCTAAGTTTTAACCACACGTTATGTATAAGTCTCATGTCCTTGCCGTTTGATTTCAAATATAGCTAGATGATGAAAAACAAGGGGTGAAAGAAATGGTACAGAATTAGGCTGTTGGAATTCAAAAGATCGAAATATTTGAACTTGACCTGGGACTTTCATCCTTACCTTAGAAGACTTTGTTTCAACTCTGTGACAATTTTAAGAAAATTATCATTTAAAAAAAAACAATGCCAATCCAAACACCCTTGTCTTTCCCTTAATTCAAATTTAAAAGCTCACAATTTTCTCACAAATATCATCCACACATTATTTTAAAATTGAACGTCATCATTACACTTTTTTTTATTCTTTTCTACACAAATGCAAAAAAAAGAATCCCTAAAAATAATTATTGCTTCTTTAAAATAAAAATTTCTCATATTTGGTCACAAAGTAAAAGAGTCCCAACTGATCGAACAGAGAACTGAGAGCAAATCAAAGGCAATTAAAGACTGGAAATGTGAGATGCATGCATTAAGCGTTTACGTACGTAAGAATTATGGAGTCAATATCAGCGAATGCTAAGCAGGTTCTCTCGTTCAACTTTGAGCAAAAAGAGTCGTGGGGCATGCAGCGAGAAAGTACGAGAATACAAGTGAAAACAGAGCTTCTTTCAAAGTTCCAAATGCCGTGTCGCGTAATAGCGGGACAAAAGCAAAGTCATCTTCGGGGAATTCCATGTTTTCAAACTTCAAAGGGTTAGACTAATTAATACCTTAAAATTAATAGAACGAGTAAACACTTTCAGCGAAAAATGAAGTATGAACAGCTTGGAAGCAAAGAAGAAGAGGTAAGCGCATCGAGTGCGATGCAGGGCAAGAAATCCGGATTGAGATCAGAGTTATCAAATTAAGGTTTACCTTGCATTTTTATTTTGCCAAATTTAGGGGGTGAGGAAGAGGGAAAGAAACAAGGAGAATATTTGTTTGGTATGGTTCCGCAATGACTATTTTACTTTGACCGACAAACAGGAAATGATCGAATGGTGTCAGGGCTGGTCCTTATACTTCTAACACTTATAAGGCCTTGGTGCAAAACAATTAAAAAAAAAAAAAAAAGCCCCCAAACAAAACAAAAAATTTTAGGAAACAGCTGATTAAAGGGCTGGGGGCTTATGACCCTTTATTAGAAATATAATAGGTAAAAATGACTGAGGGGGACGTAATGAACCTTACCTCATGGTACAAATTTTGTACAAAATGCATATGCTAGATAATAAACTATACAAATTCCGACTCCCTAACCAACCGAATCATTGATATTACTAGTCTATCTACTCTAACAATTTCTGGTCTATCTAGTTTAGCAATTTCTTGTATCCTTCTTGCGAGTTCCGCTTCCTGATATGTTCTTGATATTCTCTGAGTATTTGCTTCTTTTGCCAGAGCATATGAAGTCAGAATGATCCAAACAAAATAATAATAATGTAAAAAGTTATCTATAATTAGTTTTTCGTGCTTTTCTAGATGCAAAATCATATATTAGTATTTGTTTAAAGATTTTCTAAAATATCATTTTCAATGCACAAAATTGCCAATCCAGTTAGCCGTTCTTGTGACGTTGAGGATCTCAAATATGTTTTTAACAATTTTATTTTTGAAAAACTTCTCTCTGCTGATGCTACAGTAACATGCATTGTCAACATAATTCTATAAGCAATTGCAACACTTGGATAACAATCTGCACCACTCACAAATTCAAGAATATCAGTCGATGACATGATTTCATTTGGTAAAGTCTCTCGCAATTCTTTCAGTTCTGTAAATAAATCATCAAAATCAACATCTTATGAGTTTCCACGTGTAAAAGTATAATTTAAATTAGCACAACATTTTTTTAATTCACCATCATCTAATGTTTCTAACGTTTTGGAATCAAACAAGAAACCAAATACATTTGCAGAAGCTTTCATTTCCTCAAACCTACATTCCAAAGAAGAAATTGCCATGTCCACAATTACAAAAAAATAAGCAAATTTAAAGGCCTCTTCTGGTGATAGTGATGCATCATCATTTTGCTTTCTCATCAAATTGTCTTTTCCTAAAAATGCAATGCTTTAATGGAAATATTGGTTCTATATTCATATCAGAGGGGAGAGTCTAGGCATCATTCTAACTTGAAGTAAAACCATCACTTCTATATTTTTTTAAAAAATAAATTACATCTTCTATTTGTTTCATAGCAGAGTCAATGGACATAAATTTTAATTGTAGTGTCTTATTCACCTTATTTATAACAAGCAAGATTTTATACCAAATGACCATACTAAGTAAAAATTCAAAACTTTCAATTGTATTAGCTAAACTTTCAGCTTCACTTTTTGACTTTGCATCATCACAAATGTCATATAGTTCTAATAAAGTTACTCTTATTTTCGGAGCGTGAAATCTAATAGGTCTAACACTTTTAACACGACTTTCCCAACGTGTATTTGACGAAGGTTGGAGAGTTAAGCCTTCTACATTATCAAGTAAAACATTCCATCTTTTAGTACAACTTGAAAACAATACAGATATGTGTTGCACTATTCTAAAAAAAGAAAATGCTTGAACACAAGAATGAGCCATATCACAATGAGTAAGATTAAGACTATGACAAGCACATGGCATGTACAACGCTCTTGGATTTATTTCAAGCAGCCTGTTTTGAACTCCTTTGTATTTTCCTTTCATATTGGAACCATTATCATAACCTTGACCTCTTATATTTCAATATTAAGAGCAAGTAATTTTAACACTTTTATTAATTCATTAAAAAGTCCTAAACCAGATGTATAATCCACTTTTAAAAACTCTAAAAAATACTCTTCTACTTTCACTTTGTTACTTGACATATTAACACATCGCACTATAAATGTCATTTGTTCTTGATGACTTATATCTGGAGTACAATCAAGAATTACTGAAAAATATTTTGCCTACTTAATTTTATTAACGATAATACTTTTAACATTATCAGCCAAAACAGAAATCAACTCATTTTGAATTTGTTTACCAAGATAATGATGATGAATTTCATTATTTTGAATGCGCCTAATATGATCTTGCATCACAACATCAAATTCAGCAATCATTTCAATCAATCCCAAAAAGTTTCCATTATTCTCTTGATAAAGTTTCTCATTACATCCTCGAAAAGCCAAACAATGTTTAGAAAGACATTTTACAGTTGCTATTATTCTTATTAGAACTTGCCTCCAATGATCTTTTTCTATGGATATTTCTCATTGTAAGTCTTTATCAATTGTTTGGTTTTATCTAATCTCATTTTTAATTCATTCCAAGAGTTCGTATTGGTTATATGTTCAGCAGAATTTTCATGTCCCTTAAGCCGTTCACTAAGATGTCTCCAATCTTTAAAACCATCATTTGCCAAATAATTTTTATTGTTTTGAGATTTAAACAACTTACAACAAAAGCAATAAACTTTATCTACATGTTTATTATATATCAACGACTTTTGATCTCATTCCTCTCCATTACTTAACTTTCTAGTATAATAATCATATGAAAAATGTCTAAACATTTTGTCTTTAGGAAATACAAGATCCATTTCTCTCATAGGCCCTTTCTTAACTAAAATATCTCGTGTATTAATATTAATGTTATCCTAATTTCTTGGATCATATACATCAATTATAGAAGACAATTGTTCATCAAGACCTACGGTCTCATTATTTGCCACATTATGAATATTGTCATGGTTACTCAAGTTATTTATCTATTCACTACTATTAAAATGATCAATTTCATTTGAGCCATTAACATTCTCTTCATTTGAATTTTCTTTATTTTCATGAAAACTTGTTCTCTGAACAAAAAATTTATTAATAGCACATCTTTGTGATTCAATCAATTCCTCTTTTTTTTTTTTTTTTTTTTTTTGCTTTTCTTCCTTTTCTCATGTTCAGAAAAATATTTTTTAGGCATCATAATGTCACAACACAAAATCAATCTATTATAATGTACAACGACACAAAAGCACAACAATAACAAGAAGATCAAATGATATTTAAGTCAATTTGCGAAGAAAGAAACAACATCACCTGGAATAAATGTTAATTCTGAATATCAATGTGTATTGGCTCTTTAAGCACCTGTTCAAAAAAAAAAAACAAGTCGACATCCAAATATGAAATAATTCAATTCCATTAATCATTAATGATTATGAAAACAGAAACTAGAATGAAAATTATGAAAGTAAAGATTAAAAAAACAAAAACAGTAAACAAGGACAACTTTAGTTACTAACTTATTGTACAAAAGTACAAGTTTAGTTAAAAAATTGATGGGGTAGAGGAATAGAAGCTTCTATGTTCTAACTCCATTTAAAAACTAAAAAAAGTATTTTAAAAAAAAAAAAAAACCCTCTGTTGGTCGGTCCCCTGAGTCCCAGTCTCCCCTCTCCGGCTCTCTTGCCTCTCTAAGCTCTCTTTAGAGTTTAGACTTTAATTAAATCAAAGAAGTGCATGCAGCAGCCAGCAGCAACCCCCTCCTCTCTCTCTCTCTGTCACCAGTGGTCTAGTACAATTCATAATTTAAAAAAAAAAAAAAGAAGCTCCCAAAGCAATTTAAGACATGCACTTCTTTTTGGCCTTTTCTTTAACCGTCTCCCCTCGAACCCCTCCCTAAGGGCCTTTCCTTTGACCGATTACAAATTTACAATAATAAAATAAAGAATGAAAAAATTAAGACATACCTATAAAAAAGAATCCTTGCTTGTGCCGTTCAATAGCAAAATCTCAGAATTGAAGACTGATTTCAATAGTTTTGTAACTTGAATAAGGGAAACTAAATTTCAATGGTAGAATAGAAAAGCCATAGTTTTGGAGATGAAGATGGGAAGAGAAGAATCGAAGACAGGAAGAGAATGCCCACTTTTATGAAATAAACTACAGTTAAGAAAAAAAAAGGTTTAGTAAAACGTTTATGAAATAATTTTGGGCTGCCATTTGAAAAAAAAAAAAGAAAAAAGAAAAAAAACCACTTTTATATTTAAACTTTTCAGTTTTCACATAAAAATTAATTTGGGCCTAAAACTAAAATTTTAAAAACTTAAACCTACTAATACATATTAGTATATTATAATAATTTTGAGCCATTCAAAATTTTGGGCCCTGGACCGTCACACGGGCTGCACTGCCCTTTGGGCCGGCCCTAAATGGTGTTTTAGTAATAAACTAATAATGTACATTTTAGTTGACTCTTCTCTCTCTCTATTGAGTCTCACTATTGTACTTAAAAATTGTGTCATGTATAATGTAATAATCCAAAATTAAGTTACTTCCTTGTGCATTATTTCTATTCATATTTATGGTGCGATATTGAATTGAGCTGCTTCACCTTCAAACTGTTCAAACTCGTTCAAGCTCGGCTCATTTATTAATTTAACTTAAAATTATTTTTGTATTTTTTTATTTATTAAATCAACAAGCTTGCCGATCTTTACCCGAATCAAGACGAGCCTGAACTTATTAGTAAACATCCATGTTCATTCTCTCTCGTCATTTGCTAATGTAAAATGATAGCATTTGGTCAACTTAAAATATATATTGTGCCACTTTACATAAGGTCTAATTTCAATTCAAACCCATATGTTGAGATTTATGTACAAGAACTTATATACGAATTTAACTATCTTTATTATTTTTAATACTTTTATGTAATATATATTTATTTTATTTATATTATATAAATAATATTTTAATTAATTGTGTTTATGAACGTAAACAAATTTTTATCCCTTTATTCATTTATTGTTCATGCATAGTTAAGTTTAAAATCATGTTTGTATTTATTTATTTATTATTTAAAATATAAATGAGTTCGAGCCACACTTTTATCCAATCCATCCCAAACTTATTCATAAACTTTAATTTTATATCTCAGTTTTACCTAGTCACTTATTTGCTTATTTGTTCATCTATGGCACTAGAAAAGGATTTAAATTATAAGCTCATTATGATCGATATTTGGTGTTATGTATTCATAATTTATTGTAGTTACTATACTTTTTGAAAAGTTAAGTTTTAATCTTATACGAGTAGATCTATCAGGGCTTTTATGGACTTTTTGCACAATTTTAAGTTGGCTTTTGGGCAACAAGTAAGCGAGCTGAAAAGCTTCTTCTTCTTGGGGAGGCATTATACAGGGTGGGTATCCTTGGTACGAGCGTGGACCAGAATGCGAAAGGGGGTTTTCCCAATCATATATCTCGGCTGCCCAGTTTATCGGGGACGCTGTACACGAGTTATGTTTAAGCTATTATAGGAGAAGATCAGGGGCAGATTGGTGGTATGGCACACAATGCTTCTTTCTAAGGGGGAGGGTGACTGCTTTTGATCAAGCATGTGCTCTCGGCTATCCAACTCATGTGCTAGCGGTTCACCAGCTCCCCAATGGGGTATTACAAGCGATGGAGGCCAATTTCTTTTCAAGGACCTCAAAAAGGGGCCCAAAAAAGCACTGGAGAGCTTGGAAAAAGCTAGTTGTTTTGGTGGAGGAGAATGGTTTTGGGTGTGGAGTTTGAAGGTAATCACGGATGCTTTCTCTTGCAAATTGTGGTGGAAAATTCATGCGTCGTCGATGCCGTGGGCTCGTTTTATGAGGACAATGCCTCCTGGGGCACGCCGATCATATATGTTCGGCTTGTTCACGGTTAAATTTGCTTATGAGTTAGTTTGCAATAGGGGCAGGGCAGCACCTGGTTTGGATATGTGGCAGCCGAAAATTCCAGTTATGATCTCGGTTTTCTTGCGGAGATTGGGAAATGGTTTATTGCCTTTTGATGATACTTTGAGAAAGATGGGGTTTCTTCTGGTCTCCAAGTGCCTTTTCTGCATAGGGGAAGAGGGTTTACACCATACTTTTTTCACTTGTGCAAGATCCAGGAAGATATGAGCGCAGGGTATGGCCTTCTTCAAAATGAGGCTGGGCCAGCTATCTTCTTGGGAATCAGGGGTGGGCTTCTTCTACATGGACAGGGATTTTCCGAGGGATCTTAGGGCGTTGGTGGGGGTGGTCTTACTTTGGGTTATTTGGAAGGCATATAGTGGGGCGTTCTTTGATGAGGTTTATCTCTTGCCTGGAACGGTGGTTAAGAGTTTAGATCCACCCTCTTTGAGTTGGCAGCACTCAAACCTCTAGATCTCTCTCCTCCGTATTCTTTCTTAGTGGTGGAAGGTATCATCCCTAGATGGGCTTTTAGGAAGAAGCGGACTCCTCGGGTGGTGGCGTGGCATCCTCCACCTACAGGGATTTACAAGTTGAATGTAGACGGATCCTCTAAGGGCAACCTTGGCCGGCATGAGGGGGGGTTTGTTCTTAGGGATTCAGTAGGCTGTGTGGTGATGGCTGCATCACTCTCTCTGGGAACTCTTACGAGCTTCCAAGCAGAGGCCTAAACCTTGTATTTCAAATTATTAGTGTGCGAGGAGTAGTGGGTGAGGAAGCTTTTGGTGTGACGCCCCGCCCCAACCCCCCGTTCCCTCCAGTCTATTCCCGACGACGAAGAGCGAGACGGGTCGAGTGGGTATCATTCAGGCTTGCGCCCAACAATGGATACAGATAATAAAAAAGAATTACAATAAAACTATTTTTATTACCCTAGCAATTCAAGCAGTTCGTGGCAGCGGAAAGTAAAGATAAAGTCTGAGGATGGTCCTAGACCAAATTATCCTCCCAAAACCATAATTGTACTGAGTCTAACTATTACGGAGTTCTTGTCTTTATTGATTTCGTTCACACCCATCGGCCTTACCTCTATCGTCACTCAAGTCAAGCCCCTGTAAAATAATAAGATGGAAAGGGGCGAGTTTCACTAAGCTCAGTGAGAGATCTTGGGTTTTCTTAGGAAAATTCCCACCGTAAGTCTTTAAATAACAAGCCGAGTAAGCGAGTAAAGAGTTCATGCGTATATCTATATAACAGCGGAATTATAGGCATACATGGAAAGCAGGTAAACAAGTCAAGCAAGTCAATCATGTCGAGCACGTAAATCAAGTCAAGCAGGTCATGTAGTATGGGCAAGCATATAGCAAATACTAATGCAGGCATGGCAGCACAGATACAATAATTATATGCACCATATTTGAGTCACTAGACTCCTTGCAAACAGATAGCACAGTCTAGCTTTCTCATATTAAAGCTAAGTTGGAATCTATTCACGTATCGGGTTTTTCTTGTGTGATGGTTTGCAAAGTATATCGCCTCACGGGAGCCGTATCAATAGAACCTGGTATGCTCGACCGCAGGGCTTTTGGATCCTTGGCCTTTTTCCAAATTGGGCCAAAACGGGTATTCCTCTCATATAGAAGGAGTGTCGGCTCCCAGCGACACGTCTTTCATCGACAAGCCCTACATAGTGAGCAAGCAACTACTATCTAGTCAAGCGGGAAGACTCAATGCCCAAGTCTTTTCAGGTAGGTCCTTATGGCCTATTTCACGCTAAGGTGATCATGGCAACCTAGCATGCTTCATACATTTCTAGAGTCAATCATGCAATCTTCGATATCATTATCCTGGGACGGGACGGGCCTAGTCACTTCTTGGCCGATGCATGATGTTTGTATGTGTTCATGGGCATACATCTCTAGAGGCAATTATGCAATCCTAGATTACATGTGCTCAACCTTGATAAGGCACCAACCTTCTTGGCTACTATGTCGTGCTTTCAGATATAGGTGCATGCAATTATAGGTATTCAAATGATCATGACAAGTCACACACATTCAAGTCAAGTCAAGTCAAGTCGAGTCAAGTATGGCATAATATAATCAATCATAGCATCATCATGTTAAGCAAACACGTATACACAATTAGCAATAAGTTGTATTTAAAATAGGTAATTGGTGAGGTGTGGGAAACCTCTTTAGAAAATGAAGCAAGCAAGTAGGTATTGTTACACACAATTACTAATTAGATAGTCCAATTAAGTCTTATAAAAATAGCGAGTAATCCCTCACCTTTCGTAGTTGTGAGCATAAAGACGGTTGACTAGATCGATTCGTGGTCAACGGTCAACTCCTGCAAAACGAGCGTTCTAGTGTGAATTACTAAAGTTTGATATTAACTTTAGGTCAACTATGTTTGACTTTGACTTTAGGTCAACTATGTTTGACTTTAACTTTAGGTTAACTAGGTTTAACTTTGACTTTAGGTCAACTATGTTTGACTTTGACTTTAGGTCAACTATGTTTGAAGGTCAAGGTCAAAGGTCAAGTTGTGAAATAAGGTCAATTTGAACTAAGGTCAAGTCTTGGATTAATGTAAATTTCACAATTAAGGTCTAGTTTAAAAATAAGGTCAAGTTCCAAGTAAAGGTCTTTCTCAAATCCCTTTGGTCATTTTTGAAAATAAGCTAAACTTTTGGGCAAAAACCAATTTATGAAAAATAAGGTAAATTTCGGTTCTGGGTTGTGTCCGAGTTTCTGTATGACTTGAGTGGAAACTCGCACCTGGGTTTTGTGTTGTTCGTGAAGTTTTTAGGTTTAAAATTCACAAAAAGGCTTTTTGGGTCTCGTCCGAGTGGCTGTCCGATTCGGATGGAAAATCGAATGGCTGGTTCAATTTTTCAAAAACTACTGGTTTAGGGTACCACTTTCGGGGTTGGTTTAAACAGGTTTCCAATCTATTTTAATCCATTCTAAAGACGTAGATCTATATTCTAACATATAGGCTATTGGTAGGAACTTAAATTACGTGAATACAAGTACTTCAACTTATTAAAAATCATCCCGACCTAGGCTCGGAACATTGATTTTTGAACATGCATATTTCCGAATTTTGGTTCTCGGATCTAAAGCATTATGGCTTATAAAAATCTAGAAGCATGCATCCTAAGCATAATAACTTGTAAAGAATTCAACCAACATCCTAAACATGCTTTCTACCCATCAATTAACATGAATATCTTAATTACTTGTTATCCAAGTTTTCCTATATGTTCATGCTTTTAATTCCGTACTTCGATTCTAATCCCAAATCAAATACTTACCATGAGGTCCTACGAATACCACGAACTCAAGAACATCAATGAAGGTGCCACGGCAGCGGCGATTCGTCGTCGGTGGTGGTTCGATAAGCTTCACGGCTTCTTTAATTTTTTTTGCTTAAGTATTTGTAAAAGCTTAATTCTTGAAAGTTAAGGATGTATTTATAAGCATCCTTTAGGTTAAGGGAGATCATAATCTTCTTTAAATAAGGTAAGGTAAATTTGGGTGATTTCCTTCTACCGAATTGATTGTGATTCCAAATTCCTTAATTAAAGATTGTTTCCCGTTTTCATTTTCTTTTGTCCGAGTACTCGTCCAACTCGGATGGTAACTCGCATGGCCTAATTCCACGTATTCCTTCCTTTTCTAATTCTTATGCTATTTGAGTTTCTGTCCGACTCGGATGAAAACTCGTATGACGCGATTTTCCAGATTCGTTCCTTTTATGCTTCTCTCATTTCCTTGTTTCACTTTAGGTAATTATCACTTCTATATTAACTATCAATCAAGCATTAATTCTAGCAATCAATTAGGCAATCAATCTAGAAATCAATCAAGCAATCAATTTAAGCATGCAATCAATTAAACAATCACTCAGGCAATCAATCACGCACTTAATTATTCCGGTTTCTATAATTTAAGAGCAAGCAAAATGTCTATTTTACACTTAATATGTTTCGATTTCTAGCTCAAAATTTTTGGCTCCTCACATTTGGTAGAGAAGGATTTGCAAGGTCTTTTGGATGCTCTGCATCAGGGTTATTGGTCGTGAAGGCATTGCTCGTAATCAGGAGGGTGGTACGCCTACGTCTTATTTTGACTCGGTGGACTTCATGCACATGTATAGAGAAGCAAATGCGGTGGTGGACTTCTTAGCAAGGCCAGCTAGCGCACAAGTGGTTACTGAGTATTTTGGTCATACTTCTTTGCCTCAAGGCTGAGGGGCTTCGTTAGTTTGGATGCGCGCTCCTTCTCTTATTTTAGGGGATGAGCCACTACATGTACCACACTTTATTTTTGCATCTGCATATTTGCATATTTGTATTACCAAGGTAAGGTTCACTATGTCCCCCTTGGTTCCTTTTACACTAGGCTATTCCTGCCTTTTTAATAAAGGGTCACCATGCCCCTCTCACCCCCACCACCTACTTAATAAGCTATTACCCAAAAGAAAAAGTTAAGTTTTAATCATTATACTTCTCTTATTCCCAAAATTGGTTACTGAGCTTTTGAAAATATCCCAAAATTAGTTATTTTAGGGCCTATTTGATAATATTGCTTAATATTTAAAATTATTTGATTATAAAATAATGAGTGACTCTGTTTGATAACGAAAATTCAAACTTCTTAGTTGATTAAGCCCAACTTATTTCATTTAGAAAATTTAAGCAGTAAAAGTTTGCTTATCATTTAATGCTCCACCGAATGGTTCTATAAATAAGTCAAATTTTATTTGCGAAACTATCCCTTTAATTACATAGTGATGTAACTATAAATACATTTATTTGAATAAATTATTATTCTATTATTTTTATTTTACATACCACTCATTTTAATTTCATTTCATTTTATTTAAATATAAACAATCATTTGAATAAATTAGTATTTTAATATTTAAAATTAGCATAGCAGATATACATTTTATTTTTTATCATATTTTCATTCAGTAAATTTAATTAGTTAATTTTTTAAAATTCTATATTTATGTTGAAAATTATTGATAAATTATATATTCTATATATTTTTATAAACATCGTTCAATAATATATTTTAAAATTTTTATATATTTTATATTAACTATATATGATGTTCTATTGTAAAATTAATATTTTTATGTGGTTGATAAAAATGAATGAAATGGTAAACTTGCACATTTTTAATATTCAGCATTCAGATAAGTCTAATTATCATACATGAACCGATTAAACATTATGTTTCAAAGGTTGAAATTTTTTTTTGCATTCATATCTAAGATATATAATCAATTCAATGGTTTCAACATTAAGCATTACTTTTTATCAAACAGACCCTTAGCCATTAGGATAGTTAAAGATAAGAGAATCCTATTTTTTCATAAAATGACACAAAAGTCCTCATTTATTTGTTACTCTCTCCGTTCTCCTATAAGTGTTCATTTAGAGAATTTTTTTGTTCTCAAATAAGTATCCCTTGACCCATTTTAATACAAAAAAGTTATAAAGTTCCAGTATCACCCCTTATTTACTTATCTAGCTAATGATATAAATTACAATGTCATTATTTGAAAACGGAAGGAGCACGTACTTCACAAATTTCTTTTCACCTCATTCTCCCTCTTCTTCCTCTCTTTCCCTCATTCTTTATAGCTAATGCTATTGTAAATTACTCCACAGTGAGGAATGAGATTTGCCAAGAAGAATTTCAGAAAATGATCATAAAAGTACTTACTCTAAAACTTCAACAAATCGTACAAGATTCAAGGAATTGAAACAATTAACTTAACTCAGCAGATTTAATAAAGGTGAAATAATTGTTGAGAATTACGTGAGCAATAAACATAATTAGCTAAGTTTTAGACTTCTGGTTTGTTTTACAATATGCAAAAATATCAATGTCAATGGAAAATTCTAAACAAAGGAAATAACCTCACAATTATGCAATAAACATAAAAAATTCTATGTCTTGATCGAGGGAGCTATGGCGCCTATTTATAAAGAAAAATAGGAGCCAAGTTCCCAACAAATTTAACAAGGAAAAAAGGAAAGAAAAAGTGTAAATCAGTTAGAATTGGTATTTCCTTACAATTCTAAATCCAAATCAAGCAAGAATTTTAACACAAATTAAAAAGTTAATTTGGATACTTAAGGTAAGAAAAAACCGAGAGTAGCATGATGAGGGCATCCCCAACCCTACGCCAAGTCAGTATGCAGAGGATCCCAGTTCAAGTAATGAGGACTCAGAAAGTGCAGCAGAGGTTCGTGTGCTCCATAGAGGCCCTCTAATGCTCCAGGACCCGAGCCCATATCAAAGAGATCCGTTTGTTGACATAGTTGGGCCTATGACCCGAAGAAGGACAAGGAAGCTCAGATTAGATCTTGAAAACCTTGTTCAAAGGAGTGCTACAGAAGCCCAGCTCGTTACGGACACCAACGCCCTTGAAGAGAATAGAAGGAAGGTTAAAAGCGTCACTTTACTCTCCATCACAGGGGAAATGGCGCCTACTAATCAATCCAGCTGAAGGAAAGGGCATTTCTTGAAGTTCTTGATTTTCTTGAAAATCTTGAATTTCGCGGTTTACTGAATATTGAAGAATCTTGAAGTTCTTGATTTTTGACATTCCGAAATTATTCCGGGAGATTCCAGAAAATTCCAGAACCTCCCCACATCATCTCCACCATGCGCCATCTTATTTGGGCCGAAACCCACCTTGAAGTCCATCTTACAATTTCGGCCAGCCAAGCCCACAAGAAGCAGCCCACACGCCACTTGGAAGCTTAGGTAGGGGAAGGATTAGGTTTTGTGCATGTTACCTAATTCTACCCAAAGTTTGTTACAAGTTGGTTAAGTTGTTACAAGTTTGTTACAACTAGATTAGCTTGGTAGTTTCCAAAAAGGGATCCCCTTCTTGATCTCCCTTTTTGGATAGGATTTATATTATTTTCCTACCTATTTTATTTTTTAATTTCGTCCATATGCCATTCCAAGTGGCAGAAGAATTCAGCAACTACCAAAACCTAGTTCCTTTAGGTTTCGGGTTTGTAAGAAATCAATCTCTTGATTGGTTTCTGATGTGACGCAAAAATTACAATGAGGGAACGATGCTTTTTCGCGGCCCAATAAACTTTTGTGATGAACAATAGCCCAATTTGTATGAAGTTGTGCTGTGAAGGGAATGAACAAAATTGAAAATGATGGAGTGATCTGAGTTGCTGAGCTCGGCCAAGATGATGAAGCTTGATGATTTTGCACTGCTCCGTTCACCAATTGATGATTAATTCAGAAAAGGAGCGGGGCTTTCCCCCCTGTATAGGCTCCGACGATCAAGTCAGTAATATGAAAGAGATAAACAATATAGAACAAGAATGTTCAGAGAAATTGTAAATGAGAGAATAACTTTAAGAAATGCTAGTGAGAATTGCCAGAAATTGCTTATTGGAACCTACCAGAATGAGGCTTGTGCCTGAGTATTTATAAGCTTACTCTTGATGGTTCCGTTGAGTAATGGAGACATACGCTCCTAATTATTCTTTTTGCAATGATGGTTTTTGCCTTTCCGGGAAAACTGGCTTTAACTTTGGCTCCTTTATCATAATTGATCTGCACATATTAAAATAATGGCCCTACCATGATATTTTATATTATTATCTTTATTTCAGGTTGGCTTCACCGATCTAATCTTACATAAATTACCGACCTAAATAGGGATGAGTTTTAACAATTGACCGATCTAACTTCATTAAGCTTTTACCGACCTGGGATTCTTGAGTAATACTGACATAATCATACCGATCTGGGCTATAAGGTCTACCGATCTAAGATTACTAGTTTATTCCGACCTAAGCTTTAGTGAATTTTCTTATTCAGTTCTTCATGACCAATATAAGATTATATGACCGACCTAAATTTGTAACAGAGACTCGTTTTGTGTGATCTTTCCGACCTGAACATGGATCTGGGCTTCTTTATCTTTTACTGTTTCTTTGTTTTTAATTAATTGGGCTAGGCCCAATGGGGATTTCAATTTTATGCACATCAACAAGCCCCCCCAGTATTAGGTTTTACCGATCTAAAACTTAATACTCTTTGGGTTTTCCGAGCTAAGACCCAGAATAAAGGATATGATTTTCTAGATTAATCCGAGCCAATTTTCCGAACTAAGCAACATACCGTATTTTTACTAAGCCGTATGTGACTAAGGCGATTTTCCAGTATTTATCCGACCTATACTTCATATAAAAACATGAAATATGAAATCCGACCTACAAAGAATAGTCTCCTCTGACTGTATAGTAATAATTGTAATTCCGATCTAAAGAATTTGAACAGTTTTCGGACAAATAAATGTAATCATAAATACGTACCTTTGCGTTACCCTAGATCGGGATTTCGAAGAGGCGGACCGGTCGGGACACGCCTTTACATTTATCAATCGATACGACTTCCAAGGCCGTTTTGTGTCCTCAAAGCGTCATTAATGAATGCAGCTTTTGGTCTGCCCACGTCTCTTCGATTTCCCCGAGGCTCCATTATAAAAACCGTGATAGCAACACACATTTGGCACCCTACATTATTTGCTTTCCTGAAAAGAGAGAAATTTGTTCTTACCTTCCTTCTCCTTCCCTTCGCCGGAATTTTTCGAAATTTTGCCGGAGTTCTATCGTCGTGTCCTAGTTCCTGCAATCTTCGCTAAGGTTGTTGTCCCGCCGCTGTTACCTTCCGTTGCCATACCTTTTCTTCCTTTTATCAGTCTGCAATGGCCTCCGAGAGAAGCTCAGGTACCGGAGCATCGCGTCAGGCACCGGCAGCAGGTTAGCATCCTTGTCTGATGATTTATTTTTCTTTCAAATCTGTCTTGTTTGAGCATGAGTGATTTGTCCATGATTATTTGCATTGATTGCTGTAGATTCGGCTGCTACACACGAATTTAAACCCGAGGAAATAATTTCACAAATGACTATGGCAGATTTAGTAAACCTTAGGTCGACCCATTATATAGATCCTTCTGTTCCTATTCGTTTACCCGAACCCGAGGAGAGGATAAATATTACATCAGAGGGTTGGGTCGGGGTTTATGAATATCAAATTAACTTTGGGCCGAGGTTTCCGACCCTAGATATGTTGAACGAAATGTGTGACTTTCTTAATATTGGGTTGAGCCAACTAGTACCTAATGCCCTTAGGTTTCTTATAGGATTCATGTATGTGTGTTTTGGGGCTGGGGTTCGGCCTACGGTCGACTTGTTTTTTCAATTCTATACTGTTCGTAAATACCCTTATGGCAAATGGTGGGTGACCTTCCAGAAGCGTAGGAATAGCCCTGTACTTATTACCGATTCCCCTGATACCAACAAACAATGGAGGGATAGATTTTTTATGGTGAAGGCTGAGGAAGCGAACCTACCCTGTCGTTGGTCTCAGTTTATTTTACCAGTCGAACAATCCCGAGACAAGTCCGACCCCAGAATTCAATCGGATTATAAGGTGTTAAAAAACTATAGTAGCTCGGCTAAATATTCGGTTAAATTTCCTTCAGAGGATCTTCTTGTTTCGGCCGGGCTGAGCCAATCCCTCAATGTAGAAAGTAAATACCTGTTCCTTGAACTCTTTATCAATGGTATCCTCATCCTTCATAGCTCGGTAATTTTGATTTATTCATGTTGCTTATTTTCAGGTAGTCTCGACGGGTTCGGAAGGAAGAAAAAAGCCAACAAGCCTATTGCAACTTCGGGATCTTCCAAAAGATTGGCTGAGATTGATCTCACGGAAGAGGTCGAGGTGACCGACCCTCCCAGCTCGGCATTGACAACTCGGGTCGCAAAAAGGAGCAAGCCGACCCCGGAAGAAATCCAAGCAGCTAAGGCTGCTAAAGCTCCACAATTGTTGACGGGCCCCATACGTGATCCCGAGCTGCCGAAACCTGATGATCTTTGGGGACCCGTAGACCCGTCAACAAATGAAAGGGTTCTGCTGCTGAAGGATAAGAAAGATAGGCCGATTTCTCTAGCTCGGCCCATACGTCAAGTGCACTTGTCAGAACCCCTGCCTGAGGACATAAGGCCTTACCAAGAGTTGGAGGCTGAAACTGAAAGGTCCTTTGAGGAGATGGTACAGGTGGGCAATCAGCTCCGGCAAAATATGGAGCTGATGATGAAGTAGGAGGCCTTTCTTGCTTCACACATAAAGAGGGTGAGCATCAAAAATTAATTAATGTCTGAAAATAATAATTACCTCGACTGACACTCCTGGCTCGGATTTTTTGCAGGTAGCCTATAATTATGCTGCTACGTCAAAAAGGGCAACGGCTTTGGATATCTTAGCCCAAAGCTACGAGCTGGAGAGGTCGAAGAAACCGTCCGAAGCCGTTGAAGATCTGGAGTTTCAGCTGGGGCTCGAGAAAAGCAAGTATTCGGAGCTTGAGGTTGAAAAGAACGGGCTGATGAAGCAAAACCAAGGTCTGCTTTCCAAGTCGAGCCAGCTGGAGACCAAGGTCCAGGGACTGGAGACCGACGTGGATATCCTGAAGAAAAGCGAGGCCTCCTTGCTCAAAGAAAAATCCAACTGGGCAAAGGAGAAAACTGACCTGGAGAAAGCTGCCGAAGAGGCCAAGAAAGCTGCAGAAGAGGCTGCAAAAGCTGCAGAAGAGGCTACAAAGAAGGCTGCAGCAATGGTCAGTTCGGAAGAGGCTGAAGCATCTCGTCAGGCCGAGCTGAGACTTTTTAAGGAAGGGACCCTGCTGGAGTTGATGAACCGGCGCTTTTTTGAGTTAATCCAGTGTGGGTACACTCTGTGCTGGGATGAGTTAAAAAGCTCCAGGTCGGCGGAAGGTGTTCCAGAAGACTCCATAGCCCAGGGTTCTTTGCTTCCGGAGGGACGTGATCCTTACGACTTAGTAGAGGAAATCAAGCAAGAATGCCGAGACATCGGTGTTCCGATTCCAGAAAAGGTCGAAGAGGATCCTGTGGCCGACCCCCAGGAAATAACAGATGAAGCTTCTTCTCAAGCTCCTCCTTCCTGAGATCGGCCTTTCTTTAGATCGGGCTTGCCCTTCCCTCTAGCTGTGTGAGGAATGTAGGTAGCATGCCTAGATGCAGTTGATGTAATTGGCTTTATACTTTGTAGAATTTTTCTGATCCTGGTCCCTTTCGAAGATTTTTTCAGATCGTCTTTGTAACCGAGCTGGATTATTGAATGAAAATGATCTTTTCTGTTTCCTTCAAATTTTTGCCTTTTTCATCTTTAACTCGGACTGTTTTACTGATAAAATTTTCTCAAGTGTGCTGTATTCCAAGTTCGTGGAATCACTCGTCCTTGCAAATCTTCCAAAATATAACTTCCTGTAGGTCGGGCCTCGATTACCCGATAAGGTCCTTCCCAATTAGAAAATAACTTGCCTTGTTCTTGTGGTTTGCTGATAGATCGGTTTCGCAAGACTAAATCTCCAGGTACAAAGGCTCGATGTTTGACCCGAGCATCATAGTGCTGCCGAACTAAATTTTTGTAATTTAGTTGATGTACATAGGCCGAGTCCCGGACTTCTTCTATCAGATCTAGGCTGAGCTCCAAGTTTTTCTGGTTTTGATCCCTTTCGAAGTACATAACTCGCGGGGCTCCACTTTGTATTTCTGGGGGGATGACAGCATTGACCCCGAAGGCCAACTCGAAGGGGGTCTTCCCTGTGGCCGATTTGGGCGTAGTCCGGTGACACCAGAGCACATGGGGCAGCTGTTCTACCCAATTTTTACCTTTATCTTCTAGTCTGGATTTCAGCCCGTGCAACAAAGTTCGGTTTGTGAGTTCTACTTGTCCATTTGCTAGGGGATGAGCTACCGATGCAAAACGTTGGGTGATACCAAGTTTTGAACACAAGGTTGTGAATTCCTTAGATTCGAACTGAGTTCCATTGTCCGAAATAACTGATCTGGGCACACCGAAACGACAGATGACTTGCCTCCAAAGAAACCGAGCTATGGTTCGTCCAGTAATATTTGTTAGTGCCTCGGCTTCCACCCACTTTGTGAAATAATCTATGGCTACAACAAGGTAATGGCATGAACCGACCTTAGGAAACGGTCCCATGAGATCTATCCCCCATTCTGCGAAAGGCCAAGGGGCAATTATCCCAGTAAAGCTGGAGGCCGGCAACTTATGAATTGTTGCATTGTGTTGGCAACTGGAACACCGTTGTACATGCTCCACTGCTTCTTGGAATAACCGAGGCCAATAAAACCCAGCCCAATTATTTTCTTGGCCAAATTCCGAGCCCCAATGTGAGATCCGCAATCTCCTTCGTGTATTTCCTTCAGCATGGCCTCCGCTTCTCCCGATCCCACACACTTCAGTAAAGGCATCAAGAAACCTTTTTTGTATAAGTCCTCCCCGATTATCTGATAGTGTTCAGCCTTCCTTTGTATTCGTTGTGCTTCCTTCCGGGATTCTGGTAAAGTGCCATCTTGTAGGTATTGCCATATAGGAAATCTCCAATCCTGTCCTTCACTTATAGACAAGATTACTGGTTCAGAGTAGAAGTAAGAAACATGCTTAAATCCTAACTCCTCACTCAAACCCTAACTTTAATTCAAATTGGGCCATGCAAGTTTAGGGAGGCCTAATTCAGATATGATCCTCTTCCTTTAGTTGTTGGGCTAGTCAAATTTTGTAAGATGCACTGCAAGGAAATTCGGCCCAAAATTAAATGGCGCATTTGTGGAAAATGTAGAAAGCTTCTAGAACCTTCTGGAAGCTTCCAAAATCATTTATGAAACTCCAAATTCAAGAATTCTTCATTTCTTCATGATTATGTGATTCAAACCCTTTTTCGGAGATGTTGGGTAAAATGATGATTTTACCCTTCTGACTCTTCTTAGCATTATCTTCAAGCACGTTGCTTTTTGTTGTTAGGTGGGCTTTCCTGGCATACGTCTGGAATAGGTCTGCGAGATCTGCTCGTATCTTCTTGGTCCTTCTTTGAGTCGTAGGCCTAACTATAACAACTAATGGATACTTTTGGTAACAACTCGAATCATGAACAGGTTCTGCCTCAGTCCTCAAGTTCTCTTTTACATTCTTTGGATCCTCTGTGCATAGACTTGTTTATAGGTTGGGGATGACCTCATCATAATTGTAGATTAAGTTAAGTATTCAAACTGATTACAACTTAACTTAATCTAGTAGTAATTCACGTAGGATTTAATGTTTGTTTTCTTTTACAACTTAAGTCGGATTTTCCTCTTAAAAGGATACTGAATTTAAGCTTCATTTTTATTTATTTATTAAGTAGAATTTTGGGTAATTGTTTTCCTTCTCCACTTCTTGTATTTTTCCAAATTTCTTCCTTCTCTATAAATAGAAGAATCCGAAACCTCCATAGGGGAGAATTTCAAATTTATAAAGTGTATTGCTAGGTTTATCCTTTGCTTTAGAATCCTCCTTATTTTTATTATTGAACTTGTGTAATTTGATATTAATTGATTGTATGAGTTCCAAATTTTAGAAGAATTTAGGTTATTGCTCCACTTGAATTTCTGTTTATTCAACCTCCTAAAATCTGGTTAGTTTAAGAATAAAGTAGGTTTCACCTCACTTAAATTAATCAAAGGTTTTTGAAGAGAGCAAGGGTGATCAACACGTGTCTGCTTTCCTTGGCAACTGTTCACATTTGAGAATCCTTCTTCGAAGTGCTCACATTAATTTGGTATCAGAGCCAAGAAGAACGTGTTGATTGGAGGGAGACTGTAATAACACGGTTAAGCTCATAAAGGTTTTTTTTATTCTCTTTAAATTTTCTTTTATGAAAATTGCATGTGATGTTTCCTTGAGAATTTTTGAGAATTGACGGCATCTTCTTGCAATATTTTTTAACAAAAGAGTTGCTTGTTTTTGGATTTCAGCTTAAACTTAACTGTAATATCTAAAAGATGAAATTAAAATAATTTTCTTGCTGGGAAAGTTTGTTTGAGAAAAAGAAATCGGTTAAAAAGAAAGAAGAAAAATAAATTGCAATAGAAAGTGAAAATTGGAATATTAAAGTCATTGCTTGTTTCGATCTTTGTCAATTGTTTTTGCGACTTTCTCTTGTGTTGATTGTGATAGTGACACTCCTGTTGTGTCACAATTGTGCTAAATTTGTTGGGTTAATTGCTCTCAGAAAAGGGTCAACCCTTTGGGACTTAAAATTGTGTCACTAAAGGGGCAACTCTCGGATTAGGCTTTCAGAAAACCCTAGCTTTTGCGACTTAAAATTTTGTGTCGCTAGGAGTTAGGTTCTTCTTTCCATCACCTTGTTGGTTATTTCTAGCTTCGATTGTCGCTTATTGAATCGTCGCTAAAACCTAGGGTTGTAATTGCCACGGTTGTTAGGGTAACAAACTTTTGGACCCCTAATTTGTCCCCAACATAAAATCTTCATTTTTGCTTGAATTTACAAATACAAAACTGTCACTACGAATTAAGGTCTTTATTGCAAGGCTTTAGGGCAACAAATTTTCGGACCCCTATTTGCACCAGCATTCCGACTTTAATTCTGTGCGATTCTTCTAATTCGAAATCTTCTTATCTTTAATTCGTGAAATGTATAATGAATTAAAGGTTCAAATTTTTCTATTTTTAAGCTACAGAGTTTCGGTTTTACTTCAGCCGAACTATAATTTTTGCGGTAACTAGGGACTGTTTGACAGAACACAATTCCACCTTTGGGCTCTCAATTTCTGAAGTAATTGTGTTAGTACGGATTGGTTTCTGATTACCTATTGGGTGGGTGATCACATCTCGGGTAGTTTCCAGATTTGTTTCAACTCTGCTATCCATTTTTGCTTCCATTCATCTGAATTTCCCTGCAAATTTGCCTAGCCTAGAAATTCTTTATTAGTCTAGATTTTATCTTTGTGTGCATTACATTGATTTGCTGAGATTGAGGACTTATCCCCGAATCTTCACCTTGTACACTTTCTTATCTGAATTGTTTGCGACGTGGTACAGTTGCGAACTTGCCACATTTTGTTGGGCCTCCCTTGGCTCTATGATATAAAGGCACGCCATAACTGTGTCGCCAACAGCTACACTATTCAGCATCACGACAAAACCATTCTTCTAAAGCCTATGCCGACAGCCGAGGTAATTTATAAGAAAGCCAAAATGAAAAAGGCTTTCAAGCAATGGGGGGAAGGGAAAAGGGAGTGGAATATTGTTGTAAGTGCTAGTATGGCGAACTCAAATAAGCCTATTAAGCACTCAAGTCTGTATGTCAGTGTTGATAGGATTCTAGGGAGAGGGGGTTTGTTATTTGTACTAATTAATGTTGACTCCTTTGAACCATCAATCGACAAAATGGAAGAGATCCCGAACATAATCGGAAAAAGTCATAGCCAAATTTGGAGATGTGTTCCCTGACGAGCTCCCACCAGGAGTTCCACCAATACGGGGAACTGAATGCTAAATTGACTTGGTTCCCGGCACAGTTATACCCAATCGACCCACCTACAAAGAAATCCCAAGGAAATGAAGGAGTTACAACGACAGGTAGATCAACTGCTAGCCGACGGAAAGGTAAGGGAACCTCTAAGTCCTTGTGTTGTCCATGTTATTCTTGTACCTAAAAAGAATAATAAATGGAGAATGCGTATGGACTATAGGGCCGTAAATAAGATAACAATCAAGTATAGGCATCCAATACCTAAGCTTGATGACATGTTAGAAGATTTATATGGTGCTTGCATATTGTCAAAGATAAATTTGACACAAGGGTATCATCAAACCCACATGAGGGAGGGGAATGAATGAAAAAACAACTTTTAAAACTAAATTTGGGTTGTTTGAGTGGTTAGTTATGCCTTTTGGACTCTCGAATGCACCTAGTATATTCATGCACCTAATGAACCATGTTTTGCGAAATTCATAGGGCATCTTGTTGTTGTGTACTTTGATGATATACTAATCTATTGCCCTGATATTGAGGCACATGAATTATATGTTAAAATGGTATGGCTTTCTCTACATGAACATAAGTTGTATGCTAATCTGAAAAAGTGTACCTTCTGTGTGGAACAAGTTGTTTTTCTTGGTTTTGTTGTGACTAAAAATGGTGTCAAAGTTGATGATGCCAAACTGAAGGCCATCTGGGATTAGCCGACACCAACATCCGAGATAAGATCTTTCTGTGGCCTAGCCTGCTTCTACCGATGCTTTGTGAGGGATTTTTTGACAAAAACCGCTTCCCTAAATGACTTAGTAAAAAAGAATGTACCATTCATTTGGTGCACTGCCCAATAGGAGTCCTTCCAACAACTCAAGTGTGACTTGACTCACGCGCCTGTACTATCTATACCTGATTTTGATAAGATGTTTGAGCTTAATGTGATGCATCAGGTATAGGGATTGGTGCAGTACTAATGCAGAAGAATATGCCCGTGGCCTATTTCAGCAAGCTGAAGGGAGCTACTTTGAACTACCCAGCATATGACAAAGAGCTCTATGTTGTGATCTGTGCACTCGAGAATTGGTAGCACTATCTGATGGCCAAGGAATTTATAATTCACACGGATCACGAGTCCCTAAAGTATCTAAAAGGACAAGGTAAGTTCAACAAATGACATGCTAAGTGGGTGAACTTTCTTGAATCTTTTCCTTATGTGTTAAAATACAAAAAATGTAACAACAACATGGCAGCCGATGCATTGTCATGTAGGTATGAATCATTAGCCATGCTAGATCACACTGCATTAGGGTTCGCTTACTTAAAATATTCGTATGCTAGAACATCCTGATTTCGCAAAAAATTTTAAAGCATGCTCATCCGGGACACATAATAAGTTCTTTAGGCAAGATGGAAAATAAGTTGTGCATCCCTCGTAGTTCTTGTAGCGAACTGCTTGTTAGAGAGGCGCATAGTGAGGTATGGGGCATTTTGGGGTCATAAAAACTTTGGATATTTTGTCTGAACATTTATTTTAGCCTGGAATGCATAAATCTGTTGAGTCTATTTACAGCCGATTCTTTGAGTGTAAGAAGGCCAAATCTAAGACGAAACCTCACGGCATATACACACCTCTACCCGTACCTTTTGCCCCGTGAACTAATATTTCCATGGATTTTATACTTGCTTTATCACGGATGCAAAATGGTAACGATTCTATCTTTGTAGTTGTTGATCGTTTTTCTAAAATGGCACACGTTTTGCCTTGCAAGAAAATAAATGATGCAAAGCATGTCGCTAACTTGTTCTTCAACGGAATAGTCCGCCTCCATGGCATCCCGCGCCCCATTTTCTCAGATCGTGACGTACGATTTCTAAGTTACTTCTGGAAGACCTTATGGGGCAAACTAGTGACTAAGCTATTGTTTTCAACAAAAGCTTATTCCCAGACTGATAAACAAACCGAAGTAACTGACAAAATAGTGAGCACTCATCTGCAAGCTTTAATCAAGAAAAATCTCAAATGTTGGGAAGAGATCATAAACATCGCAGAGTTCGCTTACAACCAAACTCGGCATTCTACAACCGAGCACTCTCCATTTGAGGTAGATTATAGTTTTAATAATTGATGTGTAAAAACTAATGTCTGAAGTCTGAATCTAAAGTCTGAAATCTAAATTCATTAAATTATTGTGTTTGATAAAATCTAAAATTTAAGATCTGAAATTAGGACTGAAGTCAGAAATCTGAAAATTGAAGTCTGAATCTTATTAAACTATTAAAAATAAATAAAAATATTTTATTTTTAACATTAAATTTACTTATATTATTAGTCAAGTTATAAAATAGATGATAATATATTTTAAATTTTTTTTTATAATTATAAAATTTTTTATTTTTATTTTTTTTATTGATAAAATTTTAAAAATATTAAAAACATAAAATTAAATTAAATAATGATTTTAAAAAAATGAGAGAATTGAAAGAGAAAATATTTATTCAATTCAGATTCAATGATCAGTGGTTCACTCATCATTTATTTTTTAGGCCAGAATTATACTTGTAAACGCACTTAATTAATTAAGTTATTCAGATTTTTGTTATCAAACACACTTAATTCCATAATCAATTAATTAAAATGTATGACTAAGAAGGGCTATGTTCTTTTCCATCTAATTTCAGGAAAAGTATCACTTTTTTCTCAAAAATATTATTACACAAATAAACAACATCATTTTTACTAAATTTACAATTCAAATTTTAAAATTCCCTCTAAACCTTCACACATAAATTCAAAAAAAACATAATCATTACATTTTTTCTTCTCTTTCCTACACAAATCTCCAAAAAAAGTTTCCTCAAAAATAAATTTCTTCACTAATAAAAAAATTTCTTAACTAAGTTACTAAGATAATAGAGCCTTAATATTTTTAGCTGCAAAACCTATTATTCTTCTAGTTTTCTTTTGTTTGACTTCTTGTAGTATTATGGAACTTTTGAGATTATCGAGTATCCTTCTTGAATTTGTTAGCTTCTCCATGTGTAGATATAAGCCAAAACAAAACCAGGGACAGATGGGACATCTCCGTTGCCAAGCGCCAATTCCCAAGAAAGTATTGCAAGGCTCAGAATAGATTCAAATTCAGATCATGCAAGTGACTTATTAGTTCAGCTCAGGAAACTTCCCAGCTTTGAGTTTGGCCCGCTACTCGATGCCGGGTTTGATGCATCTGATCAACTCCTCTATCGGTTCGGGATAAGTTGCTAGGCAGAAGCTTTTCAGGTGGTGCCATTGTGCCAATGTAAAGTTTCAATATACAATGTTTCCATCTGATTATGGGAGAAAATCTTTAGACTACGAGACAGTACAAGTGGAAGAAAAGACCAATAGAATGGACAAGTGGCATTTCCAACATTTCAACGTATTCGGAGCAAACATGTCATAACCCTTTATATGGTTTAGAAAACTTTCAAATGACCCTCATATAGTTTAAAAAACTACAAATGATTCTCTCTGATTTTAAAAGTATACAAAAAACCCCTTGTGTTTTGAGAGTTACAAATAACCCCCTAAGTTTTTAAAAATTACCAATAATCTCACACATTTGAAAGCATAGAGGGATTCTGAATATTTTTTTTATACTTGTTCTTTAAAATTTTAGAAACTAAAAGGGAGTTTCATGTATTATTTTAAAAACCACATAAGGGTCATTTGTAACTTTTTAAACCATAAGAAGATCATCTAAAAGTTTCCCAAACCACAGGGTTATGAGGTGTTCGCCCATAAATAAATAATACAAACCTCAAGAACCTTCCTGTTCTGACTTTTGTTTGTTTTTCATTCATTGAGCCGTATATGTAATTGACCTAAAATGTAATGGCCACCAAGGCACAAACCATTAACACATCCAACATCAAAACATAATGTCAATGGATCACAACTAACGGTTAAAAGGTGATCATTTTCCCCAAATTCTCAAAAATTAATCGCTGATCCATTTTGACCTTTCCCTCTGCAAGGGATAAAAAATAAAAATAAAAATAAAAAATCCCATGATCTGATTAGAATCCCCTATTTTCTAACAAATATAGAAGACCATAACAACTTTTTCTATGCTTAGAAATTGAATTGAATGATCAATTCCTTCTTAGCTTAGAACGTTTCCTTGACTGTCGGCCTCTGATCTTCCATTTGTCCACCCCTGCAGGCCTGTGTTCTTCTTCAATCTGCTGAACCTTATGTTTTCTGCAAAGTGACGTAAAAATATCATAAAAGTATAGTGCACCTATACTCGGTCTCACAATGCGGACAAATCTAATCTTACTTGCAGCAACATAGTCTGACATGTTGCCACCAACTTAAACCAAGTCATAAAGTCTGACATGTTGAGACCCACCCAAAAGAAAGAAAAAAAAAAAAAAAAAAAAAAAACACTTCCATACCTGTACTGTGCAAGGTTGGCATCAGAGAGCAGCTCATCAGCAAGGGTAGCCTTCCTCTCCTTCTTAGTAAGTCGACCTGTATAGTACTCTGAAGCAGACTCTACCACAGTCCCCACCTGATGAAATGTACACCCAAACCAATTATACTCCTTTTTTTCCAATCAGCAAGTACTGTAATTTCACTTTTACAGCTTACAGGATATCAAGCACTAGAGTTATTAACGCATGAACACAGTCACTTACTATATAATTGGGCACCAGCATGCAAGATAAGAACCAATTACTGAAGCTAAGCACAAAACGGTACAAGATGGTCATTTAGGAACTTGCCTGAAAATACTTGGGAAGAGATTTAGATCTTGAGTCACCTTTCTTGTAATGTCTCTTGGGATCCAATGCACTCCTTAACTGAAACCACAAGCAAATTTCATTAGTTGCCGACAAGTAGCAAACTAAGTGAATTAACCAATCATAATGAGTAAACATTCATTACTTTCATTTCAGTGCAAGACATTATAACCACCAAACTCTGCATTACTTTAATGGTTATTTTCAGTTGCAATTAATTCCAAACTATTCCAATAATATCAGACAGCTGTATCACTATGATGTCTGGTGATGTTCTAGTAAAAAGTAACACAAATATGACCAAAGGAAAATAAATTCAGAAAGTGAAGTTAGCTAGCAAAAGTATTTTAATTTTACAAAACTGACTTGCAGAAAATTTACAATTCGGAAGTGCATTAGGTAGAGGTTCTTCTACTATAGATATGGCTACAACCCCATACCTACCTAACTTGCTAATCAAGCATATCACAACACAGATCTCTTTCGAGAAAACACCAATATTAACACACTATCCATCACTGATACTTCAAAAATTCCATTATACTAAAATGTTTAATTAACCTAAAAGCTTAAACTAGAATTGATCCAACACAAAGTTACGTACAGAAATGAAGACGGAAATAAATAATAATTCTGTGGGAAAAGATAGAGAAAACAAGCAGCAACTTCATAGAGGATTACAACCATAGCTTCTACAAGCTATAAAACTGGAAATCTTTCCCACCTAAACATCCTCTTATCCACAGACAAATCAAGGTAAAAAGCAAGAAAAAGATATCAGACAATCACACGCATGAGAAGTCACTTACACTCCTGCTAAAGCTAAAAAAGGATAAGACTTTTGATGAAGAAATTCACAGAACTGATTATGAGCATATAGCAAAAGAGCAGTAGCTGGTTCAATGAAGTAAGAACCAAATATATTACAGCTGATACCAGACATCAAGAGAAGTAAACTTAAATAACCAAGAGAAAGCTGCAGCACAGGTGAAAATAGTAAGTCACCTTTAAGAGCTGGAGATCTTTCTTCAACTCAGGAGTGATAGTTGGGGCAGGCATGTCAAACCTAATTTCAAATCAAACATCATTAAGGAAATCACAATCAAGTCATTACATAATTGCTGAATTTGCATGAATAAGAATACAGGGTTTCAACAGCAAATCATAATTACACAAATTGTGGTAGGTCAATTGAACAGAAACAAAAAATTGTGTTAATGAGATGCAGCAGTTTTAACCATCCTGACTGAACTAATGAAGCTACAACTGTTCAGGGAAGAAGCATGTGAGGCTCTTCAGAAGTTAGCCCTGGGGGTCGCCAACTTCACCTCAGAGCAGCATTCCTTAAACTAAGTGATTCACAATGACACAAGTTAGAGAGGATCAGCTAGGATGATGCTCTAGAATAAGACATCATTATTATTTCTTGCTAAGTACCTATGATTACTTCTTATAGCCCTATATATTGGTAGAAGTTATATGGAAAGCACAGAAAATGCTTCCTTTACTAGGCCACATTTTAGCTGGTTCAAACCGAAGTCTTAAATATGTACAATGACTTCATCACTTTTTTCACCATAAAAGGCCAAAAACTACTACGAAGAGTTGGAAACGGCAACAGAAATCCATAAGTTCTCAAGAAAGAAGAAGAAGGGATACCAGTGCTTGCCAGCAGTATCTTTGAGTTGTTTACAGAGTAATTTATTGAGCTTCTTCGGGTTGTGGATAGGGGGAACATAGAGTCCATCTATTAGCTTTTCTGATTTCTGAGATGAATTGGCCAGCAACTGATCCCTGGATGATGATCCAGCTGTTGGAAACCAAGTCGTTAACTTGGGTTCCCACGAAATTCCAATTTTTGAAGGCTTCTCTTCAGTCACCCTCAATGCCATTCTATCTAATTCCAAACCCACTCTGCTGCAAGCGTGTATCTGTGAAATAGTACAAAAGGATAAAGCAACTGAAAATAGAAATAGTAAAACGAAATCCAGGAAACCAGTTTTCAATGAACCAAAAAAAATTACCTATCCCAATTCACAAAATCCCCAACAAGACAAAAACGTCCACCAATCCAAAGGTTCCACGATAATCTACACTTCGAGACAATGTTATCTTTAGCGCCCCGCATTCAACAATTACAATGACTCAGTAAATAAGAAATGATTTAAAGTGATAATAATAATTAGCAAGTACAACTTGAAGAACGTGATAACAACAAAAATACACTTCCAGAATCAAGTATAAGGACATACCATTCTTAGACAAGAAAAACAAAGTGGCAGCATACAGCCCCAGTCCTCAAACTTTTTGGCAAAACAATAAAAAGGGCCTTAAACATAGTCATTTATAAATGTCTTCTTCAAGCTTTTCTAGATCATTTATTATTATAGTATTTGTATTAAGATTTTCTAAAATATCCTTTTCAATACACAAATTTGCCAATACATTTAATCTTTCATTCAACATTGACTATAATAAACATGTCTTTCATTCAACATTGACTGTAATAAACATGTTGAAAACAATTTGTCACAGCAATCCAATGGCTAAGGTAAGATTCAAGAAAGCAAAGTGTACAACAATTCTACCTACCAAACAACACAAAATTCTAGGGCATACAACAGAAAAGAAAACACAAAAAAGTGCATAGGAAAAGTGAAAATCAGAACAAGAAGCTTTCTATTGCCTACTGCCTACTTGCTCGTTAAAACCTCAAGATGGAGATGAGTCACATGAGAGTGGATATTCCATCAAGAGCAAGCACAAAATGGTTTCTAATTTATCATTAAAACCTATTTTAACAGAATTAATACAACTAAAAAGAGTTGGAAAAAAAAAAAAAAAAAAAACATAAATTACCCTAAGAACATGAGTAGCACTGTCATCCTTCTAACAGTTCAAGCCCCAAAAACAAAATACAAAAACACAACACATATGCTTTATTCTCAATTCAAACTTAAAACTCTAAAATATTAAATACGGTATAGCAAATTAGGAATCCAACAAATCTCTGTTTCTCCTTTAAGCAAAGACGAGCCAAAGCCAGAGCTTGGTTTGAGTTACGAATTTTCAATCCTAAGAACAGAACCGTCGACCAAAGCCATCGTTGGGGTACTGGAGTAAGGAGACGAGAAAAAATATATTTTGATTTGTGGATGAAAAAATAAAATTATAAAATTTAGTTTTTGGAAGGAGAGAGGCAATGGCCGCCGACGAAAGAAAATTGGCCATTTCTTACCGTTTTCACAACTGATTTGGTTTATTCGCTCTCCTTCTGGTTTTCTTTCTTTAGATGAGATGATGTCTGGTAATGGTTTCAGCCCTTTCGGGCATTAGAATATTTTTTCTTGTGAGGTAATTGGGCATTAGATATAGACTATAGAGTGTTGATTAGTTTGGGAAATCTTAAAAGAAGATGATGACAATGGCGTTGTTTTGGTTCTGGGCAAGTGGGGCGGCGGATGAAAGGAAAGGAGGAAAGAATGGGAAGAAGAAGGCGTTTAAGCAGATGAGCATTAGTTGTTTTTTTTGTTGAGAAAAACGCAAAATCACAACTACTTAGGAAAACAAAAGGATAAAAATAATAGTCCCGTTACCTCTTAGAATGATCTATCTTGAGAAATATTTTTCAATAGAATATAAGAGTTAACTTTCAATTTTTTTATTCCTTTTACCCTTACTAATCTAATAATGTATAATTAGTCCTTATATAAAAAAATAAATTTGGTGAAGAATGAACCAATAGTGGGATTTTTTGATAAATGGGGAAATTAAAAATGCTAGGGGATGGAAATGAGGGAATGTCTACAATACCTGGATTGAGTCAGATACAATTTGAAGGATTTTGTCGGTTTGACGGAAGAACTTTCTAAGTTTACAAAAATAGAAGATACAGATTTCTTATATAAATGGAATAAAGGATATCAAATTACTAATTTAGGTGTTGTACCTTGATGTAGTGAAATAAGCACTTTTAATAGAACGAAGGGTTTAAGTTAATTGAGATTGGAACACAAGAAATTAGGGTCAAAGTGAAATTCACTGAAATTTTAAAAAATAATTTTAAACTCAATAAGAATAACAAATGTATAATAAAATTCAAATACAGGAGATTAGGAGCTATTCAATACTATATAAGAATGGTATGTCTAAACGCAGGGAAGAAAAATGATAAACGCAGGGAAGGAGAGATAATATTTTGTAATTATACCAAAAATACCCCCACCACTCATAAGTCCCACCAGCCCCAGCTCCACTTTTCCTGTGTCATAGTTACACCCTCCCTCGCCGAAAATTTCGCCGCCGCAGAAACTAACGTAATTCCAAAAGTTCCATTTTTTTTTCAAAAAAACCATTCATTCAGGGCGGATTTGGGTGGCGAACCATTCCCGCCACCCAAATCCGCCCTGAAGCAACCAGATCTGGCTGCTTGTATCCGGCTGCAAAACATGCAGCGGGGAGGCCAGCTGCTGCAGTTAGTCTCCTGCAGCAATTTTGGGAGGCTATACTGAAACATGCTAGAGGTTATTGTCCCATTTTAATTGGAGTATACAAAATTTATTTTAAAAAATTATAAAGTAAAAAATAGAATAAAATAAATTGCCGACCTTAGTGAACCAGTAATAAAGCGAGATCCGGTCATGGAGAAAGAGAGAGATCAATCATATACATGAAGGAAATCGACACTCGGTACAGCTAGGTGTATACTACTATAATGAAGACGAGGAATCGACAAGAAAATTAAATATTATAATTATTCTTTTTTAAGGATAGGAAAAACATTATTTTAGCATATGTGCCGGGAAAATTCCCGTTTAGCATTTCAATTTTTATTTTTTAAAATTTTTTTGAGGGTTAGGCTGCCTAAACCCATTTTCGGAGCTTAGGAAACCTATCCCCCGAAAATGGGGTTAGGCGGCCTAAACCCATTTTTATTTCTATTTTTTCTAAAATTTTTGAGGTTAGAGAGCCTAAACCCAGTTTTATTTCAATTTTTAAAAATTTTTTGAGGGTTAAGAGGTCTAAACCCATTATCGGAGCTTAGGAAACCTAACCACCAATTATGAGGTTAGGCGGCCTAGCCTCTTTTTCGGGGCTTAGGCTCTGGAGCTTAGAAAAACAAACTCCCGAAAACGGGGTTAGGCGGCCTAACCCAGTTTTCGGGAGTTAGGATTCCTAACACCCGAAAATGGGGTTAGGAAACCCCCTCCTCTTTCGTCAAAGTAAGGCTACCAGAAAAAGGGATTGAATCTCCCTTTTTCCGGCAAAAACCGGTGCAACCCACAAGGAAAGAAACCCAGCAAGGGCAACTGATATGAAACCCACTTGCTGCTGGGTTTCATATCAGTTCAGCATAACGCATTGCTGAATTGATATGAAACCCACTTGCTGCTAGGTTTCATATCAGTTCAGCTACTGATATGAAACGCATTGCTGAACTGATATGAAACCCATTGCTGGGTTTCATATGCTTTTTGGCCAGTAATTAGTTCTTTTAATAAATTTTTTTTTATTTTAAAGATTTACAGTCGCAGGCCTGTGCTCCGGCATCTCCGCGGTGGTAGGCGATGGCTCCGGTGGCAGCGAAATTTCCCTGCGGTGGTGGGCTGAGTTTTAAATGAAGGAATTGTGGGGGCTGGTGAGTAGAGGGTAAATTTGGTAAAGATGCAAAATACCATCTCGCCTTCCCTGCGTTTAGCATTTTTTTCCCTTGCGTTTAGCATGCTCCTATAGGAAATACATCGAATCAAACTATAACTTACAAACACATGGAGAATATTAAAGCTCCGTTCTTTTTGTGACCAAATTGAGAAATTTTTTTTCTTCAGAAAAGGCATAATTTTAGAAATTGTTAGTTGTATGGACAGCTTTACTAAACATAGGGACCATTTTAAAATTTTCTCCACTAAAAATACTAAACTGCCCTTCAATAAAAGTAAAGGAAAACTTGGGAAATTTCTTACCTTTTCTCCTCCTCGACCGAACGGCAAGAACAGGTAGACGGAACTCGCCATCGTATTGGGAAACCAGGTGGTCTGAAGTCGCCATTGAAGGGGGAAACCAGACGGATGGAAATCACGGGAACAGGTGGACGAAATCGGCGTAACTGGCGACGGGAAATCAGAAGTTTCAGAACCTTGTAGGTTCTGCAATTTTAGTCCGCGGGAAGAGAGAAAATTGTACTTTCCAGTGAAGGAGGAAAACATCTGTAAAAGGAAAAAAAAAAAAAAAAAAAAAGAGGAGACCGTTGCCTTCATGTGGCCTGCGAAAGCTGCCGGCGTTGGTTTTTTTCAACCTTCCCCGACAACGATGGTGTTTTGAAAAAGGAAAAAAAAAAAACTAAAGTGGGGATCTTTTTGTGAATGGGAGGATAATTTGGTATTTTCACTTTTTAAAATTTTTGAATGGTCCCTACATTTAGTAAAGATGTCTATGCAAATAACACGCCCCATAATTTTTTGAAGGGAATTTCTTTTGAGAATTTGTGTGATAAAGAGAAGACAAAGTGTAATGATTATATTATTTGTTGAATTTATGTAAGTAAAGATTTAGAGGGAATTTTAAAATTTAAATTGAGTAGAAAATGAAAATTTTTCGTTATGTAAAATTTTGAAGAAAAAAAAGGTGGTGATTTTTCTGGAATGGAATGGAAAATAACAGAGCCTTTAGGGTGGTTGCAACAATAAACCCATAAAAGCAACTTTATCATACCACATCAAAAGTCTAAATCCACCCACTTTTATAAATCTATTCCCATAACAATAAACCTGCAAAAGCAACTTCAGCTTGGGTCCCACCAATATACACACCTATTTACATTTAATTATTTATTTTGATACTATATTTTATTTATTATTTTTAATTATAAATTTAATTTAATTTAATGAAATATTTAATTTTAATTCCATTAAAACACATAATTCAATAAAGCATGTGAAAAATATTAAATAAATAGGAAAATATTATATAAAGTACGTTATATGAAAAAAAAGTACGTCACACAAAAACACATCGACGCCGAATTAAGAAAGATACATCAAACAAACACAACATTATATTAATAAAAATGGTTAACTTGTACTAATCGCTTCCACAATTATTCCAAATATGCTCAACCAAATCAGCTTGAAGTTGTCGATGCATATCCTTATCACATAGCTCTTGAATACCTTCAAGATAGGTTTGGAACCCTTGAGTAGTACCTAAATTAATTGTTGCCGACGGAGAGCTGTTTTCATTGGACCAATTGACAGCTTCGTCTCCCTCGTGCTCAATAATCATGTTGTGCAATATAATCCATGTGCTCATGATATTTGTTAATTCTTCCTTGTAATAAGGTCGTGCAGGACCTTTAATTATCCCCCAACGAGATTGTAGGACTCCAAAGGCCAGTTCCACATATTTTCTTGCTACCTCTTGTCTCTCCTTGAATTTCTTCCACTTGGCATACATACGGCATGGAAAACTCTTGACGAATTCAGTCCATTCCGGATAGATCCCATCTGTCAAATAGTAACAGTCGCGGTACACTATGCCGTTGACCGTGAAATCAACTTCTGGGAAATTTCCTTGCACGAAATTATTGAATAATGGTGATCCATGAAGAACGTTTATATCATTATTGGAGCCTGCAACACCAAAAAAAGCATACCATATCCCCAAGTTCGCAGATGCGACCGCCTCAAGAATTATCGTCGAGACGCCATAATCGCCTTGAGTATATTGACCTTTCCAAGTGACAGGGCAATTCCTCCACTCCCAGTGCATGCAGTCAAAGGTCCCCAGCATTCCAAGAAATCCATGCATTTGCTCGTGCATTTATATCAAGCGTTGAGTATCAGCAACATTTGGCTTTCTCAAGTATCACTCTCCGAATATATAGATGACTCATTGGCAAAAGTTGCGGATACATTCCATAATAGTTTTCTCACCCATCTGTAGATACTCATCGAGTGAGTCAGCAATGGAAGAATATGCCAATTGACGAATGGCTGCTGTGCACTTCTGAAGTGGTGATAACCCCTTCCTTCCCGTTGCGTCGCGCCTCAATTTGAAATAATCGGAGTGATTTTTCAAGGTATCGACGATGCAAAGGAATGATTCCCTTTGCATTCGAAATTGACGACGAAATGTGTCACCGTCATATGTGGGATTGTCGGAGAAGTAATCAGCCAGAAGCTGCTCATGGCCGTTCTCACATCCACGATTCACATATTTTATCCGATTTCTTCTTCTTGAAGAACTTTGGGCTGCTTGAAGCTCTTCCTCATCGAGTAAAGCAACCATCTCTCGCTCAATTTCATCTTCTTGTGCTACTTCCTGTATGAAATTCTTCCACATTTCATTTAGTTGTTTGTCAGTCGGACGGCCAGACATTTTCTGTGGAGATTTGAGAATTGAGAACTGAGACAATTGGTATGCGTATGAAGAGTTGTGCAATGTTTCACCAAATGGAGTAGTATATATAGCCGAAGCTGAAATGGGTAGTTGTGTAACGGCTAGTTTCCAACGGCTAGTTGTGTAACGGCTAGTTTACAAAATATGAAAATCAAATTTTCTAAAAACTTGATTGGGGAGATGTATGATTTGGATGAGGAGTAGAGAAATAATAGAATTGATAGGTATTTATAGGGGAAAAAAAAAAGAGAGGGAAATAAAAAGCATAAAAAAAAAAACCAATTGCAACGGCTCTATAAAAAAATTAAGAGCCTTTGCATTACAAGAAAAGAAAAAGAAAAAAAGAAAAAACTAAGAGCCGTTGCTAAGAGCCAAGGGCAAAAAGAAAACAAAAGAAAAATAAACAAGAGCCGTTAAAGCCCTTTGTTTCAAAAAAAAAAAAAATACAATTGCTTCTGGTGGCAGACTCTCCTCGCGGTAGGTCCATACTTTTATCACAATCCCTGGGATTTCCAAAGCTGGGTTTGTGACATGGAGGTTTGTAGTGGGTGTAAACCTACTACAAACCTACCATTGCAACCACCCTTAGATTTGACTAGTACTTTTGTACTTTAGGCCTCGTTTGGTATGAAGGTTTAGTTCTAATCTTGGATTGAATTGTAATTTTTAAAACAATAAAATTGCATAGGAAATTTAAAAAAAGTATTAAAATGTAAAAAAAATAATTTTTATTGTGAATGATGAAAATTTATTATAAATTGAAAAAATGATGTTCAAACATTAGTTTTAGCCAAGTTTTCAAACATGGCATAGTTGTTAAAATTATACAATAAATATACAACAATAATTAAGCATTTGTTTCATTACATGGAGTCGGGTATATAGATCATATTTCAACATTGTATACATTATTAAAGTCAATAAAATACATGAGTTAAACATGTAAGTAGCTAAGTATTGGATTTTTTTTTTTTTAGGCAAGCTAAGTACTGGATTAAGGTAAGGGGTTGAGGAGAGTAGTAAAAGGGAGGGAATGCAATTGAGATCGTGAATTCGAACTTTAGAAGTTGCACAATTTTAAAAGAAAAAGTAAATATTGTAGTAAATAGAGTTTATACAAATATAAAATTTTAAAATTGGAAAATGATAAGTTAGATTGTAAAAGTTTGGGGCAAAATTACAAATGATAAAAAGAACAAAAGAAAATGGCTAGAAGTTGAAAATAAAATTATGTAAACGATAATTTTGGTTAAATTTATATGAACAAAATTTTTTTTCTTTTTATTGTTTTGGTTTTGTTTATAGATAGATATAGAATATTTTATATATTATATTATTCATTAAAAAATAGAATTTAAGAAATCGGCCATTTTGTAACTCAAACAGGCGGGGACTCTTTATTTGCTTGCAATTCCGGGTTAAAAATCCATGTTTTCAATATTAATACTCTATCTTTCAAAATTATATAATTTTTTTGTGGTGGTTGAGTTACAATATTTAAAATAAGTAACTTGCTATCAAATTTTTCACCGTTTCTTTTTTAATTTATTTTAAATATGTTAATTGTGAATCACACATAATTATATTTGTAAAAAATGAAAAATGAAAAAAAAAAAATAGGACTCATGTGCTATACTAGAGCTAAAGATGATATCAAAAGCTTGAGAAAAATCACATGAGCGAAATAATAAAAAAAAATTGACCGTTTATAATATCCGGTCCCAGTTGCTGAAAGGAAAAAAAATAGAAAATATGAGGACCTATGTGGGAATTTTTTCCATTAAAAATGTTTTTTTAATAATAAATTCCAGAAATAGGGATAATTTTCGGCAATATCCCGATTTAGAGAAAGCGAAGTTCAGAACTTCGATTTCTTTGAAACCACTGAAATAGAAGTGAGCACCTTCGCTTTCTGTAGAAAAAGGCCGAAGCAGAAATTTCCAAAGAAAGCGAAGTTCTCAACTTCGCTTTCTTTGGAAAAAATATGATTTGGCGACTTGGTCATTTTTCACAGAAAGCGAATTTGTCGACTTCACTTTCTGTGGAAACAGGGTGAAGCTAAAATTTCCAAAGAAATCGAAGTTGGGAACTTCGCTTTCTTTGGAAAAAATCCTGCGTCAAATGTTAACTGAAAGCAAAGTTATCAACTTCGATTTATTTGGAAACTCTGTGAAGCCGAAAATTCCAAAGAAAGCGAAGTTAGGAACTTCGCTTTCTTTGGAAATAGGATGGGGGTAAAATGTTAATTGAAATCGAAGTACCTTTGGGAAATCTGTGAAGCAGAAATTTCCAAAGAAAGCAATGTTGGAAACTTTGATTTCTTCTATAACGGAAAATTACCCCAAAATCGAAGTTGAGAACTTCGATTTCTTTGAGAAACAAAAGAAAGCGAGGGGTCCAACTTAGCGAAAATTTTCAAAGCAGAAGAAGTTGAGAACTTCAATTTGTTTGGGGAAAAAAAAATTGACTTATGGCAAGTTTGTATAAAATGGCCCACCGGCTTCGGTTTATGTAGAAATTGACCCTTGAAAATTTCTTTTTATACTGAAAGCGTATGTGATATCTTTGCTTTCTGTGTGTTATTTTGCAAAGAAATCGAAGGGGTATGTTAAGATTGTTGCATTTCGCCAATTTTTTAAAAAACTGCTGCTTCAACTTATGATTCCAGTGTAAAGTGGGCGAGGACCATAATTTATGCAGGATGCGAAATTGGCTGCTACAGTTTCTTTGAATTTGTTCCCTGTTTAAAAAAAAAAAATAGCATTTTTTTTGAAAATTTCCAACACACCATTTGCGTCATTTCCTTGTTTTCCTTAATAATTTTGATGAAATTATTCCAAGTTTTAAAAAAAATAAACAATCTATCGGGAATTCATTTTGGTTTATAATGGAGACATAGTATAGTTTGATTTTTTATTTTTGATATAATGTTTGACATACTACAATTTTAAGGAAAAAATCGACAGAGTTTCCCCTGTAACTGGATCAAACTCCCTGTTAACAATTCACATCAAACCACAACCATTAAAATAAACAATCAGAGAAAAATAGTACAACACTAAACCATCCCAAATCGTTAGACCAGGATCTAAAAAACATATTCACCTTCCACCCACGAAGGAAAAACATTAAACCATCCATTGAAAAACTCACACAGCCCAGGATCTAAAAAACATATTCAACTTCAACCCACAAAGGAAAAACATTAAAGCATTCATTGAAAAACTGACACAGAACATTCATTAGCCAAATAATACTTTCAAAGGCAACTCCTATACCACAAGGGGGAGAATTTCTCATCCTACGCGGTTGTTTCCTCTTGGGTTTTTGAGCATTTGATGGGTTAACATGGAAAGAGAGCCGACGTGGGTCATCCTCATTGTTAGCGGGCTCCGTACGATGCTTATACATAATTGGAGTCAAATGTGTGGTATTTGAAATGTTGTGTCTGTCAAAAGCCTGAAAGGTATGTTCTTATGGTGTTTGTTCTCCACGAAGTAGTGACTGGCCCAACAAATCATCTTCGGTACGCATGTAGCCCTCAGAATGCCTTGAGTGTGTGGTGGATGCTCGACAATGTGAAAGATCTTCACCTTGTTGAACTGTGTAACAAGAAAAATAATTATCATTATTGTCCGAGTCATATTCATCACCTTCTTGATTGTGTGCTAATGTGGATGTTACACCATGGTCATGTGTGGACGTGTATGCTCGACCCTGCTCAGACCGCGAGGAGGATGTTTGCCCTTGTGTAGGTGTAGGTCGTGAGGTTGTTACTCAACCATCAGTATTTTGTATTCGCCGAGTCTCTCCATCTAAATCGAGTGCGCGACCATACATATCGCGCACATTAAGAAGCTTG
This sequence comes from Leptodermis oblonga, assembly GCA_016801395.1. Classification (NCBI taxonomy): domain Eukaryota; kingdom Viridiplantae; phylum Streptophyta; class Magnoliopsida; order Gentianales; family Rubiaceae; genus Leptodermis; species Leptodermis oblonga. The sequence continues at coordinate 13,569,030 of CM028752.1, forward strand.
GATTCAATAGGATAGTCATCTATGTGAAGATTTTCTAAAACCTCACCCAATGACCCATAAAGTTGAGTTAAATATTGACCCTATATGTATGAGAAAAAGAAGACATTATATAAAATATGAAAATAAAATTGTGCATGTGAAACAAGTTGCAAGTGAACTTACCCAATATTCAACAAGCGCTCCAAACGGTTGCATACCTTGGTTTAGACGGTGAGATGGATTTCCTATTAATAATCGAGTGATTCTAAAATACCATTGCATGTACGGAGAATGATAGTGTATTGGTGTACTATCAGTAACACCCTTACAGATGCACTCTTCTGCCGATTGCCACCACTCTGTGAAAGTGTAATATTTTTGAGCCCATTTTTCTCCAGCCCGTCCTCTACGGTCAGTACGGTGAAGTGTAGAACCTGTGTCAATATCTTGTGGCACGGATTGGTACAACCCAAATTGTCGTATGACGCGGTCTGGAGCATGCAACTCTATAACATCAAAATTGATCAACGGAACATGCGCATTCCAAATTTCCCGTCCACTCAAACAGTATGAAGGGAGTGTAGTCAACTCATCTTCATGATAAGGTTGCCAAATGAACTGCGAACAAGGTGTTTTGAGTAAACCATATGTCACATATGTATCGTGAATATGTAAAAGGAATACTTACATCTCCCTTCAAAAGATAGTGTAACTGGTTCCGATAAATACGTAAAACGTGTGTGTTGACATTTGGAAAACTTAAAGGCATCATCCATCTATAAAAAAGAAAAAAGGCATCATCTATCCAATCGGAAAACGTAAATGCATCATCCATCTACAAAACTAAATTGAAATTTTCAAAATGAAAAATTGAAGTACTAGATGACTTACTTGCAGCCACGTGGACCAGCTGCCATATTTGGATAATTGTTAGCAATATATTCATTAAGAATTATTGGTCAAAGTTTTGGAATTCTTTCCCATGCCCAAATCTGTAGTAGTACTAGTGGCCCACAAACACTAGCTGTGCCCTTCTTAACTGCTCTACGCATTCCTCGATATAATGATGCAAGAATGGCACTGCCCCAATGTAATTTGCTATCTCTTGTACATTTTCCAATAGTGGCAAGTACATTAATTTGCACTTTGTCCCAAACTAGTCAGGACAAATGAAACTGATAAACTCCATTAAACGACATCTAGTATGTTGATGCACTTCATTAACTGTAGAATTTGGTGTTAGTGGGTGAAGTTCTAAATGTCTTGCTATGCTCTTCAGTACCAAACGATCACCATCAAAATCATCGGGGTCTGGCGCATAACCCAACAACTCAATTGACATATTTTGCCATGCCAAAATAGACGGGACCTCTTCATCGGCTATAACTGAAAATCCATGAATAGGCAAACCCCAAATAATGGCAATATCTTACAAAGTCACGGTTGCCTCGCCAACTGGAAGGTGAAAAGTATGTGTCTCTTGTCTCCACCGCTCTATAAGCGAAGTTATCAAATGCCAATCAAGTTTTATTTTACTAGCAACGTAAACACCATAAAAGCCAACTTCACGTAGCAATGCTTCAACACGTGGATCAAATGGATAACCCTCCCATAAATAATGATCACATCATTTTATGTCTAAAACAGGTACATCTGCATCATGCCAAACGAGATCAGATCGATGATTATGCTAGAGATTCAACACAGATGGATCCTGAGGTCCAGGGCATAACCGTCCTTCCTCCATTTTAACCCCTAATATAAAAATAAAAAAAAGAAACAAATTTAGTGATGATGATTAATTAAATAGATCACATGGTGACAATGATTCAAATCAGTGATTTAAGAAACACAAAATTTATAAAATAAATCATTTAGATAAGTTACAAGCTAAAGCACATAAAGTCAATGATTAACTATAGACGAAGTCAAAGTTAATTAATACATTAGAGCTTGAAAATATAAAAGAAACAATTGCATTGATACAACTATAAATTTTCAGCAAATCCTCAAGGGTGTGCTTTGGCCCTATCGCGGAGTTGTGCGATATTTGGACAAGATTTTTTATTATGGCCATGTCGGCCACATGCCTTGCATTGTCTCATCCTTGGAGCATCCATCTCATTTGTTATTCTCAACGAACAACGTCTCCCACGCTGTATACGTCGTCGAGACTCATTTTCAAACAACTCAAATGGTGAGGATGGCCAATAATCTTTGTGCATAAGAGGAGAGAAATGATATGAATAAGTCACCTCCATTATTTTAGATGTATACACTCCATCAACCAAAGATATGGGCTCGCGTCCCATTTTTGCACACACTTTTATTACATGTGAACATGAAATTTTATAAATCTGATATTTTTCACATGTACATGTTTGTTCTTGAAGATTAACAGTGTGCACATTGTTACCCTTGCTCCCGTGTACCCCAGTCACTACCTGGTACAAACCATTATCCCCATCAAATGCAGTTACGTTATGGTAGTTTGATTTGGACTGATTCTGTAGGAACTGGTTCACCACTTTGCTAGGCCAAGGATCGTTCTCTGTTATATATTTTTTGGCCTCCTTACGGTATTTATCAAAATAATGAACTAGTCAGAAGAAAGTGAATCGGACACAAGCTGTAACTGGTAATTCTCTTGCTCCCTTCAGTACTCCGTTTAATGAGTCACTATGATTTGTTGTCATAATACCATATCGAAAACCGCCATTGTAACAAAGTGTCCACTTATGCATTGGTATGGCAACTAACCAGTTGTATGCTCTCTCATTTAGATGTCGAATCTGATCCATAGTTGTATTTAATTTGCGAACCTGATGCGATCGAGTAGCCTTGTATATAAGATCATTCAAAACAGGATTCTTGAATTCCTTATTGAAGTTAGCCTCAACGTGGAGGGAACAAAAGCGATGATAAACAAAAGGAGGTTGTAACTGGGGATTGTTCTTCACCGCATGCAATATACCCTTGTGTCGATCAGATAGTAAACTAATGCCACGTCGACCAGCGATGATGTGTCTGATCAAATTATCCAAAAACCATGACCAATTTGCCAAATTTTCCTCATCTGTCATTGAGAATGCCAATGGGAAGATATGATCCGCATCATCAATTCCAACAGCAATCAGAAGTTTCTCTTTATATTTTCCAAGCTTATGCGTCCCATCAATAGTGATCACCGGGCGACAGTGTGTGAAACCATCTATGCTAGCTTTGAAAGCCCAGAATACAGAGTGGAAAATCTTGTACCCTACATTGACACCTTCAGCGTGTCTCCACTCCACAACAGTCCCTGGGTTACTTTGTTGCAAAGCTAATAAAAAGTGGGGAAGTTCCTTATACGATTCATCCCAATCTCCATACACCATCTTCACCGCCTTTTGTTTACCCAGCCATGATTTCTTATATGATATATCAACACCTAACCTTTGCACATCAGTCCTCACATCACATGGCTTGTAAGAGACATTTGCCTACACATTGTCCCTCACCAAACGACCCACCATATTGCAATCAACATTAGGATGATTATCTCCTAAATTATCAGGGGTACATGTGTGGCCAACTAACTGTGTGGTAATATCCCAATAACCATGATTTTTCATATGCGACCCCCACAGACGCCAATTGCAATGTTTGTCCTTATAATAGATACAACAAACAAACAACCTTGACGAATTGGACTCATGTACTTTGAAGTACCTATGTGCACGAACAGACCACATTTTGACTGCATGTTGTAACTGTTGTTTACTGGCAAATACCATGCCCTTTGCAAGATCTGACTTAAGTTCATCTTCCCAAACAGGACACCCACTAGCCTCAAACATATCAGCCATATGATATTTCTCATCACCTATGTTATGAAAGAATGCAATGCTAGTGCCTACATCCTCATGTGGCCTAATTTCTGGCGAAGAATGTGTTGCAAATGCGAGGCTCTCATCTGAGTCGTGGCCACCATCAAACTCTTCTTCACTATCATAATCATCTTCGCGCTCATTATGATCCTTGAAGAAATCATCTGAGCCGTGTCCACCATCAAACTCTTCTTCACTGTCATAATCATCTCCGATTTCATTTTGATCATCGTGCACTATAGATCCACCACCCTGGTACACTGTATTTGTTACATTGTTATCCACCAAACTTGTGTCTACATGATTGACACTAACATGTATAGGCGTAGGACATATCAAAGTAGGATTTCTTACATACTCCCCAAATGGTGAAATCCTTGATGGCATGCTTTCTACCAAGTGAGCTGAAGGATTTGATGAAGGCCCTACTTGCGCAATTCTATTTTCTGGCCAAATAAACTCATTTGTCAAAACGGCTCCATACTAGCTCCAAGAACTATCGATATTTGGAGTCCAGATCCACAATTAAGTAGTTCTGTAAATGACAATCCCGATGAGGCTTGTACATCAAAGGGAGCACCAGCTATAGGTTGGATTGGTTCCGCAACCTCCTCTTTAATTAGGAAGAGTTATACAGCCCCAGCGAAGGTGAAATGCTTCGGGATCAGGAGCATATCCTTCAAAGTTTCATCATCATCTACCGGGAGATGTTCCAAAATCGTCCCCTATTGGAAGTTACTCTTAGGATATCTATAAAACACCCATAACTTATATTGTGAAGGGACTGTTTGGGTAATTTTGTAGAACATTTGTAGTAACTCATGAAAGCTAATATTCTTAGCAATGGACGTATATCGTTTTGCTGGACAGCTATATTTTGAACCCGCTGGGCCCTCCTCTATATATCCATCTCAATATAGCGCGAGCTTCACAGAACTCGCAAACATATTACTACTATACCATTGTACGATCATGTAACCCTATGTTAACTTCCCCGTTTAAAACGATTTATGCTACCTAATTTGTGGTTTAAGTCAAACTATAGGTTGGGAAAAAAAAAAAACTGTGATTTAACATCCATAGTTTTGGAAATACGGCTAAATCATACCTCGTCTCAGTTCTTCTTGCAAATTTAGTGGTAGACCTTGAATATATGATCAATCCAATGATATAGAAGCGTAGAATGTGAACCAGAAATCGCCTATCCAAATAAGGAAAACAAATGTTACCCGTTAGTTGTCATTTATTAAAACTCATTTTCAATACATGTAGAGACCATTACTGTTATTTAAACAAATTTCCATCAATCAGCAAAAGAATAGACTAAAAGAAAAGAGTTAAAAGAAAACTTCGTCATTTAGTGTCGCAACCTTATGCTGAAACTTTAAATTGAATGTCAAATAAATTAGTTGTTGGAATGCCTCCCGATAAAGCAAGGCTGTAAGGAAAAAAAAAAACCGATACAATGCAGCATTAATTTTTAAATGTAGAAAAATCCCCATAGAACAAATCGTATATAAGGCAAGATTAGAATGAATGTGGCATCTCTTAATAAGAATTAGATTCAAAGTTCAGGATTTGCTTCACAATGAGAGACAGCAGTGGTTTGATAAAAAAAAGCTTCAGCAATTCCTATAAAAATACATGTGGTGAAATAGTTTGTTGCTGAGTTCTCCCTGTAACTCAGATGTCACAGCCAAAGGTGAAGGCACCTTCGTGTTGAAAAGTCATTTTTTACAGGCATATTTTTTTTCATACAACACATGTTGAAAGTTTTCTGCTATAATTTAGCTAGCTTAGCTTTAGACCAGAGATATCTCTTCAAAGTTAGGGAGTAGAAGATGCCCACAGTGGTTTCATTAGCCATGCGAGCCGATTGTATTTATTCTTTCTAACATTTATGTTTCGTTTTATTCATAAAAGCACTCCCTCTTCTCAAAGAAAACTAATGTATTTCGATTCATTCTTTTAAGGGAATCATGGACCATTTGTGAGTGACAAGTCCAAACCATTACCATTTTCTATTCAAAAGTGCCCAGAAAGCCAAAACTGTAAGTGCAGGGCAGAAACAGAGTTTCAATACAACATCAAACAACAAAAATAGTAGTCAAGTTCTACCGTGACTTATTCTAAATTCAAACCAAACATAGCAATGAAGACGTAAATTCTTCCTTAAGGATATACTTTCAGCTTAACAAAAGTATAAAACTGAACGAAATTGCAAAAAATTTACAACTCCACGGATTCACAAAAACAACAGTCAAGTTCTACCAATATGCATAAATTACAAATCCAAACCATTACCATTTCTGCACAAAACTGCCCAAAAAGCAAGAACGGTACGTGCATGGGACAAACTAAGATTCAATACCTCATTACACAACAACACAATCAATCACATTCTACCATAACTTACTCTAAATTCAAACCAAACATAGCAATTTTCTGTACAAAATACAGGCAAGTGCCCTGGCATCCAAAGACTGGTTGCTTGATTGGACCCTCTTTCTACACAACACAAGAACATAAATTTATCCATTGACATCACCATTCAAATCAATAGACCCACAGAAGTATCAATCAAGTTCTGCAAATATTCACAACTTACAGAACCAAACCATTACCATTTCCAACATGTAAATGCCCTAAAAATTCATGCTATCAGTAAAGAGTCAAAACTTCGATTAATCCAACATTGAACAAAAAAGTTAGCATTGAAGCATACAATTCTAAAATTGTTAAAAAGATGTTTAGCTCATACAATCATTGGCATTTACAATCCTAGGGAATCATTAGTTGGCAACTTCAAAAAACTCCTCTGGAATTCAGGTGAAGCAAAACTTACTATTTCAAGTGGGCAAATTTTTTTATACACAGCACATGAAAATTCTACCCTACATTCTAGCTAACAAATTCCAACATTGCAATTTTCAATTTCCAATTCACCATTACCATTAAGATTACAACAAAAATAAAGAAGCCCCCACTGATTTTGTGGAAAGCAACTTCTTTTGAGGGCTCAATAATCTACAATAAGATGAAATTAACCTTGAGGTTTTTAGCATTAAGAGGAAGCACATAAGAAGCATGTGTTATAACTATTTCATCAACATAATCAGAATATGACCTTATTTATGATGAACAATCCAAGTTCAGCATGTCAGTCGCTTCTTGCAAGCAGCTACACTATCAAGACATATACTTGGAGGTACTTTGAGTTTTTGTATATAGCCTAGGATGAAGCCTTGTACGCTGTCTGGAATTGATGTCAGGATGGTTCGGTGGCCGGCGGTCTCACTGCCTTAGAGGAAGAGATGGTGTTGCTATATTTTTTTCGCTATCTTCACCGCAATGGCTGCTGTAAAATGTGGGCAAAGTGAAAGTAAAAGATAAAAATGGGGTTATGTGTATTAAGCTAAAATTTCTGCTTTACTGAAATCGAAGTTCTCAACTAAAATTTCTTCACAAACTTTTCACCGCATTTTTTTCCCATAAACTTCGGTTTCTAAATAAATTTTTGCCTCACGCGATTTGCAAAGAAAGCGAAGTTCACAACTTTGCTTTCTTTGCAAATTTCTGATTCACCTGATTTCCAAAGAAAACGAAGTTATGAACTTCGCTTTCAGTCAAAATACGCCTTTCCAAAGAAAGCGAAGTTCAATCAAAATACACTTTTCCAAAGAAAGTGAATTTCTGAATTACGCTTTCAGTCAAAATATGCCTTTCCAAATAAATCAAAGTTATGAACTTTGCTTTCAATCAAAATATGCCTTTCCAAAGAAATCGAAGTTCTGAACTTCGCTTTCAGTCAAAATATGGCTTTCCAAAGAAAGCGAAGTTCTGAATTTCGCTTTCAGTCAAAGTATGCCTTTCCAAAGAAATCGAAGTTCTGAACTTTGCTTTCTCTAAATCGGAAAATCGATGAAAATTATCCCTATTTTTGAAATTTATTATTAAAAAAACATTTTTAATGGAAAAAATCCCCTATGTGGTCAAGCTTCCAAATCCAAAGATTTGGATATGGACTAGTATCCCAAATCGATTGTTTCCCATAAACCTAGTTTTAGTATATATAGGATTAGAGCATGTTTGATAATCGTGTTTGATGTTTAAAATTATTTGATTAAGAGATAATGAATTTTAATGTGTTTGATAACGAAACTCAAATATTCTAATTGTTTAAGGACAACTTATTTTCTTTAGAAAAATTTAAGCAGTAAAAGTTACATTATTGCTTATATTCTAATTGTTTGAATAATTTCAATTTTATTTTTAGAATACCCCTTTGATTTTATTTATATTTACTTGACTATAAATAAATTATTTCAATCAATTATTATTTTTATGTTTTAATTAGCATACCAAATATTTTAATTTTTTTTATCACAATATCATCAAATAAAATTTAATTGGCCAGGTTTTTATTCTATTTTTATATTAAAAGATTATATGGAAAATTATATATTTGACCTATTTTTATAAACATCATTAAATAATATATTTTATATTTTTATATATATAATATGAATCATATATTATATTTTATTGTAAAGTTAATATTCTTTTGTGTGTAGTTATTAAAAATGAATGTAAGGGAAAATTGTACATTTTAATATTTCAACATTCAGATAAGTATGTTTATCAAACAGGAATAATTAATCAAGCATTATGATTCAGATGTTGAAAACTGAATTTTCAGCATTAAAATAAGTTATTTAATTGATTTTGCAGTATGATTTTGGAATCATAATTTTAGAATTAAATATTCAAATATAAGCAATCATCTTTATCAAACGGGTCCGAAGTCTCTGCATATGATCCCTTAGTACCAATATGTTAATACTTTCAGATCATATATTACAAGCATGTGAATAGTCTAGTTGGTTATTTATGTTTATTGTGTAGAATGAGGTTGGGTTACAAATTCAATTCCATGTTCATAATTTATTATTGGATGTTGTAGTTTTTTTCTTTTTCCTTCCCTTGTAGGCTGCTCTCTTTCTTTTTCATTTGTCTAAGATTTACATATAATGCGGTTATGTTGCTGGCTGGGATCGTCATTGTTGGGGGGAATTTTGTCCCCAAAATTTGGAGCTAAAGCCATGTTGGAATTTGGTGCTGACATGGCATCCACGTGCAATAATCAGAAGCGTGAATGCGTTAACTCATTGGGATTTAGAACTCCTTTGGGCTCAAAACGATGCCGTTTTGGGTTGTTTTTGCCTTGGTAACTGCTTCTCCAGGCTGACAATTTAGCGCAATTCTTTCTGTGCTGCGCAACTTCTCTCACCTTTTGGCGAAATTGGGCGAAATTGACCATCAAGGGCAGGAGCTGTCCGAGAAGCAAATTAGTTGTTTCTCGAGTAATGGTGGCCAACGGGCGTGGAGGTAATCATGGTATTTGCTTGGACGAGAATTACCACCAATGAGCAGCAATGAGAAGTGATGTTTGCTTTAGCAGTAACTGGCGTAATCAGCGGAGAAGTGATAGATGCTTTAACAGCAAATTAAAATCGATCACATATATTCTACAAATTTCTCGCTTAGGACCCTTCAGGTACAACCTGCAATGAAAAATTTAATGCTTAGGGGGAGAAATGTAATTTCATGTGTGATTCCCTATTCATCTTCGCCTTGTGAATTCGCTGTGTATATATACGAGTTTGTTGTTTTCTCTATTTTTTAATTTTTAATTTTTTATTTTTTGTGCGTTTGTGCTCTTGGTAATTGGCAGTTGCTACCCTTCATCTTTTTCCTTTTTTTTTTGGTATTATTTATGTTCAACTCTTGCTGTTGGCATAGTGTTTTGGCATTGAAAGCAAGTGAAGTTAGTTTTTTGATTGTCTGGTCTTCTTCAATACTTGCATTTATTACAATTGTTAGCTTTGTGATGGTATATTGCGCATGATTTGTTATTGAACGCCACTCAGTTCTGCTAGCTTTGTGTGTGCTTTAAATGCCTGCTATATTCAATTCATGGTAGGCTGGACGTTGTGTATGTTGGCTAATCGTATATGTTTAGCTGGTTTTTCTCATGGCTACTAGTTCATAAATAATTCTCAAACCTGTTCATTTAAGTCTTCTATCCTGCTACTAATTGACACTAATTTTCATGTGCTGGCTGAATATCTTTTTCTTCTATCTTACAAGCTCCTACTACTTTGCTTTATGGACTGGTGTTCAATTGGGTTTATGTATTTACTCCTACCCTGTATTTAATAACCATAACCAATGTATGTTAATTTTTTGTTTTTTTTTTCTTTTGGCAATAATTATTGTGCTAAAATGCTTGCACATGTATCTTACTATTTTTTTTTATTGAAACTTGTACTATGTTGTACCCAGTATGATATTTATTACCTATTTGGCCTTGTGCTATGTAGTTTTTATAGCTTTAAATGGTCATTATTCAGTAGATTAGTTGTGATGTTACTTTTTTATAATAATATTTTGAGTACTAACTTCTTATTCATGCAGTTTGGCTATTGCCTAATCTCTCAGCCATAGCTATGGCCGCAAATACAAGAAAAATGAAACAATTTGCTGAAATGTCAGTTGAAAAAACAGAAGCTTTACTCGCTAAGAATAGAGGTAAAGTGAAATTGTTTGATTATTATGCTGCTTTGTATAGTAAATGTTGGGTAGTACAATAGTTTCATGGTTTTGTTACTAATAATAATAACATATAACTAATTTGCACATTTGATTATAGAAAACAAGGCTGCAAAGAAAAAAAAAACACTCAACCTTTTGGTTGATCAGTATCCATCCCTGTCGATTGCAAATCCACCAATTGTTGGATTTGTAAATGAAACCAATCCTGGAGCTATTGCTCAAGGGTTAAATTATTTGTCGAGTGGCTCTAACAGTGAGAGGGGTAATGGAATGAGCTCACTTCTAACCAGTGATAGAGGTGAGGACATTTAGCCTATTTTATTCATGTTTAACCAAAACTTGACTTTTTCGTACCATCATTACCCTGGCCTATTTTACTGACCTCACATATGCTTTAGGGACAAGGGGTCCTTCTCGTTTTACTGCTTCAAGGGCTCTAAACAAAGATGTCCCTACTGAGGCATTTTCTCTGTCCATTGCTAGTGATTGTTCATCCTATGGAGCTAAGCGGTTCAATTTGGAACCACCAATGTTTAGTTGTTTTGGTGGGGAGGTCAAATTGGTGCCTGCTGTAATGCCTGAACCTCTACGCAAATCGTTTATTGAGACTGATGTTGATTCTGTGCAATTTAGGAACAATTTTAGGACTTATAACAACCAACTTGCATTTACAACATTGAGAGCCAAATATGATAAAGACTTAACTAGAATACGTTTGGTGTTTACACCTTCAAAGTATATGGACAAATTTATCACTACCTTAACGGTATAGGGTCAAGTTATGTTGAACACCCTTTCGGTGTGCAGTTGTACTTCTATAACACTGAGGAAGAGATGAAAAATAGAATTAGTTAATTATATCATCTAGAGTTTACTACTGTCAACTTTTTAATTAATGCCCTCAAACATAATCCATACATAACTTAGAGAACTTCAATCTACTGGTGACAAGTTAATTGTGTTAAATTCAAGTCCTAAATTAGATCAGCATAGGTTCAACAACCCAACAGCTTCTCAAGTAGCTGTTATATTTGAAGAATCTACTGATGAAAGCTATGCTAGGGCTGCACATGTGCAAGTGTATACTAATCCAAACACTTTCGTAAAGATTAAAAATTATTATGGGTGTTATGATCCATTAAAGTACCCAATTTTGTTTCCTAAGGGAGAAACTAGGCGACACTTTGGCATCTTATGTTCGAAAAAACGAGGATGCCAAGGGGTTGTTCAGCATACAGAAACTGCAAATCACCAGTTGCGGGAATTTGTGCGCTCTGCTGCTAGACTTGTTGATTTAGAAGAAATAGATAATTGGCTGACTTTACTCCCTTTTGTCCGATTGTTGTGCTCGTAACCTTTACTGATACTTTTTTCTCTTGATTTTGTTATTTTCTTATAGGTGTAAATTCTGTAGATAGTGCTTGTCCAACTGTAATTGCTAGGGAGTATTATTGTTACAAGTGTCAAATGAGGTCTGATGATATCTCAATGCTCCTGTATTTAGGTAGGTTATTTCAGCAGTTTGTTGTAGATGCTTATGTCAAAATAGAGACCTCTAGATTAGAGTTTCATAGGAAGCATCAAAATGAAATTAGGACTGAAATGATGCAAGGTGTGATGGATGGATACAGTTCTAGGCACATGGAAGGATTGTATATAGGTCGTAGAATTATTCTGCCAGAGTCATTTGTGGGAGGGCCTAGGGACATGAGAGCTCGGTATTTAGATGCTATGACGATTGTGCAAAAATTAGAAAAACCTGATTGTTTTATAGCAATGACTTGTAACCTATTTTGGCCTGTGATTGTTGATAATCTTTTGCCTGGGCAAAAACCTACAAAATAGAAATGTTAAAGAAACTTGTGATTAAAAAAAAAAAATTTATTTGGTGATATTGATGCTTGTGTGCATGTTATGGAGTTTCAAAAAAGACGCCTGCCTCAATGCCATTGTTGGTCATGTTAACCCTTGATTGTAAACCTTTTAATTGTCATGCTTTTGATGATATTGTGTCTGCTGAGTTACCAGATCTTGAATTACAACCACGCTTCTATGTCTTGGTTAGTAAACATATTATGCATGGCCCTTGTGGTGATTTAAATAAGAATAATGTATTCATGAAATAAGGTAAATGTAAAAATTATTATCCAAAAAATTATTGTAAATAATATGACTTATTGTGTTGATGATGGATATCGTATCTATCGTAGGAGAGATAATGGAATGACTGCTAAGGTCCGGAATCATTTCTTGACAATAGATGGGTTGTGACATATAATACATTTTTACTGTCTTATTTTCATTGTCATATAAATGTCAAAATATGTTCAACAATTAAATTAGTCAAGTATTTACTTAAATATATTTTCAAAGGTTATGATATAACTTCATTTCATATTGGGGTGGGTACTGAAACAATAGATGAAATTAAACAATACCAAAATGGTAGATGGGTTGGTCCTGTCGAGGCATTGTGGCATATATTACTAATTCAAGTTGTTCTGTGTAATAAACTATTATTAATGGCAGACTCATGGTTTGTTTTACTTTTAAAACTAACAAATTGTTAGCTCTTTAAATGCATATGTAAAGAGCTAACAATTTGTTAGTTTTAAAAGTAAAACAAACCATGAGTCTGCCATTAATAATAGTTTATTACACAGAACAACTTGAATTAGTTTTTTTTGGATGAATGCAAATGATCAGTGTGCGAAGGAACTAAATCTTCTTTATAAAGAATTTGCAGAATTTTTTGCGTGCTGGGCTAAAGAAAGGATGTGGGTTCCTAGGAAAAAAGTAAGAGTAATTGGTAGAGTTATTACTATGAGTCCAAGAGAAGGGGAGAGGCATTATCTTTGCCTATTATTGAATAATGTAAGGCGCCTTCTTTATTTTAGATGCCATGCGCATTAAGATCTTTTTTTGCTACTTTACTTGTTTACTGTGCTTCTGATAATCTTCAATTGTGGTGGGAAAAATTTGAATTTTGAACAGTCTTCTGATATTCAAATAAATTATTCATACACTTTCAATTCAACTGATGTTGGGAAACAAGTTCTGCAAAGTATAAATAATATTATGTTGACAATGGGTAAAAATATTAGAGAATATTTGTTGGTTGTTGAAAATGTATTTTTTTTGAATGTGACTTTTGTTTAACTAGGGAAGTTGAGAGTGAACTCAACATTACTTTTAGTGTTGAAGATCTAAATTTGAGATTTAGGCTAAATCCTAATATGAAATGATCATTGGTTCTATTAAAGCAGAAGGGTGAATTAGGTTTGAAAAAACAAACTTAAGCAAACAAAAATCTTTTTGTGATTTGTGTGTGATTTTAAGTGTAAAGCAATGTAGAAACAATTTAAAAAACACACAACAATTATAGTGTTCAACTTTTCCTCCTCAAGGAAAGTCTACTCCACTTCCAAGCTAAATGCTTGGTCCTAATCTCCCAATAAGATTCTTAAAGGTGAATCTTAAACTTTATAAGTTAACCCAATGGATTACTTCCTAGTTTACTTATAGGTAATCCTTTAGTTAATCCTCTTTCTTAGACCCTTATCAACCTCTTGAAAGGATCCAAAACTTCCCTCTAACCCTTTTTCAAAGTAGGAAATTAATGCTATGAAAATAGCTAACTATTACAATGAGGATTTTTTATTCTAGCATAACTTTGAAATAAATTGCTAGAACTTTGAAATGATCTTTTGAAAGCTTTTAAACACTTGAGATTGAGCATAAAATGGATGGAGAGAGGTGGTGTAAGTGTTCTTGAAGTGGGGGTATTTATAGGAGGAGGGCATCCTTCAATTGGGTGAAAAAAAGAGGAAAAACGGGCAAACTCGAGAGCCTCACGACAAGACCTGCGATAGTCGCAGGCCTCATCACAGGCTAGGCCTGCACACGCAGGTTTGTGTGGCACCTGCCTCGAGGGCCCTTTGTCGGCCCTTGATTTGACATTTTTCGTTTGCTTGCCGTTTCTTTGTTTTAACTCCATTTTCTTCGTCCATTTTTTGCGTTGGTTCATCCGTGAACTCTTTTCTTTATTTTCTAACTTAGAAACACTGTGGATCCCACTTCGAGACGTCTTCGAGTCGTGTTTTTCTTCTTTATTCATTTGCTTGCCTTTTCTTCGTTTTACCTCATTTTTCATTGCCCTTTTTTGTGTCAGTTCTTCCGTGACCAATTCTCTACATTTTTTCACTTAGAAAAACCATTAAATTAATTTTCATATTTGTTAACTCATCATTGGAGGCTCTTGATTTATTACTAAAAGACAATGAATTCAGAAGCTCCATTCGGTGGTACAGTTATTGTCTTTAGTGGTGATTTTAGGCAGACCTTGCTAGTTATGGAAAGAGCATCTACGCAAACTTTGATTGAGTCATATATTATTAACTCTTATCTCTAGCCATGGATTAAAAAATAACATTATTGATAGGACTTGTTGTGGGTCTACCAAATACAGTAAAAGTACTGCTTAAAACCTGCAATTAAGATGCTAATAAAATATAGCATAGTAGTATACAGGGTTGATCCACAGAGACGGTAATTTAATTGTAATTCCAATTTAACATGCACATAAAACCAAACTATGACTAGTAGTCACCTTTGTGTCTCTTAAGAGACCTTAGAGTTGTCACTTAAATTTAGCAAAATAATAATTAAACTAATAATTAAATAAAAGACTTAAACAATTATCAATTAATGAGAGAAAATTCCGGTGTTATGTAAATCCACCTTAATCTTATGCATGCAATCATAAACCTCTTAACTTGTCTAATAACTTATGTCGTTTCAGTTATAGTATTACCGCTGTCCCCGCAAATAATCCCAATTCTTCCATAGATTCTCGATAATCTCCCGCGAGTCCCTGCAAAGGAATTATTCTCTAACTACGTTAACTAACAGACCTCGAGTCCCCGCAAACCTTATTAATTAACAAATAGAAGCATTAAGAACTAGAAGAACCCGAAACTAATAATTCCTACTGACGATGCATTAGAAATTATTACCCAATTAATCCTGTACTACTTGGCCGGTAGTTGTGCCACTCACTGACTCTACCAGATTAAACTAAGTTGATCAGACTTACAATAATCTCAGTAATTAGACATATAAACACAGGCAATTTAGAAACATAATTAATTAGACCTTAAATTAATTCTTAGGTTTCATACATGCATGGATTATGGCTTCTTACATAATATCAGAACTAATAAATTAGCTACTCATGATAAAACACAAAAAACACATAATTATAAAAGAAGACATTAAAAGAGAAAAGAGAATACTGTACTGGAATTTAAGAAGTCGCGATCTGACAACCGCCGGTTTGGCCAAACGGTAGACTGCCCGTCGGAAAAATCCAAAGTTGCGATCGAAACAGAGCAAAACAGAGGAAAACTATACTAACGCGAAACTGTATCTTGCGCGAGAATTATTTGTAAACTAAGAAACTATTCTCTATAAAACTTATCTAGAAAACTTCTATCTAAAAAAACTTGTCTCTGAAAGCTTGTATAAAAACTTCTCTCCCAAAAGTGCAGGAATAATCCCATATATATAGGGATACAATTCAGCAATTAACCAATCTCCTAATGGAATAAGGAAACCTTCTTCTACTTGGAAAGAGAATTAATTAAGCACATGGAGTCTCTTCAATTTTGGTAACACCCAACTTCTCTCTTTAATTCCTTCTTGGATTGGTAATTGCCCAAAACTTCATTGCTTTTCCTTTAAGCTTTTCCGCATCAACCCTGCGCATGGCTGCCCACAGATTTCATTCAATGGATTGGATTAAATTTCAATTGGATTCGGCCCACTTGCATTGGAATCCAATTTGATTTCGGGTGCAGCACAATTTGAATCCAATTGGATTGGATGACAGCTCACTAAATTAATTAAGATTCCAATTGGATCAATTTTATCTTCCACGCATCCACTTCCTTATTTTGCTTTGGACTTCGATTTCTCTTGCTTTATCGCAAATCGGCCGAACCTCTCTTGTGGGCTTCCTTCTTGATTTATCCCACAAATCGTGTGGGATTTTCTGGCGTGACTCATCTGCTCCAATTCTTTCACTTTTTTGCACATTCTTTTCTTCATAGGCCCGATCTCTAAAACTGCAAATAAACATTAAAACCTTGGGCAATAGCCCGTGAGAACTGCCATAACAAGTGCTAAAATAATACACCTAAAAGGTGCAGTTCAATTATCGCTTAATAAGAGGGCACTGTTGGATCCACCCTTTTATGATTTTCTCCTTAGAGTTGGAGAGGGGTTGGAACTAGTTGATGAAAATGGTGAAATAACACTTCCACCATCACTTCTATTACCTTTTAATAATAAAGAAGACTCAATTAATAGGTTTATTTCATCTATGTTCAGTAATCTTCAAGAATATGCTTTAAATCATTTGCCATTCATATGTAGATGTTTGTTAGCTGCTACTAATAGTGTTGTTGATCATTTGCCATTCATATGTAGATGTTTATTAGCTGCTACTAATAGTGTTGTTGATAAAATATACCAAATGCGGATAAACAGATTTTCTAGTCAATTACATATGTACAAGCATGTTGATAGAACACTTGATGAGGGGTATCAGGCAGATTTTGACCATTTCTTAAATAGCTTAAAACTAAAAGGCATGCTTCCTCATGTGCTTACTCTCAAGCCAAATTGCCCAGTGATGCTCCTTAGAAACTTGAGCCCCACTAAAGGGCTATGCAACGACATAAGGCTTATTTGTACAGAACTTGATCAATTTACAATATCTGCAGAAATAGCTTTTAGACAGTTCACAAGTAAAAAAATATTTATTCCTAAGATTCCTATTACAAGCTCAGCAAATGAAAAACATGGTATCCCTTTTAAAAGATTTCAGTTTCCAATAAAACTCTGTTTTGCCATGACAATAAATAAGTCTCAATGTCAAACTTTAGATTTTGTTGGATTATACCTTAGAGAACCAATTTTTTTACATAGACAATTGTATGTGGCCCTTTCAAGAGGTCAAACTGCATATGTAGTGAAAGTGTTGTTGCTTGTATGTGAGGAAAAAATTGATGGGAAGATTGTAAATGTCATTTATGAAGAGGTTTTTGTTCTGTCAAAACTAAAAATGAATGATATTTACAATGTGGGAAGATGTATGACTGCCTATGAATTAATTGTTTTCACAATATCATGACCTTGCTTTGCTTTGCTCCTTGAACCTCATGCCTTTCATTTTATATTATATTTGAATTATGTTTTTTGGTTACAGAGCAATGTTGATACCCCAATTCATGAACTCACGAATGATGATAGGCCATGGGTTGCGGTTGTTATAGTTGAGGAAAAACTAAATTCCTTTCAAGCACAGAAAAGCCCAACAAAAATTCAGAAAATGATTTTCAGGAATGATCAAGTTAGTTGAAAACCTTCTGTTCTAATAATCCTAATAATAAAAAATTATATTTTTGTGACATGCAATTTTTACATTCTGCTTTGAAATATGGATCAAAGGTTGAAGGCATCATGTTTACTAGGGCTATAAAAATCATCGGGTCAAAATTGATTCCTTACAGAAAATACAAGATAAGCAATGCATACATTCATCCTATTGAGAACCATGCATTCAGGCTTGAGGGGATTTCTGTGCAGTGGGTTATTGAAGAAGTGAGACAAAGCACCTAGTTCAAACCTTGAAGTACAATTTTAAACAATTTTCAGATTCGGCTCAAATTGTTGATTAGCCAAATAATGTTGCTGGTGCGTATTCTTCCACTTGGTTGTGTCCTATTCAGATTTATTTATTGCATGTAAGTTGGCCTTGAAATAATTTCTTCATTGTTTTATTACCAGATGTTATTGTTGTGGTTCTTCGTGCTTCGCCTCCAGCGATGGCAACCACAAAATCAAGGATATATGAGGTCAAAAAATTCTCGGTTATCAACGAGAAGCAAGTTTACTTATACAAAACATAACATTCATTATAAAAACACATATTGTTTGTTGTGCGGAATGAAGTTGGCTAAACTTTACACTTTAAAAGGATACAGACTACCAATGTTTCTCTTTGAAAAGAATTTATTCCAAATGAAGGGAAACTTCTATCAGATGATATCATAAATTTCTCTGTTATTTTTGGTGTGAGATTGAGGCCAAAATACTATAATGGTAAATTTTCCTTCTCATTTTAAAATACAGAACCATTTACAAGCATTAAAAATACTAATATTTTGCATTATGCCAGGAGGAGTTGAACTTGGCACTTGGATGAATTCGATGATATCGATTAACCATCCTGTGGAAGAGGCAGTCAAGCTGGCTAATTGGTAAATTCTTTACTTCTTTTTTTTCCATGTTATAGATCCTGCATAGTATAGAAGATGTCATGGTCTTTCTTTCCTCTACAAATATATACTTCTGTTACATAGGAAACAGAGATCCAAGAAGAACATTCAAGACTTCTTGAAAAAAAAAAAAAAAAAACCATTGGATACTATGTGCCTGGAACTCATGATGATGCTAAAACAACAGAGATTGTTTCTCTCTTGCTGCAAAATGCCAAAATGTTATTTCTTCATGGATTCAAGTTTATCATTGTATAATTGATTCAAATTTAGATTACAATGAAATAACTTTCAATCATGCAAGGAGGAGTGGTTAAAGGCACAGTTAATCTGAAGGAAATTACACAGAGCTTCTATTACATGGCTTGTAAGAAGTGTGCTCATGGGACATCTGCTACTCAGGGCTTTGAATATGTTTGCAACAACTGTAATGAGCGTCAAGTTATAGAACTAAGGTAAATTTATTACGCAAGGGGTAACAATACAACCTTGTTTTAGTATATTAATTCTTCATGTTTAGTTACATAGTCCAATTATTAATCTAACCAAATTTGTAGGTGTCGCTGTGAGATTAATCTAAGTGATGGAACTGCTGCTATAACTGCAGATCTGGGTTTAATAGCAATTGCCCTAAAAAAGCAGTACATGTTTGTTTCTTAGATCTATTGTCCTCATAGTTGAATGCAACAGATTAGTATGTCACTATGTTATACTGTTTCTCACACAATTAGATTCTTACCTTATGTGTCTATTGGATATTCCTTGGTCTATATCGATCAACTGCATGATTCACTTAAAAGCAAGCAGTTTGTGATGCATGTGAATCCCTCCAAACTGAGATAAGGGGATATGCAGCGAAAGTACACAGTTTCCTATTTTGAGGAATACATGCAAGCTTAATCGAGCTGTGAATCTGTGGAAATAGCAGAGGCCACCCCCCCCCCCCCCCCCCCCCCCCGGCGCCTTTGACAACTTGGTTGCCAATGCCGATGTTGAGGAAACTGATGTAATAGATGACATTGAACAAAACATGGATTCTATACTTCCTAAAGGTAAACCTCTTAGAAAAGATAGCATCAACTGCTTTATTTTCGTATTTGCAATATTAGACAATATCAAATGAAGACATATTTTTGCAGAAAAATTTACCTGCCTGTGGAAGAAGTCTGTATGAATCTTTTGGCGAAATTTGAAACTGTTGATTATTATGCTGCTGAGGCAGTTGCCAAACGATCAATTAAACGACCCATTAGGGGTGTTCACAAAAACCGCCAAACCGGTAACCGGACCGAAAACTGAATTGCTAAACCGGTTATTATCGGTTAACCGCTTTTAATCGGTTTCGGTTAACCGGTTCGGTTTCGGTTTTGAATTTTTTCCTTATCAGTTAAACCGGTTAACCGGTATATATATACTATTATCTTTTTTATTTTTTTTTAATACTTTTATGTGAGAGTTTATTTACTTATGAATTATAATTAACATGTCTAATAAACTTATGATTCTCCAAATTTATTTCATTCCTTTCTATTATGATACGTAATTTTTTTCATATGCATAAAAGTGTTAAAAAGAAATACATGAATAAATTTGTGTTAGAGATTTTTGTAAAAATTAAATTACTATAGCTATCTTAAAGATATAATAATATTTTAATTCATTATTTTTTATTATTTCACATTCATTTATATTTTCTAATGCACTTGTGATAATTAAGTAAAAAAAATAATATTTGTTCAAAAATAAAAAGAAAGTAAAAAATAAAGAAAATTTTTATCGGTTAAACCAGTAGACTGGCCGCTATACCGGTTAACCAAAACCGGTCAACCGGTAATTTTATTGATCGGTTAACCGGTTTTGATTAAAATTATCAAAACCGATACTAACCAGAACCGCTTAACCGGCTAACCGACCGGTTGAACACCCCTACGACCCATCAAAAAAACTAGGTTGGAGTAGCTGCATCAGTTTTTTATAAAACAATATCTTTCTTATCTCTTCAATTGATCCTTTGCATTTGGTATTTGAATTTTGAATGCAAACTTTGTGACACCTCCAGCCCCGACCTCCCTGTTTCACGTGGGAGTCACGACCGAGATGCCTGCCTGGTTCGCACCAGGACTCATTCACGATACACAGAGCACTAATATTAATACACTAAATTAAAATGAGATATCTTTTATTTCACTAATACAAAAAGGTACAAGTGTACTTTTATAACTGTTACAAAATTCTTGGGTTAATTACCTAGTACGAGACTTCATCCAATAATCCCGACCATTTTCATAATGTCGTCTTTAATTCTTGTTATAAGCAAAACATCTAAGAGGTGAGCTTCCATAACCTCAGTGAAGTCGCACTATTAAAAATCATTACCATGCAAACAATTACTGTCACATAACACGTATTTTCTAAGCAAGCAAGGGTGGACACGTAAGAAATAGAAAGACCATAACCAGTAAGCTATAACGAGGATCCATGTGATCATTCGAAAAGCATTACCGATTATACTTTATCTGTGCTGAAATTCTTTGGGTAGCGACACATTACACGGTGTGTCGCCTCGTCAACTACGCTAATGAACTAGTGCACATACAGGGGTGCACGAGACATGATGGCATGCCTCGAGATAGTACCGAATAGGAACTCTTCAATCATTGAGTCAAGCACTCAAGCCCGACACCGACATGCTCGATTTCAACAACTAAACAGGCTTTAGGGACCTCGAATATGACTCGCAAGTAACAAGTAACAGCAAACACGCAAGTAGCACATAACATGGTGCACATACAGGGGTCTACGGGACACTAACATTTCATGTTTGACACTTAAATAAGGAATATACAACAAGTTCATTCACAAGATAGGTTTAACAGATATCTCACGTACACATAACTCAATAGAAAATTTACATATACAGGAAACATGTATAAACATTTCATTAGGCATACGTAAAAGTCATAAACATAAGTATGGTTCATATCACATATCACGTGGCAGTGTTTAACAAATATTTCAAAACATGACTTCGAATAATTATATATCATGCATAAGCATGATCATAAGTAAAATATGTAAACTCGTTTCATTATTCATTTAAAATATTTAACCCCTTTAGTAAGAACACTCACTATACTTTGTAGATGCTAGCTTATAAATATCCAAATAATATGCATTTAATTCAAGTCTAAAGTGTCAGACTTTATTTTTGGATTATTATAGGGTAATTACTTTAAAAGAAAACCTTTATGAATATTTATGAAAATTTAATTTTTGATTTCTAATTAACGAATAATAAGGTTTTAGTTTGAATTTTGAAGAAAACTATTTTGAAAATAAAAGTGGTTTTACTCGCAAGAACAATCGGCGAAAACCAATGCGGGTTTTCCCTCTAAAAAATGGGCAATAGTCGATGCTAAAAATCATTCCAAAAGCAGCGATCGATTTTTCCAACAATTATATCGGTAATAACCGATATTAAAATATTTCCAAACTACAGAGCGGTTTTTCCCTCTCTTTCTACTGGCAATAGCTGATTTTCTTGAACTTCTGCCGAGAAAATTGAGTAAAACCGATTCAAAGTCCGGTTAAAAATGGTGTTTGTAAAATTTCCGTTTTCTTAAAATTCTTTCTTTCGGGTTTCGATTAAAATGGTTACAAAACATGTTTTCTTTAATTCCTTTTAATAAAAATCATTCCTAGAACAAATATATAACATTCATAACAATCCAAAACATTTATATAACTTCTAAAATCAAAGATTAAGATCAAAGCTTCAAAAACTTAAAATTTCATAGTTTACACCTATATGCACTAAAATTCCAAGTTCTAACATTATCGTAAGCGATTAAAGCTTACAATTATATTCCTAGGATTGTTAGGATCCTATCCACCAAATTAGAATCAAGATTCAAGATCGAAATTCCACTTTTCTAGAATTTTCCCTATTTCTTTTCTTCCTTACTCCTCCTTGCTTCTCCTTCCTTTCTTTCTGTTAGAGTATTTTAATAAAATAATAAATCATTTGCTGATTTTGTGAAAATAATTTCAGTTACTTTTGTAACTATTTATATGATAAATGTATTTTGGGTGATTGCATTATATTAATGCATAAGTTACCAAATTATTTTATTACATAAGTTACAAATAGTTATTATTGGATTAAATTCCTATATTTACTATTAGTAACAGTTTTGATATAACATTCCTTTCATTTATGCAAATAAATGTGTTTTAATATAATTAGCAATGAGTAGCTTTTTGTTAGTGAGTAACGGATTTGTTTGAATCAATTATATTCATGAATTTCCGTTCTCTAATTGAATGCCAAATTCATATGCATTCATATTGGTGGTTTTGCTCTATAAAATGGTTGGTGTGCTGCTTTGGAATAGAGGGAAAAAATTCCTTTTTCATTTCTAAAACAAAGTTTATATCTTTGAGAGGTGTAAAATTCATTTTACATATGAGAGATAAGTTAGAAGGATTAGTCTACGGTATTATAGATATATGGCAAAATGACAAGGTGTAAACCGAGTGACCTTCGATTAGCAGTGCAGACTATCGAGAGGTGTACAACTAGTGTGCTGGGCTGTTGAATCCTGGGGTGACAAGCTAAAATGAGAGTGATCTGTTACACCGGATTCTTCCGCAGAGACGCTTGAATCACCTAAGAATAGCAATTACGCGCCTCAGCCCATACCGCACTAGTTTTCTCTAAATTATTGTTCTTTACTTTAATTTAATTTTATTATTATTATTGATACTAATATTTTGATTTTGTTCGAGCAAGAACAACACTTTCTCCTTTTTCTTACGGTTAAGCTTCCAATTCCAGTCCCAGCTCCAGTTCTCTTTCTCTCTAATTCCTACTTCCTTCGGGTGTGTCCAGTTCCAGTTTCTAGCCCTCTTTTGTTCCAAGCTCTAAATCTTAATTTCTTTCTTTCTCTTGTTTCTCTCCCTCACTTTTTCTCTTCCCGTTTCTTATTTCCTTTCTTTCTTTTGATTTCGGCTGTTGCTGTTTCCTTTTCTTTATTTTCATTTCGTTTAAGCTAGCTATGTGATATATGTATATATAGGAATGAAGGCTGCGTTGCTGACTTGAAATACGAGTCTCCACCGACTCTTCCCATTTTTTTTTTATTTTTTATTTTTTATTATTTTTGGTTGCCTTATTTAATTTTGCTACCTCTTCTACTTCTTCATCTTCCTTCATTTCTTTGTTTTACTAGGTGTGAGACTTGGGTAACAATTCTCGACCGCTTTTCATTTTTGTTTTCTTTTTCCTTTTGCTTTTATCTTATTTAATTGTGATGTTTATCTTCTTCTTTTATACCCACAGTTTCTCCAAGCTTATCAGTTGCAATTACCGCCTATTAGTAGATATTTATATATAATATTATTTAATTATAATTCTATCTATTTAAATTTCTAACGTTCGGTTGTACCGAATTTTATAGAACAAGATTTGTGTTATCTTCTCCAATATACGGTTAAACTAGTTTTATATATTTATAAATTTTAGAATCTGTAAAATATTTTTAATCTCCCTAATAGTTCTAATTCAAAACTGAACTTTAATCAAATATCTCAATTCTATTTGATTATCGTAAAATCGTAATTTTACTTAGTAATAATTTGGGTTAAGAAAATAACTTAAGGATTAAATTTAAGATTAAAAGTATGAGTCTTACAAATTTTGCTGGATCTCTTCGGTGGTGTATGAGTGTTCATGCATGAAGAGCTTTATCTTTTATTAGTCTAAAGACAATTAGTTTGTGGATCTGGAGGTGGACAAGCATCTTCCAACAACTATGCCTTTTGTGGTTTCTTCATTGGTGAATCTGGATGTTTATTATATTGTACTATATTAAATCAATTATTAAGTGAGTCAAATCTACTCACCGTTGCCTTCGATTTCAAAATATATCATTTGTTGACTTGTATGAAATTTTTGACATCAAAATAACTTAAAATTTTATAATGCAATCACTTACTTTAAAATATATATATATATATATATATATATATAGTTTCGTTTACCCTAGTTTCGTTTACCCGTGCAAGGCGCGGATCTGCCCATTGATGGGTGAAATATACTTTAAAAATATAAAATGACAAAAAGGATAGAGTTTGAAATCCCAATTATCAATGGCAATCTAAGATCAACCTAAGAGGGGGATGGGGTGAATTAGGTTGTTGACCTTTTAAAAATATTTCTTCTATAAAGAAGATGAACTTTGAAAAACCTTTTTCAAATACAAGTGTAAAAACTGATTTTACACTGTGAGGTGTGCGATTGGTGATTTGCAAAAAAAAAAAAAAAAAAAGCAAATAAACGAGCAAGGTAAGAACACACCAAATTTATAGTGGTTCAGATTCCCCTTGAATCCTAGTCCACTCCCCAAGTTCTACAACTTGAGTTTCTAATCAACTAGGAAACACTTAAAGTAGTGCTTCAATGCCTTACAATTGCTCAAGATTAATATCTTAATATCAAGACTTTTCCATTGCCTAATCTAACTCTAGACTAGGACTCCTTTGCGTCTCTAGATTAAGACTCCTTTGCCTAAGGCTAGCAATTGGATCTTTTGCCCTATCCTTCCTCAAGGATTTGAGGTTTTACTCAAGACTCCTCTTGCCTAGACCAAAGGACTTTTGCTCAATCAACCTCTTGATCAAGACTTTGACAAGTGCCTAACTTAGCTCTAAGCTAGGACCTCTACCTTTTGCCTAATCCAAACTCTTGGATAGGAATTTAACCCCAAAGCCCAACTTACCTCAAATTGGGACTTGTACAATTAGCCAAACTCAACCTCTTGATTTGGGTCTCTCCTTCTCTTCTTGCCTAACTATTTACACAAGTTTAGGACTTTGCCTAATACAAGGTGCCTACACCCAAACTCTTGAGTTAGGACTTTTCTAGATGTGTTTACAAAGAATGAAAACTCCACAATGGAGTTTACAATTGACACAACAATTGGGCACAAATGCCTCTTCCTAATCCTACCTTAACAAGCTAATTTGACACACAAATGTTTGAAATAAATCTTGAGAATGTTGCTTAAGAGTAGGGGACTTGAAAGGGATGATCAACCATCTTTTTGTGACTTTGGGGTACTTATAGGAATGTCCGAAATGGCTTGGAACGGCTCTTAACGGCTAGTTGAAAGTTGTCAGGAAAAGGCATGTCCAAGTCGTATGGAAAATCGGATGGAAACTCGCAGCTCTCGCAAAGATGTCCTTTATGTGTCTAACGGCTAGATCGTTCGATTTCTTGTCCAAGTCGGATGATAACTCGGATGATCACCTTTGACTTCGAACGCCTGTCGAGGTCGGGTTCATCCCATTAATTTAGATTTGCGATTTGGAATAAATTCCAACCCAAGAGCTCAAAGGGTGTCGTGGGCTTGTCGATGTGGGCAACCTCAGAACTTTCTGGGCAGCTTCGACCTCGAAGACCTGTCGAGACTCGACTTCGAAGTTCTTGAGTTTCAGAACTTCGTGGGAGTTTCTTTCCGACTCGGTCAAAAACTCGGACGTCTTGTTCATTCTTGCCGTTTTTCTCTTTCTTTATTTTCTTGACTGGCTACCATGCGATATGTTGTCCGACTCGGAAAATTGCTCGGACACTTGTTTTTTTGTACTTGTTCTTCATTTTTCTACACAATTCTTTAAGTGCATAGCATTAAACAAAATCATATATTTGTTTAACTTATCATCAAAACAAAGATTGAGACCATAGGTTTAACAGAGTTGAAACCAAATTTAGTAAAATGATATTAAGTTTAAATTAGATGTTATAAATAGAAATTGTGTAAAAAATAAATAGAAATTTGGTAAATTTTAATATTGTGTAAAAATTATAATATTAAAAGGATTTTCGATCAAATTATAAAAAAATTGTATGTATATATATTAGAATAATAATAATGTTAACTTTAAAAATTAATTCGGACAATAATAAAGAAACATGAAGTAAAAAGACCACTAAAAGATTCACAACTACACATGATCATCATATGATTGATACGCCTCTCTCTCTTCCTCTCAAACCCTAACCTCCATCTTCTTTAATTTTCTTCCCCCATCTCCCTTCCATGGGAGATGAGGGAAATAGATTTCTTTTATGTTATTTTTTTTTCAATTTATTTTTGTCTTCTTCCATGATGGGAGTTTTCCATTCTCTCATAGTGAGAGATCTTGTCTCCCCGAATAAACGGGAGTTTCTCCCCCATATTAATAAATGGGTATTTTATTATTATCAAGTGAAGATTCAGTCGATTGGGAGCTTTCATCAGAAGATTAGTGGCAAATTCAAAATCTGATTCATATTTCGATACATGATTTGTCCAGCGCGATGGCAATTTTTTGTTCTATTAGATAGATCTATACGGATTACTACTTGTTTAGATATGTATAGGTTTGATTTAGTTTATTTTTAACTGTTTTTATCTTATTATTATTAGACCGGTTGTATCACCGATTCTCTCTTGATTAAGGAATTTATTATCAAAAAAAGATTCACAACAACACACCATAAACAAAGAAAAGAAAGATTCTTGAAAAAAAGTATTAATATTATTTAATTTAGCATTTGAAATTTAAAATAAACAGAGAATTTAACCAATTAAAAATGAAAATAAATGTAAAATTAGTATTATATTCATGATTTTAGCCGTGCTAAACCTGTAACAAATTGCAACAAATCATAAGATTAATATAAAATAAGCATATCTAAATATTAGATAGCAAGAATGGGACCGGGGGTGTTAATAATTAAGTGAACTTTTAAAATAAGTAGAATTACAATTAATATAAAAATATTTTACAAAAATATCTATGTGAGTGTAGATATTGATTATAAATGTACCATCCATATCATTCTAAACAGAGTATCAATTATCTCCAACTCCTCCCTCAATCTTTTCTCAGAGACGTTTCAAACTCAATAATTTACTTCGTCTGTGCCAGTGACTCTGGTGAGGAATCTGATTTTATGTTTCTTGCACTGGTATACACATATATGACATTTGGGGTTGATATTAAAACTTTTGCAGTTTATATTAGTGTTTTTTTGATACTCTTTTCAACATCTATGATGGTTTTATTTCTGAATTGACTGTTGTGGGATGTGTTTATTTGATCTTCTGTGTATGCCCACAGGAATGGATGAAAAAGAAGTGATTTTCTTATACATATTCTTATGACTGTGTCTCAAAACTCGATATACAGTATAATGTTTGCACAAGCTTCTATTTCCCTCTCCCTCACCCCCCCCCCCCCCTCCCCCCGTCCCCCCCCGTTTTAATGTTCTTGTCTAGTTTCATTAGAAAACTTTGTAACTTGGTTCAAGTTTGCTCTTCTCTAGAATTCCGTGTAATTACATTTCTATGTGTACATATATGTCTTGGTTTCTATGGTTTATCAAGTTGTTAGTTGATCGAAGTGAGTTTATAATTTAGTAAAGTTAGATTTTTTAAGGGGCTGCTTGATAAAATTTCTTACTAGGCTAGTATTGGTTTTTCTTTTGGTTGTTTTATGGTTTGTGTTCATACTGCTCACTAGTTTATAAAACATAAAGTTGTGGGGTTGCCTATATCTTGTAACCATATTCTTGTTAGCGTATCAATTATGTCTATAGATGTAGCATTCGTATTTGTTATAGTGCATCAATTTGGGATTATTACCGTTAGAAATATTCCCGTTGATCTCTTTCCTATTTTAGCTAGGTTGACATATATATATATATATATATATCTATATGCAATCTCTTGTACAAGGAATGACAGATTAAAGATATAATTTCCTATTCTTCAAACATGGTATCAAAGCCCTGCTCTTGAAATATTTTCCTTTTCATTTTTTTGTCTCTATTGATTTGTTTCTCTTTTCTTTTGTCTCGGCTGCCGTACATTGAGTGTGACCAAATTTGTGACTTTGGTTATTTCTTCTTCTTGTCTATTATTGGTTCTACTTTTGGATCTCTTGCTATGGAGAATTCTGAAATCTCTCGTTCTATTGGTAATATTTTGGATGGTTCCAATTATACTTTGTGGTGTCAATGAATGAAAAGCTTCTTAATTGGACGCAAGCTTTGGCGTATTGTTACTGGCCATATTGTCAAACTAGTCCGAGACGCTGCCGAGAATGATACCAAATATGTAGAACGTAACTGGGATGCACAAATCATCAAATAATTACTTGGTTTTGCAACACCTTTATTTCAACCATTCATATTCAGTTTTTTGATTTTGATACTGCAAAAGAAATTTGGGATTTCTTGTCCAATCAGTACAAAACTACTAGTCTTGCCTACTATTATCAACTGTTCTCTTCTCTTGCCAGTCTTAAACAAGACTATGGACAATCTGTTAATGACTTTCTTTCTGTAATTCAACCTATATGGAATCAGTTAGCTCAAGCTGAAATCAGCGATGATTATCTTCGCCTTATCCAGGTTCTTATGGCTCTCTGCCCTGAATATGAATTTGTCTGAGCTACTCTGTTACATCGAAATCCATTGCCCTCTTTTGATACTGCTGTTAAAGAAATCTTGTTTGAGGAAACACGTCTTGGCTTGGTCAAATCTCCTCCTATATCAGAAGTTGCTCTTGCTATCACTCAACCACGCTCTGCATCTGGCTAGCCCTTCTGTAAGAACTGTAAAAATACTGGACACACTTTTGCTAATTGCCCAACTATTGAGTGCAGATACTGTCAAAGTATGGTCATATTTTGGAAAATTGTCCAACCTGTCCACCTCGATCTCAAGGCACTTTAACGAAATCGAAGTCCTTCTCCAAGCCCAGTTCTTATGTTTCTCACTACTAAGAAAAGTACATTCAACGGCGGTACTTTAACGGCGGAAAAGACCAAAACCGCCATTAAAAAAAAGTACGGACTTTCTACTATGGTTTATATAGAACCGCCCTAGAAAGTCATTATCTACGGCAGTTATAAAAAAAATCGCCATAGTAAGTGAGCCTTTTCAACGTTGGCTGTACAAATCCAGCCATAGAAAGTATATATAAGGCGATTTTCTGAAACCGCAATCGAAAGCCCCTACTTTATGTGGCAGTTATTGAGAAACCTCCATAGAAAGTAGTTTCTATGGAGGTTTCTCAATAACCGCCATAGAAAGATCCTTTCCATGGCGGTTCTCAAATAACAGCCATGGAAAATTGCTTTCTAGGTGGGGTTTTTATAACCGCCATTGAATATACGCATAGGGTTTAGGTTTATAACCTCCAGTAAAATTGAATTTATTTCTGGTTAGAGTTGTTTAAAACTCCAATAATGTTGATGTTTGTAATATTCAAATTTAAACATATTATCTGCATCATCTGAATTTTGTATACAGGGGCAAGGCGCATTACGCACGTTCACCTCTGTATATTTTTTTGACTCTTAATTCTAATAAAAGAAGGTATAGATGCAAAGGAAGATCTAGATAGCCTATATATGAGAAATACATAAACGATCGACAATTAATTAAGACTTTACATGGATACGACATGAGTTATACTTGAAACCAATTGTGAAGATTATTAAGTGCCGCTATGAATGTTTATTTTCACATAATTGAAATTCTTGATTTACTTTATTTAAATAGCGATAAGTAGTTAGAAATTCAAAAGTAAAAATCTTATTAGTAATTCAATGAAAAATGCTATGTTTGAAGTTTTCTTATAATTATTATGTAACAATACTTCAAAAATTTTTGAGGGCCTAAAATAATAAATTGATTAACAAAAAATTTAAAATTTATTTATTGTTTATTATAACATAAAGGTTGGAATTTGTATAAAATTAATAAATATGATGAATTTTACTATAAAAATTGATAAATATTAAATTGCATATTTATTGTTAAATTTTAAAAAAAAATTGGGGTTAGTTTACAAAAAATTAAAATTAGAAATTAATAGGAATAGAGGCGATCGCAGGAATCTCAATTTTTTCCGACACTTTCTAAGGCGGTTGAAGTTAAACCGCCGTAGAAAGTGTGTTTATGAATTTTAGGCCCTCAAAAAAGTGTGTTTATGAATTTGCTATTATTTGAAGTTGCGTAAAACTTCACCATTTATGTTTATTTAATAGGGAGTTCTGTTACATTTATAGTGGAGACTCTGTCGAATTTTCAGTAAAATTAAATTTCTTTTGTTTACAGTTGTTTAAAACTCCAATGTTGATGTTTGTAATATTCGAATTTAAACATATGAGTGAAGTGCATTTTTCGTCACGGAACTTTGGCAAAATTACAGAAATGATCACATAACTTTGAGAAGTTGATTTTTAGTCACGTAACTTCTAAAAATGTGAAAAAATAGTCACTCTGTTAACCCTCACTGTGAAGTCCCTAACGGAGGCTTTTAGATACGAGTAAAATAGTCAATAATAAAAATAAGCCCTTAAAAAAGCAACAATAATATTTACCATTTTTTCATAATTCATTGGTGATTATTAATGACTTTACCATTAAAATGAGCAATATAATAATAAGCCCTAAAAAAAGATTAGAACTTACCGTTAACTGAGAAATAATAATGTTAATTTTAACTGGGTGATAACAAGCAAAGTAACGTTACTTTGCTTGTTATCTCCCAGTTAACATTAACATTATACCTCCAGTTAACATAAAAGATGACATATTATAAATATCATAATAGGAGCCCAACTTATTTTTAATTAGGACGGCAACAAATTTAAATTATTTTTGTAAAAATAAATATGAAAAATAAATATTAAACTATCTTAAATAAAATACTATAATTAAAACAAAAATATTCGTATCAAAATTTAAATATATCATAATATTAAGAATAATTACTGTTTTAGTAATATTATTGCAGTAAATTTTTTTTAGTCGATATGTAAATGAAAGATTAGGTGTTTATTCGCTAATAAAAGTAAAATAATTGAAAGATAAGACAAAGAAAAAGGAAATTGGATGATTTTTCCCTAAAAAATTAGCTTCCATTAGAGAGTTAACGGTTATCCCTAAAGGAATGACCTTTTTTGCACGTTTGTGAAAGTTGCGTGACTAAACATCAGCTTTTAAAAGTTGCATGATTATTTTTTCACATTGGCAAAGTTCCGTGACCAGAAATGCACTTCACCCTAAACATATTATTAGCATCATCTGAATTTTGTATACAGGGGTAAGGCGCATTACGCACGTCCACCTTTTTATATTTTTTCGACTCTTAATTCTAATAAAAGAAGGTATAGATGCAAAGGAAGATTTAACTAGCCTATATACGAGAAATACAGAAATGATCGACAATTAATTAGGACTTTACATAGATACGACATTGAGTTACACTTGTAACCAATTGTGAAGAGTATTAAGTGCCGCTATGAATTTTTATTTTCACATAATTGAATTTCTTGATTTACTTTATTTAAATAGAGATAAGTAGATAGAAATTCAGAAGTAAAAATCTTATTAGTAATTCAATGGAAATTGCTATTTTTGAAGTTTTCTTATAATTATTATGTAACAATACTTAAAAAAATTTTGAGGGCCTAAAATAATGGATTGGTCAACTAAAAATTTGAAATTTATTTATTGTTTATCATAACATAAAGGCTGGAGTTTGTATATAATTAATAAATATGATGAATTTTACTATAAAAATTGATAAATATTAAATTGCATATTTATTGTTAAATTTTAAAAAAAAAATTGGGGTTAATTTACAAAAAATAAAAACTAGAAATTAATATGAATAGAGGCGAGCGCAGGAATCTCAATTTTTTCCGACACTTTCTAAGGCGGTTTACGTATAAACACACTTTCTACGGCGGGTTTAATTCAAACCACCGTAGAAAGTGTGTTTCTACGGCGGGTTTAATTAAAACCCTTTCTACGGTGGTTTTAACAAAACCCGCCATAGAAACTTATGTGGGTCAGGCAGGTCATATAAATTTATGTTTCCCTTGTTAGCTTCCTCTGTTTCCCTCTCCAGCTTACCGTCGAGTCCCTTCATCTCCTGCGAGGATCGTCGCTGGCGCCCATCCTCTACCAGCCAACTTTCCATCTTGTCTTCCCCCGAAGTTCTTCCGCCGGCGAGTAGATTCCCAGACCCACCGTCACCCAACTCCGGAGATGGTTTCTTAATCGGCGATCACCCACCACTTGGAGTTAATCCCCCACCAGAATTTCGCCACAATCGGTCATTGTTATGGGCTTCAAATCGTAAAAAGGTTATACTGAATAGTTTGAACTTTAGTTTAGCTTTAGAAATTATATTGTTACTTGATTATTGTGATTGGCCTAGGGTTTATTGTTAGTGTTAAATTTGGGTTTTGTGAGATGATGAATGATTGAATTGTTTGGTTTTGATTGGTGGTTATGAAGTTGGATGTTTTGATAGAAGTGTTGCTAACTATAAGCTATGTCATTATTTAGTACTTCACTTTTGGGAACTTTGAGAGCCAAATGCTTGTTTTTATACATGGATAGTGTAGAATGCCACCTTTCTTTGCCTCATTTTTGGGTATCTTCTTAAGAAAAGTTGTTAGTATCTTTTGTGTGGCTCTTTTCATGGAAAGGATGCTTATTTTTATTTATGGAGAGTGTAAAATGTCACTTTTTCTTATAATTTTTACCTTTCTTAGTCTATTTTGTGTGTCTTCTTTATTGATAATGAGTGAAATGCTTGTTTTCATAAATTGAAGGTGTAAAATGTCACGTTTTCTTAAAAGTTTAACGTTTCTTAGTCTCTTTTGTGTGTCTCCTTTCGTTTAGTGTATAATGTCACTTGTTTTTTGAAGTTACACTTTTCTTTGCCTCATTTTTGGGTATCTTCTTAAGAAAAGTTGTTAGTATCTTTTGTGTGGCTTTTTTCATGAAAATGATGCTTATTTTTATACATGGAGAGTGTAAAATGTCACTTTTTCTTAAAATTTTTACCTTTCTTAGTCTCTTTTGTGTGTCTCCTTTCATTTATAGTGTATAATGTCACTTATTTTTTGAAGTTACACCTTTGTTTGCCTTGTTTTCGGGTTTCTTTTTAAGAAAAGGTCTTAGTATCTTTGTGTGGCTCTTTTCATGGAAAGGATGCTTGTTTTTATACATGGAGAGTGTAAAATGCCGTGTTTTCTTAAAATTTTAATCTTTCTTAGTCTCTTTTGTGTGTCTCCTTTTGTTTAGAGTGTATAATATCACTTGTTTTTTGAGATTACATCTTTCTTTGACTCATTTTTGGGTTTCTTTTTAAGAAAAAGGTCTTAGTATCTTTTGTGTGGCTCTTTTCATGGAAAGGATGCTTATTTTTATACATGGAGAGTGTAAAATGCCACTTTTTCTTAAAAGTTTAATCTTTCTTAGTCTCTTTTGTGTGTCTCCTTTCGTTTAGAGTGTATAATGTCACTTGTTTTTTGAGATTACACCTTTCTTTGGCTCATTTTCGGGTTTCTTTTTAAGAAAAAGTCTTAGTATCTTTTATGTGGCTCTTTTCTTGGAAAGGATGCTTATTTTTATACATGGAGTGTAAAATGCAAATTTTTCTTAAAAGTTTAACCTTTCTTAGTATCTTTTGTGTGTCTCCTTTCGTTTAGAGTGTATAATGTAACTTGTTTTTTGAAGTTACACCTTTCTTTGGCTCATTTTCGGGTATCCTTTTAAGAAAAGTTGTTATTATTTTTTGTGTGGCTCTTTTCATGGAAAGGATGCTTATTTTTATACATGGAGAGTGTAAAATGTCACTTTTTCTTAAAAGTTTTACCTTTCTTAGTCTATTTTGTGTGTCTTCTTTATTGATAATGAGTGAAATGCTTGTTTTCATAAATTGAAGGTGTAAAATGTCACTTTTTCTTAAAAGTTTAACGTTTCTTAGTCTCTTTTGTGTGTCTCCTTTCGTTTAGTGTATAATGTCACTTGTTTTTTGAAGTTACACCTTTCTTTGCCTCATTTTTTGGGTCTCTTCCTAAGAAAAGTTGTTAGTATATTTTGTGTGGCTCTTTCATGAAAATGATCTTGTTTTTATACATGGAGAGTGTAAAATGTCACTTTTCTTAAATTTTACCTTTCTAGTCTCTTTTGTGTGTCTCCTTCATTTATATGTATTGACTTATTTTTGAAGTTACACCTTTGTTTGCCTTGTTTTCGGGTTTCTTTTTAAGAAAAGGTCTTAGTATCTTTCGTGTGGCTCTTTTCATGGAAAGGTATTTTATTTTGATTTTGCATAACCTATTTGATTATATTTTATTTCGCTACTCAATTAAATTTGTTTTTATTCTCTGTGGCAGTACTTCAAGGTCGACCGCACTCCATTAACCATTAAGGATATAGATGCTATGAGAAAATTATATGCTAGTTATATTGTGGAGCATTAGCCAAGTAGTATTTGATGGTTGTTTTGATAGTAATGAAACTTGTTGACATTATAGTGGTATGAATTTTTGTGGATATCCCATTGTAAATAATAATGATTTCTACTTCTATCTTGGCAATATTTTATATATTTATTTTAAACTTTTAGAAGCAGGTTTGCTCTAAACTAGAGAGAGCTCAGAACTTTCTATGGTGGGTAAGAAAAATGCCATAGAAAGTTCAGGACTTTCTACGGCAGTTTTTAATGAAATCGCCGTAGAAAGTCCTGAACTTTCTATGGCGGTTTCCAACCGCCGTAGAAAGTTCGTAAACATTCTACGGCTGCCGGATAGATAGCGGTTCAAATTCTTACATAACCGCCATTAAATGTTGGAAAAAATCGCCGTTAAAGTCCCTTTTTGTAGTAGTGTCTGCTTTACTACTCCATCTGATGAGCCCTCTTCCCCTGCTTTAACGGTTAGTGATCTCGAAGCACTTCTCAAACAGGTGATATCCTTAAATTCTTCATCTTCCACTGCCTTAGCTGTTACTCCAAGTGATATTTGGCTCCTTGATTCTGCTTGTTGTAATCACATGACTTCTCAAATTTCTCTCTTATCTAATAAAACACCTAGTAGATTTCTTCCTCCCATTCAAACTGTTGATGGTAATTGTATGTCCATTACCCATACTGGGACAGTTTCTACCCTTAATTTAAATCTACCTGATACTTATTGTGTTCCAAAGTTATCCTTAAACTTAGCTTAGGTTGGACAATTATGTGATATTGATTTTACTGTTCTTTTCTCTCCCCATGGCTGTCAAGTTCAGGATCTTCAGACGGGAAAAATAATTGGTATGAGGCGGAAGGTGGGGTGATTATTTGACCTCACATCTCTTCAAAGTTTTGCTCCCAGACCTGTTCATACTTCCACTACCATTCTTTTAATATCTCAGTGCCATCTTCATCTTGGTTATGCATCTGCTAGTAAACTCTGATACTTAGTTTCTAGTGGAAACTTAGGCCTTTCCAAATTTGAGTCTTTTGATTGTTTACAGTGCAAACCCGCAAAACAACCTGCTTTATCTTTTAGTGATAATAACTCTGAATGTGATACTCCTTTTGGTTTGATTCATTATGATATTTGGTGACTTGCTCCTACTCCCACCGTAAATGGTTACAGATACTTTGTTATATTTATTGATGATTATTCCAGATTTACATGGATATATTTTCTTAAGCATAGATCTGAATTATCTCAAATTTATATTGATTTTGCAAGAATGATTAAAACTAAATTTGCTTGTCCTATCAAAATTCTTTGTACTAATAATGCAATGGAATATCAAGATTCTGTTCTTCTTCAGTTTCTCAAACAGCAGGGAACAATTGTTCAAAGATCATGTCCTTATACCTCCCAACAACATGGTCGTGCAGAATGCAAACATCACCATATTTTGGACTCTGTTCATGCTCAACTTCTCTCGGTATCTTGTCCTAAAAAGTTTTGGGGTGAGGTTGCACTTACTTCTGTTTACACCATAAATCATCTTCCTACTCCAGTCCTTCAGAATCTATCTCTTTTTGAACAATTATATGGCAAAATAGCTGATTACTCAACACTCAAAGTTTTTTGCTATGCTTGTTTTGTGAGAACCCAAAATTTCAAACTAGGATTTTAAAACAAATAAAGGGTAAAATAGACCTTTACTTACTTTTTAATTGTGTAACGTAATTAAAGAAAATTACGTAGTGATCGAATGCTTAATTGATTGATTGAATTGCCCAATTGAATAATTGATTGATTGAATTGCTTGATTGAATAATTGATTGATTGACCGATTGATTGCATAAATTGATTGATTCAGAGTTAAAGTGGGTATAAAAGATATCCTAAAATAAAATAAGGAAAGTAGGAAAAATGAAAAGGAAAAGAATCTGGAAATCGCGTCGTGCGAGTTTCCGTCAGAGTCGGACAGAAACTTGGACAACACAAGATGGAAAAAGAATCCGTAAATAAGAAATGGGAAATTGAGATCAATCCAATAGAAGGAAACTACCAGATTTGAATGTACCTTAATTACCCAAGATTTTGAATTACCCTAAACCTAATGGTTGCCTATAAATACAACCTTAAATCATCAATTTTAAGCTTGAACTTCTCAAAACTAAAGCTACAAAAAGAAATAAAGAAGCCTTGAGGGAGAAGTAGTAGCCGCAGCAGTGAACCGCCGCCGTCGCCACTCCCATCACCTCCATCAAAGTTCTGTGAGTTTGTGGTAATCTTAGGACCTCATGGTGAGTCTTAATTTGTGGTTTAGATTGAGTTTGGAATTACGAAAGCTTGAATCTTTATGAAGCTTGAAGAACAAGTAATTCACTTTGTATGTAATAAATCTGTAGAAAGCATGTTCTTACGATGTTATTAGCTTTATTGAATGTTAAACATGTTTAAGATTGATGCCTATAGCATTTAAACGATCTGCAGTAATTAAGTTGAAAAGTCAAAATCAAAAATATGCATGTTCAAAAACAGTGCCTAGTTCAGAGCAAGATTTAAGTACATTAAAGTAATCTGTTATACAAAGGAAAAGCTTCTAGGTATTGCCTGTATGGTAGAATTTAAATCTATTATTTTAATTTGGTTAAAGATGATCTGGAACAGTGTTAAAACATATCCCGAAAGTATTATCTAGAACCAGAAGTTTCTGAAAAACTTCACCAGTTGTACGAGTTAGTGTTCGAGTCGGACAGGAACTCGGACAAGCCTCTGGAAACGATTTTCCAAATTTTCAAAACTTCAAACCCGAAGAACATGAAAACCTCTGTACGAGTTGTCATCCAAGGCGGGCAGTAACTCGTACAGAACTCTGTAAACTATTTTTCTGAACCTTTTAGAACCAGAGAATTGAAGAACATAAAAACCCCTGTGCAAGTTTTCATGCGAGTCAGACAGGAACTCGGATACCCTCCAGAACCGAATTTTTGCCTTATTTTTGAAATTGAACTTTATCCCTATAGTTTACCTTAATCCTGAATTGACCCAAAAAGTATTTAATGATACTAGCCGTAAGGAACTTGACCTTATTCTTGACCATTGACCTTTGACCATTGACCATAGTTGACCTAAAAGTTAAAGTCAAATCAAGAGTAGAACATAAAGTCAAACCTTAAAGTCGAAACATAGTTGACTTGTAATAGAATGTTTGTAATGCAGGAGTTGACCGTTGACCGTTGAAGCGAACCCGTCACTCATTGACCGCTCACACCTTAAGAAAGGTGAGAGATTTACTCGATATTTTTGTAAAGGTTAATTGAACTATATATAGTATACGTGAACTGTAACCTTGATTGCTCGACTAAACTAAGAGGTTTCCCACGCCTCACTCGCATGAAATTGGAATGCCATGATTGATTGCTTGATTTGCTATACCTGAGATGTATGCCTGAATTGCTACTTGGTTTATATGAGTACAATCATGTATGCCTATGGATTGATTATTGATCGCATGAAATGTATTGATTGAGAGTATGATTGATTGTACACTATAGAGAAGCATGATATACTTCTAGGTGTAGAATGGGATAAATAATACATATGCCATAAGTAGGTTATCGATTGCATATTGAAATGTCTAGGATTATGAAAGCATGCTAGAGATGCCATGTTTTCATAACAATGAGATAAGGTATGACACCTTTAAACCAGATAAAAGACTGTGCGCATCTAGTCTTAATTGATCGATTATAATTGCCCGTACGTATTGCTGTGCGCTGTGAGACCGCGTTACAGTTAGTTGACACCTCCCTATTAGGGGAAATTAAGGGTTGCAAGTATACAATCGGGATCCAAAACCCTTACCGCCGGCACTCCGGCCACTGCTGGTACTGTCGCCGCTTGGGTATCGAGGTGTTTGATCAAACTACTGCCTATCACTATATCGTATTTCTGATTATCGTCTTAGCTTTAGATAAGAAAGCTATCTAGAAATTAGATGGATTGAATACCTAAGGGTGAATTGTTAGATTGATTGTTGCATATGGTTAAGAGCATTCCATGTTGCTATAAGAATATCTATGCTACATGATTATAGAGATGATTGATTGATTGTTTGATTGATTACTTCCGCACTGACACATGATTTGTATATGCTTTGAATACTATGAATATTGATACATAAACTATAATGCCATGACTATATGATTACTTTGATATTGAGACCTTTTGTCTAAGTACCACGGTGGGAATTTTATATAGAAACTGATGTTTCTCACTGAGCTCAGTGAAGCTCACCCCCTTTCATAAAATAATTTTTGCAGGTACTTAATTAGGTATGGCTTATTGTTCGTTAGATGTGAGGCCGACGTTCGCTGCAGCAGTGCTCAGCGTTTATTTTGTAATAAGTAGGCCTACATAATGATTGTTTTGATTAAGGAATAATTTGGTCATTGACTTTCCGAATAATGTTTTAGCTTCTGCATTTGGATAAGTTGCTTTAAGAACTATTGATTGAATTATTTCAAATAAAAGTAATATTATGTTTTTACTAATATCTGTATCGACTTGTTGGGTGCGAGCCCTGAATGACTCTGTCCCTGAACCGGCCTGGACTCCCTTGCAGGAACGGCAACATGGGATATGGGGTCGGAGCAGGGGCGTCGCATGTTTTGTTCTTCTTAACCCACATGAACATACTAAACTTTAACCTCGTGCTCGTCTTTGATTAAGTTTTGGTCATTGACTTTCCGAATAATGTTTTAGCTTCTGCATTTGGATAAGTTGCTTTAAGAACTATTGATTGAATTATTTCAAATAAAAGTAATATTATGTTTTTACTAATATCTGTATCGACTTGTTGGGTGCGAGCCCTGAATGACTCTGTCCCTGAACCGGCCTGGACTCCCTTGCAGGAACGGCAACATGGGATATGGGGTCGGAGCAGGGGCGTCGCATGTTTTGTTCTTCTTAACCCACATGAACATACTAAACTTTAACCTCGTGCTCGTCTTTGTTGTTTTCTTGGGTATGGGTTAGAACATAAAGGATATCGTTGTTGGGATCCTATTTCTGGTCGATTACGAATTTCTCGCCATGTCACCTTTGGGGAACATACCATGTTCTCCACTATCTCCAAATTTCATAGTTCATTTTTTGCCTCTCAACCATTCTTTACTGACCCTTCAATAGATTTATTTCCTTCCTCTAATACTGAATCTCTAGCTGAGCTAAGTAACTCTACTTCCACCTCTACCCCCACATCTAAAACACATGTCTCCTCTAATGATCATGATCCTCCTCTTCGTCGCTCTAATAGGGCAAGATCAACTCCTCATCATCTTCAAGATTATCATTATTTTTTAGCTATTATTTCTTTGCAAGAACCACATTTTTACCGTGAGGCTAGTACTGACCCTCTTTGGCAATAAGCAATGTCTAAGGAACTTCATGCCTTAGAGAAAACAAATAGGGATTTAGTAGATCTTTCTTCAAGAAAAACCCCTATCGGATGTAAATGGATTTACAAGATTAAAAATTGTTCTAATGGTTGTGTTGAGCGCTATAAAGCTGGTTTAATTGCTAAAGGATATAGTCAAGAATATGGTATTGATTACGAAGAAACATTTACTCCTGTTGCTCATTTAACCTCTGTTTGTAGTCTTTTAGCTGTTGCTGCAGTGAAACGTTGG
Source organism: Leptodermis oblonga (assembly GCA_016801395.1). NCBI lineage: Eukaryota > Viridiplantae > Streptophyta > Magnoliopsida > Gentianales > Rubiaceae > Leptodermis > Leptodermis oblonga. The sequence continues at coordinate 13,609,845 of CM028752.1, forward strand.
CCCCTTCTCTAGATGGATGTTAAAAATGCATTGCTCAACGGTGATTTGGCATAGGAAGTTTATATGCAACCTCCTCCTGGGTACTCTCATCCTCCACAAAAATTATGCCTTCTTCGGCGAGCTTTGTATGGTCTTAAGCAAGTTCCACGAGCATGGTTTGCAAAATTCAGTTCCACTATTACAGACTTTGGTTTTGCCTCTAGTCTTCATGATTCAGCCTTATTTATCTGTTGTACTGAGAAGGGTATTGTTCTATTGTTACTCTATGTGGATGATATAATTATTACAAGTGATGATTTTGTAGCCATTTCTGAATTACAAAACTACCTCAGTCAACATTTTGAGATGAAAAATTTGGGGCCACTCAGTTACTTTCTGGGGCTTAAAGTCTCCTCTGGTTTTTTATGGCTATTACTTGTCCCAAGCCAAATATGCTTCTGATTTGCTTTCCAGATCTGGTCTCACCGACTCAAAAACAGCCTTAACACCCTTGGATACCAATGTAAAGTTAACTCCACTTGATGGCAAACCTCTCCCAAATCCTACTTTATGGGCAACTTGTTGGCAGTCTTGTTTATCTTATCGTGACTCATACTGATATCGTCTATGATGTGCATATTGTTAGTCAATTCATGGATGCTCCTCAACTGCTCACTTTACTGCTGTTCTTCGTATTCTAATATATGTCAAAGCACTCTTCTTCATAGACTCCATTTTTCTGCTAATTATTACTTAACCTTATCTGGCTAATCTAATACTGATTGGGCTGGTGATCCTACAGATCGTCGTTTGATAACTGGTTACTGCTTCTTCTTAGGTGACTCACTCATTTCATAGAGAAGTAAAAGGCGAGCCATCATATCTCGATCAAGTACTGAATCTGAGTATCGGGCACTAGCCGATGCCACTTCAGAATTACTTTGGCTTCGTTAGCTACTTGCAGATATGGGTGTTCAACTATCCTTCGCTGCCATTCTCCATTGTGATAACCGTAGTGCAATCCAAATCGCTCATAATAATGTTTTCCACGAACGTACCAAACACATTGAGAATGATTGTCATTTTGTTCACCAACATCTTCAGTATGGGTTTTACAACTTATCTTAATTTCTTCAGTAAATCAGACTGCAGATATTCTCACTAAAGCTCATCTTCCTAGTCGGTTCACTCATTTACTCAGCAAACTCAAGTTGGTCACCACTATCCCACCTTGAGTTTTAGGGGGTGTTAGTGTATTAATTATGTCTATAGATGTATCATTCTTATTTTTTATAGTGCATCAATTTGGGATTATTACTGTTAGAAATATTCCCGTTGATCTTTTTCTTATTTTAGCTAGGTTGATGTATATATACATACATATATATATATATATATACATGCAATCTCTTGTACAAGGAATGACAGATTGAAGATATAATTTCCTATTCTTCAAACAGTGTTGTTTACTTTCTATGTGGGCAATCTAAAAGATAGTAAACTATTAGGTATTAAGGAGATGGTTGCTTCTTTTTTTTTACATATTTTAGCCCATCGTGTTAAAAATCATGTAATCAAATTAGATTTTAGGTGTTCTAGAGAAACGATAAGTAGACACATTAACAAGGTCTTAAAAGTTGTTTTAAAGTTAAATATCATTATATTAAAAACACCTAAGCCAATTCCAGAAAACTCCACAGATGGGCGCTGGAAATGGTTAAGGTACTTGCTGAATTTTATTCCATTTTGTTTTAATTTCCTATGCTGATAGCAATGCGTATATATGCTAATATATTTTCACTTTCTAATTGTTTTCTGAGGTAGAATTGCCTAGGAGCATTAGATGGAACCTACATTGAACTGCATGTCCCTGAAGTAGACAAGCCTAGATATAGATCTAGAAAACAGGAGATTGCCACAAATGTTTTAGGTGTTTGCTCGCAAGACATGTAATATATATATATATATATATATAATATATATATATATATATATTACTAGGTTGGGAAGGGTCGGCTGCGGATTCAAGAGTACTTAGAGATGCCTTGACCAGAAGAAATGGCTTAAAAGTAACTGTTGGTAACAATTTAGTTTTGTATACTCACCCTATAAATCTCTAGACTACATAGAAATTTTTTAGGGTTTCATTTTTCTTTGACCTTAATTTTCCAATTGAAAATATTTATATAGGTTATTATTACCTTGTTGATGCCAGTTATACAAATGGCCAGGGTTTCTAACTCTTTATAGAGGTCAGCGTTACCATTTAATAGAGTGGAGACAAGGTCATCAACTAAATACACTTCAAGAATTTTTCAACATGAAACACTCTACTGCAATAAATGTATCCAGAGGTGTTTTGGCTTGCTTCAAAAGCGTTGGGCAATCTTAAGAAGCCCAACTTTTTATCCTGTAAGAACACAATATCACATCAGGTTGTGATCTATTACATAACCATATAAGAAGAGAAATGGAATAAGATCCTATGGAAGAAGCGTTAGAAGAACACCAGAACAACATTGAAATGAATGCTGATTTGATTACTGGTGCAGAACCATCAAATGAATGGACTGAGTGGAGGTCAAACTTGGCTACACAAATATTCAATGAGTGGAGAACTCTTCATTAGGGATGTAGTTGTTTGGCATTTACGTCAGATTTTTTGCTATTTGTTCTCTTTGAATAAGTACTGGTCATAGGAACAACCCTTCTGTGCTTTTACTTTTTAAAATTACTCGTAATTCCACTTTTCTATTTCAGAGCATTTCTATTATTGGTTTTTGATTGGTGCAAGCACTACTTGAATGCCTTTTGGTCTAGTTTGGCAGTAATTTTCCTGCATAGATATATATATATATATATATATATACTTGGGTGTATATAATTTGCATGCACTTAACTATATTACTGTCTTGGATTGACTTATGAAATTGCATGAACATTAAAAGGTAAGATATGGACTCATAAGTTGGAGGCCAAGGTAAGGGAAGAGGCGTGAGCATACGCCAGTGGACTGTATCTGAAGATGCCAAATTAGTTGAGGTTTTGCTTGATTTAACTAGAAATAGTCAGTGAAAATGTGATAATGGAACGTTCAAAGATGGATTTTTCTCTCAAATAGAGAAAATGTTAGAAGATAAGTTACTAGGTTGTTGTCTTAAAGCAAAACCACATGTAGAGTCACGTATGAAGTTGTTGATAAAACAAACTATTGCAATAACAGAAATGTTAGGTCCCAATGCAAGTGGATTTAGCTAGAATGACCAAGACAAATGTGTGCCAGTTGAAAAAAACTATTTTTGATGGCTGGGGTAAGGTAATTATTTTTGTAAACTTTATGCTCTCAGTTTATCACTATATTTACATCATTTAACTTCGTTTATTGTTCTTTTTTGTTTTATGTTTTTCGCAGAGTCATCCAAATGTGAAAAGATTAAGAAACAAACCATTTCCTCATTATGAAAGTCTTTGTCACATTTTCGGCAAGGATCAAGCTAATGGCGACGGAACTGAATTTGCTGCTGATGTTGAAGATGAAGTAGAACATTTAGATGAATTGAATGGCATGGAAAACATAAGTATGAGTGCTGGACTTGAAGAAATTGATTCGTCAACCTTTGGAAGTTTAGCTGGAAAAGGTAATACTTTAAGTATTGGTCTATATAATAGTAGAAAAAGAGGGAGGGGAAGTGATACTTATTTGAGTGGACTGACTAATGTTGCAAAGAAGTTGAGTAAGATATATGAAGGAGCGAATGAAAACATTGCAAAGCTTGCAAATTGTTTTCAACTTGAGGCTCATGGTGCTGAAAGAAGGATGAAAGTTTTTGAAGAGATTCAAAAAATACCCGACATGAATGACTTAGATAGACTTCGAGTTGGAGAAATCATTATGGCTGACTCAAATAAAATTGACTTCTTATTTACACTTCCTAACGCTTTGAAGAAGACATGGGTGACAAGGATTCTTAATAATTCCTAGGCTACTACTACCAAGTTCGTGAAAAGATTATTTTGATGAAACAAGGATGCTTAGATTTTATTTTGTTCTCATTCTTCTTAATGTTGTTTCTAGGTGATATTTGTTTACTCAGTCACAATGTTAGATGTTTAGTATGAAGTTTCCAATGATTCTTTCAATTTTAGAAGTCTTTCTTTGCAATGAAGTTTATTAGTGCATCAATTTCAATTGTGGATGACTTAGTTATTGTTAAATTAAAGTTTGGTTGGCTGTGAAGTGTTCTGTTATGGGGCAGAGTAATGCAATTCAGTTCCAACGTACTAGTTTGAGTGGGATTCAGTGCAAAACAGTGTTTGTCTCCTAATCATAGGATGGGGCTGATGGGCTTCACATAAACTTACCTTCATGCTTGTTGCCCTCAAAAAAGATGATTTTTTAGAAAATTTTCGTCTGTCAGATTCAAGCTTTACTTCTTCGCTCCTCCTAAAAGCACATTCTAGGGGAATTGGGTGGAGTAATTTCATTTCATCTCCTAATCCCATTGGTCTTGTCGTATTTCATTCACAATAGTAGATGATAGCTAGGATTTTGTTGAATTATCTATGTCAGCCCCATTCATCGATAGAAGTTTGATGAACTATCCATTATTTTTTGCCATGCCAACTTGAATGGCAATCATTCCAAAGCAATCTGTTCAGTTCACTAGTAATCCATGTTTTAATGGATGCCCAGTGGTAGAAAAGGTGGAATGCCAAGCGATGATTTGCAGCCACAACTCTCCATATTGCAGCATTCCAATCTAAATCCTATAGATACATGTCATTTGGGTGCTTGAAGAAGCACTGGAAAACATTCTTCACTCCCCTGCCCTAGTTGCTGCTCCTTGCTTGTAGTTATTACACTGCCAGATACATGGCGGTTTTTTTTTTTTTCAATGTAATGCTGGCTTCTTTAAAATATAAATATTCTTGCTTACTTTTTTTTAGTAAACAGGTCTGAAAGAAAATAAGTTTGATTGATGCATTGTTGGCTAGTTCCAATCACAAGAATATAAATTTCTTTCATTCTTAGTATATGAAGAAATGTGTAATACAATTTCTTTTGCTTTTTTATTTGACCTTTGAGAAGTATGAAATTCAAATTACTATAGAAACCGAAGATGAACCTAAGAAGAGGAGGGGGTGAATTAGGTTGTTGACCCCATTAAAAATTTCTTCTACAAAGAATATGAACTTTGAAAACTCTTTTTCAAAGACAAGTTTTAAAACTAATTTAAAACTATATTTCTAAGTGTGGTGTGTAATTGATGATTTGCAAAGCATGAAAGCAAATAAACAGGTAAGACAAGAACATACCGAATTTATAGTGGTTCAGATTCCCCTTGAATCCTACTCCACTCCCCAAGTTCTACTACTTGAGATTTTTAATCTACTAGGAAACACTTAAAGGAGTGTTTCAATCCCTTACACTTGCTCAAGATTAATCTCTTAAACTTAAGACTTTCCTATTGTCTAATCTAACTCTATACTAGGACTTCCTTGCTTAATCTAGTTCTAGATTAAGACTCCTTTGCCTAAGGCTAGCAATTGGATCTTTTGCCCTCTCCTTCCTCAAGGATTTGAGGTCTTACTCAAAACTCCTCTTGCCTACACCAAGGACTTTTGCTCAATCAACCTCTTCATCGAGACTTTCTCCCCTTTACCTAATCTAGCTCTAGACTTAGAACTTTTACAATTGCCTCAACCAACCTCTTGGTTTGGACTTTCACAAATGCCTAACTTAGCTCTAAGCTAGTACCTCTACCCTTTGCCTCATCCAAACTCTTGGATAGGACTTTAATCCCAATGCCCAACTTACCTCAAATTGGGACTTGTACAATTGCTCAAACTCAACCTCTTGAGTTGGGTCTCTCCTTCTCTTCTTGCTTCCCCTTTCTTCTTACCTAACTCTTTACACAAGAGCTTAGGACTTTATCTAATACAAGTTGCCTACACTCAAACTCTTGAGTTAGGACTTTTATAAATGTGTTTACAAAGAATGAGAGCTCCACAATGGAGTTTACAAATGACACAACACTTTTTGGGCACAAAGGCCTCTTTCTAATCCTACCTTAACAAGCTAATTTGACAATTGAATGTATGAAATAAAGCTTGAGAATGTTTCTTAACAGTAGGAGACTTGAAAGAGATGATCAACCATCTTTTTGCAGCTTAGGGGTATTTATAGAAGCATCAAAATTGGCTTGTAATGGCTCTTAACGGCTAGTTGAAAGTTGTCAGGAAATTTCCTTGTCCGAGTCACAGGGAAACCTCACAGACCTATCATTTTTGTGTCTAACGGGTAGTTCATCCAATATTCTATCCGAGTCGGATGATAACTCGGATGATCACCTTCGACTTTGAACGCCTGTCGAGGTCGGGTTCATGCCTTCAAATTAGATTTACAATTTTGGAATCAATTCCAACCCTAGAGCTCAAAGGGTGTCGTGGGCTTCTCGATGTGGGCGAACTCGGAACTTTCTGGGCAGCTTCGATCTCGAAGACCTGTCGAGACTCGACTTCGAACCTGTTCTTGAGCTCAGTTCTTTGTGCGACTTTATGTCCAATTATCTACCCGCCTCGTACGCTAACTCGTACGAGGTCTTTCTTCTTGTTGTTTTTATCTTTTCTTGAGTTTCTTGACTAGCCACCATGCGAGATATTGTCCGAGTCGGACACTTACTCGGATGCCCTGTTTTGCTACACTTGTTCTTCATTTTTTACACAGTGCTTCAAGTGCAAAACATTTAAACTACATCATATATTTGTTAACTCATTATCAAAACTTAAGATTAAGATCATAGGTCTAACAATCTCCCCCTTTTTGATGATGACAAAAAAAAAAAAAGTGATTTTATAGAGAGATATAAAGTAAGACAATTTAAGAACATATTTCTCTAACTTAAGAAACTCCAAACCTTTAAGATGACAAGGTAAAGGAATAAAGGTGTAAATCACATCTTCTCCCCCTTTTTGTCATCATTATATCATTTAAGCATACAATGGAGTTTTCTTTTATCAAGTCAAGCCATTTATCAATTAAGCACAATTAAACTAAGCCATTTTTAGCATTTTCTCCCCCTTAATAAGAGCACTTCTAAAAGTCCATTCTAAGCCTAATCCTATGGGGCTCTATGCTAATCTTAACACCTAATGTCTATGCTAGTTCTAATTTTTCTCTTCCTAAATTCTAGCATATACATTTCAAAGAGCTTAACTAATCAAATAAGAAGCATACAAGTTTCATTCAACCAAGGAGCAAGTTAAGCTATGAAAATCAAAGGAATTCATCCTTTTTAAATACATGAGTTTTCAAGAATTGTGAATATAATATCAACTCATGTTTGAAAAGAAAGTTGAAAGTATGCAAGCAACTTCAAATGACCCTAATGATCAATATGTATGCATCTAACATAAAAGAGGATGCATCATGTCAAAGTTAACTCATTGGTCAAACTTGCAAAATTTTCAATTTTTCATGAAATTTTCTTTTCTTAAGTTTAAAAACTTCACTTCTTCATGCAGGCAAATTCCATTAGGCATTTAAAGCATTTCAAAAATTCAAATATTCACTTTTCATGCATATTCTTGAAAGTCAACTAAAAGTCAAGCTTTTTCTAAAACAATGTCTATTTTCTTAAAACTTGTCAATTTTATCATGTAAGTCTCAACTAAGCACATGAGTAAGTTTTAATCAACAAATGCAACATATCAAAGGAATGAAACATTTCAACTCATGCATATGTGCAAAGTCAACCTATCGGTCAGCACTTTTCAAGCTTAATTAAGTTAAGCTTTGAATTTTGAAAGTTGCTATATTCATGTTTTCATTATGCATTTTATCTTCCAAGAAACTTCACATACTCAAGTAGTTTTTGCATAAAGATTCAAACCATCCAAAACATGCATATTTTCAAAGTCAACTACTTGGTCAAGCTTTTTCAATTTTAAGCATACAAAGCATACAATCTTTGAAGTTTGCTATTTTCAATCATACAATCTTAATTTTCTTATGTGAGCAACTTCAAATTATCAATAAGTTCATGCTTAAAATCTCATGTAAGCTAAAGCATGTGTAAATCAAAGGTCAACCACTTGGACAACCATTCCAAGTAATGCAAACATGTTTAATTCTTGCTATCTTCAAATGAAAAGTTTTTAAACTCTTTTAACATGTAAGAATTTCAAGATACCAAAAGTGAAATAAATTCTAATGCATTATTTTAACTCTAAAAGCATAGCATTTTAGGATTCTATCACTCAAAAACTCATCAATCAAAGGCAAATTCCAAATATTCTCAAATTTTCTTGAGTCTTTTAACTTCAAAGTTGGTCTTAGGATATTTCAAATATCACTCTAAGTACATTAGACCAATTTTCATTTTCTAAGGATGTAAAAGTCTAAAAGTCAACCTAAAGTCAAACTTCTAACTATTTTTCAATAAAGCTCATAAAGTTCTAAAGAATTTCATCAAACATGCTTTCAATCAAAATGTTTCAAGCATATGAAGTTAACATACAAGTCAACTTTCTCATTTAAGCACAACATGCATTCTATATCACATATCCATCATTTTGAACTTAATTACACATGTCCATCATATTCAACTCAATTTGTATATAATCATCAAAACAATTATTGAGCAATCAAAGTGAGTTAAGAGAGGATACATGTTACCTCAAATGAGTATCCATGGGTTCATTACCATTTTTGAAGCCATTTTTGCAATCTTATCATTTTTCACCAATTGGCTTCAATCAACCATCCTTGCTACTTTTCAAGTATCCTTCATTGAGATTTAGTCCATAAAGTAGCATCAAGGACCTATAAGGAAATCAAGCACAAGATTTTGGTACCCAACACTTATTGGGTCCTAGGGGGTTAGCTTGTTCCTTTACTTTCCATACCTTTCTACCCTTTTTCACATTTTTTCTATCAAAACATTTGGGTGAAAGATGACCTTGTCTACCACAATAGTCACACATAATAGGTGCATCTAATGAAGGAAATGTCCTAATATTTCTTCTATATGCATATGGCACTCTATTATAATCAATTACACTATGCCTCTTTAATAGCCTATGAACACAATGATTCTTTCTAGAATGGGAAGCATTATATCTCCTAGAATCATTCTTTCTATCATAATATCTCCTAGGTTCATTTCTAAATGAACTATGTACATTCATATTTCTAGGAGTATGATGAGATGCATAAGCATTTAACAAACAAATATCCCTCTTTGGGGCACATAAAGCAAAATTATGAAGATGACAACAAACTTCACTCTGCCTATGGGGAACATGCATTTTTCTAGGCATATAAAATGAAGAATCAATTAAATTCACATCATTTTTAATCTTAGAAGACTTCTTTTTCTTTTCATACAACCATGCATGATTAGTCTTCTTTTTAGCTTCAATAGTTGGATAGGAAAATTTAACATCACTATTTGAAGCATTAACAAAGGTAGTAGAAGTAAAAGGCATATCACAATTTTGGTTACTTTCATAACCTAAGCTATGTTTATCATTTCCTACCTTTTGTTTGCCTAACAAATTTTCTAAGTTGTTTTTCCCTAAGGTTAATGTTTCAAGACTTGCACTCAAGTCTTCAATTTTCTTTTCACGCATTCATACTCATTTTTCAACAAATCATATGAATTAACCTTTTTATGCAATTTCTCATTTTCCTCTAAGCCATGCTCATAATACCCTTTCAAATCAATGTACTTTGCATCTTCATTCTCTAGCAAAGTACTCATTTTATGTACTTTGATTTTTAACTTATCATTTTCGTACTTCAGAGTAGAGTTTTCTTCTTTTAATGATGCCACATGAATTTCTAAAGAGTTGATTTTCTTTTCATGCATAACATTCATTTTCATGGCATTCATACATTTTTCATGTATCAAAGTGACAAACTTGTATATTTTAGCATTATTAGCATTATCATTGTCACTATCACTTTCATGTATTTCACTACCACATGAAGAATATTGGGAAGAATTTGTTACCACTTGTAGCTCATTCCTAACTAAGCATATTCTTGTGGTTTCCTTCTCTTCCTCACTTGAGGAATCATCCCAAGTCTTAGCTAGCTTGGTCACCTTCTTGGTGGCTTTCTTACCTTTAGCCATTTTGTGAAAATTTGGAAAAATAAAGCACAAATAGTCAAGCAAGCAATTAAGACACTAAAAATCACAAAGGTTGCAAAAATGATCTTTAACTCAAAGGTTGTTAAACCTACAAATTAGAGCACTAGCACGATACCAATTGAAATACCAATTACAATAGCAACCTAAGATGAACCTAAGAGGGGGAGGGGTGAATTAGGTTGTTGACCCCTTTAAAAATATCTTCTACAAAGAAGATGGACTTTGAAAAACCCATTTTCAAAGATAAGTTTTAAAACCAATTTAAAACTAGATTTCTAAGTGTAGTGTGTGATTGATGATTTGCAAAGTATGAAAGCAAATAAACAAGCAAGACAAGAACACAATGAATTTTTAGTGGTTCAAATTCCCCTTGAACCCTACTCCACTCCCCAAGTTCTACAACTTGAGATTTCTGATCTACTAGGAAACACTTAAAGGAGTGTTTCAATCCCTTACACTTCCTCAAGATTAATCTCTTAAACTTAATACTTTCTTATTGCCTAATCTAACTCTAGACTAGGACTCCCTTGCTTAGTCTTGCTCTAGATTAAGACTCCTTTGCCTAAGGCTAGCAATTGGATCTTTTGCCCTATCCTTCCTCAAGGATTTGAGGTTTTACTCAGACTCCTCTTGCCTAGACTAAGGGACTTTTGCCCAATCAACCTCTTTATCAAGACTGTCTCCCCTTTGCCTAATCTAGCTCTAGACTTAGGACTTTTACAATTTCCTCAACCAACCTCTTGGTTAGGAGTTTTACAAATGCCTAACTTAGTTCTAAGCTAGGACCTCTACCCTTTGCCTCATCCAAACTCTTGGATACGACTTTAATCCCAATGCCCAACTTACCTCAAATTGGGACTTGTACAATTGCCCAAACTCAACCTCTTGAGTTGGGTCTCTCCTTCTCTTCTTGCTCCTCCTTTCTTCTTACCTAACTCTTTATACAAGAGCTTAGGACTTTGCCTAATACAAGTTGCCTACACTCAAACTCTTGAGTTAGGACTTTTCTAAATGTGTTTACAAAGAATGAAAGCTCCACAATGGAGTTTACAAATGACACAACACTTTGGGCACAAAGGCCTCTTTCTAATCCTACCTTAACAAGCTAATTTGACATTTGAATGTAGGAAAAATTGCAATTTTGGTCCCTCAACTTGACCCTCGTTACACTTTCAGTCCCCAAATTATTGAAACTCGACTTTTAGTCCCCTAACTATCACTCTTTCGCCGATTTGGTCCCTCTTATCGGCAAGTAACCGGTTGACTGACAAAGTCTACGATAAGTTGGACCCTATTGAAAAATTTGTAAAAGTTTTGGGCCAAATCATACTAACTCAAAACTTTTTAAAAAATTTAAAAAAAGTTACCTTTTCGACAAAGAAAAAGCTATAGGTTTAGGGTTATCAAACCTATAAAGATGTTTTAAAAAAAAAGAATTCCATCACTTTTAGTCACTTTTTTCTCCCCCACTTCTTCACCATAGCCGCCACTTCTCCCCTCTTCCGATTCTCCGTCACATCTTCCCTTTTCAAGCCAAATCTGGCTGCAATTCTTTTTACTCTTTATGCTTTTTGTTCATTTTCTTCCTCCGTGTTTTTGGGTGTAGGGATCTGGGTTTCATGTTCTTCTTTTTTCAAACCATTGAGCTTTAAGTGGGTTTCGTCTTTTATCCGACACCCCCAGCAAGGATTATGCGTTTCATTTTCTTTCTTTTATTCAACTTGTGGTTTTTAAAATTCTAATCAATCCTTCAAATTCAAGCAAATGGGATCTAGTAGTGTGAAGAAATCACAAATATTAGACAAACTTTATCTTTTAAGCTTGTAATCATACTACGTTCATTGGAGTTCCAAATCCTTTAAACATGAACTGCAAATCCAAGCAAAAACATAGCACCTTCAGCTCTAATAGTCCAGCACTAAAAAGAGAAAAAAAAAATATAACAGAGTTAGAAACATCTCATCTCGGGTTTATAAAAAAGAATAAAAAAACAAAATCGTAACAGAGCAGGGCCAATACTTAAGGGATTGCAACCAACATCAAGATTCATACTTGAAGAAAAGAGAAAACCAGAGGATTATTCACAAATCCTATATGCCAATACTAAACTCCTAAGCTCCACAAAAATTTCCAAAGCTGCACAAAAATTTCCATCTAAACATCAAGAACTAATTAGAAATCTATTTTTTATATGAGAAGAACACGAAAATCTTGTGGCAAGAGCCTAAAGGTGAGTGAAGGGCTTGATAGCTTCAGCCATAGCTAAATCATTCCTTCCTCCACCACAATAGAACCCATCAGTTAACACCATGTAAACTCAAACCCCCCCCCCCCCCCCCCCCCATCCTAGCAGTTGTGTCACACTGCTACTACAGTTGCTGTCAACCTCACCGTCGTTAACAAATTCCATAGAAATACAACAGAATCAAAAAATTGGGGGAAAATCACAAAACAACATTGTGTGCACCTTTCTACCACTTTTATTTCAAAACTCAAATAAACTCAGCAATAGATCCATGGCAGAACCACAAAGCTCTTAGAACAATTATGAATCAATTAATCCACCAACTTTCAGCACTTTGGTTGGAGAAATAAGTAGGTTTTGCAAAATTAAAATTGTAATTTCCAATCGGCACCAATGAAACTTCAATAACAAAGGGGGAGACTTTGTTTCAAAAGGAGACGCCACAATGTAAACAAAATCCATTCACTCTAGTAACAGGTGGATGCGGCACACACCGATAAAGTTGGTGGTTCCATGATACGAAAGCTTCAATGGAGGTGGAGATAAAATCCAATAATTGTTGGAGACGAAACAGATAGATGTGGAGCTAATCAAACTCTGATTTGTGGGAGAAGAAAGGGGTGGCGGTGAAGCTTTTGGCTTCGGTGCTACCGCGGATAAAACTTTTGTGAGCTTTAAGCTGGTATCAAAGAACAGTTTTTGGAGGATTTTTCTCACGTTTTTTTGGGTTTGTTTAGTTAGAAATTAATTAGAAATTTCTAATTTATTAAAGGTTTGGTTAATTAATATTTTCAAAATTTTCAAAACGGTAACTGGGTAGCAGCCGGTAAGAGGGACCAAACCGGTGAAAGAGTGATAGTTAGGGGACTGAAAGTGCGAGTTTCAATAATTGGGAGACTGAAAGTGTAACGAGGGTCAAGTTGAGGGACTAAAACTTCAATTTTCCCTTTGAATGTATGAAATAAAGCTTGAGAATGTTTCTTAACAATAAGAGACTTGAAAGAGATGATCAACCATCTTTTTGCAACTTGGGGGTATTTATAGAAGCATCAAAATTGGCTTGCAATGGCTCTTAACGGCTAGTTGAAAGTTGTTAGGAAATTGCCTTGTCCAAGTCGCAAGGAAACTCACAACTCTCACAGACTTATCGTTTTTGTGTCTAACGGCTAGGTCATCCAGTTTCGTCCCTTCAAATTAGATTTGCAATATTGGAATCAATTCCAACTCGAGAGCTCAAAGGGTGTCGTGGACTTGTTGATGCGGGCAAACTCGGAACTTTCTGGGCAGCTTCGATCTCGAAGACCTGTCGAGACGAGACTACGAAGCTTTTCTTGAGCTCAGTTCTTTGTGCGACTTTATGTCTGATTATCTACCCGATTCGTACGCTAACTCGTATGAGGTCTTTTTTCTTACCGTTTTATCTTTTCTTGAGTTTCTCGACTGGCCATCATGCGAGATGTTGTCCGAGTTGGACACTTGCTCGTTTGCGCTGTTTTGCTACACTTGTTCTTCATTTTTCTACACTATGCTTCAAGTGCAAAACATTTAAACAACATCATATATTTGTTAACTCATCATCAAAACTTAAGATTAAGACTATGGTCTAACAAAGTAGTAGTTTATGAAGTTGTACATGTAAAGTAAATTTACGATGATGTAGTAATTTTTATGCTTTTGTTGCCTCGGAGTTGTGGTTTTTGAGTGTTGGATGTTAATGGTTCTGTTTCACCTGATCAAACTATTTGCTTGAATTAGAGCAACTTATGGGGAGATATTGCTGTAAACAATAATGCAGAGCTCCCATGATCCCCTTTTCCTCACTCATTTTTAGCTTAGATTTTTAATTAAGATTCCTCGTTAATGAATCGGGACTTGTACACAATGATGCATTTTGCTAGTTTTTATACTTAAGGATGAATGGGAAAAGACAATTGTTCGACGATTTCTCTCTAGATACTAGCTGTAAATTTTTTTTTTTTTTTTTGGAGTTATTCATCTCAACCCTTTTGGCTGAATGGGGAGACCGAAGCCAAATAGCAACAATTGCTATGGCTATGCACAAAAAGGCAGTCGAAGTCGTTTTAGGATACACAATCGTACATTTGATTTGTATGTCGGTGGCAGTGATTGAAGGAAGCATGGTGGCATCCAAGATTTTGCAACCCTCTGTTTTTTTTTGTTTTTTTGTTTTTTTGGATCAAATTTTTTTTTTTTTTTTTTTGGATCAGTAAATTTTTTTTATGGATTAGGCAGAACTCTGTTGATTACTTATCAGCATGAGTAGATTTGTTTTTCTTACTTCTCACAATCCATCATTATTGAAGTTTGTTAGCCTCAAAAAACTAAAATTAAAAGCAACTTATAAATTATAGTTTATTATTACTCTTTTTATATATGTTTATTAGGCAAATGTTTTGATGGAAGAAGTTTTGAAATTCCCGTGCAATACCAAACATGGGAATGGAAATTTGATGTCCATTCCTACGATTTTATTGCATTTGCCAAATGCGTCTATGGCAATCTAGAATTCCTTTAATGAATGACTCATCATTTCTTCGATATTAAATGCCACCCATTTCCATTCTCATTCCCATTCTCATTCTTGCGCCCCAAACTCACCCCTATGGGTTTTCATCCCCATGATCACCTTAATTTTCCATGTAATTAAAGTGACTCTTGATATGGTATGAGATAAAATGAACTTATGCTTTGTTTGAAAAACTGATTAAACATTTAAACTTAATTAATTAAGTACTTAATAGATTAAGTTTGTTTGATGTCTAACAGCCATAAGTCTTAATGAATTAAGTGTTTTGGTGGTTAAGTACTTAATCAGTTAAGTGCGTTTCATAATGAAAATCTAAATAAACTTAATTAATTAAGTGGGTCTAAATTACAAGTATAATTTTTGTCCAAAAAATAAGTGATAGTAGATCACTTATCACTACATCTGACTTATATAATTTTTTTTTCTCTTTCAATTTTCTCATTTTCTGTATCATTATTTTATTTTATATTATGCCTTTAATAGTTTTAAATTTTATTAATTCAAAAATATGAAAATAAAGTAGTTCTATAACTATACAAAATAAAATTTATATTATCATCTAATTTTTTTAATACGTTATTAAAAATATAAGTAAATTTAATGTTAAAAATAAAATAAAATATTTTATTTTTTAAAACTTAATAAGATTCAAACTTCAGACTTCACTCTTCAGATTTCATTTCTGACTTCAGATATTAAATTTTAGATTTTATCAAACATAGCAACTTAATGAATTCATATTCCGATTCAGTTTTCAAATATAAATTTTATCAAACGAAGCCTTATTGATGCGAGCACATGGATGCCTCACATTGCGGATTTCCAAAATTTTCCAGTCAGAAATTAATGGATGCTCTTGATCCACACACCTTCTTTAGAAATTAACCTATGATTTGAACGTGATGAATAATCTTGAAAATAACCCAAAATTAAGTTGAGCTATTTAACTTAGAAGGATAAACTTTAATTCTTTTGAAAGAAAAACTCTACTCACGATTTTCTCTCTTCCAAAATATAAACACACAAAAAGATTTATTAAGAATCCACAAAAGAATTAGAAACAATGATAAAGAATAAAAGTTCAACATAAGAACACACATGTTCACATTAGGACAAAGACAACCTTTTGGTGAATGCTAATTCTTCGTTTTTCTTTATTAAGATAAACTTCAAATATGAATTCAATGTCTAAAAATAATGAAGACAACAACTCTATTTATAGATGTATAGAAGCTGACCTTTTCCTAAACTAAAAATAAGACCAATTCCGGCTGTGTACCCCTTTTGGAGAAGGAGGGCACGAAATTTATGCTTGAAATCATCATCCATTAGTTTTCACCCTGTGAACTATTTCTTCTTTGAACATCTTCAAGGAACTTTCAATCCCTTGTGCAAATTATTCAATTTACAATTCAAGACAATGTTGTGAGCAACCTTTTGATATTAGGTGCGGCTGCAGTGAATCATATTACTCTTACAATAGTTTTATCATCATGTCTGACTTCTTGTATTTATTCTGCCACTTCACATCTTTTGTTTGAGCCAAATATAGTGATTAAACTTTCTAAAACTACAACCCAGTCAATTTGCCCTCTCATCATTTGTATTACTTAAAACCAAATTTTAGGTCTGTCAACCAGATAAGAATGAACTGTATGTAGCCTTCTTTCTTCTTCAATGTGATAGGTTTTGAATAATTCTTCACATTTGTTGAGCCATTTTTTGGGCATTTATCTCGGTAGTTCAATGTGGGAATTTTAGGGCCCCCCAATTTTTTTCTTTGATCAATCTGCCTCCTTCGTCCCTCGTACTAAATTTATACGAGTTGGAGGGTATGAGTAGTAGTGCCTCATTCCCTTTACATCTTTCTCTAGACATTGGAGTTTCACTGTTCAAGAACTCAAAAAAAACCCTACTAATTTAGCATTCATATGGCATTTGCATCAGTCTCCCCAGCGTATGTTTCTAATCGCAAATCAATTCTTGCCATTAGTTGTTCCAATCAGTTATTTTCGCTGTTTATGCTTCTACTTAACGCATCAGCTCATGGGTCATCTCCTTCAACTGAAGAATTAAAAACAAATAGGGAAATAATTACAGATAGAAGAGTTAGAAAGAAGAAAAAAATCATGATTTCATTCATAATTTACATAATCTCTCCATACACAGTAAAACTATTAATATCGATGTACTAACTGCTAAAATAGTTCCCACTATTATTAACACCAAGATCATGTCAGACAAAATTGTTTGAAATTAAAAAACTTAATCAAACTAGAAAATGCAGAAAGAATAAGAGGATAGAAGAATAATAAATAAGAAGGAAGAAACGGAAAAGAAATAGCAGAAAATTGTGAGAGAGATTCGAGAAGAAGAGAGAATTCAGAGGGAAGAAATCATGCACATTCAACATACCTTTTCCAAAAACTGTTACACAATGTTTATATGCTACGACTAATTACCCTAACACACATTATATGATTAATAACTAATAATCTTGATGACCATTGCTCTTGAAAATAGGCTTGTCCGCATGCCTAAAAGAATGAAAATTTGATGTAGTCGTGAATCTTCTATGGTAAAGGACTATAAATTCCTATTTTGTAGCATTTTCTCCAACTTCATGCAGATCCCTTGTGCCTCTTTTGAAACTAGTTACAATTTCCACTCAATATTTTGGAAGGTTTTTCATTAGATTGCAGTACCTCAAGCTTCTATTCCATTCCAAAAGGTTCCCCATTAGTACATCCTGCAACTCATAAACTTTAAGTGTACCCCCAAGATCCCACATTCATTCACTTCCTCAACAATGAAACCAAAATTATTTCACATGAGAAAAGTGAAAATCATGAAATTCTTCTAACTTCCAAAGATTATTCATCTATATACTTCCTAGATTCTAACATGAGCAAACGTTGGAACTTGCTAGATTCTTCTGTTAAGTTGGTATGTCAAATGGCCTCACTCTTAATTTTATAAGCAGAGGATCAAAGTTTAGAGTTCTTACCACTGCTAGAGTTATCTTCCAGCTCAGTCATTCTGTTTTCATGCATTTAGTTGCAATGGAAATCATAACAATAATGATCTTTGGAGCTCCCTTTTCTATTTTTGTCAATTTCATTATTGTTTCATCATTTACAAAACTTGTTTCTCATTAAAAATAATTTGTTGCCTAATCCTCATTAATATTGGAACTCACAGTCTCCTCTTTCTGATCAAATTTTCTCAATATATGAACCTATTTAGTGGTAAGTAGTTTTCTCATGAGCCCAAATAGAAACGATGTCACAAAATTATAAAATCCTTAACTTAGAAATTCAAGGAAAACAATACCCAGCCTACGCTTTTAGTCTTAGTTCCTCCTTTAACATTAGTGAAAACTTCAGCCCAAGACTTCTGCACCTTTGTTGCTTGTTTGATCTTTGTCTCTATATAATATTATCGATGCATAATGATTTTACAGAAATTTCATAGATATCCCATCAATTAACATGCTCAAACAATAAAAACTTCATAGAAAAATCCAAAACTTCTAAAATTATTATAGCTCTGGTCATAAGGTTTTCCACTAACATTGCATATTCCTCTAATGATGATGAAAAGCTCCAATGACATTTTTGAGGGTTTATAAGCAAAGTTCCACCAATTACAAAAGTAACTTTCTTCATTTCAAAATGAAAAACACTTCCTTGATACTTCATTATGTAATTTGGATAATTTTTCAAAGCTTGATACATGTACAACCTTTCTGAATCAAACCCACTAGTGGCGGAGCTCAAAAAAAAAAATGTAGGGGGACTAATATTTGAAAAAATTCCAACACAAATAAATAAAAATATTTGACATATAAATGTAAAAATACATACCTTTCTTTTTGAACGTTTACGTGGTTTTGTACTAGTTTTTCAGATTTATTTGGAAGTCTTCCCTCTCATTAATTCTACTAAGATTTTCAGTTGATAAAATATCACATGAGACAACCTTAGCATTCATCATTATGTTCTTCATGACTTACTCCTCTCAAAACATTTAATTTTCATTTCATTGAATTCATTCTGCCATCCCATATAATTACATCCCAACCCACATAAGCACCACCACAACTACCATGTACCATCTAGTTTAAGCACTAGACTTGTTTTAAATTTAAGAGCAATAGTGCAGACGTTCAACTGGTCATTGTCTTCGCTGACTTCAAAATTCTAATTAGCGAATTCAGCTATATCAATCTTATCATCCAGCTTACCATGTTCACAATTCAAAATATTATAAGGATTTTTAAACCTAAATAAAATCAATTCGTTGTTCTTTAGTTGACCATTACGCTTATTAAAAACAAAGTTAACAATAGACAAAATCTCATTAACCAGAACATAATCATTTTCCTTAAACCATTTAACAAAGCGAATAACAAATTCAAGCACATTCATGAACTTAATAACATTCTAAACCTTAACCATGTCTAAATCTAAATCACTATTCCACCTTTAAAACCAATTATCAACTTAGTCCATGGCCTTTTTTTTTTTTTTTTTTTTAATCTCTGGTTAGCATTCAAAGCTCTGAAGACCCCATAAGAATTATTTTCAATTACTGAAATATATCCAGAAAATTTGACCTCTCCAAAATATTCGGTATTCGCCAAAACAAAAGCACCATCTGTACGTTTTGAAACTACCCCAATATCCACAATTGATTGAGTTTCAAAAATTAACATAAATCACATTTTCATTATCAAAGTTGACACCAACTCCATCACTGTTGAACAATTCAATACATTAGTTACAACATCATTAAAATTTGAATAATCGCTAGGGTCATGTTTACCTTCATCATTTCGGTTTAAGGAGTATTGGAATCAACGTTTTCCAAATCATCGTCTGGTTCTTCTTCGTGAGTTGCTAACAGTTCAGTTCTGAGATGCCTTCCTAGGCCATTTTATCAATGCCGAGAGTGCGAATTATGATTTGAATTTGCCTCCCAATTTACTCCAAATACTTGTCTAGAATGTCAAATTTATTTTCCATATTTTTCACAAGTTCGTCTATCGGCTCCACGGTTATTTACTAATGCTTCTAACCAACCCAATTCCATATCCTCATCAACAGTTACCCTCAGTTCATATTCATTAAAACAAAATCAATCAAAGATGCTGCCAAATTGATCGATGATGAGTTCTGAGAAAATTCCAAGAGATTTGATTTCCCCACTGTGACGTCAAACCACAGCTCTGCCTTGTCTTTCAGGATGGTTTAACCAACATGAGTTTTTGAGATTCTGGTATTGAGTTTACTGAGAATACTTGGTCAAAATTTTTAAGCCAAGTTCTAGGATTTTTACCTATGAAATACGGAAATTTTATTATGAAGAAAAAGCAGAAAGCGAAGATTGAAGAAATGAACAGAGAAGATGACTAAGAGTCCGAGGATGGCTGGCTCTGATCATTTGTCAGGTTTATTTCCTGAAATTAGAAAACTTAATTGAACCACAAAATCATAAAATGTAGAAAGTGTACGAGAATAAAAGAAGAAGAAATAAGAGGAAAGAAGGGGAAGAGGATTAGCGGAAAAGTGAGAGAGGGATTCGAGAAGAAGAGAGAATTGAGAGAAATCAGTCACATTCAACATGCCTTTTCTGAAAACTATTACACGATATTTATATCCTACAACTAATTATCTCTAATACAAATTATACGACTAATAACTTATACTCATCCCGTTCTAATTTGTATGATGTTTTAACTTGTTGTACACATATTAAGATAACTAATAAGATAACCTCGTTAACCTTATTAAATTTATTTAACTATCCTAAAACATTATAACTTATGAATTGTGTGATTATTCTAACTTTATTAATGATAAGCTAACATGTTTTATCTTGAATAGAGCATTGCAACCTTATTTAATGGTAAAATTAACATGTTATACATTTTCTTAAGTAAGTTGTAGTTTCAATGAGTTTGTGCTTGAAAATTTACAACAATGAATGAGAAAACTTCAATACATAAGGGCAAATATGGAACAAAATAAACTATTTGTTCTTAAATTTCTTAAAACACCATACAAATTGGAAAAAATTATAAAATTAAAACATAATACAAATTGGAAGTGAGGGATTAATTATGCTAAAACGATACCCGAAGGCTAATAATCGTGGCGGATCATGATCCAGTACTTTCGGCCCATTTTGTATTCTGCCCAGTTCCAAAAATTAATCCCCGTTTGGGCCATCTCACTGGTCACCTATTTCTAGCATTGACGCAGTTATGCAGAAGAGAGACCGGACCAAAGGTGGAGGAGGTCCAGGAGGCTCCACCGCGCCGGCGGCGAAGAGGGGTCGTCCTTTCGGCAAGGGAGGCACTAATACTGCGGCAGTTGGCAAGTCCATAGCTCCCTATACTCTCCTCGGTCCTTCCCTACAAGTTCCCTCTGCCTGCGCTAGTAAGTCCTTCATACTACATTCATGATATTTCACTGTTCCAAACTTTACTACTTCTTTTATTTAATTTTGGTGGATTTTTTGGTGAAGTAGTCTTACTTGTTCGTTAAGTAGTTGTTTCTTGTTGGAGTCTTACAGTTGCCAGTTTCTTCGATTGTAATATTATGGTTCAGAAATTGTTATGATTCAATTTTGTCAGGTTTGAAGTGAATCTGCAATATCTATCAAGTCTAAAATGAAAGGCAACAGTTTAGGATTTTTGTTAATTACTGGGTGTGGAGTATTGGAGTATGTTGATTTATTATTGCATTTTAAGATGGAAGCATGGACGAAGGGAGAAAGATTAACTTTTTCGCCTGAATTATACTTTCTTTATGTAAAAATTTGTTCTTTTGGCAGTTTTATATTGAGGAACCAAAGCGTGAACATATCACAATAGTGTTGGAAAGGGTAGAGGGAAGTTTTTCCCTTAAACTTCAGCTGTGTCTTTTCTTCGAAACGTCAGCTTCTTTTTTCTTAATTATTAATCCATTAAGAGGAAAGTGAAACTGGGAATTTATTTTTCTTGAAAAACAAAATCCCAGTTCCATTTTCTTTACGAACATTTGCCTAGGCAAATCTGTATGGAAAATGAAACCAGCACTATTGGTTTTCAGAAAGCGAAAAGGCTAGTTTCTTTTTCCCTACTTTAGCAAGACATTCAAATTTCCCAATATTTTCGGAATTATAGCCTTGGAGTATATTGCGCTATGAGCTATTTACTTACCTTTTAAGCTGAAGGGTGACTAGGAGAATGGAAAATTTCTCCTCCCAGCAAAAAATTCATTACCGTAGTTGTTTGAAATGACTTCCTGAATGAGACTCAGAAGTAGTACAAAGACTCATTCAGAAAATGGGATTCATGCTCAAAACCAACAACTGAGCCTAATCTAGCTAGAAAGAAACTTGAGCTAATCAGATGGAATTAACAAAGAGATATTTACTGTTGTTTCTGGTTTCCTAAACCCTTGTTCAACCACTTGCATATATCTCCATTGTGAACACCTTCCTTTAGCAAAATACCTGCATGGCTGCTTTTTCTCCTGTAGATGTTCTTGGACTGGATTCCTGTGAACAACAAGATTCTCACACCAAGAATGAACTTGCTTTGGACTCCAAACATGAACTTTATTTACATGTTTTTTGTTGAACTATGAGCTAAAAAATAACTTTATGTGATGAGCTAAAGAATAACTTTCTGTATTGATCTCTCATTAGTGTATTTTTCTTTTCAAAAACTATCGTATTCTTTGTTGCATTTCACTGAATACAATTCAATTTGACCACACTTGAAATTGCATGTTTTTGTGGTACTTTACTTGAGTACTTACATGGTTGGTCATCTGCATTCTTTTCTTTTCCCTGTGAATATATTTTGTTTGGATTTCAATTTCTTGGTTCTTTTATGCTTTTTTGTTACTGTTAAGGTAGGCGAAAGAAGGAGTTACCGATTGCATGTTTTTAACCTACTCCACGTGCAGGATATTTAATGTATTTAATATCTTTTCCTTTTTTTTCGCCTGTTATCTATAGATTAGTTTTCTGCTTCTTCCTTGCTTTTAGTCGCCACTGGGGAAGTGAGGGGAAATCATGGTCTGGTGGATACTCTACTTCAGCTAAGGTAGCCTTAAATGTATAAGGCAAGGGCGAAACCTACATAGCCACTGTCATGGACTCTATTTCTTCGTTTAAACTTGTATGTGAAAAGGATCGCATGAGAATATGTGTTGTTATATCATAGCTATGGGATCTCCTTTGTGGTGCACTATGGTGATAAAATGTATTTATACTTTTGCTGGATTTGTAAGTTGATAGTAAACATTGGTATGGCTTGTGAGCTAACACTTGTGATTTTAGGGGGGAAATTTCTGATTATAACTAATCAACATTGATTTGCAGGATGCTGAAGCATCAGGTCGGAAAGCTGACCCAGAAAGGAAGCGTGCAGAGGATATAGCTGTTGGGCTTATGCCATTTAATGGCCGGGAGCTTTTTCAGAATGAACCCTGGGTATTTGATCATTCCCGTTATTAAACTATTATCAGGAAAAAAAAAAAAAAAAAATCTTGGGTGTTTGATATATAGTGGATGTTGTATGGTAGTTTCAGACTTGGGTTATGGTATCGAATGTCAATATTTTGATTTAACGTCTGAAAAGTTCTTTCTTTGTTTCTATTAAAATTCTTATGAAATTTATGTTCACGTTACTTTTTGATGCTTATGTTTTTGTGTTGCCAATAGGAAGGAATGAAGTGAAAATGATGTCCTTTTATAGTTAAATCTTCTGAAAGTGTACCATATTACTACGTAAGGAGGGTTTCATTGATACTTCAGTTGGATGGATAATGGTAAAGAAAGAAAGAATAGTTTGCTTAACTTAGTCATTAGTTTCACATTGAAATATTTCTTTTTTAGATTTTAGAAATAAGAAAAATTGATAGGGCAAGATAGGAGGGAATTGGAGATTAAAGGAAAATTTTCAGTCTATTGATCTTTATATTTTTGGAATTGTTATCAGTAGGACACATTTTACTATTCGTAGGACATTTTTTTAAAATTTCAACCTGAAAAATTACCAAAATGCCCTTCACTCTATTAAAGTAAAAAAAAATTTTCACTGCCCCATTTTCTTTCCAGTCGGCTTCTTCCCCATTCCATTGCCTTCTTCCCCATTCCTTCCTCGGAATTTCCGTCGGCAATGGCAAGCGCTCCCGCCATCTGTCCGAGTGCCGCAACTCTCCATTTCCGTCCGTGCCAAGCTCTCCATTTCCACCGGCGCCGATCCATCCCTCTCTGCCGCCGCCGCCGCCTCTACATATCGGTTGGTGGTTCTGTTTTGTGTTTTTAAAATTTTTTCAAAATCTTCAACTTGCATTTAGCTGGTTGTTGTGAAGTCTATGGGCAAGTGTATGACTAATATCAGATATTTGTTGCGTTTTTTGGTTGTTTTGTTCATAATTAACATGCAATTTCCATGAATGTATGTTTTTGGGAATTTCGGGAATTTTTGAATGGAAATTTTGTTTAGAATCTTGAAAGACTGCATTGTATTGGTTATGTAGTGCTTATGTTGCGATTCCGGCTGCGGAGTTAACATTTTAGGGTAAATTTTGGATTTGTTCGTCGGAAAAACGATTTTCCGACGAACAAACCGAAAAATCGCTTGGGCTGGCATTTTTTTTAGGGCTGAAGCGATTTTCCATGTGGGAAAAAATTGCCTCTTTCCGGCGATTTTTACCTAGAAAAACGCCCAATCCAGGTGGATTAACCTAAGAAAATCGCCTGAAACAGGGGATTTTCCCTTTTCTGTCTTGCTGTTTAATTTTTTTCCTATTAATATGTTGTTTGGTTCTGTATTTTTATTTATATTAATTGCTGTGCAACCTTGTAATTACAGATGGGGGATAGATTTAAAGGTAATATATTTCGTCGGACGGGAAAAGATCCAAATCCGAAGAGAGTAGTTATCCGGAAACATCCCGGGAGTGTGGTATTCCAGAAAAATCCGGGCAACCTATTATTCCAGATGCAGAAAATGCCCCTCGTGTTCCTCCAACGGCGTCTGAGCGTTCGAGAAAGGTCGTGGCACGATCACGAGCATCTTCTGCGACTGGGAATGTCACTGCTCCCATTACAAAACACTCAGTTCAACCTTCCGTCTCTGGAAATGAGTACATTGGTGCGTCCTTTACCGAACAACCTTTCGTACCGCCATTTTCAGATGTTGAAATGTCCCATGACGATGGTGACGGCGAGAGGGACTGTGGAAGAAGTGATGCTGAAGGGGCGAATACAAGCATCGAACCAACTAGGAGAGCAGGGAAATGACTAATGGGCAGTGACGCTAGGGCAGTGATTGTAGGGTGGAAGGATTACAGGGAGCTAGACCATCCACTCGAAGGGGGTCCTGTAATCCCTGAGTTGCTTTTGAGTTTCAAAGGCCACACAGCCTATCACGTTTGGAATGGAGAGGTAATTCTATTAAATTGCGTACTTCTTTTTTGTGATGAATTCGAGCAATTAATTTTTTCTAATTATATATGCTTCATTACTTGTGCTCCAAAGTAGAATAATATTGTATTTTCGCATAGTTTAAATTCTTTTTTACAAAAGAAATGCTTTAGAAATTGTATCCCTTTGTTGCAATTCCATTCTTTACATTTGGTAGGAACGGGGATATTGAAATGTCATAATGGGTCCGATCGCTTAAAAAATTGGCCAGGCGATGATGACATGAAAAAGCTTGTATAGGGGTCTGGTTTGGCCCATTTAGTACAGTGCATGCATGATGAGTTAGACGCCGCTCTGCTCTGTGCCTTTGTGGAGAGGTGGCATCCGGAGACCAACTCATTCCACTTGACATTCGGGGAGATGACAATGGCATTGCATAATGTTGCCTACATACTGCGCATTCCGCTTGGGGGTAAGCCCATTTATAGAAAAACAAAGATTGCACAAATAGCGATGGATGTTGCAGCTGTGTTGGGGAAAAATGAAGTGAAACTGGATAAGCCTGGATTTGTGAAGTTGACAAGCAATAAGACAAATTGTGCTGGTAGATTTGATCAAGTGAATACCGCCTCGAGTTATTTATTGTGGGTTTTAGGGCTTTCCTTGTTCGTGAACAAGTTGAAAACTTACGTCTCTGCGCAGTATTTAACTTTCCTTCGCGATATTGAGACAGTGAGTACTCATGGGGCGCAGCTTGCTTGGCATACTTATATCGCCAACTTGAGAAGTCATCTAGGGCACAAAGTGCGCAATTTTCTACTTGTTTGATTTTACTGCAGGTTTGTCAATGTACATGTTGCTTTCCTTACTATACAATGATGTATTTTGGGGTGCTATAAGTTTTAATTATTCTTCTGTTCATTCTTATTAGAGCTGTATATATGAATACTTCCCAACATTCAGCCCACCGAAGAAGATGTCGTGGAATACTGGATGGCCTGCGGCAATAAAATGGTAAGTTGGTACCGGGAAGAATCGTGTTGCAAAATATGATTTGGAGGCTTACAGGAGGGCGTTAGATGCACTGCAGCCGAACGAGGTAATATGTCTGTTCCGTGTGTTTGTAAACGGTTTTTTTCTATTTCTGTCATAACTTTATTGATTTATTTTATTGACGGACAGGTTAATTAGATACCATTTGAGCCCAATCTGGCATTGATCCATAAAATTTCCTTGTATAGAGAATTTATATATTGCGTTAACGTTGAAGATCCCTACATGCCGGATCGGGTGTTAAGACAGTTTGGTTACGCCCAACAATTCCCTTCAAGTCTTCAAATCGAAGGAGTGCTACAGAGGCCCAGAGACAAAGAAGTATGTCTGCAAGTACGTTGCTGACCTCAGTGATTGGGAAATCTCTCATACAAGGCTTCTGCGGGTTACCTTGAGTACTTTCTGTCGCGGTCGCACATCCGTGTCAGTAGGGGTCCGGTCGAGGAATACACTCCTGATCCTACTCAATTGTCCCTCAATGCAGTGAGTTTAGTATGATTTTAGATTTTATTTGTACCTATATCTGTCTTACTAGTTGCTGATTGGAGTATAATTTTATTTGTTGCAGCGACTTCAATACTTAGCATCTAAGGCAGTCTTTTTTCATCCAAGGGTTGAACACGCCGTCAATCCTAAGACACGTAGGCAGGCTATTGCAGAGGTTGCTTATCATTTGGAGGCCCTGATGCTGGGACTCGAAGAACTTCGATGTGACCTTATTTTCAGCCGTAGTGCATTGTCTTCCTTATATTTGGATTATGTAATTAGTGAATTAACTGTAATGGTGGCCGAGTGAATTGTTTTTATTCCCGTATACAATTAGAATGTTTAATTAGCGCGATTAACAGAGTTTTGCTGGTGAATAATTTAGAAATGTTAATTTAGTGATTTATTGTATGATCTGAACAGGTTTTAAGGTGCTCATGTACAGGGGAGATTCTGCCCAAATTTCGCTAGGCTAAACACACAATACTCCATTAATACACTTCCAACTTGCTAAAAAAGTAAACAAATTTAGTCTAATGCTATTGTACCTCTAAGTTTTCGTAATACATTACTGAAATTTGCTGAAAATATTATTGTGTAAATATACTTAATACATCTAATCCTAATATTCACCTAAATTTTCATTAATACATTAAGGAAAATTACTGAATACATTACTTTGCTGCAGACACTTCAAATTAATACAGTAATACATCTATAATACATTAATACACTTAAAATTTGCCACAGAAGTAAACAAATGTAGTCCAATCCTACTGTACATCTAAGTTTCAATGCAAACCAAACCTACACCTTAAACTTTTGAAATCATAAAATCCCTAAACCCTAATCGATAACTATCGTGGGTTCAGTGTCTACATTACCTATGCTATCGACGTACAGCCTCTGATAATTATCTAAGCGAGATTGTAACCTGTCATTCACCTCATCCAACACTGTAAGAGCTTTATCGTACATTGGGGGCAACAAGATTTCACCCCTCGTCTCCAAACAAATGAAATGGTTGCTCCGGATATAACCCATAGTGATATACGTGTTCGGATCATCACAGACGCCGGACTCCCGCAAGCGAAGTGGAAGGAAGGTGCAACATTCTGCGTCGTAGAATGCAAATACCCTCTAGTACCTCGTGGCGACAAGTAGGCTAAACAGATAAGTGTCAAACCAAAACTCCTCTGTTGCAGGACTGAAATGGTAATCCAACACTGTAAGAGCTTTATCGTACATTGCTTCACCGAGAACTCCAAACCATAATTAGGCATACGCGTGAAGTTCATGTAACAGTTCCCGCCGGACTTGAGACCAAAGTGACTTGTCACCATGTACGAATTTAAATATTACCCTAAAACCGCAGTGTCCGTCCCCCATTACATTTTTATAATCCACCACATAATCGAACACAAACGGTTTTACCAAAGACGGCATGTTGAAAGGCCAGTTGAATTCGTTAGAAGTCATTCGATTCCTCCTGGTTGATGACTCACTTGACCTGCTGCGCCCTGCACATGTTATTCGAATGCATGAAACAATAGATGCATCATAATGAAGAAGGGCAAAAAAAAAAACCAATAAAAACCAATTGAAACTTATATGCCAACTATATTTACCTCGGCCTCTGGATCTGCCTCTGCCTATGCCAGCATCCCTCTCGGCATGCTCGTAGCCCGACAGCTCTCGCTCATAGAGTTGTTCCTCGGCCTTCCCCTATGTGGCCTTTGTATCGGATCAGTGAGGTTAACGATCTCTGGATGCAAAGTGCTATGCATGACACCCGCTACTCTATAAATGTCCGCAGTCGGACGCTGCGAAGCCGCAACATACATCTCATTCAGTCGCCCTTGTGCTGTTTGCCGTTCATCATCGCTAGGCATGTTTCCCTCGTCCAAAGATAGGGTCCTCCAGAAGAGGTCCACATCCAAAGGATCAATAGGTGTGTAATTCCTGACCATTTCAACCATCTGATGCGCACACGGCAAGCCATAGCTGGTCCGCAGTTCACAACCACACAGCTCACTATTTGCCCCATAGACTGAACCTCTCTTTTTGTATTCATTTACCAATAACAGTATGACATCTTGCGAAACTCTCCCATTGATCCTACTATACAACAGGTAGTTGGCTTCACGCAATGTTTTGCTCCGAGATACCTCCATTTTACTACGGATCTCACCCAAATGCAACTTTATCATCTCATTAATGCCCAGAAAAATTGTAGGAAATGATCCTCTATCAGTTTTAATGGCACGCTTCAACATTGCGTGCGCACTCTCAGCCCTGCAGAGATAGAAAACGGACAAAATTAATGCTTTAACACAGAGACTAAAGTATAATGGATTCATATCTATAACTATATGCGACAAAAGTTAATAGATTCTCACATGTTGTTTGTGCGCCCTCCATAATGTTTTATCTCTTTAGTCCAGAATGAGACAAACTTGGTTTTGTGGGGATCCAACCATGTATTGTGCATATAATTAACCATAGATATCCACCAGCCTCTATATTTAGTCTCAATGATTTCCACAACTTTCGTGAACTTTTCATACGTTAGAGCAGTCATCACTCTTCTCCACCGACCTTCAAACTCATCTAATACCTCTTTGTTCGTACACACAGTCAATGCTTTCTTCTTTACATCCATGGCAATATGCCTTCTGCACAGTAGTTGTTTAGCATCAGGGAAAACATTGTGCACAACTTTCAGTAGAGCCGACTCTCTGTCCGTCATAACAACATATGGATATTTCACTGGCTCAAAAAGTTGCCTCAACCTAGTCATAGCCCAGAAATAAGTTACATAGGTCTCATCCCTCAAGAAAGCAAAAGCAACATGAATGTATTGATCCGTCGGAACGTGAGCGACTATCTGAAACAGCGGCATGTCATACCGATTGGTCTTGTACGTCGTATCCATGTACAATACGTAAGGAAACGTACGAAGCAGACTAGGAACATCCTCATGGGCGAAGAACACGTTTTCAAGAGCATTACGCTCATCTTCTGTGGTGTAGCAATAGTGGTACCTGTAATCCTGCATTTGTTTCAAGAAATATTGTATAGTGCTTAAATCTCCCCTCTCGTCTCTTTTAACCTTCGCCGTTTCGTTGTACACCTGCCTGATGCGTGTGACATTAGTCGCATTGTCATATCGCAGTTTTGCCAACATCTGCTTTGAAGCCAAATTTATCTTCATCATTTCTGAAATTTTCTCCTTCTCCTCTTCATTCAACCTGGAGTGCTTTTGATGCCAGTTTTTAACAAGGGGTAATTCATGATTGTACTGACCTTTAATGACACTCAACTTTCAGCTACCCCCACTAATTTCTTTCCCTAATAATTGAAAGGGACAACCAGTCAGCTTGCTACTAGTGTTGTTACGGGATATTTTCCCTTCGCCTAAGGGTGTTTTGCTTCTAACTTCCCCCGATCTATCACAACATATATCAACTCTCCCTCTTCTCCCTTTTAGAGGCCCTTTCCAGTTTTTAGAGGAAGTTATTTTAGTATCAAAATTATGCTCCGTCGCTCTGGTTTCAACCCACCCAATCAAATCAGCTCTAGTCATGAACTCTTCCTCAGTCCGAAATACATCTGTGTAATCTGGGAAGATTAGATCATCCGAAACACGAGAGCCTGTCAAGAAAACATATAGGACATTAGAAATTGCCGAAATCGGGGGCGGGATAAGATTATGGGTAGAATCGCCCACGAGGGGCGATTATATGCAGGAGAATCGCCCGGGGGATTTTATTAGATAAAATCGCCAGCAAGAGGCGATTTTATCTGATAATATCGCCACAGGCCACCGATTTTATATAAGAAAATTGCCAGAAGGAGGCGATTTTCTTATATAAAATCGCCCAATCTTGGCGATTTTATATAAGAAAATTACCTCCTTCTGGCGATTTTCTTATATAAAATCGGTGGCCTGTGGCAATTTTATCAGATAAAATCGCTCTTGGTGGCGATTTTATCTTATAAAATTGCCCCCCCCCCCCCTGAGCTATTCTCCCCCAGTGAACGAAAAACATAAAAAAGGTGCTACCTTTTGTCTATAAACATTGAAATGTGATACGTACCGTGTAATATGGATCTTCATTTGCATTTTCGTCCATGGCACACAAGCAAAATGCAAGTTTTTAAATGGAATGAATGTAGTGTATATAGTGTTTAAGGAGAAGATTAAGAGGAAATGGGAGGATATTTTGAGAGGAAATGTAGTGCATGTAGTGTTCATATGGATGAAGAAGGTGGGTAAATTAGGGTAAAAAATGTGGGTAACTTTTTTTTTTAAGTTAGAATCAAGGGCATTAATGTCTTTTCACCACTTAAAATTTTAAAAAGTGTCATGTGTTTATTAAAATGGTTCCTGCAATTAACATGCCCCTATATTTTTTGTTAGTGTAGATTACATATTAAGTGGGATTACTTAAGACTCTTTCAGGTTGAAATGTTAGAAACTAGGTATATATGCATAAGGTATTGATTGTGTAGGTATGTGGGAAGGGTGGAAAGGGAGAAGATTCCTGTGTCTTTGGTTCTTAGTCCTAATATTCTTGAGTATACAAGCCGCATCTTTCTAGTTAAGTAACATTGAAGGTATTATTAGACTTTTAGCTGATGTCGTGATCACCTTCCTCTTTGCAACTCACTTGAGATTAGGTGAATTGAACACACGGTAAGATACATGGTTTTAAACTCCTTCATAGGGATGTATTCTTTTTCAAGCAGAGCTCAAGCCAAGCCAGCTCAGGCTCGACTTGTCTCGTTTTATATCCTTAGTCCTTCACTTGTACGACTGTTATGATGGGTCATATCTTTTATTTCTTGATGCTATGTTTATGCTTTATTCTGGATTTTGGTTCTATGTTTTTATCTTGCTGCCTTGTTGGGGAAGTGAGAGACTGGGAGGGAGGCAATAAGAAGGATGGGGAAAACATAAGTCTGCCCCGTTAGCTGATCTTGTTAGTCCTTCATACAGATACAACAGTGATGAAATGCATTGATTTGAGTTTTCATTCGACCGAGTAGTAGGTTATAGTAATGTTGTTGTTTGTTGTCGGTTAAGTAGTTTTGTGTGTATTTATTTCTCTTTTGGGTTCAAGTGTTTGGAACATTTTAAGAATAATTGTTGGGTATATCTTTTTGATAATTAAGGAAATTAAGGATGTTTGTTTTTTGAGCAAAAACTTAGCGCAAGACAATGTTGTTGGGACATAGGATCTATAACTTGCACAAGAGTTGCACATAATTATCACGCAAATCATTAGCTTATGACTTGCACAAGATTAGCACATATGTATCACATAAATCATTAGCTTATCACTTGCACAGGAGTTGCACAAGAATTGCACATAATTATCACGTGGGCTTATCACTTGCACAAGAGTTGCACATAGTTATCGCGTAAATCATTAGGTTATCACTTGTACTGGAGTTGCACAGTTGTTGCACAAGTGTAACACATAATTATCACGTAAATCATCAGCTTATCGCTTCTCAGGAATATTTTTTTTGTTCTCTCTACTAAGAAACATAAACCCTAACTCTCTTGTTTTGGACAACTTGGCATGCTTTCCTTCCAAGTTTAGCCTCCTATCAAGTCTCAATGTTGCCTTCTCTCATCAGTGGAACACTGTCGTGGAGGCTAATGAAGATCAATTTGATCTATCAAAGCCACTGATTGGTCGAATCTATCCAAGTTTAAAGACACTAAAAAAAATGGTTAGAACTGGAAGCAAAAGAAGATAGGGGGTCAAACAAGGAAAATCGAGCAGAAAAAGTGTCACTTACATTTTACAAACCATTCATTCCCCAATCTGGCACCCACAAGCTTGAGAATTTCTTTGGGCTATACGAGATACGTTGAATGAAAGCCACCAAGCGAGGCACTTCTAAAGAACTGATATGGGAACCAGTGGCGGATACATAAAAATTTATTTTAGGTAGGCTAGGGTAAAAAATAAAGGGTTTAAATAAACATATTTAATGACTAAATCGTAAGCTCACAGCTATAAAACGATAAAAGGAATAAATATTCAAAATTATACTATACGGTAACACTTGATAGCGCGTCTATATCTGTTGAAAATATTGCAATATTTGCTCATTTTCAATTGTTAAAGATATATCATTCTCAATGTATACAATTAGACTATCATTAATTAATTCACTCATCTTTAATCCTATTCCGCTAATTGATTTTGACAAATGAGTGGGTGAGCGGTTGCGCTCGATTTTGTTACAAGTTCAATATATTTTTTATTTTTTTCTTTTTTATTTTATGTAAGTGGATCGATCCACTTATAATTTAGAAGAGATTAACCATGCCTCATGTTACCCTTAGTTATGTTGGGGTTAGTACTTAGTAGTTAATAATTTTATTTAAAAAATAGGTGGGCTTAAATTGACCCACTATATATATTATACTTCTATTAAGAAAAAATTTATATAAATTGGGGTGGGCTGGAGGAGGCATCCGCCATTGATGGGAACCTTTGGCCGGTCAAAATTGGAAATTAAAATAATCAAATTTGTTTCCTTGATGACTAGACAAAATTTATTAATCAGAGCCTCGTGGAATCTGGAGATTTAATTGTGTTTCATTTTTGAAATTTCAATTATCAATAGCAACCTAAGATGAACCTAAGAGGGGGAGGGGGTGAATTAGGTTATTGACCTTTTAAAAATATTTCTTCTACAAAGAAGAGCTTTGAAAAACTGTTTTCAAAGACAAGTACAAAAATAGTTTTTGTCAAGCGTTGTGTGTGAAGTGATTTGCCAAACGAAAACAAATAAACAAAGTAAGAACACAACAAATTTATAGTAATTCGGATTCCCCTTGAATCCTAGTCACTCCCCAAGTTCTACAACTTGATATTTCTAATCTACTAGGAAACACTAAAAAGAGTGTTTCAATCCCCTACACTTGTTTTTTTTTTAACTCTTTCTCAAAAGATTAAGACTTTTTCCCTTGCCTAATCTAACTATAGACCAAGACTTCCTTGCCAAAGACTAGAAAATGATCTTTAGCCTAAACCTTCTCAAGGCCTTAGGACTTACTCAAGACTCCCCTTGCCTATCTTAGGACTTTTGACAAATGCCTAACTTAACTCTAAACTATGACCCTTAGCACTTTATCCCAAATTGCCCAACTTACCTCAAGTTAGGACTTGTACAATTTCTCAAACTCAATCTCTTGAGTTGGGTCTCTCCTTCTCTTCTTGCTCCCCATTTCTTCTTGCCTAACTCTTAAACAAGAGTTTAGGACTTTGTTTCACATACCATGTGCCCACAAGTGTTTAGGACTTCCCTCAAAATGTTTACAATGATGAGAATCTCCACAAATGGAGTTTACAACAAAGTATGACAAATGGGCAAGAAAACCTCTTTCTAATCATAACTGAACCAGCTAATTTGACATGTAAATGTATGAAATATGGCTCTTGAATGTTTCTTGAGTGTAGGAGATGTTGGGGGATTATAGGTCTTTAATGTTTGTGGCTTTTATAGAAGTGAAGGAATCACTTAAAACGGTCAAATAACGGCTCTATTTTTCTGCCTGTCGAGCTTCGAAGTCGAAGGTCGGGTTACAAGCTTCACAATTTTCAGCCAGTAGCCTAAAAGGCTGTCTAGAGCCTTTCTAGGCTCAGGTTAGAAGTTTCACAAATTTTCTCTTCTTTTTGGCTAGTAGCCTAAAAGGCTGTCTAGAACCTGTCTAGGCTCGGGTTAGAAGCTTCACATTTTTCTCTTTTTCAATTCGAGTCTGGGCTTTGACGTCAAGACCCAACTTTGACACTTTGTAGTTTTTGAAATCTCTTATCCAAAAGCTAGGAGTTTTGGCGTGGAGTGCAATTAATGCTTTTGCCGCATTCCTTGTTTTCTTTAGCTTTGAGCTCGAGACTCTGTCGACGGTCGACTTCATTTCTTCAATTAATTAACCTGAGAGATTGACTGTTGTCGAGTGCTTGTCGACGTGTTTGAGTTTGGAACTTTTTGGGCAACTTCGAACTCGAGAGCCTGTAGAGGCCCGCCTTAGAACATTTCTGGGCATTTTGCTTCTTTCTTCTTTTGCTTGCCGTTTCTTTGTTTTAACTCCGTTTTCTTCGTTGTTTTTGCGTTGGTCCTCTCGTGAAATTTTTACTGCATTTTCTCACTTAGAATCCATCATTAAATTAATTCTCATATTTGTTAATTTATCAATCAAAATAAGGATTAAGACCACCCGGTCCAACAATTTTGATAGCAATAAAACTTTTTATGTCCAATTGTTGCGATAAGAATGGAGTTGGATATCGCATTTGTGAAGTAAATGAAGAAGTGAAAGATGAAAATCCTACAAATGAATTTGACGGTAACCAAGGAAACAATTGTAATGTTGGCGAAACAAGAGCAGAACATTCTCCACTAAAAAGGAAGAAAAATATCAATCCTTTTGACTTTTGATAGTTTTGAAGATGGTTCCCAGCCCGTGAATCTATATTTCATCACACAAATGAGAGTACAAAAAGAATATGTTTCGAAACCAATGGCAACATTCTGAATGGCCTGTCAATGAAGCCACCAGCCCACCATGTTTTGCTTCTTCTTCCTTTTTGTCTTGTTTTTTCTTAGTTAGCCTTAGGTATTAGAAACAACTAACTTCGAAGTTCAATCTTTTTATGTCTAGAATTCTGTTTGAGATAATTTAAATTTTTTACAAAGCTGTAAACAGTAGATGAACAAGCAATGCACATCTAATCGTTAAGCATTGCACCACTAGTTCATATGTATTGCACATGACTTTTAAATATTGTACATCTAATTGTTAAGCATTAATTGCACTACTAGTTCATAAATATTGCACATCGATTAACTACACAATGCACGTCTAATTTTTAAGCATTGCACTGGCAGTTCATACACATTACACATCACTTTCAAAAGATTGCACATTGACTCACTATACATTTCACATCTAATTGTTAAGCATTGCACTTCCAGTTCATAGGCAACAAAGCTTTTGCCGGGTTCCGTTTTAACTGGGACTTTGACAGTTTAACTGGTATTAATTTTTCAATCTTTCGAATTTACACTAGGACTGGACAAAGGTTCGGTTCAAGTATCATAACACTGAGTAAAATTAATCATCTATCCTGTTTATCTAGTGTTGTAGAAATATTTTTAAAAAATTTTCTTAAGCATTATACACCATTTAAAGGACATTGTACGCATACAAATTTCAGTTTAATATTTTTTATCTGAACGAAAATAAAGAAGTCAAATTAAGGGTTTGTTCTTTATGATGTTTAAAATATGGTTTTGAAAACATGTTTTTGAAAAATAGTTTTATAATGTAAAAAGTGTATTAAAAATATAAAAAGGTATTGCTAAATAGTCAAAAGTTGTAATGAAAATAATAAAAAATGATTATAATATATTAAAATTACTGTAGAAGTCAAAACCAAAACCAAAACCAAAACAAAAAGATCAAGAACA
Source organism: Leptodermis oblonga (assembly GCA_016801395.1). Lineage (NCBI taxonomy): Eukaryota > Viridiplantae > Streptophyta > Magnoliopsida > Gentianales > Rubiaceae > Leptodermis > Leptodermis oblonga. Next base: position 13,646,242 of record CM028752.1, read on the forward strand.
TGCCCTACGTGTCTTCCTTTTTTTCTTAGCAAACTATGATCTTCCCAAATTTAAGAATATTTTTGTGTTATGTACAGACTACTCCCAGGCCTGGCTCTGCCCAAGTGCAAGGTGAGCACTTAAGCAGGGCCCCATATATACATCTCTTCATTTTTTTAGAATTTAAGCCCATGCATTGAAGGAGTTAGCAGCCCATTTGGGCCAGTGTCTGCAGTGACCTTCGCTCCTTTTTTTATTTTTTAATTATTTTTTTAAATGTTTAGAGGAACGGCGTCGTTTTTTAAAAAAAAAAAAGAGCAAAAACCTGAACGCAGCCACATTGCCCAAACCTATATTATATATCTCTCCCGATTTGGGCGATTGTTCTATTTTTGAATGGCAAGGTATATGATATGGACTGGAGTTCACGATACGGAATACTTGCCAAGGAAAGTCTGGAAATTGAGAGACGTAGCTCTTAACCTCTAGAATCCCTATCTCGGATTCGGCAGTCTACTAAAATTAACCTAAGCTAATTTTACACATGCAAATCGAACCAAGTATATGAATTAAAGAGTCAAAACAAAAGCATGCAATCTAGGCAGAGTAATTACTTAGAAAGCTATAGTTTCTAAACCTATAGTAATTCACAAATCATGCAAATTACGAAAACTCAATAAAGGAGAGTGATTTAAGAATATAACTAATACTTTCTTCAACTTAAATCAACTGTCGAATAATGGAGAATTGAACCCCTACTTATAGTTATTAGAGGTTCGAATTTTCAATACAAAAGAAGTAGAAAATAATTAAAATTAGAATTCAATCAAGAGATTGATTCCTTACAAACTGAAACTTAAAAGAACTAGGTTTAGTTGGAGATACGAATTCAGTTATCTATATAATGAACCTAATCGAAATTCCTAGCTTAATTAAGAAGTAGAAATGAATCAAAATTAAGAAGTAAAAATCAATTGAGAGATTGATCTCTTGAAAAGAAATAAACTAAAGGAACTAGGAATGTTTAAGTGATAGAATTTCGTAATATGAAACGAAATCCTAATTAGATTAAAATTCTACAAGCTAATCATGAATAAATCGTATGCAAATCAAATTGCGAGTTTGCTTCCGTTTTGTGATCACCAAATATAATCCATCCATGCGTGTATGTATTTGATCACAATACTCTCTCGGCCATGCATGTCAATATGTGATCAAGTTGATCAATTCCATTCGGGTTGGTCCATTTAATTAATTGGATCAGATTGGTCCATTTAATTAATTGGATCAATCTAACCTCCAAGGACCCATTTAGTATAATGTGGCACGTTTAGCTTTGATCCGTTGTTGATCTTCCATTTAACCCAAAGACTTGACTTTGATGTTGACTCTGGATTTCCGCATCATTCCCTCCCTCTTCAAAAGGATTCTTTGGATCCTCTTTTCATAGTTTGCATGATTTGTGAATTACTATATGTTTAGAAACTATAGCTTTCTAAGTAATTGCTCTACCTAGATTTCATGCTTTTGTTTCGACTCTTTAATTCATATACTTGATTCGATTTGTGTGTTTAAGATTAGCTTAGATTAATTTTAGTAGTCTTTCGAATCCAAGGTAGGGATTCTAGAGGTTAAGAGCTGCGTCTCGCAATTTTCAGACTTTCCTTGGCAAGTATTCCGTATCGAGTACTCCATTCCACATCAATTGGAATTGGATATCACATTAGTATAGCTTCTCTTGAGACGGCCTAAGGAATCCTTCTCCAAAGGTTGGATGGGTAGTTTTCCTCTTCATTGCTCCAACTTTGTGTCCCATTGCAGAAAATCCCGATTTCGCTTAGAAACCCTAGGTTTTTGATTGAGTGAACTGCCAAAAATGTTACTATACTTTTTCAAAATCTTTCGGTTGGTAACTAAACTTTTTTTCCCTCACAAATGTCACTATACTTTTAAAAATGGACCGAAAATGTCACTTCATCAATTTTCTCCGTTTAAGATTAACAGAAAGCGTATCACATACAGCGCACATACAATTTTTAAGGGCATTTTTGTCTATTTATTGTTCATCTTTTCGTTTTATTTTTTTCTTTCTTGTTTTTCCCCCCAAATTCCTCCATTAGTTTCATATCACAAATCTCTGGAGCAGCTCGAGTCCCGCTTATCCCAGCTTCTCAGAGACAAGAATAGTGGGCCTGAGCTGGGAGATGAAGGGATCGACGTCCCAAATCTTGGAGAATGAGTTGGGCCGTCCCTAAATGAGCCTGAAGTTGAGCCGGGGCTCCTAAATTTTGCCAGGACAAAGAGGAAGGAAAAGATAAACAATTGGCATGTGGGTTATCGTTTGAGTTATGAAAGGACGAAAAGTGATTTGAATTTGGCGATATTGGCAACAGCAGAAGAAGTTGCAGAGGAAGTCATTCTTCTTTGATGATCTTGGGTGGAAATGTTGTCTCCAATAATTTCCGATAGGTAGGAGAATTAGAAATGGTATGAAATTGCTCTTTCTACTTTTTGTTATTGGAGGAAGAGGAGACGGGTGTTAATAGAGAGTCGGAAGAGATATTTTTGTGGTGATGATGATGAGAGGAGGATGCCAGGGCCAACCATTGATGATTCCCTTTGACAATTTGACTAGAGCTACTATATTACCAATTACACCTTCCAAAGCATCTCTGGTTGCAAAATGTTTTAATATTTGAATACAAATTCGTGTATCTCTAGTTGAAAAAGAGAAATGATGGACGTGATGGATGAGAGAGAGGAGGGAGGAGGGAAAGAAGGCGGACAGTGGCGGAGGAAGGATAAGGGAGGAGGAATGTGGAGATTGGTGGAATTTAGGGATGGAGATGAACAATAAATTTGGAAAAGAAGGAAAAGAAGAAGAAGATGATGAATAGTAAAATTTTAAAAATGCCCTTAAAAATGACATGTGCACTGCATGTGATACGCTTTCTGTTAGCCTCAAATGGAGCAAATAGACGGAATGACACTTTTGATATGTTTTTAAAAGTATAGTGGCATTTGTTTGGAAAAAAATGTTTAGTTACCAAAATGGAAAATTTGGAAAAGTATAGTAACATTTTGACAGTTCACTCTTTTTGATTTGATGAATATAGGAATCCTAGGGATGATTTTTTTTTTTTTTTTTTTGGGCGGGATCTTAGGGATGAATTATTCCAATGAAAAGGAACTTTAGGGGGTGGGAATGAATCCTATGGAAGGAATTTGGGTGTGTACGAAATGGGCAAGGAATGAGGATGACGGTTGGTAGGGCTTCGCGAGAGAGAGTGTCGTTGAAGTTTGAGAAAACTTACAAAATTTCTGAATATAGCTCGATGCTAGTAAGAGTCGCACGCCTCTCGTATAACTTCCAGTCGTGAAATCAAAAAATTTTGGCTCAGTTTCTTCTGTCCGATATGTCACACGACTCATACATCCTTTGTACGAGGTTCAATACTCTAAAAGCTTTTAATCAGTTTCTTCTGTCCGATATGCCACACGACTCGTACGCTCCTTCGTATGAGGTTCAATACTCTAAAAGCTATTAAAAGTCCTCTTTAGAGTGCTTTTTGGTGAAATATTGAACTACAAATATGTTTGTAGTGACAATTAGCATATTTTGCATTTTTCAGATTTTTAAAATTTTATCTAAATCTCAAAGTCAACCTTTTCATTTGTTTGATCTATTTCTTTCCTAAGTATGGCTTCTTAGTTACTAAATGAATTTCAAATTGTTCACATCATACCACATACAGGTAATGGAGTCAAACCATATCATTCATAGAATCACAAATAAGGATCAAGTAATCATTTAAGCAAAAAATTGCTCAAAATGGTCACATAGTTTTATAAATTAACTAGGAAATATACTAGTTACCACAAGGCATGTGATTTTACCACTTTCCAAACTCTTGAGCACTTTTCTTTAAGTTTCAACTTTTCCTTTTAATCAAGGAGCATACACCTACAAAATAGCTTGAGGAAAATGTTTTGGCACCCATGTCTTTTTGGGTCCAAAAGAGTTAGAATAGACTTAACTTTCCAAATTTTGTATCCTAACTCCACTTCACATTTAGCAAAGCACTTAAATTACTTATGTCCCCATTTTCCACAATAGTGACATCTTAAAGGATAGTCATAAATTTTCTCTTTCTTTTAACAAAAGATAAAAGGCTTTCTAGCTAGTATAATTAAAGTCATCAAACACACTAGAGCTATGAAAATCATGATGAAGAGAATGGTTATTATAATGCACATGATTTTCAAAAATATTTTTGAAGATTATTTTACTCCTTTAAGCTTATAAAATTCTTTATTTTGGTTTAGGCCATAAGAAAATCTATCTTCTTCAAATGCATTTTTCTTTTCAAAATGATTATACTTCCAAACATGATTGGTAACTTTCTTTTCAATGGAAGGATAAGTAAACTTCTTTCCAGTGAAAGATGTACTCACAAAGGTGGATGAGGAAGATGGCAAATCATTTATTGGGTTTTTTTCATAGCTCAAGCCAAAAATGTCATTTCCAACCTTTTGTTTTCCTAGTAGTTTTTCCAAGTTATCCTTGCCTTGTGTTAGTTTCTCAAGACTAACACATAAATCATCCTTTTTCTTTTTCATTAAATCATAAATTAACTTTTAGCAAGTCATATGGTTTAACATTTTCTATCAATTTTGACTTTTCATTTAAAACTCTAAATTGGTCATTTATGCCTTTTTAAACTTAAGATCTTTTTCTTCAACTAGAGATGTCAATTCATTAACCTTACTCCTAAATTCCTCATTTTCACAATTAAGCATTATCTTTTCTTCTTTCAAAGAGGAAATATCCATTTCTAATTTTTTTATTTTTCTTTTCAAATTCATTTTTCTTTTTAATGGCATCAAGGAGATTAGCATGCAAATTTTTTTACAAATTCTACATCATCAGAATAATCCTCATTTTCATCACCACTATCACAACACGAATGAGGAGGGGAATGAATACTTACCTCATTGTATTATTTTCCTAGCATGCATCTTATCAAGGACTTTACTTCTTCCTTGTTTGGATAATCATCCCAAATTTCTTCCTTTCTCACACCTCTCTTGGCAATCTTACATTTTTCCTTTTTTGGTAAGATAGGGGATGAAATATGAGTAAATGCAAGTAATGTTGAATATGAACAATGAATCAAAGGTTTAACTCTAAGGTTTTAAAACCTCAAATTAGAGCCTAGGCTCTGATACCAATTGAAAAATCACTTTTCAATGTATGCAACCTAAAAAGAGGAAGAGGGGGTGAATTAGTCTTTTTGGCAATTTAAAATTTTCTTCTGAAAAGAACAACTTTTAAAAACCATTTTCAAAGACAAGTTTTAAATCTAATTTAAAACTAGTTTTAAGTGAGGTGTGTGGAGTGATTTGCAAAATTGAAAGCAAATAAACAAGAAGGCAAGACATGCCAATTTATAGTGGTCCAAATTCCCCTTGAATCCTAGTCCACCCCCAAGTTCTATAACTTAAGATTTTCTAATTAACTTTGGGAAACACTTAAAGGTGTATTCCAAACCCTCACACTTGCTTAAGATATATTAAACTCTTAATCTTAAGACTTTTCCTCCTTGCCTATACTATCTCTAGCATAGGACTTTTCCTTAATCTAACTCTAGATTAAAACTCCCTTGTCTAATCTAACTCTAGACTAAGACTTTTTTTCTTTGCCTAATCCAAACTCTTGGATAGGACTTTTAATCCCAATGCCCAACTTACCTCAAGTTAGAACTTGTACATTTGCCCACACTCAACCTCTTGAGTTGGGGTCATTCTCTTCTTGCTCCTACTTTTTCTTGCATAACTCTTAAACAAGAGTTTATGACTTTTCCTCACTTACAATGTGCCTACAACACTTCTCAAGTGTATAGGACTTCCCTTAATGTGTTTAAAAAGGTAAGAATCTCCACAATGGAGTTTACAATTGAAATACAAAAGATGAGCATGAAGGCTTTTTTCTAACTCACTCAATTCTAAGCTTAACTAGCTATTTTGACATGTAAATGTATGAAATAAAGCTCTTGAATGTTGCTTGAGTGTAGGAGATTTTGAGGGGATGATTACCATCATTTTGAAGCCTGGGGTACTTATAGTAGTCGCCAAATAGTTCCCAATGGCTCCTAACAGATAGTTGAAAAAGCTATCATAAAAGGTTGTGTACGTGTCACACGCTCGGTCGCACGGTAAGTCCCACGTCTCACAGATTTTGTAAATCTGTGTCTAACGGCTAGTGACCTGTGATAGGGGCTATGATTCGCGGCTCTCCCTTTTTCTTTCCTTCTTATTTTCTTCTCTTTTCTCTTGGACTTTGGATTCTGGTTGCCCTGTGATTTTTCATGTGACTCGGATACCCTTTCGCACATGATTCAATGCATTTTTCTACTTTCAAAAGTTCCAATGGCTATTGACTCGCACTTTTGTTGACCTGTTTTAAGGCTTTTTCTTTTAGTGCATGCGACACTCTATGCGTCTCGTACAAGTTTTCACCCACGAGTCTTCACAACGGTCAATTCTCCAACGGCTACTTCCTTTTCTTGCTTCAAGTTTCTTTTCTTCAATTTTGCGACTGCAATTTTGCGTGCAACTCTCACAGCTATTTGCACGTTGGTTCTGAACTTTTTCTACATTTTTCTACAAAACTTTTCAAGTGCAAAGCATTAAACAAAATCATATATTTGTTAACTCACTACAAGAAAAAAGGGCTCTATTGACAACGCGAAGTCGTTCGTAAAAGCCCTAAAGTCGTCACTAAACCCTTTAGTCACGACAAACGGGTCGTCAAGTGGTTGCGACAATAGGTCCATAGCTAAAAGGTCCAGTGACGACATTTTTGCACCAGCGTCACTAAAGCTTACCATTTAATGATGACTTTTTGTCGTCACTATAGATAGTGACGACTAAAGTCGTCACTGTGTGTGCGTCACTAAAAGACAAAAGTCATCACTAAATGGTGTATTTTTAGTGACGACTGAAAGTCGTCAGTACGTAACAAATTGTCAAAGGCTTCAGTGACGAAACTCAGTGACGAAAAATAATCGTCAATAAAAAAGTCAAAGCCTTTAGTGATGACAAACAGGTCGTCAAGTGGTCACGACTGTAGGTCTGTAGCTAAATGGTCCAGTGACGACTTTTTGGCACTGTCGTCACTAAATCCTACCATTTTCTGATGTCGTCACTAATTTTAGTGACGACAGAAGTCGTTGCTGCGTAAGCATCAATAAAAGTCTAAAGTCATCAGTAAAGGGCATATTTTTAGTGACGAGAAAGATAGTGATGAAGAAAAGTCATTAGTAGGTTCAAAGGCTTTAGTGACGAAACTCAGTGACAAATTTAGTACCACGAAATGTCGTTAGTAAATCTAGTGACGAACTTCAGTGACCACAAATTGTCGTCAATATGGATCTGCTTAGTGACGAGATATTGTGACGATAATTAGTTGTCAGTACGAAGTGACTTGCGTGACGAACATTAGCATATCGGTCGTCACTGAAAACCAATTTTTGTTGACAAAATGGCAATAAATTTTTCTCAATATTCGACTTAGTAACCGAAAAATTTACATACGCACATCAACATTATGAATTATGAGCAATGAATATTAGTGACGGAAACAGTCGTCACAACCAATATATAAAAATCCTTTTCATGGACACTTATGACATACAAAGCTAGAAATAAACAAGAGAAATTGTCTTATTTCATCACAGTAGAAAATAGAATCGATTCCTAAACCATTTCAAAATTGAATAAGCCAAAAAACACTTTACACATTGAATATCAATATTCAACCCCAATTGAGCAAACAATTATTACTCTCACATCAATCTAGGGGAAAAACATTTCATTACGACAAAGTGAAGATGACAATTGATTTAAGAACTACAAGAGGCATCACATAAACTTTTCCTTAAAGAAAATGATCATAATACCATAGATTCCCATAAAGGTAAGGCGAAATGATCTAAAAGACACTAGAACTTTTAGCGTTGCCATATCCATATAAAGGCTACAAAAAGGATCAACTACACTAAATTCTCATAAGCATATGATCCTATTAGTGGTTTGGAACAATCCAAAATGATCAATTCCTATATATGAGTTACTAAATGATTGTTCCAAAGCACTAACAACTAACAATTAGCAGCTACTAAATCAAAGTATGTCCAAAAGGCATTGACTAATACTATGTCAAAATATTGACAAGTGCTAAAGGCATTAACCAATACTATGTCAAAGTATGTCCAAAAAGCATTGACTAATACTATGTCAAGATATTGACAATAGCACAAGGTCAAAATATTGACAATATATCCAAAATAGTATCCCACCATGAAATGCGTCTGACAATTCCCTCAAAATATCCTTCTTGAAATCAAGTCACTGCAAAAAAGGAAAAATAGAACAACCGTTATCTTATGCAAACCATATTTAAACATTCACAATGCAAATTCTATTGAAAGAAAAAAAAAAAGGAAACAAAAAAAAAAAACACACCCAATATTGAACTTACTTGTATTCTTACCACTTAAAAACACAATCAATACAAAGATAATCAGAATAAGAAATCAGGATATTACAGAAAGCTAACATACTTGAAAATTTGAAACTATGTGAACTTACATATTTTTGAGATTGCAAATTTTGAATGAGTAAAGCAACTTCACTAGATAGAGAATTCATCCTTTCATCTGACTGCCTTTGTTTCTCTTTCAATTGTTTCACCTCTTCCTTTTGGGCATCTAACTCTTCAGCAAGAGAAACATATTTTTTTTCAGCATCATCAGCTCTTTGGGAATGTCGCGCCACCTCATCCCTTAAAATTTCAATAGAAGAACGCTTTCTCTTGGATGAAGAATGCTTACGGTGTCCAGGAAGGCGACCAAGTTCTTGTTGACAAATCTTAGTTGGAGTCAGTGATGTAGTAGCCCCTTAATGTCGTCAACCTCTCCTGAAAAATAGAAACAATTATGCACAATATGAATTAGAAGTCTTAAATCAGTTTTAGCAAAATTAGAATGGATTTTAGCAAAAAATAACATATCAGGTATTCATGAGTAGTGATGAAGTAGTTAAATAGTGTAAAAGCAAAAAGGTAATGAATCTGTTTGCTTGTTCTTGAATGTTGAAGGGAAGAATCTTGTTCTTAGAACACTTTGTTCTGATAAGCTGCCACAACAACAACTTGACTTGGTTTTTTGTAGGAGTTTAAAATTTCATACAGTTAAAAAAATGGCAATGTCTATTTCTATGGATACAAGGCCTGAAGTCCTTTCGAAGATGAGGATGATGAAATAGAATATTTTGATTCTGTTTTTGATGAAGATATATCATCCTACTTACTCGTGCTGACAATGGTAAACCTAAGGTCAAGGTAAAGGAAGAAAAGTCTACTGAAGCTAAAAATGCTACTAATGCTGAGAAGGACAATGTTGCGGATAAGGCAAAGGTGAACATTGTGGAACCAAGCCCAAAAAAGGATGAAGATGATTTTGTTTTTGATGATGGGGTTGTTTCAATGGATGAGGATCGGGATGAGAGTGACTCTGAAGGATATGATGACTCTGATGAAAGTGATGATGAAGAAACACCAAAAAAAGTTTTGAGACTGGCAAAATGGGAGTTGGAAATTCAGCTATTAAAACACCTGGGCAGGGTAAAGGAAGCAAAACTGGCCACTCCTCAAAAACCTAATGGAAATAAGGGTAACAAAAGTTAGCAAACTCCTAAATCTATTGGATTCCATGCATGCAAGAGTTGCCACAAGACATTTAACTCTGAATCTGGTGTTGAACCCCACAACAAGGAAAAGCATTATGCTGGAAAGTAAAGTATTATACTAAAAATGAAGGGTTCTAAATTATTTAATGGGATAGAATAGACTTCCAAGGCTATTTTGTATGGTGGTGAAGTTGAGATTCTAAATTGCTAGGTATTGGGTTGTTGCAGTAAGATCTCATGCATGCAAGAGTTGCAACAAGACATTTAACACTGAATCTGATGTTGAATCCCACAGCAAGGCAAAACACAGTGATAAAAGTACAAGCAGCATTACAGATATTAAAACTTTAAAGGTTAAAAACTAAAAGGGAAGCACAAATAGACATGAGAGGGCACAACACCATCTACTTTTCAAGTAAATTTCACAATTAACTCACAAACTAGCTTATCCCTTTTTGAGAGGGGCCGCGTTATAATGTGAATTATTGGCATACCGCTCATGACTAAGCAGCAGTCTATAAAAACCCGAAGGTACTTAGGAATTTGTCAACTTTAACTTCAATATGATTGAACAAAAAAATGACTGAAAGAACCAAGGTAGCCTACAAAGCATCAATGGAAATCAGAAATAGAAGCCTTGCAAGCACACTTGGAAGAAAAAGCAATGCAATGGTGTTTCTTTCATCAAAAAGAATTTTGCCAAGATGCAGCCAGAAGTGAAAAAATAAAAAATAAATAAAGTATTCTGATTATAAGTTGCAGCCGAAAGTAAAAAAGAAAATTGAAGGTGCAGCCAGAAGTACAACCAATGTGGAAATTTAAGTTTCCTGATTCTCATCCTGTAATGAATGTCTATTTTTAGTTAAGGGGAATATTTAAAACATGAAACCAAAATAAATTGGTGAAAACCTTTAAAACAGTCATTCACAACCAAACTCTAATGAAGCTAAAATAAATTCACAATAAATGAATATAAGTTAAACACACAGCAACAGTATCAATAGGCAACAGACAGGTCGCTAACCATAAGAACAACTCATAACAAAAACTAGTCCAACTATAAAATTTACTTTATAATATAATATGATCAGTAAAGGTACTTTCAAGAAAAGAAAGCACAAAATTAATCTTCAATTTTGTAAGAGTTAAATGACTGTAGAATAAGCATATACAAACTACAAATTACCTAAATATGTGGATAACAATATAATAAATACCAGTTTTTCCTCAGCTTCATCATTAACCAGTGCCAATTTCTTCTTTGAAAACCATGAATCCTGAAAAGCTTTGATTGCGTCAACATGCTCCCCTCTTTCAGCTATATAAGAAACTAGTTAAAAGGAATAATGATCTAAGAAGAAATACTTTGAAGAAAATATACTTTCCAAACCTTTTCCTCACATGCTCTTGCAATAGACTTTGTTCCCACAATTGTTAGGGTCGTACTCATTGCACGGTTCGTAGCATTTCTTTCACACATTGCATACCAAAACCCAAAAAGTGAGACAGTGATTTAAAACAAAGTTCCAAAAGGCCAAAATAAGCATAATATTTAGTATGGTAGAATTGTAAACCTTATAATCAAGATTGTCAAAGTGATTGCACAAAAATTTCCAGTCATCATCAGAAACATCTTCATGAGGCTTAGGCTCCATATGGTATGCATTTTGAAAGGTGTTTTGGATTTTAAAATTATTAAAGTTATATTAGAAATGTAAAAAGGTATTTGGAAAATGTAAAAAGGTGTTTAGAAAATGTAAAAATGTGTATTGAAATTGATGATAAAGTATTATAAAATGAAAGTAAAAGTAAAATGAAATGGAAATAATTGTTGCCATACGGGGCCTTAGTTTTGAGTGCCTCGTATTTAGATGGAAATTGTTTAAAATGCACATGGTAAGAATGCTTTGCAGTCATGAATTGATTGCCCAGCTGTGTGTGAATAATTGTTCTAACAACTGAACTATCCTCATAAATGAACACATCCTATAAGTTCAAAAAATAATTATATCATTATCAATTAAAAACAACTACAATTCAGGTTGTAAAATATTAGTTAGATATACCGAAGCATTCCTGATGATCTCATCTTTCAGTTTTTCGTCTTGGGATTCAAAGTTGGGCTTGTTGAATCTAGCCATCTTGCGCATCACACAACCCAACTCAGCTATGAATTCTTTTGCATTTTCACCAACAATGCCCTCAGAATGTAGGTTAAATTTGACCACCAAATGATTTCCAGCATGCCTTTTATTTGCCAACCCAATATTTCTGGTTTGACCCCTCTTTCGAACACTCCCTATGCATTTTGTTTTGTCAAAAAACAAATCAATAAATGATAATAAAAAGTTTTCATATGATTTATTCATATGAAAATATAATGAGATATAAATCTCACCAATTTGGCTTGAAGATAAGTAGAATCAAATATGGGCAACCCAGTGTGAGCATTGAAAGGTATGTAACGTGTTTTACCTGTAGGAGTTTGCTCTTGCTCACTCTGTGATTAATCTTGTGTACTATGCACTTCATTGCTGCTGGTTTCTCTTCCAACTTGGGGGCTGTAAGTTGTTGATGTGTAGTACTAGATTCATTTGTTAGCTCAAGAGTTCACTTAGCTTGTACTAGACGTGTGCTTCTCCTTGGTGTCAATTCATGCAAATGCTCCTCTTCCTTGTCTCGTAAGCGAAACTTTGGAGTGGCTTGAGTAGGAGGTAAGCGAGGGCTTCTTCTAGGTGATGATTGTGTAGTTAATGGATTTGGAACGACTTGCTATTTTCATAACTTTTGTCCTCCTTGAGCCATCTACATAGAATAGAAAAGTAAAATAAGTCTTAAAAATTTCCAGAAATCACTTGGTTATATACATTAAATTTCAACAAATCAATAAATAAAATGAGAGAATATATTTGATAAGCTATATCTAAGAGAAAAACGATAACAAATGCCAAGGTAATTCATGTTAAGGTATACTTCAGTAATAATGGAACCAAAGGTAAAGTTCAAATGCACTAAAAATTTTAGCTTTAACAAAAATCTAGAAGCATACATTGGATACTAAATTCACACAGAAAATAAGGAGAAAGTATTGTGCATCGAATCTTTTATTTCATCCAATGAAAGAAATGATATTCAAGATTCAATCAAGACTGTCTATAATCTCTAAAATGCCATTCAATAGCTTAAGTGAAAGGCTCACCTATTCTAAATCAGTATAGTCTGTTGGAAAAAAAAGCCTCTTCATCATCTTTGTCATTCCAATCAATGTCATCGTCATCATTTAAGAAATAATCGTCATTTTTTGGTGAGCTATCATTAACGGATGAGGAATCAACTAATTGTAGTGGCACACTGACCCTGACTAGTGTAGGCGCTTCAATATTTAAGTCTATAACAAACAACATTTCTAGTTCAGCTTCTTGAAAAACTTCCTCACCTGAACTATCATCGCTACATTGTGGAACATCATAGGTATTACGTGGACTAAAACTCTGAACCATGTGCCAATTATTACCCAATTGAATATCCTTTAAATAGAACACTTGGTGTGCTCGGTATGCAAGAACATAAGGTTGATCCTCATACCATTTTCTACTAAAACTTACACTTTTTAAGCCACTTTCTGGATCAACCTTCATACCAGAATCATCCCCAATGTTCCACCAATCACACTTGAATATCAATATTTTCTTCTTTCCCACTAAGTACTCAACCTCAATAATGTCCTGAACAACACCAAAAAAGTCTATGGTATTAATTTCATGATCTCCTTTAACTACAACACCACTATTTTGTGTTTTTCGATCTCTCTCATGGCATTCTGTGTGAAATCTATACCCATTTATCATGCAACCAACATATCGACTAATTCGATTATCTGGCCCCACTGCTAAAGATCGAATTTCATCATGGCATGTATTAGAACTAGACATGACCTATATAAAAGAAGAAATTGACATCATGTTAATGTTTAGTGTATGATTATAATTTTGAGCATATGAAAATAAAAGATCTCTTACACGATCTCGAAACCACGAGGGAAATTGTTTATCATGCACTTGATCGATTTGTCCACAACCATCTACCTCAAGTTTTTTTTTTATGCTCACTAAATGCCAAACAGTCATTTAAATTAATAATTATGTTTAAGGTAAAGTTTAACTAAGTATTTGTAATCTACAATATGTGATGTTCAGCTCTCAAATTAAGGTACTTACATTATGTAATCCTCTATTTCATCGCAGTTGTTCAACACAAAAATATGAATTTTATCCAATTCCGCTGAACTTAGTGTTCCTAAGTTTGGTTTGCCAAAAGGACGTCCTGTGCCAGAAAATACAGAAAGTTCTCCGTCTGGTTATGTCCTAGAATCATTGCGATCAACTCGATTAAACACGGTGTCAACATTATTTAAATACATGAAGCAAAAAGTAAGGCACTCCTTATCTATGTAGCGTTCAGCAATGCAGCATTCTGGGCGAGCATTATTGTTGACATACCCCTTCAACACACCCATTTTCCTAGGTATTGAGCAATGGATTGTATTAAAAAAAAATTTATATCTCAAAAAAAATTATCTACAATTAGCAAGTCATGATGTACCTTTCAAATGGAAACATATATCGATATTGAGGTGGACCTGCAATTCTTGCTTCAAATGGTAGGTGAACCATTAGATGCACCATGACATCAAAAGAAGAATGCGGGAAAATTGTCTCCATCTTGCAGAGTAATTTTGCAATGTTATTCTCTTACTCTTCTAAAACATGAATAATGGAAGTTCTTGAACATAACTTCTGGACAAATGAACTAAGTTCCAACAAAACTTGTCGAACTTTTTTTGTCAAACTACCCCTGACTGCAGTAGGAAGTATCCTCTATATTAAGATGTAAAAATCATGACTTTTCATGTTAGACATTTGAAATTCCCGACCCTTTATGCATCAAGAAATATTGGAAGCAAAACCATCAGGATACTTGATTGTTGACAAGAAATCAACGAACTTCTTCTTCTCCACTTTTGTAAAATGGTAACAAGCCATGGGCATTACCAAGGAATTACCATTTGACCTCAGGTGCAAATCTGTTTTCAGTCCTAATTTCTCCAAATCCTTGCGAGACTTCCATGTGTCCTTTGTTTTACCTTTAACATCCATGATTGTGCCAACCAAACTTTCCGCCACGTTTTTCACAACATGCATAATATCAAGATTGTGCCGCAATTTCAAATCTGCCCAATAAGGGAGCTGAAAGAATACACTTTTTTCCCTCTAGTTATTATCGGTTCATTTCCGCTTTCTTTGTCTAATTTTTTCATCCACCTTCCCCAGGGAAAACTCTCTAGAGTTAAACATTTGTAATTCTCCTAAGATTTCATGACCTGATTTGGGAATAACTGGAGCACGTAATTCTACTATTCCATCTCAGCATCATTACGCCATTCATGGTTGGCCGGCAAAAACCTACGATGTCCCATATAACATATCTTCTGGCTATGTGTTAAGTTTTGACAATTTGTATCTTCCAAACACACAGGACAAGCATAATAGCCTTTTGTGCTCCACCCAGAAAGCATGGCATAAGCTGGGAAATCATTTATTGTCCAAAGCAAAGAAGCACGCAAAGTAAATTTTTCATTCTTGTATGCGTCGTACGCTTCAACACCATTCCACAACTCATTCAACTCATCAATTAATGGCTGTAAGTATACATCAATGGCATTTCCCGGTGATTTGGATCCTGGAATTAACATCGACATAAGAAAAAATGAATCTTTCATACATTTCCAAGGTGGTAAATTGTAAGGGACAAGAAACACAGGCCATATAGTGTAGGAATTGCTTAGGTTACCAAAGGGATTAAATCCATCAGTGGCAAGTCCTAACCTCACACTACGAGGATCTTTAGTGAATTCACTATAAATGGTATCAAAGTTTTTCCATTCTTCACTATCAGCAGGGTGGCACATGACAACACTCTCATTGTTGCATTTTTCTTTGTGCCACCTCATATCACATGCTATTTCTTTATGCATGAACAATCTACGAAGTCTTGGCTTCAAGGGAAAATAGCGAAGAACTTTGCATGCCACTTTTGTTCCCTCTGATGTATACCTAGGTTCTTTGCACCTATGGTTTGGACAAATAGAATGAGCCTCATTCTCATTCTGGTAAAGGATACAATCATTGACGCAAGCATCAATCTTCTTATATGTGAACCCCAAGTCTCGCATGATCTTTTTAGCTTCGTAATATGATTTAGGAATAGAAGCCTCTTTTGGGTGAGATTTATTAAGTACTGCAAGCAAATTATCAAACGACTTAATCGTCCATCTACTCATTGGCTTCAAATGAAGTAGAGTCATGACGAATGATAATTTGGTGTAGTTCTCACACCCAGTATACAGGTCTTGCTTAGCATTATCCATTAATCAAAAAAATTTATCTATCTCACTACCCCCATCAACTTCATCTGCAAAACCATCCTTCCAATTATCCCCCCCAATTAGCATTACCAAAATCATTTAACATTTCTTCTAATTCATCATCCTCATTGATTATCATCATTTAATAGATCATCATCACTGCAATCATCTTCAGATAATTCACCATGGTATATCCACCTAACATAACTTGAACGTATTCCATTTATCTTCAAGTGTAAATCAACAGTATCTTTGGACTGATCTCGAAAATTGTTGCATTTCTTGCAAGGGCATGCGATTTTAGATGACTCAACCCTATTCGTGTATGCAAATTTCAAAAAGTTCTCCACACCTATTTGATAACGTTCATCCAACCTATTCTTCAATTCCATCCAAGTCTTATCCATTTCCTAATAGAATTAGCGAATGAAATTATAACTACTTTGATAAAGTATATATTGTTTAAGCAAGGAAAAAGAGGTCCATATCATGCATATTTAAGTATATTTCAGCTTATAATTTCTAGAGATGAAGGAAACTTTAAAAAGTTCAAAATAGATACATGAAGGATAAAGGGAAAAAAAATATTTCAAGATGGATAGAATAAATGCATAGCATTATATATGGCAACAAACTCTTCATAACATTGATGCTCAACTACAAATGAAATAAATTTTTTGGAACTTACCGTTGCAGTACACTTGGCAGCTCAATTTCTTCCCTTGTAATCAACTTGAGCACTTTATTACTTATATTAACCTGAACAAATCCTGTAAATAGAGAAGCAAGAAATTTTAAACCAATTGGTAAAGCATTATAATTTATAGAGTAATAGGAAAGTGAGAATAGAAAAATGAGCAAGTTTTTTTTTGGTTGTTGAGCTTTTTTTCCACTGTCAGACCAATGTTTGAATAATCCGTGTGCTTTTTTCCACTGTCAGAAAGTTTAAATCAATTGGCAAAGCATTATAATTTATAGAGTTTTTCTTATATTACACACATAGGAAAGAATCCGCAGCAAAATAAAACCGGGCAAAGAAACCCCCCACCAACACATACAATAGCCTAAACAGACAATCAAAATGCAGATAAATGTTTGCAAAATTCCTCCTAAACAGGGCATAAAATAAAGCCTAATTGTGGCACAATTACATGCATATTCAATCCTAAATATCAGATTAACATAAAACCACATACGTACTAATCTGTCACTATTACCTTTATAACAACTTAGGCACTTTTAAAAAAAAATTTAAAAACTACAACTATCAATACTGTAGAGCTCAAGAGAGAAGCAGCCGCAGTCTCATTGACAAAAGCAGAGGAGCACCTCCACTGCCGCCGCTGCCAACATGGGTATTTCAAGAGATTCTATGCACAAGAGACGAGCCACTACTGCCAAGAAGAAGGCATGGAGGAAAAAGAGAAAGTATGAGCTTGAAAGTTAAAAGAAGGAAAAGCGCAGTGCTAAATCCAGCTTAGTAGGCAAAGAAATGAAACCAAAAGATGACATATTGAACTTTTCCAGATTTATGAACGCTTTTTTTGGTTTCCCCATGCTTTGTTAGGCAAAGGATGAAAAAGCTGCTTTGGAGATGAAGGCTAATCTAGAATTGAAAGGGGAGGTGGAGTTTAATGTTTGCACTCAGGGGAAGAATGCGACTGACTATCAAGAAAAACATGGTCTCGATTTCCATGAAGATAAAAAAAGAGCACCAGAGAGTTTTTACACCCTCTGTGATTGAGCCATCTTTTGGGATTTGACATATTATCTATTGTCTTTATGAGCACACTTCTACATGAGGTCTAGTAAAGATGGGGATCAGTAGCTGAATGTGTTCCATTTCCCTCCTCTCGTGGCACTCATAAAATGCATAGTGTTTCATCTAGTTCAGAACGAGCAATATGAAAAAACTGCAAAATTAATTTCTAAATCATTGACTGCCTGTGGAATTTCACATAGGATTGACATAACAAGTATGGAGTTGAATAAATCATTAAATTCTGTAGCATATCTAATTTACTTTGGCCTTGCATACGATAGATAATGCACTTATTGGGACTCGACAGCCCGCAAATACTAAGCTTTTAAGCAACAAGATGGTGAGGAGAATCTGAGTGAGAGAAGGCAACGTGAAATGGAGGTCTCTCGGATTAGATACTGGAAATTACTCTTGGGGAATTGAAGCTGTAACCCGTAAAACTCGTATCCTTGATGTGGTTTACAATGCCTCTAATAATGAGCTTGTGAGAACTCAATCCTTGGTGAAGAGTGCCATTGTTTAGGTAGATGCTGCAGCATTCAAGCAGTGGTACCTTCAACACTATGGTGTTGATATTGGCAGGAAGAAAACGGCAGCAAATGCAAAGCAGGAATCAGAGGAGGCGGAGGGTGCTGCAACCACTGAAGAAGCTAAGAAAAGCAACCATGTTCTCAGTAAGATTGAGACTCGCCAGAAAGATCATAAGCTTGATTCCCACATTGAATAACAATTTGGAGGAGGTAGACTATTGTTTTGCATTTCCTCCTGTGCGAGTTAGTGTGGAAGAGCCGTCGGATACATCTTGGAAGGAAAAGAACTTTAATTTTACATGAAGAAGCGCCAGAGGAAGAAAAAAAAAAAAAAAAACTTATGAAGACTAAAAGATTGTCCAAGGCAGTGAGGTTGTTCTAGTAGCATGAGGCAGAGTGAGCAGGAAGGGTAAGGAAGTACAAAGTAACCCATGGCTCGAGGGATTGTATAAAAGATGAAAGATAGCCAACGAAAAACCCATAGCAAAAAGGCCAAATTGACTGGTTGATCTACACATTTTAGGTGTTTTATTTTAGCACTTATTATGACAGTTCTCACGGACTTTTGCCCAAGATTTTAATGTTTATTTGCAGTTTTAGAGATCGGGCCTAAGCAGAAAAGAATGTACAAAAAAGTGAAAGAATTGGAGCAGACAAGTCAAGGCCTAAAAAACCCACATGATTTGTGGGCTGCACCACAATATCGGCCTGAAAATTGGACTCCATGTTGCTGCACCCGAAATCAGTTTCAAGTGGGCCAATTCCAATTGGAATTTAATCCAACAACAATTGCACGTGGGCCTTACTATATTTGGAATTTAATCCAATTCCAATTGGAGTTTAATCCAATTCCAATTGGAGTTTAATCCAATTCGAAATTCAATGCATGGGCCGATTCCAATTAATTGATTCCAATTGGAATTTAATCCAATTCAATTGGAATTGAATCCAATCGGCAGAATGAACGTGGGCAGGCGCAGAGTTGATGCGGAGAAGCTTAAAAGGGAAGCAATGAAGTTGTGGACAAATTACCAATCCAAGAAGGAATTAAAGAGAGAAGTTGGGAGTTACCAAAAAGTGAAAAGATTCCATGTGCTTAATTAATTCTCTTTCCAAGTAGAAGAAGGTTTCCTTATTCAATTAGGAGATTGGTTAATTGCTAATTTGTATCCCTATATATATGGGATTATTCCTGCACTATTGATATATAGCTTATTTTAGAGGACAGCTTTTTAGAGACAAGCTTTTATATAGAAGTTTTATTAGATACATTTTATATAGAATAGTTTCTTAGTTTACAAATAATTCTCGCACAGGATACAGTTTCGCGTAGTGTAGTTTTCCTCTGTTTTTTCTCTGTTTTGCTCTGTTTCGATCGCAACTTTGGATTTTCCCGACGGGCAGTCTACCGTTTGGCCAAACCGGCGGTTGTCAGATCGCGACTTCTTAAATTTCAGTACAGTATTCTCTTTTCTCTTTTAATGTCTTCTTTTATAATTATGTATTTTTTGTGTTTTATCATGAGTAGCTAATTTATTAGTTCTGGTATTATGTAAGAAGCCATAATCCATGCATGTATGAACCCAGGAATTAATCTAAGGTCTAATGAATTATGTTTCTAAATTGCCTGTGTTTATATGTCTAATTACTAAGATTCTATTAAGCCTGATCAACTTAGTTTAATCTGGTAGAGTCAGTGAGTGGCACAACTACCGGCCGAGTAGTACATGATTAATTGGGTAATAATTTCTAATGCATCGTCAGTAGGAATTATTAGTTTCGGGTTCTTCTAGTTCTTAATGCTTCTATTTGTTAATTAATAAGGTTTGCGGGGACTCGAGGTTTGTTAGTTAACGTAGTTAGAGAATAATTCCTTTGCGGGGACTCGCGGGGGATTATTGAGAATCTATGGAAGAATTGGGATTATTTGCGGGGACTCGCGGTAATACTATAACTGAAACAGCATAAGTAATTAGACAAGTTAAGAGATTTATGATTGCATGCATGAGATTAAGGTAGATTTACATAATACCAGAATTTTCTCTAATTAATTTTTTACGCTTTTATTTAATTATTAGTTTAATTATTATTTTGCTAAATTTAAGTAACAACTCTAAGATCTCTTAACAGACACAAAGGTGACTACTAGTCATAGTTTGGTTTTATTTGCACATTAATTGGAATTTGAATTAAATTACCGTCTCTGTGGATCGACCATGTCTACTACTGTGCTATATTTTATTAGCATCTTAATTGCAGGTTTTAAGCAGTATTTTTACTGTATTTGGTAGACCCACGACAAGTCCTATCAAATTGGCGCCGTTGCTGGGGACGGTTACAATTTTTATTCTTTTTCCTGTTTAATGTGCACTGGTGTTTTCTTGTGTTGTGTATGACCAGATCTTCATGTGCTGAATTACTTAGTGATCCAGAGATCGAGAAGACCTGTAAACGTTTAGCCAAGGAGACACGGTTACGCAATCTCGCAGAAACATAGTCTGTCAGTCGACCGTTTGCCCAAACGGCCGGTAGCTACGAAACAGAGTTTTTACATTCTGACTCTGAATCAGAACCAATGGGTGACAGAGAGCGCGTAGAGGGCCCAGAAGAAGAGCCCACGCTGAAGGATTTGTGCAGCCATGATGCAGATGATAGAGCGTCAGCAGTAGTCACTCCAACATTGCCCAACGAATTTCCATTGAAGAACGGTTGGTTGAATGGCATCCCAAAATTTCATGGGGGTGCTAGGGATGACCCACACAACTTTTTCTCGGAGTATGTGAAGAATTGCCAGGTGGGGCGCCTACCTACAGGGGCCACCCTCGATCAGCTGAAATTGGTGGCCTTCCCATATGTCCTGACAGGCCCAGCAAACAGGTGGTTTTCATCATTGCCACCAAATTCTATCACCACCTGGAAGCAGATGAAAGAGAGATTCCTGAAGAAGTACTTTCCTCCGACAAAAACCAATTTGGTTATGAAGGAGATCAGCAGCATTCAACAAGAAGTTGATGAGTCCCTTAGCAATTACTGGATGAGGTTTAATGAGTTGGTGGAGAGCTGCCCAAATCATAAGTACTCAGAGGCTCAACTATTGCAATATTTCTACCATGGGATGTGTACCAATGATCGAAATCACATGGATTCATCTAGCAATGGGGCGTTCCAGAATAATACAGTAGCCAAGGCCAGGAAGATGATCGAAGACTTCGAGTCAAGAAGCCAGTTTGGGGAACCCTCCCGTTTGGCCAAACGGCAAGCTGAAGCTCGGTTTATTGATGATTCAGGGGAGGAAAAATTAAATCAGCTGACTGCCAATGTGGAGAAATTAACTGCATTGGTGGAGAAACTGGCAACCTCGAACAGTAGTAACAAAGAGGAAATGGTGTGTGCATGCTGTGGCAATCCGGGGCACTTTGCGCAGAACTGCAATCTTGCACATGAAGAAACAACTGCTCAAGCTAATGCTGCAGGGAATTGGCACAATAATTCTAATGGGAGTTGGCAGTGGAATACACCCAGGAGGGATCCATACTCAAATACATACAATCCAGGATGGAAGGACAATCCAGCATTTGATTGGAAAAATCCAAAAGAAGGAGTTCAAGTTCCCTTCCCCTCATAAGCAAATCAGCAAGTTCCGGGTCAGATTTTGGGGAATCCCAACCAACAAGCTTCACATCCAAATATGGGAAGCAATAATCGGAGTAATGAACCAATGTACAGGCCCCCGAATCAGAGGAATTTTTTCAACCCAAATCAGAACAATCCAAGAGGGGGCAAACCAATAGAAGAAGCCATGGTGGAGCTATTTGCACAGCAGAAGGAGCAGCGAACAGCCATCGACGGGATTGCCGGAGTGTTATCTCAGTTATCTGCTTCAATACAAGAATTAAGGGGGAACCAAGACCAGCTGCCCTCCTAGGTACAGGTTCCTCCTAAGGAGAATGTGAACAAAATTCAGCTACGAAGTGGAAAAATTTTGGAGCCTGCAGTAAAAAAATTGCAGTCAGCAGGGGACCGTTTGCCCAAACCGACGAGTGATCCAAAAGCTGAAAGTTCAGAGCAACCAGAACCTGAGGAGCCCATTGTTATCAGATCTGAATCTGAACCTAAGAAGAGCCACGCCCCAATTCCAGTAAGCAAAGAGGTGTACAAGCCAGCGCCACCCTTCCCTAATAGCTTGCGCCCAATTGAGTACTTGGAAGCTAATGCTGCAGATGAAAGAGGACCCAATTGAGTACATGGAAGTTTTTGAAAAAATGGATGTTAACATTCCCTTCCTAAAGGCGATAAAAATTCCCCCAATTGGGAAATTTCTGAAGGACTTCATGGCTGGGAAACCAAGAGGAGCTAGTAAGGTGGTCCTAAGTGAAACAGTCTCCGCCGTTATTCAAAAGAAGCTGCCACCTAAATGTAAGGACCCAGGTATGTTTTCTCTACCATGTGTGAATGGAGAAAAAGTTATCGAGCATGCAATGTGTGATCTTGGTGCATCTATTAATGTCATGCCCTTATCTGTTTACTTGACTCTATCTGGGGTAGAATTAGCTGAAACTAAGGTTGTGATTCAACTAGCTGATAGATCATGTGTTCATCCTGAGGGGGTATTGGAAAACGTACTTGTGCAAGTTAATTCTTTTGTATATCCTGCTGATTTCTATGTCATAAAAATGAATACTGATCCTGTTAAGGAATCTGCTGGGGTGTTGTTGGGTAGACTTTTTCTTAAGACATCCAAGGCTGTTATAGATGTGTATAATGGATCAATTTGTTTGAATTACTGTGGGGAGAAGTGGCAATTTAACATTGAGAATGCTATGAAACATCCTGATGATGTTGAAAATGTATATGGAATAGATGTCATTGACCCCCTTGTCCAAGAATATCTTGAGACAAATTTCTTGCAGGATAAACTGGAAAGGACACTTGTCCAGAGCCTCACAGAAGCTGATATACAGAATTTAAGTGATGAGGGAGTCTGTGAGGCAATTCAGAACCTTGCAGCAGCTGAAGAGTATACAGGATCAGGCGACGGTTTCCCCAAACCGCTGGGTGCCGAACGACCCATTCCATCATTAGTAAAGGCCCCGAAGCTGGATCTGAAGCCCCTCCCATATAATCTGAAATATGCCTTCTTAGGCGAAGGAGACACACTGCCAGTAATTATTTCCAAGGGATTAACCCCAACTCAAGAAGATCGGTTGCTGAGAACCATAAGGAAACACATCAAGGCGATTGGGTGGACCTTAGCCGATGTTCCTGGAATAAGTCCAGATATTTGCCAACATTATATCTTCCTAGAGCCCGACGCAAAACCATCACAGGATCCTCAAAGAAAGTTGAATCCGAACATGAGGGAGGTAGTTCTAAAGGAGATTCTGAAGTTATTGGCAATGGGGATAATCTATCCTATTTCTGACAGCAAGTGGGTTAGCCCAGTCCATGTGGTACCAAAAAAAGGAGGTTTTGAAGTGGTTACAAATGAGAAAAATGAGCTGGTGCCGATGAGATTACTCACAGGATGGAGAATGTGCATTGACTTCCGCAAATTAAATGCAGCTACTAGGAAAGATCATTTTCCCCTCCCCTTTATTGATGAGATGCTAGAACATCTGACTGGTAAAATGTTCTTTTGTTTTCTAGATGGGTACAGTGGATATTTTCAAATATGGGTGAACAAGGAGGATCAGGAGAAGACTACTTTCACATGCCCTTTTGGAACTTATGCCTACAGGAGAATGCCATTTGGTCTATGCAATGCCCCTGGGACTTTTCAAAGATGCATGATGAGCATATTTTCAGACATGATCGAGCAGTGCATTGAGATTTTTATGGATGATTTTACAGTCTATGGGGATTCTTTTGATCAATGTTTAGAACACCTGGATTCGGTTTTGGAACGATGCGTGGCAAAGAACTTGGTGCTGAATTATGAGAAGTGTCACTTCATGGTTCGCGAAGGGATTGTTCTTGGTCACAAAGTCAGTGAAGAAGGGATCGAAGTGGACAAGGCCAAAGTAGAATTAATTGCCAAGCTACCCTATCCCACTAACATGAAGGAAATTCGCGATTTTCTGGGCCATGCAGGTTTTTACAAGCGTTTCATCAAGGATTTTGCAAAAATCGCACGGCCACTTACAAATTTGCTCAAAGACGATGTTTCGTTTGCCCTAACGGACTACTGCCGTGACGCATTTAACACTCTAAAAGAGAAGTTGATATCAGCTCCAATCATTCAACCTCCAGATTGGGCAAAACCATTCGAGCTGATGTGTGATGCTAGTGATTATGCTGTTGGTGCCGTGCTTGGTCAGAAAATTGGGAAGGAAACACATGCTGTATATTATGCCTCCAAGACTCTTAATCCTGCCCAATGTAATTACACCACAACAGAGAAGGAGTTATTGGCAGTGGTGTTAGGATTTGATAAGTTCAGACAGTACCTCCTGGGCTCCAAGGTTATAGTTTATACCGATCATGCTGCTTTAAAACACCTGCTACACAAAAAGGAGTCAAAGCCGAGGTTGATTAGGTGGATTCTGCTTCTCCAAGAATTCGATTGGGAGCTTAAAGATAAAAAGGGAGCTGAGAACACAGTAGCTGATCATTTGAGTCGACTGACTCTACCTGAACAGGAGGAACAAATTGGTGAAGAGTTTTCGGGAGAACATCTTTTTGCTCTAAGTGTTATAATTCAGGGAGAACAAACTCATCTTGCAGCAGTAACAGCAGCCCATCGAGACCCATGGTATGCACCCATTGTAAATTATTTAGTTGCTAATGCTCTGCCGCTTGAATTTTCTCAAGGGAAGAAGGAGAAGTTGATCAGTGATAGTAGGCAGTATATCTGGGACGATCCAATCATGTGGAAGTGTGGTTCTGATCAGATCATCCGACAATGTGTACCAGAATGGGAGCAAAAGAGCATTCTACAGCACTGCCACTCTTCACCTTCAGGAGGGCATTTTGGGCACAAACGCACAGCTAGAAAAATAATGGACTGTGGTTTTTATTGGCCTAGTCTGAACAAAGATAGCTACAGATTTTGTCAAGCTTGTGAAAGATGCCAGCAATTTGGAGACATTGGTACCCGAGATGAAATGCCACAAGTCCCAATCAAGGTATGCGAAATATTTGATGTTTGGGGCATGGATTTTATGGGCCCTTTCCCACCTTCCAATGGGTATGTTTACATTCTGCTCGTCGTAGATTATGTGTCCAAGTGGGTTGAGGCCAGGCCCACACGGTCAAATACAGCCAAAGAAGTGAAGGCATTTTTAAAATGTCAATTGTTCCCTCGATTTGGTATTCCCAAGGCAATTATCAGTGATCAAGGGGCGCATTTTTGCAATCAGACCATAGCCGGAGTATTGAGGACACATGGAATTCAGCACCATATTGCTACACCGTACCATCCACAGTCCAACGGCCAAGCTGAAGTGTCAAACAGAGAGATCAAAAGGATTCTTGAGAGAACAGTTAATACCTCAAGAAAAAATTGGAGTCAGAAACTACCTGATGCTTTATGGGCATATCGACTGCATTTAAAACTCCTATTGGGATGTCTCCGTATCGACTTGTTTTCGGCAAGATGTGTCATCTTCCTGTGGAATTAGAGCATAAAGCATACTAGGCAGTCCAAAAGATGAACCTGGATTCAACAGCAGCAGGTGAGGAAAGGCAGTACCAACTCCAGGAACTTGAAGAAATTAGGCTGGAAGCCTACGATTTGGCCAATTGGTACAAGGATCGAACAAAAGCCAGGCATGATCGACTCATCAGACAGAAGGAATTCCGAGTTGGCCAGCAGGTGCTATTATTTAAGTCCAGGGTTCGTTTATTTGGCTCCGAAAAATTATCTAGCAAGTGGCGTGGACCTTTGGAAGTAGTAGCCGTTTGGCCCAGTGGTGCAGTAGAGGTTCGAGACCCTCAGTCGGGACAGCAGTATAAAGTCAATGGGCACCGACTCAAGCAATTTTATACCTCAAGTCAAATCCAGCAAGTCGACTGCCTCTGGTTGACTAAGTGCCCGCATCACATAGACTAATCAGCTCGCACCCCGTCTGGCCACGACGTTAAAGAAAAGCACTACTAGGAGGCAACCTAGTTTATTGTAATAGATTAGTTTTTAAAAAAAAAAAATTTTTTTTTAAAAACATTATTTGCTTATTTTTATTTATTTTTTTATTTTATTTATTTCTTTTCGTCTTTTCACAAATTAATTGTTTTTTTTACAGGGCATGGAGGAGCAATTTTGAGGCCAGGAGGGCTCAGTACGAATTTTGGGGCCACAATCGCACATTAAGGAAGTCCAAGGGCCAATGGTGCAATTTTCTGCACTTCCAGCAATGATTCGATAATTTTGGGGGTACAAATATGCAGCATTACAAAGTTCAGGGACTGGAGTTGTAATTCTTAGGAGCAAGGGCCACTAGTGACAAATTAATGGGCCATATTACGAACTCATGAAACTCCAGGGACCTAATTGCAACCTGGTGACTACTTCCCCAATTCACCATTTCCAGTACCCAGTCCCGATTTCAATTAACCCATCAACCCAATTACCCACCCCATTAACCCAATTAACCGCCCCAACCCAACCCAATTACCCGACCCATAGACCCAATTACCCGACCCACCAAACCAACTAACCTAATTAACCCAAATAGCTCTGCAACATTCACCCACGAATTTTTTCTTCTTCCTTTGCTCTGTTTTAGTCGCCGCCCCCAATTTTTTTTTTTTTTCCACCCCCCTTTTTTTCAGCCGACGCCGCTCCGTTCCCCCAGCCATCCTCGCCGCCAATGGGAGCCAAGCGTCGGCCCGACCGCATCCGACCAAGGGCCGCCGCCGAGCCCGTAGCGCCGGCCGTTCGTGTTCCATTCGAGGAGGCCGCCGCTGCCCCCTCCGCTGCACCTTCATCTACCGCCGCCCCCTCCACCGCGTCGCCCTCCACCCGCCCTCGCCGCCGCAAGTATGCGGCCGTGAAAAGGCCCACACCAGCCACTCCCTCTCGGCCGCCAAGAAGCCAAAGCGTACACAAGGCAGCCCCGAACCCGAAGCCGCCGACCCACCACCCTCACCCTCCACTTCTTCCAATTCATCTTCTTCTAGTCCTCTCCACAAGAAATTTGCTGCCAATAAACCAAGGGACATGATTCCAATTGTTCCTTGGGTACGTAAGGCATTGCTGAAACTTCCCACTCCGGCTTCTGAAATGGGATGCCAAAGAAACCAAGACAACCGGCAAAGGAAGCTGCACCACCAAGGAAAACAGCTCCAGAAAAATCCACCGTTCGACGGTCACTCGCAAGTCGGCCGCCACTTCTACCGCCTCGCCACCACCGCGAGCCGCCGCCCCTCCGCCTTCCCCTCCGTCAGTGACTTCCTTGGAGATTCTTTCCACTTCTCAAGAACAGGATGCAAGTACTTCTACTGCATCCCATCCAAATATGCCGCCCCCGCGTACTTCTACGCGTGTTTTGCGAAACCGCACAGTCCGGGCAAGTACTTCTACTGCCCCTACAAAGTCCCAATCAAACGAGGAGACCGCCACTCCACCTCCTCGTGTTCAGATCACTAGTCCTGTTCAGATTGCCCGGAACTTGACGTTCCTTTCCTCCCATCAAAGGATCAGGTATACGCAGGTTTGTTCCCGAGCTGTTTTTCCTTTTTACAATATTGATTTTCAGCTCTTATTCAGTTTAAATATTGCAGAGGATGTGCATAATTTTTTTGACAATGTGGGGTGGTCATGGTTTCTGAATTTTGATTTGGCTCCTTGTTATGAAGAGATGCTTAAAGAATTTTACACCACCGCCACTAAAACCCAGACTAAGGGTCTCACCCCTAGTCGGGCTTTTCTGAATTTTCGATTGTTTAATACAGTGCATTCTTTATCTGTAAATCAATTGAATACTGTATTAGGCATCTGTTTTGAGGCTGAGATAATATCTGCTGATTATTTGGCTAGACCTGTGAAATTCCCTGCGTTTAATCATCGGTCTGTGTGGAATCGCCTTACTTCATCTGAGGTTGCCTATTCTTCCCATAAATCTGGGGCATATCTGCTTACTAATCCTGCACTTCAATTTTGTCATTATTTGCTTGTGAAGAATCTCAGTGACAGGACCTCTGCCCAACATGTAGTTACAATTCCTGAACTCTATATCCTTAAATGCATGTTGGAGGGGGTTAAGCTCAATCTTGGGTTTTGGATTGGGTATAGTTTGGGGGATATTGGTTCTCACCCTAAGAGGCACTTAAGCTTAGGGCATTTTGTGAGTCTCATTGCTAGAAATATGAATCTGTTTGATCCCAATCCCACCTGCATGACACCTTGCCCTCCCCCTAAGGCCTTAGATGTTGAATACTTAATTAGTACGGCGTTGCTTTTTAGGACCTAAGATGGGTCCCTTTGCTTTCACAGTGCGGACTTTCCGCCACCTGCTCATGCAGCCTCTGCAGGTTTGGAAAAGGTACAAAAGGACCTTGAAACACTCAAGAAGGAACAAGCTGCGTTCAAGGTGCAAGTAGAGGCAGGCCTTGCTGCAGTTCATCAGCGCTTTGACCACCTGGATAATTGTTTAGCTGCCATTCAGCAGCATTTGCAGTCTAATGAGTAGGCTCTCAGGTAAGTTTTTCTGTTTTTGTTTGTATTGTAGGCTGTTTTGTGTTTTAATGTTATCTAGGTTGTTTTTCTTTGTCTGTGTTTAGCCTTGCGTTTTTGTTCTTTTCTTTGCACTTGAGGACAAGCTTTCTCTAAGTGTGGGGATGTTTGCAGGGCTGATGAATGTTTTTTCTGAATTATTGTTAAGTATCCCCTGTGTTTTATTGTGTTTGCTTGGGGACAAGCAATTGTCTAAGTGTGGGAATGTAGGGACATTTGTCCTAAAAAAATTTTGAATTTTGTCCTGTTTGTGAGTCAAGTGTCGCTGCCTTTAATCTGATTTGGATCTGAAATATGCATCATAGATGAAGTGTGACATGAAGTATGCATGTTGAAGTTTTGAAAAATTAATCTGTGAAGTCCTGAATTAGTTAAATCTGGAAATATGCATGTTTTCCCTTTTCTTAAGCCATTGTATTGAGCCTAAATGCTGAATTGTTCAGGGAGAATCATTTGCTTGCCTGTCAGACTGTCAAGATGGTATGAATAGTATATAGCAGGATGATGAGGAACCTTCTTAGGATTAACCACTTTTAGCTTGCTTTCTTAACCTACCTTGTTATATCCCTAGAAGCCAAGTTGAAATCTTGTATACAAATATTTTTTTTTAGTCAGTAAATAAGCCAAGGCCAATTTTTTGTGATAAATCCTTTCTACCCCCCCAGTGTGTTGAGTTGCTGAATTATGAATGAAGTCAAGTGGTGCAATGTTTAAACAATATGTGTGGATTATTTGGCAATGTATATGTGTGCCCAATGTTAAAAAGCTCATGGAAAGTAGAAAAAAAAAGAATGAATGAAAATAAAGCAGAGAAAAGAGATAAAGAATGAAAAAGTTGTTGATGTTTTGAATTCTGCAATGTGCTGAAATTGTGATATATGATGAGCTGGGTAAAAATTTAATGTGCTGAATTTGTGAGCTATAATCCGCACAAAGTACAAAAATGCTGAATGAAACAGGCGCCAGTTTGCCCAAACAAAAGGGGGCTGTGAAGAATTTTGAAGAAAGGTACAGCAACTGAAGTTTAATTTTTGAGAACACACTGGGTTTGAATTTTTTTACAGGTGACCTAGAACCCTTAGGATCTGTCCAAAGGTTCGAACCCAAGCCTTACGTTGCGTCCCTTGATTAGAAGGTTGTTTCTTAACTGCTGTGTATCTATTCCTTCTATGCTGTGGCGATGGTCGGCTATCAAGCATGTATGATTCTGGCTAGATTAGGATTTACTTTTATCCTGATTTTTTCTGAAAAATGTGAGATTGTGTGCATTACTGACCATAGAGTGCTGTTTTGGGAATTATTGCATGTTTTTGGATTTAGCTAATGGAAGGACTGTTTTTTATGAAGTAGAACACATGCATATGAATTGAAGTGCTGATTTGGTGGTGTAAGTAAGTTCCAGAAAAGAGAAAAGGCAGATTTGTGAGTCTTATTTTGAGTCAAAGTGATAATAGTTGTATTAGAGTCATTCCAAAGAGTCTTGTGTGTTTTGTTCTGTTTTGTGTCTGTGTTGTTTCTGTCTGAAGCAATTGAGAATTGAAGTATAAGTGCATTTGATGAATTAATGGATATACTCTAGTTCTTCACTTCACGCTTGAGGGCAAGTGTTATTCAAGTGTGGGGATATTTGATCTGCACATTTTAGGTGTTTTATTTTAGCACTTGTTATGACAGTTATCACGGGCTTTTGTTTAAGATTTTAATGTTTATTTGCAGTTTTAGAGATCGGGCCTAAGCAGAAAAGAATGTACAAAAAAGTGAAAGAATTAGAGCAGACAAGTCAAGGCCTAAAAAACCCACATGATTTGTGGGCTACACCACAATATCGGCCTGCAAATTGGACTCCATGTTGCTGCACCCGAAATCAGTTTCAAGTGGGCCAATTCCAATTGGAATTTAATCCAACAACAATTGCACGTGGGCCTTACTATATTTGGAATTTAATCCAATTCCAATTGGAGTTTAATCCAATTCAAAATCCAATGCATGGGCCGATTCCAATTAATTGATTCCAATTGGAATTTAATCCAATTCAATTGGAATTGAATCCAATCGGCAGAATGAACGTGGGCAGGCGCAGAGTTGATGCGGAGAAGCTTAAAAGGGAAGCAATGAAGTTTTGGGCAAATTACCAATCCAAGAACGAATTAAAGAGAGACGTTGGGAGTTACCAAAAAGTGAAAAGATTCCATGTGCTTAATTAATTCTCTTTCCAAGTAGAAAAATATTTCCTTATTCAATTAGAAGATTGGTTAATTGCTGATTTGTATCCCTATATATATGAGATTATTCCTGCACTTTTGATATATAGCTTATTTTAGAGGACAGCTTTTTAGAGACAAGCTTTTATATAGAAGTTTTATTAGATAAATTTTATATAAAATAGTTTCTTAGTTTACAAATAATTCTCGCACAGGATACAGTTTCGCGTAGTGTAATTTTCCTCTGTTTTTTCTCTGTTTTGCTCTGTTTTGATCGCAACTTTGGATTTTCCCGACGGGCAATCTACCGTTTGGCCAAATCGGCGGTTGTCAGATCGCGACTTCTTAAATTCCAGTACAGTATTCTCTTTTCTCTTTTAATGTCTTCTTTTATAATTATGTGTTTTTCGTGCTTTATCATGAGTAGCTAATTTATTAGTTCTAATATTATGTAAGAAGCCATAATCCATGCATGTATGAAACCCAGAAATTAATCTAAGGTCTAATGAATTATGTTTTTAAATTACCTGTGTTTATATGTCTAATTACTAAGATTCTATTAAGCCTGATCAACTTAGTTTAATCTGGTAGAGTCAGTGAGTGGCACAACTACCGGCCGAGTAGTATAGGATTAATTGGGTAATAATTTCTAATGCATCGTCAGTAGAAATTATTAGTTTCGGGTTCTTCTAGTTCTTAATGCTTCTATTTGTTAATTAATAAGGTTTGCGGGGACTCGCGAGGGATTATCGAGAATCTATGGAAGAATTGGGATTATTTGCGGGGACTCGCGGTAATATTATAACTGAAACAGCATAAGTAATTAGACAAGTTAAGAGGTTTATGATTGCATGCATGAGATTAAGGTGGATTTACATAATACCGAAATTTTCTCTAATTAATTGATAATTGTTTACGTCTTTTATTTAATTATTAGTTTAATTATTATTTTGCTAAATTTAAGTGACAACTCTAAGGTCTCTTAAGAGACACAAAGGTGACTACTAGTCATAGTTTGGTTTTATTTGCACATTAATTGAAATTTGAATTAAATTGCCGTCTCTGTGGATCGACCATGTCTACTACTGTGCTATATTTTATTAGCATCTTAATTGCAGGTTTTAAGCAGTATTTTTACTGTATTTGGTAGACCCACGACAAGTCCTATCACTGGTCCAGGAATTGATAAGTATAAACAAACTCACGTAGCAAACCCTCCACAGAAATGTACAAAATTATTCAAATGAAATCACGAAAAAATGTAAATATGATTGAGATTTGACTGTAAATTTCAGCACCAAAAAAAAAAAAAAAAAAACCCTGTTTTCTAGGGAAGTTGATTTCTCAACTAAATCATCGATTTTTATTCAATGGTTGTAACCAATGATGGTCCTAAATCCATTCTACAGGATTAACTAAATCAAATCCTTGCTTGCAATCATTCACACAGAATTAGATACATGAAGGAAGTAGTCAATAAACAAGAATATACATCAATCAGATAAAGATTCAACGGAACTCCATGAATAACAAATCAAAGAATTTCTTCAACCATCAATAAACATTTCCAACTAATAATCAAGGGAATTAGGAAAAATAAATCAAGAATAGATTTTTATTTCTCAATTCAGTTCTTTGTGAGCAACAGCAGCCCATATAATTCATTGTTAGTGACAGCACAGCTTTCTCTTCTTTGAGAACATAAATTAGCTCATGATTTTGAAATTCCATCTTATTATCCCCTACTTCAACACTTGACTTGATGACTAACTCTTTTAAGTTTTAGGTTTCAAGCACTCAACTATGAGACAATCTTCTGTCAATGTTTGTTGCCGGCCATGAAACTATCGGTTCTGTGTTGACTTAGACAGCTTACCTTCTGAGTCAAGTAACTTTCTTATAAACATGAAGCTGTCATATTGTGGCTAAGGTGGAAGTAAATGAAATGAGGTGATGTTATATCTTAGCTTTGACTTGTTTATCATGCATTCTTTTAATGTGGGATGTACCTTCTCTTCAGACAGGCACCATCCTCTATGAGAAAAGCACAAGAAGAAGTTGACAGAGTATTACAAGGTCGAGCTCCTACATATGAAGATGTTAAAAATCTCAAGTTCTTGATGCATTGTATAAATGAGTCAATGCGTTTGTATCCACATCCTCCTGTAGGTTCTTTTCTTTTTTCCTTTGGTTTGATGAATGGCAATGTGGTTGTTTCTGATTTCCTTCAAAGTTCATTACTATCAGGTCCTGCTAAGAAGAGCTCAAGTTCCTGATGTGCTTCCTGGAAATTACAAGGTTAATGCTCTTGATTTTGTGTATTTCAATATTGTTAGACATTATATAGTCTAGATAATTCGAACGCTCCAGATTTATTCTGCTATAATTAGATCACTCAACACTTTAAATCTAATCATCTCTTAAAATGTTTGTCTACCAATGAAAAATTGATTGCGTAAGAAATAATTTCTAGGAAACTATGACTAATTTACTGATGTTTGCATGAAATTATCTTTCAATCCCCTTAACACTAATTGAAAGTGAGTAATTTTTTTTTTTTTTTTTGCTTATTTTATTAGATTGTCTTTGCTAGAGAGACTGTAAAGTCAACTTAACCTACATATTTCAGGAGGGTTTTAAGTTTTAAGTTTTAAGTTTTAACCTTTAACTGAACCTTTCAACTTGGAATAGAGAACTAAATGATACCGTTGAAGATTCCTAGGCCCTAAAAATCGTATAAAAATGTTGAAGATTCCAACTCCAAGTCCAAAATAACAGCTAGTAGATACCTTAAAACATAATCCCTCTATCCTAAAACATTATCAACCCCTGAAATCCCCATTTTCCAGCCACCAAAAAGGAAGAAGAGGAATATGTTTTGACCGTACACAATGGCAAGAAATGATCCATATAACCGGTCACATAGTGGGATAAATGCTTAGTTTATTTTTGTATAATTGACCTTCTAGTTTTCTTCATGGTCTTACAGGCTAGTTGAATGAATTGCTTTCTGAATGAACATCTGTACACCTGATTACCTTTTTGACAGATCTTTATACATTTCATAATGGACACTAAGCTTATGAGTTAGCTAATAATGTATTAAAAAATCTTGTCAAAATCTAAAGCTTTCGGTTACTTACTTTTATTCAATTGTTTGTAAGGGTGAAAGATTAATCTGTAATCAAATTAATAATCATAATATTGGCTCATTAATGTGCAAAGCTATGTTGTTTTCTTACATTACTCATGAAAGAGATTGGTGTGCAGATGCAAATAGCCAATGAAATGATATGTAATAATATCTAGTCTAAAATGGAAAATTGACGTGTATGCCTGATAAAAATTCTACCTATAGCATGTATAATTTAGCTTCTTCATAGCGTTTGAGTCAAGATGGGGGGTTTGAACAGCTGCTGCATCTAAAAAAGCTACCAATGTGACCTTTAGATGTCCTAATCTGACTGGAAAACAGAGAATCACTAACTCAATTTCACAGGGGAAGCAGAAAACTTAAAAACAGTTGGAAAGAAACTACTGAAGAAGATATGATCTATTTAATTTTAAACTTCAATGAGAGTAAGTGGTTTGATAAAATATAAATATGATCCACACAGATGTAGGACACAAGAAAAGATGCATCATGAAGCTTTTAAGTTTCATGTACTGGGTCTTTTAAGCAACCATAACATATTGTGTACGGTCAAAACATATTACACATAATAAAGGGGAAACATTACCCTTTAAAGCCTCCTAAAAGAATGAGGAGTCAGATAATCTTCGTTGTTGTGCTGTGGAATAGTAAACAGTTGTCGCAGTACAAGGAACTGAGAAGGGAAACCAAAAATAGGTCAAAATCAGTCCAACCCATTAACAGTCAGTCACCAACTCAAAAACCACCATTCTGTCTAAATCCCTTCCCCTCATCCAACATTAAGATAGAAATTTGTTAACCCCAACACCACAAACTTCAAAATTAAACAAACAGCCTTACACAAAACAATGAACCCACAATTTCGGACCACAACAAACAAGGAAAATCGTTGAATGAAAGTTTACCTAAGATGATGAGCTTCAGTCACCAATTGTTGGGATGATTTTCATTGTCGGAGGTAAGAGATCTAGCTTGAAGAGACTGAATTCCCGACTGTTGAGTGAAAGCCCTCACTGGAGAAACTCCTAAACTTGAAATGAAGCCCTCCTTTTTCTTCTTGCATTGACAAAAGATAATTTCAGCTCAATTTTGATATCAAAATGTCTCTCACCCGTTTTTTTCCTTTTTTTTTTTTTTTTGAGAAGAACCCGCTTTTTTTTCCTTGTTTTTCTAAAAATGTTTTTGATAATGTTTTTTCCCTTGTAAGAATGTTTTTAAAAATATTTTGATAATTATAAAAATCATAGTACCGTTGAAAACAAAAGTATTGTTACAAGGAAAAAAAACATGTTTTTTTTTTTTGGAAAAAACTTTTTTTTTTTTTTTAATAAGCTGGTTAATATTTTAGGAAAAAAACTGAAAAACATATTTCAATTTTATTACTGGATCCAAAAAAAAGTTTAATCTTTTTGTTATCATACGTTTGCGAAAGTTTACTTTTTTAGCCATTTTAGTTTATACAGTTAGTTTTGTGGTTCATACGGAATTATTTCTCGAATATCTATCAAGAAATATGGATTAAAAGAAAATTATAAGAGTGTTTTAGTAATATTATTAAGTTATGGATTAACAGAGAAATACAATGGTGTCTTAGTGATATTGTTCAATATTATGGGCTGGAAGGAAAATATAGTTTTAGTGGCATTGTTAAAAGCTATGGAAAATGTAATAGTGTTTTAGTGACATTGTTAAAAGTTATATACTGCGAAGAATATAAAACTGTCATACTGACATTGATAAGTGTTATGGACTAAAATAAAAATAGTAGGGTGTCTTAGTGAGAATGTTAAATGTTATGACCAAAAGATAAATGTTAGGCTGTTTTCGTGGCATTGCTAATAGTTATGGACTAAAAGATAAAAAACATATAAGGCTGTTTTACTAATATTGTTAAAAGTTAACGGCTAAAAGATAAATACAAGGGAGTTTTAGTGACATTGCTAAAAGTTATGAACTGAATGAAAAATATAAGGGTGTATTAG
The DNA here is from genome assembly GCA_016801395.1 of Leptodermis oblonga. Lineage (NCBI taxonomy): Eukaryota > Viridiplantae > Streptophyta > Magnoliopsida > Gentianales > Rubiaceae > Leptodermis > Leptodermis oblonga. The sequence continues at coordinate 13,682,696 of CM028752.1, forward strand.
AAATATTGTTCAAAGTTATGGATTAAAAGAATATAAAGGTGTCTTAGTATTTTACTCATTTCGTTGTACAATTAGTTTTGTTGTTCATACATAATTATTTCTCAAATATGTATATAAAGAGATATAGACTAAAAGACAAAAGTTAGGGTGCTTAAGTGGCATTGCTAAAAGTTATGGACTAAAAGAAAATTCTAACGGTGTTTTAGTAATATTGTTAAAAATTATGGCTAAAAGAGAAATACGAGGGTGTCTTAGTAACATTGTTAAAAGTGATTGGCTAGAAGGAAAATATATGGGTGTCTTAGTCCTATTGTTCAAAGTTATAGATGAAAACAAAAATATAAGGTTGTCTTAGTAAAATTATTAAAAATTATACTGTTGTTCAATAAAACTGTCTTGATGACGCTGTTCAATGTTTATGAACAAAAACAAAAATAGTAGGGTGTTTTACTGACAATGTTAAAAGTTTTTAGACTAAAATAATTTTAGTCTATACAATTAGTTTGGATGTTCATATGGAATTATTTTCCATATATATATATATATATTACGAGATGTGGATCGGACAGAAAACAACTATTTGGGTGTCTTAGTGACAATGGTAAATTTGAAATTAAAAAAAATATAAGAGTGTTCGGTAATATTATAAAAAGTTATGGACTAAATGAGAAATATAAAAGTGTCTTAGTAATATTGTTTACAGTTGTGGACTAATGGAAAAATATAATGGTGTCTACTTGAAATTAATCAAAGTTAAATGCTATAAAGTAATTAATATAACGGTGTTTTATAGACATTATTAAAAGTTATGGACAACAAGAAAAAAAAAATAAGAGTGCCATAGTAAAACTGTTTAAAGTTATGGGTTGAAAGAAAATTATAAGGGTGTCTTAGTAAGAATTAGTGTAAAATCAGTGGGCTAACAAAAAAATATAAGTGTATCTTAGTATATATTGTTAAATATTATGAGTTCAAAGAAAAATATATGGGTACCTTAGTAACATTCTTAAAAGTTATAGACTAAAAGAAGAAAAATAATAATAATAAATAAGGGTGTGTTAATAACATTGTTAAAACTGATGCACCAAAAGAAAAATATAAGGGTGCCTTAATGACAATGTTTAAAATCTGTGGACTAAAAGAAAAAACGGTGCCTCATAAACATTGTTAAAATGTATGGGCTAAAACAACAATTTAAGGGTGTCTTAGTGACATTGTTAAAAATTTTGGACTAAAAAAAAATATTATAGTTATTATAATAGATCAATATTTTTAATTAATTGAAATGTACTCATAAACATTTTGGTTGTTTTGGTAAGGCATTATTTTGTTAACAAGGAGGTCTCAATTTCGAGACTTAGCTAAGCCATTTTTTGGATTATTACATCAAACTGAAGAGTAGTTGAGTACAATTGAAACACATAAATAACTAATGTTGTATAGTGGCGCATTGGTAAAACAAATGTGTCTCTCTCCTAGAGGGTATGGTTTGAGCTGCACTTCGACCAATTTTATGCATATATTTTCCTCTAACAACAGACATTTACTGACGAGAATTTGTTGTCACTATAAATAAATGTTTTAGTGACGACACATTGTTGTCACAATATTGCTAACTGCATGCTTTTACTGACGAGAATAATTTTTCGTCACTAATTTTCGTCAGTATGTCTTCAAACTACTAACGAAACTCATTTTCGTCACTGGTTTCGTCACTAAATGTCATGAAATAGGCGGGAAGGGTTGGCACCAACCATATAGTGACGACTTTTATATCTCGTCACTAAAACTCCCAGCTTCGGCGAAATTTTAACGACGACTTCGCTTTTCGTCACTAATAAGGGTCTTTACTGACGACTTCCATTGACGACAAAAATAGTTTCGTCACTAAATCCTATTTTTCTTTTAGTGACTTATCATCAAAACTAGGATAGAGACCATAGCTCTAACAATATCTCTACAACATAGTTTCTGGAACCATATATAAAGTTAAAGGAGCTCAACTTGGATTTTTTTTCTATCGCTCTTTTCTAAAGCATTTTAAGGAATAACTAGGTCCCCAAGTTGAGGAAATATCAAGCATGATACGCAAGAAATATCAACAAGATGTAAACTATCATTAAACACTACGACATCAACCTTAAATGTTCACATGAGTGGAGACTATCCCTTTAACAATAATGCCTTCTGCATTCATAGGACTTTCTTTCCTGAGGAAATTTTCAAAGTCACAAGACTTACTTCTCTCAGCAGTTAATTTTCATTTCATTGAGTTCTCCCAACCCACACAAACACCACCATAACTACTATCTAGTTTAAGCTTGAACTTGTTTTAAATTTAAACTCAACGGTGTAAACGTTCCACTGGTTATTGTTTTCGCTAGCTTCAAAATTGCAATTAGCGAATTCAGCTATATCAATCTCATCATCCAGCTTACCATGATCACAATTCAAAACATTATAAGGTTTTTAAAGCTAGATAAAACAGATTCATTGTTCTTTTGCAGACCCTGAAGCTTATTAAAAACAAAGTTAACAATACCCAAAATCTCATTAACTAGAACATTATCATTTTTCGTAAGCCATTTATCAAAACTAATAACAAATTCATGAACTTAATAACATTCTCAACCTTAACCACATCTAAATATGAATCACCATTCCACATTTAAAACTAGTTATCAACTTAGTCCATAGTGTAACGCCCCAGGCATGCAGGCTGACCCAATAACTTTTGGGCTTTCGTCCTCGCTAACCCAAAAGGCTTAAGCCAAGTTACTAGTAGCCCACAAGCCTTAGGCTTTTATACAGGTCACCCACTCTTTAATTTTCTGATGTGGGATAGAGGATGTTACAGTCCACCCCCTTCAGGCCCTTGCGTCCTCGCAAGGTCCAGTACAGTAGTTGGCCCAATCTCCCCTGGAACAGGACTCTAGAGGTGGCTCACGTGTCTAGCACGGTGGCTCTTGCACGTAGCACTTAGTTCCCGGACCAGGGTCGCTCTGATACCATTTGTAACGTCCCAGGCATGCAGGCTGACCCAATAACTTTTGGGCTTTCGTCCTCGCTAACCCAAAAGGCTTAAGCCAAGTTACTAGTAGCCCACAAGCCTTAGGCTTTTATACAGGTCACCCACTCTTTAATTTTCTGATGTGGGATAGAGGATGTTACAGTCCACCCCCTTCAGGCCCTTGCGTCCTCGCAAGGTCCAGTACAGTAGTTGGCCCAGTCTCCCCTGGAACAGGACTCTAGAGGTGGCTCACGTGTCTAGCACGGTGGCTCTTGCACGTAGCACTTAGCTCCCGGACCAGGGCTGCTCTAATACCATTTGTAACGCCCCAGGCATGCAGGCTGACCCAATAACTTTTGGGCTTTCGTCCTCGCTAACCCAAAAGGCTTAACGCCCCGATAGACACTCTCAATTGCCAAATCCACACCATTAACAGTATATCAATAAGCCGGCACAATAGTGGTATATCTCCGTGATAGAAAACCTTTTAATTTTGAAATCTCAGTGATAGAAAACATTTTAATTTTGAAATCTCCGTGATAGAAAACCTTTTAATTTTGAAATCTCAGTGACCGGGTCAATCCCAATCTACATATATTTATATATATACTATGTGTACTTGAAAGCAGTGAAAATAGCGAGAAATTCTCACCTTCAGTAATTTCCTTTGTCAGACCCCCTCTCCAGTGTAGCCTGCAAATTATATTAAAACAGCCTTAATTAAATTCTAGTTTATACCTTCTCGGTCTGTCTATACGTACAAACCCCACTTTCAAAATCAGCTAAATAACCTCACACTTGGACTCGCTCTATCTACCCATGTCATGATGATATATATATATATATATATATATATATATTTTTGTACCCGCTGACAAGTGGTATCAAAGCCTAGGTTGCGATAATGAGTAGGGATGACTAACCGTATTCCGCTAGTAGTTCATTAAGCACTAACTGCGACTGATTGATAGAGTTGCTGTGTAGGAACCACACGTAATGCCCGAGCAAGTAGTGGATGTTCCATCATACCCAGTTGTACAAGCTTGCGAGTTAACATTGCAGGAGTTGCGCGCGGAGCGAGGCCGTCGTGAAGCACTGGAGCGTGAGTTAGAGAAAAGCTTGGAAATTGGGAAGATGAAAGATAGGGAACTAAGGAACGCGCAAGAGAGGATTTCTGCCCTTACGAGGGTGGAAGAGCTATTGGAATTAAGCGAGTTCGCCCGAAAGCGGGACCTTGAGTTTTATGAAAAGGAGTTCAATGAAATGCGGCAGAAAATAGCAAAATACCACAAGACGAATCAAAAGCTGAGGAAGCGGGAATATGAACGCCTTGCTTGGATCGAAGAGCTAGAGAGAGGGACCCACACCTTACTTGAAAAAGTAAGGGTGAAGGCAAACACGGTAGAACTCGAGTCGTCTGACGATGAGATCTCCCTTAACAGCCAGGGAGTGAACGGAGACCGGGGAGAAGAGGAACCTACGCCCTCCGGCGAGGGAACAGAAGCAAGCGCATAGAGCACTGTGAGGGAGTGGTAATAGCAGAACTGATAATAAACCAGTTGTTAGTTGAGTTTAATTTGGGGTACTATTTATTCCTCGAGTATTGTTTTAAACTGCCTTTTGTTTATTTCCATTAGCCCGTGGGTGGCATGAACGAGTTGCTGAGTGACTTAAGTTGTGAATTTGTTTCCCTTTGAGTTATTTAAGCACTAAATTGTTTAAATTCCGCTGTTTGTATGAGTAACTTGTTCCATTACCTACTATAACTATAAACAAGACATTAACGGGCACGTACCTACCATGAAGATGGCGGGAGGCAGCAGAAACACTGGCACTAGGGGTGCTACCTCTGCTACGAGTGCTCAACTGGGGCCAGAGTCCCAGGACTTGGGAGCTCAAGTGGCCACTGCAATGGAGCGCATGGCAGCTACCATGGAACGCATGGACGAACGCCACCAACGGCTGGGACAAGGCCAAGGGCAAGGCCAACATGCAACAGGGATACAGAGTGAGGACATGGCCTTGGAACGGTTCCTGAAATTCGGACCACCGAAATTTAATGGCGAGCCTGATGAGGAGAAAGCAGAAGCTTGGTTAGAGGGCATCAGCGAAATCTTTGAGGTGCTCAGGTATGAGAATGCACGCAAGGTGCCCTTCGCAGCATTTCGACTGGAACTGGCGGCAAAGGATTGGTGGAAGGTGATTCGTCAAAAATGGACTACGGAGCGTACTGCCACCACCTGGGAAAATTTCGTGGCGGCATTCAAGGAAAAATATGCTCCTCCTATTGTCGCAGCTCGCAAGGAGGCAGAGTTTATCAATCTCAAGCAAGCCGGTAAGACGGTCGCAGAGTACGAGGCACAGTTCTCCAAATTGTCAAAGTACGCAGCAGACATAATTACCACAGATGCAAAAAGAAGAGACCGCTTTGTGCAAGGGTTAAAGGTGGAGATTAAGAATGCGCTCGCATCTTCGGATCTGACTAGCTACGCAGCTGCCGTTGAGAAGGCCATGAAGGTTGAGGAAGCACAGGCGGAGCTTATGAATTTCTAGAATCGCAGGAAGGACATTAACAGGGCAAGGCTACAACCGACCGGTGGGATAAGCAAGGGGAGGTTTAACTTTGGAAAGAAAGGGAACATCAAAGGAGGGAACAACCCGATCTTATGCAGCTTTTGTAAGAAACCGAATCACAAGGAGACGGAATGTTGGCGTAAGCTTAACAAATGCTTGCGATGTGGAAGTGGTGCGCACCAGATGCGAAACTGCCCACTTCCCTGGGACAAGCCTATAACAGGGTCTACTTCGGGCCAGCAGAAGCCAGCCAACGAAGGGAACAAGCCAAAGGTACCAGCTCGAGTGTTTGATATTGAGCAAAGGGAAGGAGAGCACCTGACTGAAGTGATAGAAGGTACACTCCCGATCCTAGATAGACTTGCAAAGGTTCTATTGGACCCAGGGTCAACGCATTCATACATTGCATCACACTTCGTGCACGAGGGAATGGTGAGATCTGAGAAACTGCCTTATATGCTTGAAGTCAGCACACCCACTACCAATATGGTGCTACATACTGACATTATCTACCGGAATTGTACGGTGGATATCCAAGGGGAAAATTACCCTGCGGATCTTGTTGCCCTATCTCTACAGGGCTATGATGCTATCTTAGGTATGGACTGGTTGGCTAGGTATCATGCTCAACTGAACTGTAGGGACAAGCTAGTGGTGTTGCGAGTGCCTGGGAAACCAGAGATAGAAAGGCAGGCTTGCCTCGACTGCATTGGTCTCTGGTCTCAAGGCTCGCAAACTGTTACGAAAAGGCGCTCAGGGGTATTTAGCATTCATGATAAACAAACCAACTGATAGGCAGACTCTGGAGGATGTGCCAGTCGTCAAGGATTTTTCTGACGTGTTTCCTGAGGAACTGACAACTTTACCCCCTGAACGGGAGGTGGAGTTTACCATAGATCTAATACCGGGGGCGGAACCGTACTCTCGCACTCCGTACCGAATGGCTCCGGCTGAACTAAGGGAGCTGAAGCTCCAATTGCAGGATCTATTATCGCAAGGGTACATACAGCCGAGCACTTCTCCCTGGGGTGCCCCGGTTTTGTTTGTGAAAAAGAAGGATGGGACGATGAGATTATGCATTGACTATCGAGGTTTGAACAACCTGACCATAAAGAATCGATATCCATTACCGCTGATCGATGAGCTCTTTGACCAGTTGCAAGGAGCTGCAGTGTTTTCAAAGCTGGATTTGCGGCAAGGTTACTATCAACTGCGTGTCAAAACAGAGGATATACCAAAAACAGCCTTCAACACTCGTTATGGTCACTACGAGTTTGTGGTGATGCCGTTTGGACTGACGAATGCACCTGCCGCATTCATGGATCTGATGCATCGAGTATTCCAACCGTATCTAGACCAGTTTGTTGTGATTTTTATCGACGACATTCTGGTGTACTCGAAGACAGCAGGAGAGCACGAGGAACATCTTAAGCGGGTACTACAGAGATTGAGGGAGCATCAGTTATATGCGAGGTTCAGCAAGTGTGAATTCTGGCTGGATAAAGTGGCATTCCTAGGGCATATTATATCTAGGGAGGGTATCACTGTTGACCCAGGAAAGGTCGAAACGGTAATGAGTTGGAAGAGGCCTGAAAATCCCACTGAAGTTCGTGGTTTCCTAGGACTAGCAGGATACTACAGGCGATTCATACAAGACTTCTCGAGGGTAGCAGGACCCCTGACCCGGCTAACTCAGAAACAGATCAAGTTTGCGTGGGACACGAAAGCTGAGGCGAGTTTTCAAGAGCTAAAGAAACGGTTGACCACGGCACCGGTATTGACACTGCCTGAGGGGCGAGAGAATTTTGTAGTGTTCACCGACGCCTCAAAGGAAGGAATGGGATGCGTACTAATGCAGAACGGAAAGGTGATTGCGTATGCCTCAAGAAAGATGAAGCCCTATGAACAAAACTACCCGACTCATGACTTGGAGTTGGCAGCAGTTATTTTTGCACTGAAGAAGTGGAGGCACTACCTCTACGGAGTAACATTCGAGGTGTATACCGACCACAAGAACCTAAAGTACTTGTTCTCGCAAAAGGATCTTAACCTGCGTCAACGGAGATGGATGGAGTTCCTACAAGATTACGACTGTACGATCAACTACCATCCCGGTAAGGCCAATGTGGTAGCGGATGCGTTAAGTAGGAAAGCACAACTTGCGAGGATTGTGGCGTCAGAGACAAAGAGGTTAGAGGAGATGACGGTATGGGGTATGCATAACGTGGGTGATAGAGTGATATGCGCAAGCATTCGAGTTCACTCGATACTACCGGAGCGCATCAAAGAGGTCCAAGTAGCAGACCCGACATTAAAACACCGATTGGAATTGGCACGACAGGGGAACCACCCTGACTATGAGTTTGGCGCAGACGGGATCCTGCGTTATCGGGGTCGGCTGTTAGTACCACAGGATGACGTGTTAAAAAGGGAAATTATGGAAAAGGCACACCGAACTCCTTACACCGTGCATCCGGGAAGTACCAAAATGCACAAGGACTTGCGGACTCGTTACTGTTGGGATAATATGAAGCGGGATATTGCAAGATTTGTGGCCTCATGCCTTACATGTCAACAAGTGAAGGCCGAGCATCAACGACCTTCTGGCTTGTTACAACCTCTCGACATCCCAGAGTGGAAGTGGGAGCACATCACCATGGACTTTGTGACGGGACTGCCTAGATCGCAGTGTAACCATGACGCGATTTGGGTAGTAGTGGATAGGTTGACAAAGACGGCGCACTTTCTGCCTATCAACGTGAGGTACTCCTTGGAGAAGCTTGCCCAATTATACATCAGGGAAATCGTTCGTTTACACGGGATACCGGTCACTATCGTCTCCGATCGGGACCCTCGTTTTACTGCACGCTTTTGGCAACAGCTACAACAAGCACTCGGGACACAGTTAAGCTTTAGCACCGCAGCTCACCCGCAGACGGATGGTCAGTCAGAAAGGACAATCCAGACGTTAGAGGATATGCTAAGGGCTTGTGCGGTAGACTTTGGGGGCAATTGGGATACGCACTTGCCGCTCGTTGAATTCGCTTATAACAACAGCTACCAGGCCTCGATCCAGATGGCGCCTTATGAAGCACTTTACGGGCGTCGATGCAGATCCCCATTGTATTGGGACGAAGTAGGGGAACGGAGAGCCACGCCAGCCCATCTTGTTCCCTTAGTAGAGGAAGCTTATAATGATGTCAAGCTGATTAGGCAACGACTGCTTACGGCTCAGAGTCGGCAAAAGAGCTATGCAGACAGACGGAGGAAGAATTTGGAGTTCGCTGTTGGAGACAAGGTGTTCCTTAAATTGACACCGTTTACACGGATCATAAAGCATGGAAGACGGGGAAAACTCAGCCCGCGCTTTGTGGGACCCTTTTTGGTTATACAACGTGTGGGCGAGGTGGCGTATCGACTAGACTTGCCAGCGGCCATGGGAAGAGTACATCCGGTGTTTCACGTGTCGATGCTGAGGAAGTATCACCCTGATGTGGATCATGTCGTGAACCTGGATAATCTGCAAGTTGATGAGAAGCTGGGCTATGACGAAGTCCCGAAGGGCATTGTTGATCGACAGTTAAAGAAGTTGAGGAACCGGGAGGTCCTTTTGGTTAAGGTACTGTGGAATAACCATGGGATTTCTGAAGCAACATGGGAAGTGGAGCAAGACATGAGAGAGAAGTACCCGCAATTGTTTAGTGAGTAGAATCTGAATTTCGGGACGAAATTCCCTAAAGGAGGGGCGAATGTGAGGCCCCGAAAAATAAGGAGATATTGTGCTTAGTATTATTGTTAAGTTATATTAATTATGGGGTTCAAGAGAGCATTTATTAAATTTTAGGGGTTAAACTTTAATTAAGGAGGTTTAATAAATAATAATAATAATAATAATAATAATAATAATAATAAAAATAATAATAATAATAGTACATTTAACCGATAGATATATATATATATAAGGATTCATGCGCCGTGAAGAGTAGGGGAACAAAGAGGCGAGCTAGTCGGCGATTTCAAATTCGAATAGGATATGGATCAACGGAGTGTCTTCAAAAATTTGAAAAGAGAGTAGCGATAACCTACGATGCTTACTTGATCAACGAGATCTCCGTGATCGACTACGAACCAAACGCACCTCGTCGCTATATCTTCCTGGTGTCTCTGCGGCAGCGTACCAAGTTGTCTTCTTGCCGCTTAAGAACTCGTCCATTGGTTTTCTTGCTCGACTGCTGCACACACAGAGGAAAAGGCGATATTCTGAAAGAGAGGGAGGAACCGTATAGCACCGGTCGTCGTAGAGAAAAGGTAATCCCCTAGTTTCATCGTTTGGTTTGAGGTTCGTAAGCATCAAGAAATTCGTGTAGTCTATCAATTGCGTTAGTTGCGTTGCAGACAGAGTCGATATAAGGAGCAGCGTCTGCGTTCGGACGTACTGCGCGTACCCCAAATCCAATAAGCAAAGGGAGCAACGTCGTAACGACTTCCTCTGTTAGCAGGTAAAGATTGCAACACCTAAGAACTACATGCGTGCATATGTTGGGTAACAATGTAAAAGAGAGAATAAAGTTCTGCAGTGTCCTTTCTCTTTGAGTGGAATCGTAGGAACATGATTTTGGTTGAGTTATGAGATTAGGTGGAAGACGAAAATACATATTGTCAAGCATCCATTTGTTTAGTTAATGGCGCCATGTTTTAATACTGAGGTGTCATGGAACCCGATGGATGGTGCAAGTGAATCATCATTATAAGAAGCTTCCAGTCTGCACGGGATGATTTATGCAGCTGGGTAAGAAATCCCTTAAACAGATAAAAGATAAAGGCACTGATGTATCAATGTTAGTGGGTTCAATATTTTAAGTGCATGCGTGTAGAAATACACAGTAGCCACCATGATATGTAGATGTAAGTGTTTGGTCTGAAGCCATAATTTTACATGCATATAGATTTGGTTTCGGGTTGTGGTTTAGAGAAGCAAAGTGTTGATTAGATTACTGGTTAATGGTTAAATTTATATATATATATATATATATATAGATAGATATATATTGATGGGTATATATATATATGCATAAACCTGAAGACTGTATGGATATAAACATGTATATACATAGATAATATGGCGTTAGTTTAGGTGGGTGTGTGTGTGATCAAGACAGCATGTGTAGGAGTATATTAGATTAATTACATGCATGCATGCTTGGCTTCAGGATTGTGGTTTAGTAATTACATGCATGCATGGTGTAGTAATTACATGCATGCATGCTATGCTTGGCTTCAGGATTGTGGTTTAGTAATTACATGCATGCATGGTTTAGTAATTACATGCATGCTATGCTTGGCTTCAGGATTGTGGTTTAGTAATTACATGCATGCATGCTTGGCTTCAGGATTGTGGTTTAGAGAAGCAAAGTCATACGTGTATATAGTAATTACATGCATGCATGCTTGGCTTCAGGATTGTGGTTCAGAGAAGCAAAGGGTTGAGTGGATCACTGGTCAGCGGGTACAAAAATATATATATATATATAGATATATATATATATATATCTATATCATCATGACATGGGTAGATAGAGCGAGTCCAAGTGTGAGGTTATTTAGCTGATTTTGAAAGTGGTGTTTGTACGTATAGACAAACCGAGAAGGTATAAACTAGAATTTAATTAAGGCCGTTTTAATATAATTTGCAGGCTACACTGGAGAGGGGGTCTGACAAAGGAAATTACTGAAGGTGAGAATTTCTCGCTATTTTCACTGCTTTCAAGTACACATAGTATATATATAAATATATGTAGATTGGGATTGACCCGGTCACTGAGATTTCAAAATTAAAAGGTTTTCTATCACTGAGATTTCAAAATATAAAGATGTCCTTTTTACTGAGACTTTGAAATTTAAATGTTTTGTTTACTATTTCTCAAAATCCTCATGCATATTTACTATTTACTGTTCGGTTTGTGTTTTGGCTTTTTGAGTGTTTGCGTGATCGGGGCCGTACTTTATCGCCTGGTCACTTTTACTGGAATTGCTGTGTTACTGTATTTACTGTGCATGCTATTACTGGTCGCTGGAGGCGTACTTTATCGCTCCAGTGACATTGGGATCCCAAACCCCGGAGGTTTAAACCGGCGAGGTCGGCGTTGGGCCTGATCGCTTGGTTAGACTCCGTGGGTACTGCAGGTTATCTCGAGATATACCACTATTGTGCCGGCTTACTGATATACTGTTAATGGTGTGGATTTGGCAATTGAGAGTGTCTGTCGGGGACCCTGTCCTATGGCCATAAAGGACACCCAGGGCAGCCTCACCTGTATCCTTTCTACTATGCTTGTTTACTGAACTGTTGCGTTAAGTTACTGGTTGCTTTGCTTTGCAAATTAAATATTTTTGACAAACCGGTGTTTTAAACGAAAGCTTTGCGTAACTGATTTGCAACACTTTGAGAATTCTCACTGGGCTTTCTAGCTCACAAAACAAAAATACTATTTTCTAGGTGGTTTAGGCGAAGCGGATCATCACCCCTTAGCAGAAGAGTCTCAGGCAGAGGAGTCTCGTACGTCGTCATTCACGAGTAGGGCTACAGTGGCGATTGGAATAATTAGGAAATACACTTTATTTATTTCCGTTAAAATTTATTCGGTATTTACTTTCGTTTGAACTCAATAACATAGTGATTCCCAGTGGGGCGTTACTGACAATTTTTACCTCTATTCTAGTTATTTATGGAACGTCGTTCAACGACAAAATTTTGTTTTACTGTTATTGTGGGCGAGAGCCCTGATGATGCCTCGTCGATCACCCTTAGGAATGGCTCCTAAAGGGGGGGGGGGTCAAGGTGGGGTGTCACAAGTGGTATCAGAGCGACCCTGGTCCGGGAACTAAGTGCTACGTGCAAGAGCCACCGTGCTAGACACGTGAGCCACCTCTAGAGTCCTGTTCCAGGGGAGATTGGGCCAACTACTGTACTGGACCTTGCGAGGACGCAAGGGCCTGAAGGGGGTGGACTGTAACATCCTCTATCCCACATCAGAAAATTAAAGAGTGGGTGACCTGTATAAAAGCCTAAGGCTTGTGGGCTACTAGTAACTTGGCTTAAGCCTTTTGGGTTAGCGAGGACGAAAGCCTAAAAGTTATTGGGTCAGCCTGCATGCCTGGGGCGTTACACATAGCCTTTTCTCTTTCTTGTTATCTTGGAAGACACGGCATTTTCATTTTTTGTGGCAGGTCACTCGCTGCAATTTCAGAAGGTTAAGGCCCTGTTTGGAAGCATCTCTAGAGATATGTTTTGGGAGAAAATAGGTGAGCCCTATGCCCAAAAATTGTTTGGCATGTATCTTGGAAAATCCTATCTCAAAATACATTTGTGAGGCTGTTTGGAATGTATTTCATCCATTTCTCTCTCTTTCTTTCCTTTCTCCTTGCACCCACCAGTCTTTTCTACTCTTCTATTTTCTTTCCTTCTTCTCCTTCTTTTATTTTTTCTTCTTTTCTTACTCTCACCTGTTTGGGTTTATTTGGGGTGATTGTGGTGATGATTGTTGTTGTTGTTGGGAGAAGGTGATGATGGATCTGGAAATGGGCGGCGGTGGTGGTAGATCTTGAAATGGGCGGTGGGGGTGAATCTCGAAATGGTGGCGGCAGTGGTTAATCTTGAAATGGGCGGCAGCAGTGGTGGTTGATCTCAAAATGAGCAACAGTGGTGTTGGGTGATAGTGGCGGGGCGGAGGTGGTGTTGGGTGATGGTAATGATAATAGCAATTAAAAGAAAATGTAGAAATTATTGAGAAAGGATAAAGATGATAATTGTAATTAATTATGAAGAGAAATATAAGAATTGAAGGAATAAGGAAAGTAATAGTAATTAAAATATAAAATTAATAATATTGAACAATTAAATATAAAAATTTTAGAGTACACAGAAAGAAAGAAAAAAATTAATTAAAAATTAAGTTCTTAAATAAAAAATAAATACTCTACTAAAAACATTATGAAAAATACAAAAAATATAATACTAAACAATATTTCAAATCATATTTTAAAACACATCTCAAATTTTGCAATGCCATACAATATCTTAAAACATATCGTAAAACACATTTCAAAATACATTTTGAAGATGTACTTCCAAACAATATTTCAAAACACATTTCTAAAACACATCTTGAAACGCATACCAAACAGAGCCTAAAGCTCCCATGACCTCATGAGAATTATTTTCAATGGCAAAATCGCACTTTTGGTTCATCTTCTTTACCGTAGTTAAAATTTTGGTCCCTCTTCTATGTAGGGCCTAATCTTTAAATTTTGGTTTTGGTTTCAACAGTAAATTTAATATATTATAATCAGTTTTCATCATTTCTAATATAATTTTTTTACTATTCAGATATACATTTTTACATTTCAATATAATTTTTACATTATAAAACAATTTTTTCAAAACCAAAACTCAAACCTTCCTACAAGAATAGGCCTGTAAACTTGCACTTTTGGTCCCTCTTCTTTCATATTTTGGCATTTTTTGTCCCTCTTACGGTAATTTGGACCTTTTTCAAAAAGTTATAAATTTTTTAGGTCAAATAATAGTTGTTAGAACCTTTAAAGAGTTTAGTTTTTCGCAATTTACAAAGAATGATCCAAATTCCCCTAAGAAGAGTAAATGTTGTCGTATGAAAAACAAGCGTGGGTGACTATTTTCATATTTCTAAAGGGTTTAATTTTTTGCAATTAACTAAAGAAGGGTCACAATTTTTTAAAAATTTCATTCTGGCCCCAAATTACAATAAGAGGGACCAAAAATGCCAAAATGTGAAAGAAGAGGGACCAAAAGTGCGAGTTTACATAAAAGAGGGACTAAAAGTGTAACGAGGGTAAAGAAGAGGGACAAAAAGTGTAATTTTCCCTATTTTCAATTACTGAAAGATATCTAGAGAATTTGACCTCTCCAAAATATTCGGTATTCGCCAAAACAAAAGCATTATCCACACCTTTCGAAACTACCCCAATATCCACAATTGATTGAGGGGGCGCTTGGTTGGGTGTAATAGAAGGCTGCAATGGAAGTCACTTGACAATGAATGTGATTGATGATACTTGGTTGGGTGGAATGGGAATCAAAATTCTTCAATCTCTCCCTTAATTCCAATACATACCCCCATCATAGTTGTTAGTATTGTACGATACGCTATACGTATCGTACGATACGTATCATGAAAAGCAATTTTCGATACGTATCGCACATACGTATCGTAATTGATAGTGAATCGTGCAATTTGTGTGCAATTCGTGCGATACGGTACGTATCACGTATCGTACGATACGTTAAATATGTCTTCAATTTTAAATGTTTAGTTTTATTTTGTTCACTTATAAAAGTAACTTTTACTCTATATTAAATATAATATATTATTTAAGTTATAAAAATGTTATTTTTATTTAAAATTTTGTTTATAATTAGTATTTCATATTTTTCCTAATTGGTAGCATTGGTTTTTGTTTTCGCATTTGTTTTCTAAAATACAATTAAAAATTTGTAATAATTTCATCATTTTTAACCTCTCAAATACACATCTTGCACTTTCAATACACTTTCAAATTTTAAAAATTCATTTTCAAAGCGTATTTTAATCCCAAATACATTTTCGAAATAGAGATACCACACTAATCATCTTATATTTTTTTTAACGATTTAAAAAAAGAATATCACTAGTATATTTATTTTGATGAGAATATTAATTAATTATTTAATTTTAAATAATAAATAAACTTTATATATAAGAGAAATATGTAATATAACATGTTTTTAATTTGACTTAATAACGATTGTGGACTCTATTATAAATTTCTATTATGCTTCAAATAATACTATTTAACTTCAAGTTTTACTTATAGCTTTTATAATTTTCACATAAATATTCATTTTATAAACTTATGAAAGTAATTTGAAAATAAATATTTATTCTTATATGTAATCCATAATATATAATGAAAAAATAGATAGTTTTCTTTTAAAAAATTTCTTTAATAATATAAAAAAGTTATATTATATTATTATATGTAAACGTATCTTACGATACGATACACGATATGATACGCGTATCATAAAATTTGATTTTTAATACACGATACGTATCTCGATTGACAACTATGCCGCCCATGTATTCACCCAACCCCATTGAGAAGTTAGTGAGTTCTATTTTTTTATACCAAAAATGCCCTTCCTTCTACTACCCAAAAATGCCCAAATATCTATTTTTTTTCCTCTCCACTTTAATTCTTTAATTTCTCTCTCTAACTATGTCTTAGCTTTAGTATCTCACTTCTCTCTCTAACTTTATTACTTCACTTTCTCTCTTTAAATATTTTTTCTCTTTCTAACTTTATTACTTCATTTCTCTCTCTAAATGTTTTTCTCTCTCTAACTTTATTACTTCACTTTCTCTCTCTAAATGTTTTTCTCTCTCTAACTTTATTACTTCACTTTCTCTCTCTAAATGTTTTTCTCTCTCTAACTTTATTACTTCACTTTCTCTCTCTAAATTTTTGTCTCATTGTCTCTCTATATATCTCCTTTTACTTTCTCTCTCTACATATCTATTTTTTACTTTCCCTCTCTAATTTTATCCTTTAATTTTTTTCTCTCTACATCTATTATTTTACTTTCTCTCTCTAATTTTATCCTTTAATTTTCTATCTCTACATTTTCTGCTACATCAATTATTTTACTTTCTCTTTCTACCTTTTTCCTTTAATTTTTTCTCTCTAACTTTATTACTTTACTTTGGTTATTTTCTTAATATAGTTAAAATGATAAAACTAGAATTTTAACTAATTGTCATTGCTAATGATGAGTTAAACCAAGCATTATGAATGACAATGACACCCATTACACAATTTTAACCAAGCACAATTGACTCTTCAATCATTTCCATTGCCATTGACCCCTCAATGATTCCCATTACTATTCTCATTGAGGAATTTATGCCAAGCACCTCCTGAGTTTTCAAAAAATTAATATAAATCACATTTTGATTAGCAAATTCGACACCAACTCCATCACTGTTAAAAAATTCTATATCATTAGTTACAACTTCATCAAAATCTGAATAATTGTTAGGATCATGTTTACCTTCCTCATTCCGGTTGAAGAAGTAATGGAATCAACTTTTTAAATCATCGTCTGGTTCTTCTTCATGAGTTGCTAACAATTTGGCTCTGAGATTGCCTTCCTGGGGTTTTTTTAATCGATACCGAGAGAGTGACCTATGAGTTGAATTTGCCTCCCAATTTGCTCCAAATACTTGTCCAGAATATCAAATTTACTGTGCATGGTTTTCACAAGTTCATCTATCAGCTTCCCATCGTTATTTACTGATGCTTACAACCGACCCAATTCCATACCTCATCAACAGCCTCAGTTCATATTCATTGCAACAAAATCGATCAAAGATGCTACCAAATTGATCGATGATGAGTTCTGAGAAAATTTCTAAGAGATTTGACCTCTCCACTATATGACTTCAAACCATAGCTCTGCCCTATCTTTCAGATATGGTTTAACCAACATGAACTTTTGAGATTCTTGTATTGAGTTTATTGAGAATACTTTGTCAAAATTTTTAACCAAAGCTCTAGGAGTTTTACCAATGGAACACGAGAATTCCATTAGAAAGAAGAAGTAGAAAGTGAAGATTGAAGAATTGAACGGAGAAGAAGACTAAGAGTCTGAGGCAAGCTAGCTTTGATACCATTTGTCAGGTTTATTTCATGAAATTGTAAAACTTAATCGAACCACAAATCAGAAAATGCAGAAAGTGTAAGAGAATAAAAGAGGAAAGAAGGGGAAGAGAAATAACAGTAAAGTGAGAGAGAGATTTGAGACGAAGAGAGAATTCAGAGGGAGAGAAATCATTCACATTCAACATATCTTTTCCGAAAACTATTACACGAAATTTATATCATATAACTAATTACCTCTGACACACATTATATGACTAATAACTAATATTTTCTCCATTCTAATTTGTATGATGTTTTATCTTATTGCACATATATTATGATAACTAATAAAATTACCTTATTACCCTTATTAAATTTATTTGATTATCCTAATACATCATGAATTGTGTGATTATAGTAACTTTATTAACGAAAAAACTAATATATTTTATCTTGAACATAGAGCATTGCAACCTTCTTTAATGGTAAAATTAACATGTTATATAATTTTTTAAGTAAATTGTTGTTTTAATGAGTTTATCCTTGAAAATCTACAACATCAATAAATGATAAAATTACAATACGTAAGGGTAAACATGGAACAAAATACACTATTTGTTCTTGAATTTCTGAACCATTGGAAAGAATTATAAAGCTAAAACATCATACATGGAACGGAGGGATTAATTATGCCAAAACGATGTCAGCAGGCTAATAATCGTGGCGGATCATGATCCGGCCCATATTGAATTAACAGCCCACTTCCAAAAGTTAATACCCGTTTGGGCCATCTCACCGGTCACCCAATTTCTGACGGACGCAGTTATGCAGAAGAGAGACCAGACCAAAGGTGGAGGAGGTTCAGGAGGCTCCACCGCGCCGGCGGCGAAGAGGGGCCGTCCTTTTGGCAGTGGAGGCACTAATGCTGCGGCAGCTGGCGAGTCCATAGCTCCCTATGCTCTCCTCGGTCCTTCCCTACAAGTTCCCTCCGCCTTCGCTGGTAAGTCCTCTCACCCTCACATTCATGATATTTCACTGTTTCGAACTTTACTACTTCTTTTATTTAATTTTGGTGGATTTTCCGGTGAAAGTCATACTGTTTCGTTAAGGAGTTGTTTGTTGCTGGAGTCTTACAGTTGCAATTTTCTTCGATTGTAATATTAAGGTTTAGAAACTGTGATGGTACAATTTCGCTAGGTTTCATGTGAATCTGCAATATCTATTTAGTCTAAAACGAAAGGCAACAGTTCAGGATTTTGTGTATGATGAATTGATTTTCAAATTTATAGTTTAATATTTATTCAAGTATGTGGTGTCTGCAGTATTAAAAATCTTGCCTTATGGATTTTTTTTTTCTTCTCTTTTCGGGCTCTGATTTTATCAGAACAGAATACTAAGAGGATAGTTCTCGCTCTTCAGAGCGGTTTGAACTTTGAAGAGTGAGCTGACATGGGCATTGAACGCCCTAACATTGTTGTCCTTCAAAGAAAAGGACGAAATCCGTAAAGATGCTACTCCTCTTGCCAAGATTCCTGGCCTGCTTGATGCTTTATTGCCAGTGGTGTGTATCATTTCATTTAGTCCAAGTGGATCAACGTACTTAGTAGTTTCCATAACACTATATTTTCAAAATTTTCAGATAGATGACTGGCGCGATATATCCCTACCAAAGGTTCTTGTTAAAACACCAAGAGTTAGAATGCTTGGTGCAAATGCTGCTGTTACTGGTTTTGGGAATGAGTATGAAGCCTTGAGCAAGAATGACGCTCCTCATAGGTGATTTTGCATGATTATTTCATTCGAGTGAGAAGTTTTGGATGCATTACCATGTATCCCTTGAAAAATTGTTATTTTAATGGTTGAGTTTGTGACAGTTCTGGAGCTAGTGGTAGCAATAAGGAGGCTTCTGTGCAAAAGAATACTGCTAAAGGATGCCCATCTGAGTGGTGGTTTGATGAAGATGACTTGTTCAGTATGGATGAGGAAGGGAGGGCTGAGAAGCAGCTCTGTGCTGTTGCTGCTTCAAACACAATTCGTAACTTTTCTTTCATGGCAGATAATGAAGTCATTATGGCCCAGCATTGTCATTGTTTGGAAACGTTAGTGTATTGAAGATCATGTAACGGGTGAGATTAACAGTGATGGGTTTCTTGGATTTTCTTCTTTTCCGCTTATGGTACCATGTGAAATTGACTTCATTTTCTGTTGGAGAAAAACACTTTTCCCCATTGGTTTTTTCCACTACTTTTCTGTCTGAAGTGTATCATTTTTGACAGAGGATGAGGAGCTTGTAACAAATACTCTGGAGACAGTTGTAAATTTGGCTCATCTACTGGATCTTCGGATATTTAGCTCATCAAAGACATCCTATATCAAGATAACGTAGGATATTGACTGTGCTGTTGTCTAAGCCACTTTCTATGACATGTTAAATACTTTTGTTTAATTGTCTGAACTGACCAGGGGAAAGCGAGCAGTCCAGGCGATCATGGGAGTGCTGGGATCTGCTGTCAAAGCTTGGCATTGCGCTGCTGCAGAACTACTTGGACGTTTGATTATAAATCCCGATAATGAGCCTTTCATACTTCCTTTTGCTCCACACGTAACTGTTACACACTATTTAGTCTATTGTTTGTACTGTACTTGTTCACTCGTACTTTTTGATTCTACAGATATACAAGAGATTAATTGATATCCTGACCTTCCCGGATGCTAATTCCCAAGGAGCTGCTGTTGGTGCGCTGTATAATTTTGCAGAAGTCAATATGGACTGCAGGTTGAAGCTTGGAAGCTAGCGATGGTTAGTTGCTTTCCCTAAATATACTTCAAGTTGTGACATAGATAGGGATTTTATACAAACGGAAACCTTTCCATGCAATAACATGTAATGTGATCATATCAGGGCTATTGACCGGTTACTAAAAGGGATTAAGGCACCACATCCTGTGCCAGAAGTTTGCCGAAAAGCAGCGATGATTTGGGAAAACCTTGTCTCAGAGCATCAAAACAAGCCTTTGTTGCTAGCATATGAAAACGCATTCGCTGATATGCTTTTCTCTGATGGGAAATACTCTGATACATTTGCCAGGATATTATATGAATTGACTTCTCGATCAAACAAGATGGCAACAACTCGTTGTATTTGGGGTACATAACTCGAGTTCAGCCCTTGTTTTTTAGGAGCTAGGTGGGTTTCCACCATCGAATCTCATGAGATTTTCTTGGAGAAGTCTCGACATATGAGTTAACGTAACTGGCCAGACAGAAGCTATCTTGCATCTGTGAATAGCTATGCACAGGTTAGGATTTTAGGTAATGATTTGTTTTCTTCATATAGAGTGTTCTAGTCAATGTAATCTGTTTTGTACTAAGGGAAATATAGTATGTTGTTGATTTAATGTTTTTGTAGTCTGAACAAATCTTTCTGGCCTTCGTATTATGTTTTGTGATTTAGATACAAGATTTCATTTTATCATGTCGTATGGTACATAGCATATTTTGGTATTCAGTGTGCAATGCTGCTCAGAGTTGCTCTTTGCACTTGTGCTATCATGTGTTTGCTTTACTCTCCATTCAGTTGAATGCGATGCTACGTTTGCTACATGTTTCGGGCTGCTTGTGCAGATGTACTAATTAGATAATATCATCTGTTTCTTTCAAATCTCCTTTCTGCCCCAGAAAGTGCTTTGGAGCAAGATGGTTGTAAAATAAAGTATTTTGAAAGCTTTGATCTCATTCCAGTTGTCTTGAACCCATTTCGCTGTTATTTTCGAAGATGCACTATTGCAAGGTATAAAGTTCTTAGGAAGGGACTGATGTAATGTACCAACCACATGGCCATAAACTCATTTCATATTGCATTGCAACTTGGAGTTGGTCCAAAAGAATCTCACCTAGTATTTCATTTTGTGATCTCATTTCTCACCACCAGTGCTAGAACATACCCCCTCCATCTCATATACATACAAAGAGAAAGTAATGTATCGAGTTTACGGTGTGATTCATAAGCAATTGTATTACAAAATTCTATTAATGGGGATAGACAGCGTAATATATCGGCACTTCCCTGATTTTCATGGGGATATAGGAAAATGAGAAACTTTAAAGCAAAAAAGGCAGCTTCTAGTGTAGTACAGTACTCTCTCCGTTCCCGAATAAGTGACAATTATAGAAAAAATACACAAATTAAGGAAGAATGGAAAAATACTGTTTTACCCCTAGTCATGAAAAGCTGATCATTAATAACTGGTTAGCCTATTATTAGCATCCCACTAAACAGAGGGAGTATTCCCAACAGATGGAAAGGCGTGGGTATAATTGCTGCTTTCCAACATATTACTAGGAGTATTATGGCAGCTGGAATGGCAGCATTTGAGTAATGCACTTTGAAATCAGTTAAAATTAAATAGGGGTAAATTTAGAACCTTTTATCTTTTTTACCTTGAATTGTGTGAAGGGACACTTATTTGGAAACAAAATTTTTTTTTTTTTCTGTAATGGCCACTTATTCGGGAACGGAGGGAGTAAGTATTAACAAAACACTAATGTTTGAGTTTTCCCAGCACATTCGTTTTTCGATAAAGATTGTCGAAACTTTCATTACATACACAGCAATCTCGAGCCAAAGCAAAATGCCAGTTTTTATTTCCACTTCTCAAAACAAGAATTTGGTATAGACATCAGCACTGTAGTAGAATAACTACAATTTGGGCTTGAATTTGGTATTTCCACTACAAAATGCCAGTTTTTATAACCACTTCTCAAAATGTCATGATTCGTAAGCTTTGGCATTGATTCTTGGATTGCTCAATGTTCTATAAATACCGTGGTCTAGCTATATATAAGCACGGCTCACGAACATTCGGATTCGGTTCCGATTCCATGAAGGAGGTGCAACCATTGCCGACCCTTGGGGGACGGTTTTGGGCCGATTCACAAACTAACGGTTTCAATTAGTGAACCAATTTTGGTTTTTTCTCCGATTATAACTTTTTTTTGAAATAAATAAATAAAGTGAAGAAATTTAGAACATTTATAATTTCAATTCAATGTTTTATCTCTTTTAACATTTTATTGAGACTGGCTCTGTTCTTTTAGTGACTGAATTGGAGAAATTTTAGTTTGAGGGTGGAATATTGTTTTGGAAAGAATTTCTTTTGAAAATTTGTGTAAGAAAGAAAAGAAAAAAAATATAATGATTATGTTATTTTTTGAATTTATGTAAGTGAATATTTAGAGAAAATTTAAAATTTAAAATTTAGTGAAAAATAAAGTTGTTTCTTTAAGTAAAATTTTAGATTAAAAAATGATGATTTTTATGAAATGGAATGAAATGGAAAAGAACAGAACCTAAGATATGTAACATGGGTTATACATAATAAATTGTGACTCAGATTCCCTTGCTTCTTGTCGTTTTTATTCCTGGAACCTGTCCAAAACCACGATATACAAGCAGCAAAGTATATGTATTACATTCTAACGTTTAAAAGTGCATACACAATTATGAATATGTATTCTACTTTGATAACTATATACTTCCCTGTATAGACAGCAATTCTTGTAGCTAGTACCAGACAGAATTCTAGAATTTTAAGAATTACCAAATCTTCTGCATCACAAGCAAATTGTACAGATCATTGTAATGAAGACTTCGTTTCGGACTGCAGAAATGCCGAAGACAGCCTCTCCACATTCATGGCTGAAACAGAAGATGAAGTTGGAGGAGTTTGAACTGAGGAGGATGAAGAGGGAACTGGAGCTGATGGTGCTATAGTGGAAAAGGCACTAATACTGCTACCAGTCATACTAGTGCCATATATAGAATACCCCTCTGTCACCACCCCCTTGGGAACTGGTGGTTTACTAATCTCAGTTATACCTTCTAACATCTGAACAACCTTACCCATTACAGGTCTCTGAGATGGTTGCTCTTGGATGCACCAAAAGCTAACCTTAATTGCCCTCATCACTTGCTCCATGTCTATGTCATTCCTCGAAAGCCTTGGATCAACAATGGCCATCGCGTTACCCTTATCGAACTCCTCATAAGCCCAAATTGAAAACCTTTTGTTGTTACTCTCAGCAGAAACATCAAAGTTCCTTCTTCCACTCACTATCTCCAATAGCACCATCCCATAACTGTATATATCAGATTTTGAAGTTATTGGAAGATTAGCAAGCCATTCGGGAGCCAAATATCCTCTGGTTCCCCTCACACTTGTCAAAGTCCGATACCTGTGGTCCTTAGCATTGATGAGTTTTGCAAGGCCGAAGTCGGAAACTTTGGCGCTGTAATTTTCATCCAAGAGAATGTTCTCTGGCTTTATATCACAGTGCACAATGCAGTCTCGGCACTCCTCGTGGAGATATGTGATCCCCCTTGCAGTTCCTAGTGCAATGCTATAGCGAGACTCCCAATTCAACATCTTCTGTGATTGCTCTTCAGAACTGAAGAGAAACTTATCTAGAGAACCATTCTTCATAAACTCATATACCAGGAGTCTGTGACGCCCTTCAGAACAAAATCCGATTAATCTAACCAAATTCAAATGGTGGGTGCTGCTTATTGTCGCCACCTCCATTCTGAACTGCTTTTCACCTTGCTCGATTCCCTCCAGTTGTTTCACAGCTGCAACAGTTCTGTTAGCAAGAACCGCTTTATAGACTGCCCCAAATCCTCCTTCTCCAAGCTTATTCTTAAATCCCTTCGTTGCCCGTTGCAATTCTCTGTATGAGAACTGGACTGGGGCACCGGAGGCGTACTCAAGAAGTGCATATTGAGCTGACAATCCCCCAAATTTCGAATTCCCCCTAAAACACCACCACCACAAACTGCCTTCAAGAGTGATTAAACCAACAATTGTAGCCAAAACCACAACAACAACTATCCATGGCTTCAATCTCCAGCTATCCTTTTCCGAAACTGCAGCTGAATTATCTGAAGGATTAGGCGCAGGTTGCCCACAAATCTTAAAAAACGAAGTGCTAGGAACTGCAGCAGATTGGTAGCCACTGATGAAATTTGTTGTCTTTTGGTAACAAAACCCTGTCCCATCTGCCAATGAAGTTGATCCGAGACAAGGGCCTGTGAGAAGACAATTTGACCGGCAAGCTGCAAAACCAGTAGAGAAAACCTGTGTACTACCTCCATTCGACTCAGGGGGATAGGTCAACAACACAGTGTGATCCAATGTCATCATTGTCAGATTCCCTGGACAATTCTGAATATCCACCTTTGCCCTACATCCTTTCCTACTATCCCTCACATCAACCAGCTCAAAATTCTGCGATGGACACCCACATAGTGGCCCTTTCTCATTGTAACTACATATCCCCATATTCCCACAATACCCAAAAACTAGACATTGATCAGCAACAGCAGACCACTTTACCGTTTTTGTTCCACCACCTTTAGTAGCGCTATAAATTCGCAAATTTCCATCATTATCTAACTTGACAAACCTCAATATACTTCCCGACTCCGCATAATCACTACTATAGGCCAAATTTAAAGGGCTCGGAAGCCGTGGATCTGAAAGGGTAAATATCCCAATGGGCAAAATACTCAAACTTGGCGAACTCAAATTACTTGAAGCAGATGAATTCAAACCAGAATTATAGTACTCAATTGTATCATTCCACTTCAGCGATAAGTTCCCTACATCCTTCACTACAAATTTATAGATACCATTTACCAAATGTTGATTTATGGTGAAATTTTGTGTTGGCACAATAGTATCAGTGGGATTCTCAAAAGTTGACCAGATATTCGGAACAGTACCATTTTTGAGAACAAAATTACCTGAATCATCAAGAGAAGCAGAGGAAATCCCGAGGCCTGAGGTGGATGAATTCCACACTAGTGAATTCGAGGACCCATTTCGGAGCTCGAGGTTCCCGTTCGGCAGCAGGCGGAGTGAGGCATTAGAGTCAGCGCCGCCGCCGTTTGGAGAAGCGGCGCCAGCTACCCAGATAGGGATACTGGGGTTGTTATCATAAATTATGGCGGCAAAGCGAGCTGAAGAAGCACCCGAAGGATCAGGTATGAAGGTAAAGGAGAAAGTGCTGTCTGGAGAAGACCATTTTGAGTTGGGATCGGCGGCTAAGAGGGCCGACCCAGTTGGAACATCAGCTGCCAACACAGTAGAAATAATGGTACTGCTGATAATGAAAAGCCACAAGACACGATGGCAATTCATTTCTTCCAATTTTTCTCATCAATTATCTCCCACGATCTTGATCTTGGTTTGTTTCAAAGATTTATACAGAAATGAGCTGACGTGAGGACTGAATAGATGACCAAAGTTGTGGTGGGTGGAGGACTGAGTCTTGGAGAATTGACTTGGAACGGAGAACAAGGAAAAAGAGAGAGTGGATTGTGGATTGTGGATTGTGGATTGTGGATTGTGGATTGTGGAATGCTCTGCCTTTCTCCGTCTGAAATTGGGAACCGGAAGGGAGAAAGAGAGTGCATTGACTAGCATACTACACAACAAGAATTCTGGTCCCCAACAACCACTGTTAATTTTACTTAGTCCGCTACAAGGTTCAACCTATAGAATATTAATACTCCATCCTACCCAATTTAACTGTCATTTAAAGTTATTTTATACATAATAAGAAAAATATGAAAAAATTAATATGTGTGAAACAATCTTAAGTGACACTTAAATTTGGTAGGAGGAAGTATTAATTTTACTTACCCGCATAAGGCAATTAATAATAAAAGTTCATTTAAAAAATTATTAAATGATAATAAAAAAGACAGTTTATTAAGTAAAATTATATGAAGTTTAAATTTAATATTATAAATATTTATTTTTCGTCGATGGTTAAGTTTTCTAATATCTAAAAATTGCAATATTAAAGGAAATTTTTTATTAAATAATAAGAAAAATATAGTGAAAAATATCTAAAATTATAGGTGGAGATTTTCTATTCAACTAACAAAATTAGCTTTAAAATTTAATTATAATAATAATAGAGAAAACCATAAGATTGGGACAAATTTGGGAGACTTAACGTGGAAAAACCTACAGTAAGGATTGAAACATTAATGCTATGAGTTGTTCCAAAACCCAAACAAAAAGAAGGAAAAAAAAAATACCATGAAATTATAAAACTCAATATTAAATCAAAGCAGTAAGAATTGAAACATCAATAATATGAGTTATTCTAAAATCTAAACAAAAAGAAGGAAAAAAATGGTAAAAATATAAACTTGATAATGTTGTGGAAGAAGAAATATAAGGCTAGTCTCTCAATTGAGAAAAAACAAGAAAAAGAGAATTAAAGAAGGAAGAATAAAATTCCAGTGAACACAATCAACATTAAAAAGATAAGTCATTCTAACATTTGATTATAGTTTGCGAGGGTGTACAAGAGAAAGCACATATATTCTATTCATTAAATTTTGGGGTATATATAATTTGAATTGGGAGGAAATGGTTAATAGACCTACAGATGAAATAAGAGATAAGGATAATGATACAAATAAAAATTGTAGATAATTACATTTGATAGATGATAAATTTTAAAGTATTGATCAAATATGTGTGTGTGTGTGAGAGAGAGAGGTGTAGGCTAATGAAGATGATGATTAGAGGAGAGGATTATTTGCAGTTTTTGGAGTACGAACGATTGCCGTTCTACTGTACAAAGTGTCTCAAGGTCGGTCACGCTGAGTGATAGGTGTCTTTATGTTGTTTATTTTTGGTGTTTTCTTGTCAACTCTCACGGGATATTTGGGGTGTTTTTCTATAATAAGCGCATGTTTAAGGAAAAAAAGGTAAAAAGCGAGAAAAGTTGCAAAAGAGCATAAACAAGGTCCTGTTTGCCCAAACAGACGCCTGTGAACAATAGCGCGTGAACACTGGGCTGAATTCAAAAATACGGTGAATAAGCTGAGCCAAAGATTGAAGTCAAGTGGGCGGAATAATTGTTACTTGGGCTGAACTATGTCATGAACAAAGGGGCCTATATGTAATTCTGCACCTAAGTGTAATAGTTAGTTGCTGTAGCATATTTAGAAGCAATTAGTGGAGTTAGTTAATGGCTTACGGGGTATAAGTAGATAGGATCTGTCATTTGGGGATTTACCGATTTGCATGTTGAAAAACTCTATCTTCCTTTCTCAATCTAATAACCCCAATTTCTTAATTCTATCTCAATTCTTTCCTAACCCTTCTATTTCTCTTCTAAAATTCTTCAGGATTCTTCTTAATCTTGACATTTGGTATCAGAGAGCGATTCTCTCACCAGTGGGAATAATGGCAGAATACACACGCTTGCGAGCATGTGAAGAATCCATAAAGAATCTCGAAGAACAGGTGACAATGATGTCGATTGAGTGGAGACAAAATCAAGAAGAACAGAAACGAATCCAAGATGAACAAGTGGCGAAAATGGAGAAACTGGAGCAATTAATGCTCCGTATTGACACAAGGATGGAATCAATCGCAACACAATGTGGGTCAGGACGGAGGCAATGTTGGCAGGAGCAAGTAAGAACGGGAACCTAGAAACTCCTCAAGGGAGGGAGGCGAACGAAAATGTCAATCGGTCGGGGATGCCACCTACTCCGGGTAGTACGTCTAAACAAACCAATAGGGAGGAAGTCAAGATCCTCTCTAAGGAACAAGCATTCTGAAACTAGCACTCGAAGAATCCAAATATTGAACTCCCAAAGTTCAACGGAGAACGACCGAGGGATTGGCTGAGGAAGGCCAACAAATTCTTCAGATTGTATAGAATTGATGAAGAGGAGCATATAGAGATGACAGAAATGTATTTCGAAGGTTGAATAGACGTTTGGTTTAACAGTTTGAAATTGATGAGAGGCAATGACATTTCATGGAAAGAGTTTTCTAATGCTATGATGCAAAAATTCATGGATCCGAAAGGGAAAGACGAAATCGAAGAGTTTAATAAATTGGCACAAACAGGAAGTGTATTGGATTATCAAGAAACCTTTGAAGATCTTCAGGCAACGGTATTCTATAAAAATCCCAAACTCATAGAAGAGTAACTTGTATCCAGTTTTATTTCGGGACTGAAAGAGGAGCTTAAGCCGACTGTGCGCATGATGAAGCCAGAAAATCTCTTGGAGGCTTTTGAAGTAGCTCGGCACCAAGAAGACGCAATTGAATCAGTCAGAAAAACTAGTAGTAAGAATTTGTCGAAACTGGGACAGTGGCCGAAACAGGGAAATTTTACAAAACAGGCTAATGTGGAACGTGAGGAACCAAAAGGAATTCCGGAACGAATAGAGAATTTTTAGAAAATATCGCCACAAGAGATCCAGCATTGACGAAATAACAATCTCTGCTATAAATGTGGTGAGAAATTCAGCCCGAGGCATTTTTGTAAGATGAGGAATCAGGCTTTTATGTTGTTAGAGGAGGATGAGGATTCTTAGATAATAAAGGAGGAACAAGTTGAAGGGGAACCTGAATTCTTAGATACTGAGGAAGAATGAATATGCTCACTGGAAGAGGAGAATGCGAGAAAAACAATCATACTGCAAGGGTTGCTTCAGGATAAAGGGGTCAGAATTTTGGTGGATACAGGTAGTTCTCGAAGTTTCATTGATCATCAGGTAGTACAATTGTTGAACATTCCTATTATAGTAGCTCCTCTCTTAAAGATTACTGTTGCTGATGGTAGAACTCTAAGTAGTGCTGATGTTTGTCCTAGAGTAAAATGGAAAATGCAGGACTATAATTTCACTTTTGGTATGCGTGTGATGAAGCTAGTAAAACGGGATATCATTCTGGGTGTTGATTGGATGAGTCGTTATAATCCCATAGTGTTCGATTTCCAAAAATCCAGTAGGCAGATTGATAATCAAGAGATTGCAAGGAGGGGCAAAACAAGCCACCATGAAATTGATTAGAGGCAAGGCGTTGAAATGCTATGATGAAGCCAGACAACAAGCTTGGTACAAAGATCGACAGGAAATTAATGCTTGCTCTGCACAGGAGGTAAATCATATTCCTGAATCTCTTACTAAGTTGATTGATCATTATTCTAAAGTTTTTAATACACCTACACAGTTGCCTCCCCATAGAGATTTGGATCATGCCATAGTATTGAAACCTGAAGCCCAGCAGTTTAAACTCAAACCATATTGATATCCTCATTCCCATATAATAGGAATTGAGAAACAAGTAGATGAAATTATTAGTTCTGGAGTTGTGCAAACTAGTCATAGCCCTTTTGCTTCCCCTGTGTTACTGGTTAAGAAAAAGGATGATTCGTGGCGTATGCGTATGGATTATAGACAACTTAATGAGATGACAGTTAAGGATAAGTTCCCAATACCAAATATTGATTAGTTGCTAAATGAACTATTTGGGGCCAAAGTATTCACTAAGCTGGACCTGCGTTCCGGTTACCACCAAATAAGGGTGTTGCCCCAAGATATTCCTAAAACAGCTTTTAGAACGCATCACAGGCACTTCAAGTTTGTGGTAATGCCTTTCGGCCTTACTAATGCCCCATCTACTTTCCAAGCATTGATGAATAGAATTTTTTAGCCATATTTGCGCAAGTTTATGCTGGTGTTTTTTAATGATATCTTGGTGTATAGTCCAGACCTGAAAAGTCAATTGCAGAATGTAGAAACAGTTTTGAAAATCTTATCTGCACATCAGTTATATGCAAAGAAGTCCAAATGTACATTTGAGCAGCCTTCCGTTGAGTATTTGGGGCACATCATTTCTGGGCAAGGGGTGAAAATGGATCCAGCTAAGGTAGAAGCTGTAAAGGATTGGGCTAATCCCTACAACATTAAGGCTTAAGGGGATTCCCAGGCCCTGCGGGTTATTATAGACGCTTTGTTAAAGGCTACGATATTATATGCAAGCCTCTTACACAGCTGCTAAAAAAAGACTCATATTAATGGACTGAGGTAGCTCAAACAGCCATGAACCAACTTAAGGAAGCTTTAACCACTGCACCAATACTTCGGCAGACTTCTCAAAGAGTTTTATTATCAAAACTGATGCTTCAAATGGGGGAATGAGAGCAGTACGAATGCAGGAAGGGTGACCTTTAGCTTTCTTGAGTAAAGCTTTTAACTCTAGAAATTTGGGACTTTCAGTGTATGAGAAG
The DNA here is from genome assembly GCA_016801395.1 of Leptodermis oblonga. Taxonomy (NCBI): domain Eukaryota; kingdom Viridiplantae; phylum Streptophyta; class Magnoliopsida; order Gentianales; family Rubiaceae; genus Leptodermis; species Leptodermis oblonga. The sequence continues at coordinate 13,713,111 of CM028752.1, forward strand.
GAACTACTAGCAGTACTGGTGTTGGCTGTAGATAAATGGCACCATTACCTCATCGGCCACCATTTTATAATTCGCACGGATCATCAAGCCCTAAAATTCTTGCTGGAACAGAAATTGCACCATCCGTTGCAATATAAGTGGTTAGCCAAGCTTTTAGGATTGGATTATGAAATCCAATTCAAAAAGGGGGTTGACAATGTTGTTGTAGATGCATTGTCAAGAAGGCTGCAGCAAGAAATAGTCCCAGGGTGCACAGATCAGCTACAAGCTATTTCAGAGGTACAACCAAAGTGGGAACAACAGGTTCAAAACAGCTATGAAGGTGATGCTTACTTCCAAAACATTATTACTCATGTCTAGATCCGACTGCTCAACCAGACTTCCAATACAAACATGGACTTTTGAAAAAAGTTGGGAAAATTTGTGTAGGCACAAGGCAAGGTATTAGACTACAGCTTATGCAAACAATGCATGCATATCTTCTCAGTGGTCATTTGGTGTATGTGGATTGAATCCAAAGACTCAAAAGGGCTTTTCTTTTGGCCTTATATGAAAGAAGACATCATCCAGTTGATACAACAATGCCAAATATGTCAACGCAGCAAAGTTGAACACGTATCCTCACCTAGATTATTGCAACCACTGCCGATTCCTAGTAGAGCATGGAAACACCTTTCGATAGACTTTATCGAGCAGCTACCAGATTCTGAAGGGCATACTATTATTTTTTTGGTTGTTAACAGATTGACTAAATATAGTCATTTTGTAGCTTGCAAACACCCCTTTACTGCTGCAGATATTGCTGAATTATTTTTGGATCATATTGTTAAACTACATGGCTTACCTGAAGCCATTGAGAGTGATAGGGATAGGATATTTTTGAGTCACTTCTGGAAAGAACTCTTCAAGACTCTTGGCATGGAGCTGCACTATAGTGGGCCGACCATCCTCAAAGTGATGGTCAAACATAAAGGGTTAACCAGTGCTTCGAGGTTTATCTACGCTGTTTTACTTCAAAAAACCTGTTTCATGGAAGAAATGGTTATCTTTGGCTGAATCTTGGTATAACTACACCTCCCATTTTAGTATTGGGATGTCCCCTTATTAAGCTCTCTATGGTGAGAAGCCTGTACCTATGTTGTTGGGAAGTTATGAAAGCAGTGTTTTGCCAGCATGGAAGATATGGTTCAGCAACGTACACAGGTTTCACAATTGCTACGAGAAAATTTGGAGAAAGCTGGCAGTAGAATGAAGTTCTTTGCTGACCAACATAGGACTGAACGAGAGTTTGCTGTGGGAGATTGGGTTTTCCTCAAGCTGCAACCCTATAGGCAGCAAACTATTGCCATTCGTGCTTGTCTGAAACTTGCAAGCAAGTTTTATGGTCCTTTTAAAATACTGGAAAAGATTGGCTTAGTTGCGTATAAACTCCAGCTTCCCTCACATGCCAAAATCTATCCAGTATTCCATGTTTCGAAGCTCAAGAAACATTTTGGCCCTGAGCCCTTAATTTTAGCTGAACTACCGGCTTTTAATAAAGAAGAGGTGTGCCGTTTGGAGCCGAAAACCATTATTCAACGGAGGAGTGTGATGTGCCACAATCAATCTGTTATCCAATGATTGATCAAATGGGGGAATCTAGACTCTACTGAAGCTTCATGGGAAGATGAAGGATTCATTACAATCAATTTCTCCAATTCCAGTCTTAAGGACAAGACTGATTTCTTGAGGGGGTATTTGTCATGAACAAAGGGGCCTAGATGTAATTCTGCACCTAAGTGTAATAGTTGGTTTCTGTAACAGATTTAGAAGCAATTAGTGGAGTTAGTTAATGGCTTACGGGGTATAAGTTTGGTTAATGTCCATAAGACACCAAACTGATTGTTGTTGCACCCTTACAAATCCAAAAATCATTTTGTGCTTAAATTTTATTTCATTTAAATTTTTTGAAATATGTGGGGAACTGTTGGAAAAATTAAGTATTTCAAAAGATATAATTAATTTTTTACTGAGAAGTTTAAATTGCTTATACTAAGTCAACAGCTGACTCCTTCAAACCTGGTCCGTTATTTAATTATTTTACGTTGAGAGATTTAGGCAGAAAAGAAAGAGTGAAATTCTCTGAAGGTTAGTGGAGAACTGTTCGCAGGATTTTCTAACTTAACCAATATTTACTACCTATAAAAACATCATTTATTTTCTACAATAAAGACAATTGAGTTTTCCAGAAAACTAATTTTCTCTGAAAAAATCTTATTCTCTATTTCCTTCATTCTTTTGGTTTTACTATTCCTGATCCCTAAATTAAAAGGAAGAACTCGTTTAATCTTGGAAAAATATTTCTATCTAGAAGTAATTTCTTGAGGACAGTGCTTTGCACAACTCAAGTTATCTATTGTTTAATTGCTTAGGCCTACTTTCCCAACACTTAATTGGGTGTCGGCGGATTCCTGTCTGGCTAAGGTCATGTATTAATTAAGAGAAACAATTATGTCTTTGCAGTTTCAAGGTAATTGTCAATTAATTAAGGGAGAATTCAGTTGTGTCTATAGATTTCTTATTAGCTGGCACTTTATAGATTGTTGACACGCCTACTGAATGGTTAGTTTGAATCTTAGCAATCTTTAACTAGTTTATTTATGTTTGTATGCATATCTTGGTTGAAATTATTGTTCTTGTAATATTGCATGCATGGGTTCCTTTCGGGGCTAGTGAGAGGTCCTTTTGGGGCTAGTGATTTATCATATTTGAATGAATTGGTTGAGTTAGTTTGATAGTTTATTGAATTATTGACACATCTAATGAATAGATGAAATTGGGGTTCATCGTCACTAGAACTAAGGGCATGCTTGGTAGAGGGTTTTGGAGGTTTAGGAATGGGAATGGAATGAAAAATAATGTTTGGTGCCATGGTAGTCAGTATCCCGATCCGTATCGTAGTATCTTACGATTCTACGATACGCAAAGAGGTAAATGATACAGGATCCCATAGTATCCTTTTTATATGCAGGATCTTCATGGGATCTTTAGGATCTCGATCTGTGTCGTAGGATCATTCGATCCTACGTTCCTATGGCGATCCTACATTTTTTTTAAAATCCATCATAAATTGTCGATTCAATAATTTTTCTTACATACAATTTTCATATTTATGTCTCTAGTTTAGTGAGTGGTTAAGTAACCAATTCCACTTTTATCCAACAACTAGACTATAGTTCGAATCTTGCCAGGATACATGTAATTTTCTATTTTTAAGCCTTTTGGCTTATATTTTGCACAATAAACTAAAAGAGAGCAATCTTATGAATGTTGTATTTAGATTGATTTAATGTGTTTTTGCTTATGTTACATACACAAGTTACACATTAATTGATTACAATTTTACAATACAAGTATTTGTACAACTATAGTCTAAAAGTACTACGTTATAATTTATTTTTTTTTTTTGTATGTAGATCCAATTTATATGTATTCTAATATTGCAATTATGATATATACAGCAATATGAGCTTGTATGATCAATTTTATCCGTTTTTGGTGGGTCTTACTATCCTACGATACGATCCTATCGATCCTGCATGGAATCCCGATCCTACTCCCCAAAACGATCCTGTGTGGTATCACGATACTGACTACCTTGTTTGGTGCAAAGTAATGATTCCTTTACAGTAGTTTTCATATCTCATTAGTTAGATATCATCCATTCCCCACTAAAAGTTGAGGAATGAATATCATTCCTGTACAGATTCACAAACTAGGCTTCTCTGCCTCTCATTTCACCCATTTATCATTTCTTCTTCTTCATTAAAATATTAATCTGCTAGATTCGGAATTTAGGATCTTGCAACGATAATTCATTTTTTTTTTCACATTAATTAATATTTATAAGTTATTTGACATGTTTTTAAAAAATTAAAATTTAATGTAAAAATTATGTTGAAAATGCAAAAAAAAAAAAAGAAAGTACTTAAATAGCAAAAATTTGTATTAAAAAATAATATTTTAAAAATTACAATGTATGAAAATTACTTTAGAAAAAAAAATGAACAGCGCTTATGTTTGTGCTAAATCACTTAATGAATTGGATGGCTCAGGATCCCCTGTTACACTATGTGTTACACATCTTAATAACTCAACGTTAATATTCCTTTTTAAATTAATTTTTTTAACAATGCTATTCATTGGCATTCTACGTAATTTTAATATAATTATTTTATTTTTTTACATTAATCTTGTATTTTATATAATTTTATAGATTTTTTTGATTTTTTAATCTCAATAAATTAAAATAAATATACCCTAAATCAAAATAGGTGAACCCTTAGTCAAAAAATTTATTATAATGCTAATTAATAGCATTGGTAAAAAAATTAATTTTAAAAAAATTTTTAACGTTGAGTTATTAAGATGTGTAACACATAACAGGAAAGTGCAACAGGGGATCTTGAGCCGAATTGGATTGTGTTTTTCTAAACTGTAATAAACTCCGTAATTGTTAGTAATTAGAATTAAGAACGGTGTAGCATGTAAGATGTTCAGTTTTAAAAATTAATTATAATATAATAAAATTTTAATACAAAAAAAAATTATTATATAAATCAATGATTTTGCACACCTTAGGATTATAATTTTTATTTTTGTATTTTTTAGATTTCAAAAAAAATATAACAAATATTAAATTATTGGTCAAAAATAAATTACTATTTATTTTTATAATTTATTTAAACATAATTAATTATAAGTTTTAATGCAAAATAAAAGGTCTAAACTATTTCCATTCCCAAATAAACCAAACACCATTAATGGTAATGATAGTCATTCCCCACCACAAACCAAACAACACAAGTTAATGATTCCTTCTACTATCATTCCCCACTACTATCAATTCCATTCCTATATCCATTCCTCCTGTTGAACCAAGCGCCCCCTAACTGATTAGTGTTTTTGCATGACAATCTTTGAATCGATGATCATAGCGTGAATTAATCGAGATTTATTCTTCAACTATGTGTTTTTTATATGTTTTGTTTACCGAAAGGAATAAAATTACCAGTCCCTGTGGAGACGATACTGCTTATTGCTATACTTGTTTTCAATAGGTTTTATAAATGTGTTTGGTAGCTAAAGTGATATATACCAAAATGGCGCCGTTGCTGGGGACTGGTAGTTCTGAAAATTCTCTTGGGTTATTATTTCAGAGTACTTTTAGTTGTCTTGACGACTACTCTTAGTCGTATTTGTTGGGATCTAGGTTTGTCTTCAGTATGTTTGGGTCATAACTTCATGTTGATATATGCTAAGTACGAAGATACATGGTTGTGTCTATATGAATATCTGTTTTAAGAATTCTTATTTCAGGTTTGGCACTTTGCACTCTTTAAATATTTGATGCTAATATTATGCCATGTAGGATTGATTCCCTCTTGCCACCTAAGGACTAACCTTTTTTAGTACCCATTTTTTCCGCTGCTCATAATTATTGTTCTTTGCTTCCCTACTACTTTTAGTCGAGATATTAGCTCTTTTCATGAGGATGTGATGCTCTCTTCTGCTGAATGACACCTATTACTCTTATAGTGTCAATGACGACTACTTTTAGTTGGGGTTTTGGTATGGTTTATTGTTGTTCCCTGGTACTAACCATGATGGGAAAACTATTTTTCACTTTGCTTTGGGTGTTTTCTTTGATAGGGACATACTTACATGTGTCGAGATGTAATTGAGACCTGATCAACCTCATTGCTGCATCACACCTTTGTTCCCTAATTATGGTCATGGTAATACCTTTTTCCTTTTTTTAGTTTTTATTATATTTTTGTTTCTTTGAGTTTCTTTTGTTTTTGTTTTTTGTAATTGAGTCAGTTCCTATGTTTCTTTACTTTATTCTTTGTGCATGCTAGAGGGTAAGTATGGGTCTAAGTGTGAGGGTGTTTTGATCCATTTTGGATCATGTTTTTGGTTTTTTGTTATGTATGTTTGAGTCAGTCTCTGTCTAGTTTTGAATTCTTTATTGAAATAGGCAACATGTATGCACTATTAATCATTTTATATGCATGCCTTTTTGGTTGTGGTTTGGAATGAGCTTGGTGATTTAGCACTCTTAGGCATGATTTTCCCATTCTTAGCCTACTTTAAAAAAAATTAATAAATTCTGAGTCTCAATGCATATGGTGAGGAGTGGGAATTTATGTTATTTGCCGATTTGACTTGTCAGGATGGTTCATTGTTTAAGACACAACTGGAGGATGGGGGACCTTTTCTAGGATTAACCAAGTTTGGCTTGATTTTTTGAACCCACATGTATGTTAATCCCTAGAAGCCAATTTGAAGCCTTAACTAAAATTTTTTTTTCATAAGTCAGTAAAAATAATAACCAAGGCCTATTTCTGACCTCTTTTTATCCCCAATGTGCATGTGGAAGTTTGATTGTGTTGTTAACTGCTGAATTGAAGGAGGTTACCCATTTATTGTTGATGTTAGCTCCAATTCATGTGTTTGTTTAATGCCTAAAGAGAAGTTCTGCAGTGGTTTAATGCTTAAAGAGAAGTTCTGCAGTGGTAATAAAATCACATCTGAAAAGAAAAAAAAGAGCAAATATATATAAAAAAAAAACCCCTATGGTTTGAGAAATTTATTAATGACCCCTCTATGGTTTAAAAAACTATAAACAACCCCCTGTGCTTTCAAAAGTAAACAAAAAACCCCCTTCTATTTTAAAAATTTTAAAGAACCCCCTGTGGTTTTTAAAAATTATCAAGAACCTCCTCACATATTTGAAAGCATAGGGGGGTTCTAAATATTTTTTGTTATGTGTTCTTCAACATTTCAGAAACTACTAGGGGATTTCATGTAACATTTTAAAAACCACAAATGTTCTTTGTAGTTTTTAAAACACAAGGGGGTTTCTGTTATACTTTTGAAACCATAGAGTGGTTGTCTGTAATTTTTTAAACCATAAGGGGGTTATCCATAAAATTTCCAAATCATAGGGTTTTTTTTTTTTGATAATTTACCCAAAAAAGAAAGTAAAATTCTGAAAAATAAAGAGCTGAGCTATGTTTTAAAAATAACTGGGTGAAGAAGATTGCATGTGTGTTGAGCCAAAGTGTTCAATATGTGTAGAATGTGTTGAATAAAGTTTGCATTTGTGTATTTAAAGTTCTATGATTTTGTACTACGTTGAAGGGTGAATTTGCCCCAAGTGCTGAAGGAAGTGCAGGCGCTTGTTTGCCACACCCAAAAGGGGCAGTGATGTTGAAATTATTGAAGGCAGTAAGTTGTTTATTTCTGCACACTGATTTGTGATTTGCAGGTGACTTAGGATCAATTAGGGCCCAACCAAAGTGCTTGAATCCTTAAGCCCCATTGCGTCCAAATGATTAAAGGGTGTTTTTTGAAAGTTGTGTCTATTCAACTGCATACCGTGGCAATGAGTCAGCTTTCAAATTTTGGAACATTTTGTATATACTAGGGGAGTGTTCCTATAATTCTGAATTGTGAGATTGTGTGTTTTACTACCCATAGAGTGTTGTAAAAAGGGAAACTTTTGAATAACAATGCTAAATTGATAAAGCGATGACTTGTTTGGTAGAATGATGGGCTTGCATATGATTTGAGTGATTGTAATTCTTGTGATGCAAGTAAATGCAGTTGACAAAATTGGGCAGTCTGAGTGTTATTTGAGAGTCAAGTTTTTTGTATGTTTTTTGTGTCGAGTCAGTTGTTAGTCTTTTCCTTTTGGTCAGTTGTGCCTTCTGTTTTCCTTTCTTCTCTTTTGTTTTTGTGTATTTTGCTTCTTCTGTGTTTTGTGTGTTTTGAGTCTGTTGAGTCTGTTGAGTCATAGCGGATAAAAAGCATGATAAAGACTGGTTTTAATTCTTCACTTCACGCTTGAGGACAAGATTTATTCAGGTATGAGGGTATTTGATAAGCTTCTTTATGTTTTTGCTTTTGGTGTTTTTTTGTGCACTCTCACAGGTTATTTTGAATGTTTTTCTATGATAAGCATAGGTTTTAGGAAGTAAGATAAAAAGTGAGAAAAGTTGTAAAAGACCATAAACAAGGTTCTGTTTACCAAACGGACGCCTGTGAACATTGGCCGAATTCCTGAATACGGTGCATAAACTGAGCTGAAGATTGAAGTAAAGTGGGTGAAATAATTGTTGCTTGGGCTGAACTACTTTGTTGGGCTTGGATTAAATCCCAAGTTAGCAAGCCCAACTGAATTAACTAATTAAAAGCCCCAAATCCGAATCATGTTGAGATTGGATTACCAAGGGAGATTAAGATTGATTCTCATACAAATTGTGGTGTGATGTTGCAAAGCTTGGCAATTGCCCAATTTGTGCACGGCTGATATGGGTAATATTCAGGGCTGCGTCCCTTTCCTACCCGTATGTGGCTATTTCTTTTCCTTCTTTAATTAGGTAGTGTTCTTGCACTACAAGTTAATTAGTTATTTCTTTTTCCTAATCTTTTAAGGAATTTAGTAGAAGAATTTTTCCTATAAATAAGGAGCTCAGACAGGGGTGTAAATGAGCCCAGCTACTCGCGAGCTACTCGGTTAAAGCTTGGCTCGAGCTCGGCCAAAATCGAGCTTGAGCCGGCTCATTTAATAATGGAGCTGAGTTCGAGCTCAATTATAACTGGCTCGAGGGCTCTTCGAGCTTATTGAGCCCGGCTCTATATATAATTTTATAATATTTTAAAAAATATTTTTAGTATAAATTAAAAAAATTAATTCGAGCTCGGGCTTGAGTTTGAGCTCCAAAGCTTGCTCTACTCCGAGCTCGAGATTTGGGCTGAGCCGAACTCGAACCCAAATATTTAGTTTCGATCCAGCTTGAGCCTAACTAGTTTTTATAAAGCCCAGCTCGATTAGACCCAACTCGGGCTCAGCTCGGCTCGTTTACAGCCTTAATCTTAGATGTACGATTTATTCATACTTTATACGCCCCTTGCAGGGGAGCTTCGGCACCCACTACTTCTCTCTTCCATTATAATATTAATTTATTTCTTTATGTTATGTTTATTCCTTTTCTTTAATTAGTTTTATTGCTTTCTTTTCTTTTCTAGTTGAAGATTGAACAAGGTTATTGTTACAGTTGTGAGATATAAAATTATTCTCAAGGTAGTATGTTTGCATTAATTCCTGATTATCTTCAGTGCATAAATCTTATTTTTTGATTTTATCTAAGAGTAGCTAATTTGGGTTTAATCGGAATAATGCCAATTAGTTCCCTCAACACATAAATGTTGGAAGGGGCTAATTTGTGGCGAAACTATCGTATATGTAGTGGGGGTAGTGGGTTAATTATTTCTTAAACCGCGGATTCAAATAAGGGTATTAAATCAGGTTCCCTTAATTCTTCATGCCATTAGTACACTTAATTGAGTGTTGGCAGATTTCGGCCTGGCTAAGGTTATGTGTTAATTACAGAAACAATTATGTCTATGTAGATTCACAGTAATTGTCGATTAATTAAGGGAGAGTTGGGTTGTGTCTGTAGATTTCTTATTAGCTGGAACTTCATATACTATTGAAAGGCTAGTTTGAATGTCGGCAATCTTTAACTGGTTGATTTATGTCCGCATGCATATCTTTGGCTAAAATTATTTGCCTTGTAATATTGCATGCATGGGTTCCTTTGAAGACTAGTGAGAGGTCCTTTTAGGGCTAGTGATCATATTTGAATGAATTACTTGAGTTAGATTGATAGTTCATTGGAATATTGACACGTCTAATGAATAGATGAAATTAGGGTTCATCATCTCTAGAACTAACTAATTTATGTTTTTGCATGACAATCATTGAATCGATGATCAATTGCATGAATTAATCGAGAATTATTCTTCAACTATGTGTTTTTTTATATGTTTTGTTTAATGGGAGGAATAAAATTACCAGTCCCTGTGGAGATGATTCTACTTATTGTTATACTTGTTTTGAGTATATTTTATAAATGTTTTTGTAATTGAAACGATATCTATCACTGAGTCTACCACAAGGGTCAATCGAAGGGAAAAACGGGTGATGCCAAAGGTAAGCAAACACAATTGGTCTTGGAAAAAAGGTCAGTGTGTGGGGGTGGGTGGGTGTGTGGGTGGGTGGGTGGGGGAGGGAGGGGGGGGGGGGGGAAGCTGGGCAGTCTCTGCCTTTTAGACAAAGGTTGGTGTGGGATAGGTTGGGGAAGGAGACCAGAGATCGGATAGGCGAGACTGCCCTCACGTTGCCAGGGCCGTTAGGGGTGGTGAATGATTGGCGAATGGTTGACAACGGTGTTGTTCGGGGGGAGTAGTCCACAGAGGAGGCAATGATTGTGCCTTATGTGGCTCCTGGTTTTCAATTAGCTGTAATGTCTGAAGAAGTGCTGGTTGAGGATGCCTATGATGTTGATGATCGGAATGAGAAGTGGTGCGCTGCTCCAAGGCTAGTTGCTGCAACCATGGGCCACGGCACCCCAGATGCTGAACTGAGAGCACCACTTGTCCAGGGTTCCTCAGATGCTGTGCCACCTGTTGCATCGCTAGTGCTGGATGATGTACCAAGCGTAGCTCCACGCACACCTACAGCCCACCACGCCCCCCAAAGGATGGCTGCTGCACAACGATTGCCATCTCACCCATTGCTCAGCACGCTCTGGAGGTCCTACGCCCTACGGTTATACGCATGCTTGATGCTGATCCAAGCGCTGTCGCTACGCCATAGGTTGATCTGCTCACCCTGGATGCTAAGCCTGGCACAGCTTATGTTACCCCCTGCGTTCTAATTACCCCGGATGGTGGTTTCCACGCACCATTCGCTGGCCAGCGAGGCGGAGATGAGGCTTCGTCACATCAGCAACACAACACCCCCCATTTGACCAGCGCCCAACGCCAATGCTTGCGATGAATGCGGCGCCCACTATCGCTAACAAGCCTAGTTTGCCTCTATGCCTGCAATACCCTTTGGGCTACCTGATGACCAGCCTGCCTCTCCTGCGATTGAGGCCGTACCTATGGAGACCAATGTGATGGCTCTTATGGAGGAATGATTGAAAACTTGCAGAAAGAGGCCCCCAGGGACCCACCACCGGGAAGGATTCATTCGGAGTGAGAGTCGTACACCCCAGGAAACAAGGGGCGCCTTAATCTCACGAACTCTTTTAGAGTACTCTCACCCACCAGTTAAGGAGAGAAGAGCCTGCTCAATGCTTTGGAGGATTGTGTTATTCTCAAGCTTGTACCTAATAATGGACGAAAGAAAAAGTATCATGTGGTTACACAAACTGCGGTCACCCGCCATTCTGCCAGGTTAGATTCTCTGAATTTATAGTTTTCCCATGGCACGGATGATATGGAATGTGAGGGGCATAAGATCACGTGCCTCTTTAAATCGTCTGAAGCCTCTTATTACGTTGCATCATATTTCTTTGTTGGTGATTTTAGAGCTTATGATTGATCCCGATAATTTGGAAGGAGTCAGGGTGGGGTTAGGGTACCATGTGGCCTTTTCATCTTTGACGGGGAAAATCTGGGTACTACATAATCGTGATTTTCCTCTAAAATTTTTAAATAACTTTGAGCAGTGTATGATTTTTTAAGTGATACACCCACACTTAGCAGTGCCTTATGTGGCTAGTTTTGTGTATGGATTACATACTAAATTGAAGTGCCAATACAAGACCTTGTAAATTTTTATATTAATTTAACTCTTATAATTTATATTTTTATAAAAATTATATTTTTAAACTCAATTATGTTAAATTGTATAATTTTGAGAATTTCTATTAAGAAAATTTATTTTTTTAAAAATCATAATATTTTGGAATCTAATTTAGAAATTGGGATGTTTAATTTATAATTTAGATATTAATTTAAGTATAGGATCATGTTTAAGGATATAGGAAAATAAATATATTAGTTTAATTTTAGGAATTATGGACTAAACATAATGAAATTAGAAAATAAGTGAAAATGAAAAAATGTAACCAATCGGTTATAACCGATTGCAAATTGGTTAAAACCGATTGAATGGATAGTAAATTGGTTTTAACCAAAATCCAAAAAGGGTAAAACCGATTGGTAAGATAAAGCAATGGGTAGTATTGATTGGAATCGGGTAAAACCGATTCCACCGCTTTCTGAAACGGTTTTACCCCATTCCCAAACGAGTAAAATAGATTTAAAAAGTACAGAAAAAATCTCACCGACTTATGGTGTGCACAAAAATAGTTGGACCCATTGGGCCTGGCCCAATATGCAAAAGAAAATAGAAGTAACAAAAAAACAAAATATAAAAGGCCCAAATCTCTGTTTAGGTCCGCAGAAGTTAAGCATAACTGGGTTAAGAAAAGTTTAGGTCAGTAGGCAATTTAGGTAGCCAAGTTTGAAGGGAAGCTCAGGTAGACTAATGGTAACAAGGGCAAGATAAATAGGCGGCATTAAGGGCCGAGAATCTGGGGCTTAAATGTGTATAGGAGTTACGCACAGTAATAATGGCGAGGGAGCCTTATCCGAGCCATAAATGGTTAAGAAGTTATTTAAACCGAGAAAGGCGGAGCTAATCAAGGCTAGAGGTAATTAAGGTGTGCAATAACTACTACAGCTTATAATGACGTAGAAGGCAAGGCTAGGTGACCTACATATACTCAAGCCTCATGCTAAATCAGGTACGCAATTTTTTATGAGCTTAAGCCCTTAATCAATAAAGTTTATTCTTATAGTTTGCTAACTTGAGTGTCAGAGTGGAACAGGGGGATAGCCCCTCTTGTTTCTTGCTTCTCATTCTCCTTGGCAGATTAAGCTCGACCTATAGCCGATCCTAGCATAGCATCAACAATTCGACCCCCATCATCACTTATCCGAGCCACAGCTTCCCAGATCCTATCCAAGCGTCTGAATCGTCATCAAATAGTCAAAGCATCCTGATCTGGATATTTTGCGTCATATCAACTGGCGCCGTCTGTGGGGAACGTTTGATTGAGCCATTTCATCAAATTTTCTCTATACCTCAAAGAAATTTATTGAAATCATGACACAAGATAGTTTGGGAGTGAATGCTTCTTCTTCCAGCACCCCCATGGCCTCTACCGTTGCTACCACGGTGGTCACCACCACTGCTGTGGTTTCTACCATCGATACTCCGCCTGTTAGTATGATTGCTGCCGCATCTTCGGCTGTCGTGGTTTCTACCACCGTGTCGCTCACCCCTCAGCAAGAGCAAGATGAAAGAGAGAAGTTTTATCGTTTATTTCTTCAGTTGTTTCGCTTTATCAGCCATGGCCCTCGGGCTAACCCTACTTCTACTTTGAGACTTCTTGTTTTTAGTCTTACTACTATTGTTCCTGAATTTATTAATATTGATGATCCTCCTATTTTACAGGTCACTTTCGTAGTTTCTTTAGCAGGTACTTCCCTTATGCTTGGTGCCAGTTTCAATCCAAAATCCTACCCCCCTGTTGGTCCAGCTTCTAGCCTGCCTCCTCTATCCGGGTTTCCCAGTTTTGTTTCGGGGTGTCCTTCTTACCCTAGGTGGGATTACTTTTTCTCTGTCCCTAATCCCGTTTCTGGTCTCCTATTTTCTCTGTCGCTCCTCCTGTTTACACCACTCTACCACATACTTCTGTTCACCCTACCTTCCTGGGTGCGGTTCTTGCTGCTTCGCCCAGTAATTACCCTCTTCCTTCAGGTTTGCCTTTCCCTTTCTTGGGGGGGTAGGGGGTCAGTTAGGTCAGTTGGCTCAGTTAGTCCAGCCTGGTCCTTAGGGAGGTCAGTTTGGGTATCCCGGATCCATGGTCCCGTTAAATTTGGCTCAATTTCAACATTACGGTGTGAGCACAAGCCGGGCTGTACAGCCTTCTACTATGTATCCTCCTTTGTTCAATCCAAGTTATTATACTGGGGCTAGTGCAGGGAGCTGTGGCTGGGGGTTCGTTACTTAGTTATCCTGGAATTGGGGGGGGGGGGGGGGGTGGGGGGTTTCAACCAGGTCAGATGGGATACGCCCAACCCGGACAGTCAATTATGCCAGGGTCTGGATACACTCAGCAAGGACAGATCGGGTCCACATCCTGTGTTTCTCATCCATTTGGCTGGGAAATCCAAACAACCCCATTTCCACTAGGCTACAAATATTTAGGGAAGATTGACAAATATGATGGAACTGCTGAGCCAACAGCCCATTGAATGCAATACATGAGTGTGATGGATGCTGCTAACCTATTCGATGCTAATCGCTGCATGACGTTTCATCTTACCCTCAAAGGTCAGGTCATTAATTGGTATTATACTCTGCCTCGTAATTCTATTCATTCGTTAGATCAATTTGGAGATTTATTTTTAGCTAATTTTATGGTTAATAAGATCTTATCTAAACCAATTTCTCATCTAATGAATATAACTCAAAGGGTGGGTGAAGGGTTGCAGGCCTATATAGATCGGTTTAACGTAGAATCTAGGCAATACCATGAAAAAGATGACAGGACTATGATAGGATAATTTATTAATGGATTACGGTTGGGACCTTTAGCCACAGACCCGCACTTTTATTTTGAAATGATGGTTACTGCTACTAATTTTGCTGTTATTGAGGATGCCGCAGCAATTAAACAGGAACGGGAGAGAGTACTCTCTGATGATTACGGTAAGCGGCAAGTTTCTTCCCCTATCCCTAACTCTGGAGGGGGGAAGAGGCAAAACTTTGTAAGTACTACTAATGCTGGTCTAAGGGCTGGGGTTGGTTTTAATGCTTTGAAGGTGATCGAGCCCTTTTCTGTACCACGTGTGGATATATATATGCAACTATTCACCATCAACGATTATTGCCTCCAACTTGTCCCATATCGAGCCCCATAGATCGGCTCAATCCTAGTAGGTATTGTAATTATCACAAGCATATTGGCCATAACACTAGTGATTGTAGGGATTTAGCCTCAGAAATGGCAAAACTTATCCAAGCTGGAAAGTTGCCTTAATTCTCACAAATGGCTCCTTTGCCCAAGCCTCCAACGTCTACAAGACGGTAGTGGTCTACCAGGTGTTATAGACGTGGGGAGGTTGGTCACTTTGCTCGAGAATGTTCTCAATCTGACCCACGGGCCTCACAGGCAAGTGCTGGTGCTGACCCAACCATAGCTGGAGTTGTAAATACCATAGCTGGAGGGCCAACTCAAGGTGATTCAAACCTCCAAAGAAAGCAATTATATCGTCAAAGGGAAAGTGTTTTAGGTAAGCGTAAGGCTGACCCTGTAGCTTCATTTATCACCTTTGATGATAGTGACCATTTCTTGTTCTATAATTGTGATGATCCCCTGGTTATCGATTGTTATATTTCTAATTTTCAAGTACGTAGGACATTAATAGACACTGGTAGCTCTAGTAACATAATTACTACGAAAGCATTAGCAGGATGTCAATTGCATAAAGCTCGGTTAGATCCCGAACATACACCCTTGATCTGCTTTGGCAACCACCATGTTATTCCTACAGGGCAGTTAAGCATACCAGTTACCTTGATAGCTGGCCAGCTAAAACGCATAGAAACCATAGATTTTGTGGTCATAGACACCTTACAATGTGTATTTAGGTTGGCCAAGATTAAATCAGTTCTAGGCTATTGCTTCTACCATGCATATGCTTTTAAAATTTCCTGATAAGGATGTTCTGGCCTCTCTTTGTTGTGATGTTAAACAGGCCAAGTAGTTCTATATAGCTTCTCTAAAAGAATAGGTACCAATGGGTCCTAATCTACCAGTTGGCCTGGCAGTTCTACAGACCCCCGCTTCACAGGCTTCACCAGTGGCTCTTAAAGGCAGTACCTCTCGCATTATCGATATTACCGACCTGGAGGATCCCGCAGGTTGATCAGAATTATTCATAGAGGCTGGAGCTGATGTTAAGGTTGTTCCTCTAGCTGTCGAACCAAATAAGGAAATCAAGGTAGGAGCTGATTTATCTTCTCAGTTAGAACATGATTTACTTAACTTGTTGCGTAAGTTTACGGAAGTCTTTGCTTGGGGTCCAGAAGACATGCCCGGTATTTCTGGTAATATCATTGAACACAGGTTATCCATTGATGCCAGTCATAGGCCAGTTAGCCAGCATAAACGAAATTTTGGTGGAGAACGAGTAAGTACGTGAAGATCGAAGTCAACGCTTTGTTGGAGGTACGCATTATTCATGAAGTAGATTATCCAGAATGGTTAGCTAATCCCGTGTTAGTTCCCAAGCCAGATGGCACCTGGCGTATGTGCATAGACTTTACCGACCTGAACAAGGCATGTTCCAAGGATTGGTTACCGCTACCTTTAATTGATATTCTGGTCGATGCAATAGCCGGGTTTCATTTTCTTAATTTCTTGGATACATATAAGGGCTATCACCAAATCTTCATGGCCAAGGAGGATGAAGAGAAAACATCATTTACCACGGACAAAGGTACTTACTGTTTTATTACTAAGCCTTTTGGTCTAAAAAATGCTGGGGTCACTTTTTAACGTTTGGTCAATAAAATATTTAAAAGACAAGGTCAGAATATGGAGGCATATGTTGATGATTTCCTTGTTAAAATTAGAAATGAATCTGTTTATTTACTTGATCTTTGTGAAACACTTGAGACCTTAGCTCAGTATAAATTACGTTTAAATCCTAAAAAATACTTTTTGGGGCTACTTCGGGTAAGTTCTTGGGCTACATGGTTTCTGAGGGTGGTATTTCTGTTAACCCCAAAAAAGTAGAGGTTGTTTTACAAATGCACCCTCTAGGTCAATCCATGAAGTACAACAATTAACAGGTATGTTAGCTTCTTTAAATCTATTTTTGGCTCGGTCAGCCGAGTGGGCCTTTCCATTTTTTAACATTTTGAAAAAGTCAGATAAATTTATTTGGACCCCAGAGTGTTAAGTAGCATTTGAACAATTAAAGTCATATCTAGCTTCTTTACCTTCTCTGACTATGCCTATTCCTGGGGAACGATTATACATGTATTTAGCTACCACTGACTCTGTGATCAGTTCCGTTTTGCTTAGAGATGATAATCGGTTTCAAAGGCCCATCTATTTTGTTAGCAAAGTTTTATAGGCTGCAGAAAAGAATTATTCCAGTTTGGAGAAATTAGTTTTGGCTCTAGTCCATTCTACACGGCACCTCCGACCTTACTTTGATGCACATCCTGTCACGGTTTACATCGATGCACATCTTAAGGCAGTCTTATAGAGAGCTGGGGTCTCAGGTCGTCTCACCAAATGAGCCATCGAGTTAGGAGATTATGAGATTACCTTCACACCTCGAACCACTGTTAAGGGCCAAGTATTAGCTAATTTTTTAGCTGAGGGGATATCTGACATACAGGAGGCTCCATAGGTTACAACCCACGGATCTGGCCTTCCTTTATCAATCTCACAAGACAATGATGCATGGGCACTTTATGTTGATGGGATTTCCAGCCAGTCGGGGTCGGGTACGGGTCTCATTCTCACTAGTCCGCAAGGGGAAATGTACACATATGCCTTGCGGTTCTGTTTCCCAGCCACCAATAATGAGGCAGAATATGAAGCCATGTTAGCCGGCCTAAAATTAGCTCGTAAGTTGGGGGTCCAAAATTTAAAAATTTGTTCAGACTCGTAGTTGGTCGTTAAACAAATTTTGGGGGAGTATAAGGCTAAAGATAAGTAGATGGAGGAATATTTAGCATTGGTACAACAGCAGTTGCAATTGTTTTTGAAATGGGAGATAGAGCGGGTCCCTCAGAGCAGAAACACGAATGCAGATGCATTATCCAAATTGGCTTCCTCGGTTTATTCTCATTCCACTAAGAATGTGTTAGTAGAAGAAGTACAAGCTAGGAGTATGGCCAAGCCAATAATCATGCCTATATTTGAAGGTCAAGATTGACAATTCCCTTTGTGGCAATTTCTGCAGGATGGCACGTTGCCTGATTCACGAAAGGAGGCACAACGGATACGACGAAAAGCCTAGCATTATTGGATAGTTGGAGAGGATTTATACAAAAGAGGGTTTCTAATGCCATTATTAAAGTGTTTGGGTCCTAGGGAAGCAGAAGCCGTACTTAAAGAGGTTCACCAGGGAGATTCTGGAGCTCATATTAGGGGTCGGAATTTAGCAAAAAGGTAATTGGGGCTGGGTTTTACTGGCTCCGGTTGTTTTATGAAGCAGCGAAGTATGTTCAGCACTGCTCTAGTTGTCAGCATCATACCCCAATTCATAAGCTGCCAGCATCCAGCTTTACGGGGATAGTAGCACCTTGGCCTTTCGCAGAGTGGGGGATAGATCTTATGGGTACATTTCCTAAGGTTGATACTTGTCAGTATCTAGTTGTGGCCATAGATTATTTTACAAAGTGGGTAGAAGCTGAGGCATTAACAGATATTATCGGTGCACTGTAGCTCGGTTCTTGTGGAGGCAAGTCATCTTTTGGTTTGGTATACCTAACTCTATCATCTAGGATCATGGGACTCAGTTTGAATCCAAAGAATTCACAGCCTTGTGTACTAAACTAGGCATCGTTTAACAGTTTGTATCTGTACCTCATCCTCCGAGAAATGGGCAAGTGGAGCTCACAAATCAGACCTTATTGCATGGACTTAAAACCAGGCGGGAAGATAAAGGCAAGAATTGGGTGGAGCAGTTACCCCATGTATTGTGGTGTCATCGAACCACACCTAAGTCTGCAACGGGAAAGACTCCTTTTGAATTAGAGTTTGGGGTTAACGCGGTTATACCTCCAGAAGTGAAAAATAATGCACCCTTGGTCATGCATTTTGAGAGGGGTCAGAATTAAGAAAATCTAAGGCTTAGCTTAGACTTTTTGGAAGGAATCCGGGACACAGCCTACGTACATAAGATAAATTACAAGAATTTAGTTTGGCAACACTTTGATGCACGAGTGAAGGATCGAGTCTTTATGCCCGGAGATTTGGTTTTGTGAAACTGAGCCATCAGTAAACCACAAGATCAGGAAAAGTTAGTATCAAATTGGGAAGGGCCATATCGAATAGTGGAAGCTCGAGCTACAGGGAGTTATGTGTTGGAAAATTTGCAAGGACAGTTAGTTCCTCAAGCTTGCACATTTAAGAAAATACTATGCATAAACAAGGAGGCAAATGGTATAGCATGGAATATATTGTTAAGCCAATTTAATAGTTATGCCGGAAACCCCATCCACCGGCCCAAAGGAAAACAAAAAATAGTTAAAAATATTCGAAAGGTAGGTAAAAATTATTTGATAAACTGCAGCTAAACAAAATTCAAAGTGGGGGAGCTTGAGAGGTGGCTTCTTGGTCAGCTGGCCCTGTTGGGTCAGCATTTTCTTCTTTTTCCTCAACATTTTCTTGCAAAGGAACACCCATGTCTCGACATTCCTGCTTGACTTCATCAATTAGATCAAATGCATCCCGACCTGGAGCCAGCAAGGATTTATGAGCCAAAGACTCCTCAGGTAGACCCTCCACTGACCTGGGGCCTCTGGCCTCATCCCAACACAGCGTGTAATCGCACTGGATCAACTCAAAGAACCTCCTGTTCATTAGCTCCAACAAAGCACCTTCTTTGAAGGCCCTAACTGCCACTTGACGGGCCTCCTCCACTTCTATTGGGCTCAGCAACCCTGCCGACCTTGTCTTTTCCTCCTCTAGAGTTTTCTTCAGGGCTGCATTCTCCTTGTTTAGATTAGCATTCTCCTCTTCAGGCTCTTAACCTCTGCTTCCAAGCCACTTGCCTTAGTCTCCATCTGGCTAGCTTTTGTATCTAGCCTCTGATTGTCTTGATACAGCTTGGTGTTTTTGGCCTGCAAGCTGGTGACCTTACTGATTCCACCCTGAGCTTCATCTTCAGGTCGTCAATCTTTTCCGTTAGACGCTTCAACCTCTCTTGTTCATAACTGTGGGACAGAATATCCAAAGCTATTGTTCTCTTGGCTGTGGCTATATAATTTATTCTGACATATAAGGGAAATTATACATATTTTTTTTACTAGGAATCATGCAAGTATTAAAACTGTTTCAAGAAATAGATTCAGAAATTCAGAATTTACCCGTTTGATGTGAGTAGCTAGGAGGGCTTCTTATTTGCCAATGCTTCTGGCCAGGTCGTTCATCTTTTCAATACCCTGTCTTATCTGGTTACTTGTCTCTATGATTTCTCTGAAAGAGTTGTGAGAATCATTTACAATCTCATTATAGGGCATGATGTCTCCAAATTGGGGGTCAGATAGATAAGGCTGGTATATAGTCTGAGTTAAGGAAGCTGGCATGTCTTTCAAGTCTCTCAGGATAATCATCCTCTCCTTAGTTGTGGAGTCCAATGGCCCCAACAGTTCATCTGGGCTGGGCACTCCAGCCCCAAAGGTCGGACCCGTCAATAAAGGTAGGTCGGAGGTCACTTGAGGAGCCTTGGCCCTCTTGGCTGCTTGGATTTCCCCGGAGGTCGGTTTGGAATTCTTTGAAGCTCGGGGGATCAGGTTTTCTGAAGGTTGTGTTTTGTCAGGGTCGGCATTCTTTTAGGTCAGATCTATTTCTGCGGGGGGCTTTTGAGTCGACCCTGAGGTTGTCGTCATTTGTCAATTGGACTTCCGCTTCCGATCGAAACCACTGAAACCACCTGCAAAGTAAAAGACAACTATATTAGACAAGCCGACCTAAAATCAAAAGTATACAGCTAAAGCTTAAAGGGTAGATAATTACACTCGCTCTCGACATAGGGGGCTTGGCTTAGCCCAGCCCAGACAAGAAAGCCCTCGGAAGGATAAGTGACTGAGTATTTCTCTTTCCGTGTAAAAGAATCTAACTGTTTGTACTGAGATGTCACTACCAGGTTAGAGGTACGGGACTTGTCTCATTGGCAAGACTAATTTCTCCCATCAGCAGGGGAGGTTGGCTTCATCAGATTACACCATAAAGAAGCGAGATTTCTAGTTCTTGATTGCATCAGGGAAGTTGGTTGTTAATATTGGTCAATTTCTCCATTTTTGTAAAGTAATCCAGTCCAGCCCTAACGGATACTGGCGGATAGTATCGAATTAGAATAGTAGATCTACGGAAGGTCAGATATTGGCTCATGAGCAGACGCATAGGAAACCCACTAAGAACCTAAAAGCATTAGGAACAAACTGGCTCAGCCAAACCTCAAAATGGTCGCATAGCTCGGTAAGGAAGGCGGGGGCAGTGAATCGTAGCCCAGATTTAATATGTTGTTCATAAACGGCAATCTAACTGTCGGGGGTGCTGTTAATCCATTTTTCAGCAGTGGATAGTCGGGTCGGGATGGCGGGGTCAAGGTGATGGGCCAACCTTAGGGCTTCTAGTTCTTCTAGGGTTAGTTTAGAAGGAAATTCTACTTGATAGAACCTAAGAGGGGCACCGGTTGTACTCGCTAGAGGAACTACTGGATCATCAGAATCTGGCACAATTTCACAGTCCGGAAGGCTAGAAGATCCTACAACTAAATCTCAAGTATTATCTAAAGGAGTTGTGATAGTAGGAACATGTAGTAAGTCTTAAAAAGAAATATCAGCAGGAATGAAATCATGCATTACCCTCGCTGAAAATCTAGCCCTAACCGGCGAACAGCAAAACCATAAGGAAGACGCGAATTAGTTAAGGGCAAAAGGGAAGGCAAGAAAAAGTTCTGAAAATGTAAAGACAAAAATGAGGAGGTTTTTAGGTTTTAAAGGAAAAATTACGGCAGTTGGAGAAGTTGAAATTAAATAGGAAACGGCCAATTTAATTAAGGGAAGCTTTCTCGAGAATTAAGGCAACGTGGAAAGTTGAACCGCTTGTATCGAAGATCGTGTTGGCACTTATAGAGTCACATGCCTATCCTTCATATCCCATCCATGGTTAGGTCAGACCTTTTTTAGGTCAGGCTATGAAGGTGCGTGTCTTGTCTAGTTTTCATGTTTTGATCGGTTAAAGTTGTTATTCGCTTTATATCATGTTTTATCTATTTTAGTTACAGTTGTCAGTAGGGCAGCCAATCTCTGATAGGTCGAGTATATGTAGGTCGAATAGGGGCACAGTGAATACATAAGTCAAAGCCTAATTTCTCTGGGGGGAACGAAGGGTTGCATGAAAAAAAAAGAAAAAAAAAATGAGCAAAGTTTTGGGCTAAGGTCAGTAGATGGTTGGCCTGGTAAGTATCATGTTCTAGCTCAGCTTAGTAAAAACACAATAATGGGGGGCTTGTTGGTGTGCACAAAAATAGTTGGACCCATTGAACCTTGCCCAATATGCAAACGAAAATAGAACTAACAAAAAGACAAAAGCATAAAAGGCCCAAATCTCTGTTTAGGTCGGCAGGAGTTAAGCATAACTGGGTTAAGAAAAGCTTAGGTCAGTAGGCAATTTAGGTAGCCAAGTTTAAAGGGAAGCTCAGGTTGGACTAACGGTAACAAGGGTAAGATAAATAGGCGGCATTAAGGGCCGAGAATCTGGGGCTTAAATGTGTACAGGAGTTACGCACAGTAATAATGGCGAGGGAGCCTTATCTGAGCCATAAATGGTTAAGACGTTATTTAAAGCAAGAAAGGCAGAGCTAATCAAGGCAAGAGGTAATTAAGGTTTGCAATAACTGCTACAACTCAGAATGACGCAGAAGGCAAGGCCAGGTGAGCTATATATACTCAAGCCTCATGCTAAATCAGGTACGCAATTTTTTATGAGCTTAAGCCCTTGGTCAATACAGTTTATGCTTATACTTTGCTAACTTGCGTCGGAGTGAAACATGTGGGATAGCCCAGCTTGTTTCTTGCTTCTCATTCTCCTTGGTAGATTAAGCTCGACCTACAGCCTATCCTAGCCATAGCATCAACAATCTGACCCCCATCATCACCTATCCGAGCCATAACTTCCCAGATCCAAGCCATGCCCTCTGAATCGTCATCAAATAGTCAAAGCATCCTGATCCAGACATTTTGAGTCACATAAACTCACAATCGGTTTTACCCTTTTCTGAAACGGGTAAAACTAATTTGTTGGATAAGACAACCGGTTTTACCAATTCTAAATCGGGAAAAACCTATTCGGATCGGTTATAACCGATTACAAATTGGGAAAAACCGATTCTATACCAAAAATGAAAAAAAAAATTTAAGATAATTATGAATCTCTTGGACGTATTAGGCATCCTTGCCTATAAATAGAACCTTTTAAACCTTAAAAACATTTTACCATTGCTGCAAAACCAAAACCAAAAGAGAGCAAAAAGAGAGAAAGGAGAGAAATAGAAAAAGAAGGAGAAAGGAAGAAGAATAAAAGGTTGGAAAAGCTAGGTATCGGAGCAGGAATCCGAATTCCACGACGTTGGTTTTGTTCTAGGGAGTCTCTATAACGTTAAGGTAGCTTATTTCGATCACTTTAATGTTAGGATTTATAGAAAAATTGCATGAAAATGGAAAATTTTTTTATTTTAGTTTTCTTAAGGATTTTGATCCAAATCTTTATGTTTTAATGTTGCTTAAAGTATTAGGGATTGATATAAATGTTGTAGGGATGCTTTAGAAATGATTTTAGCAAAAAGAATTAAAGGAAAAATGGTTTTGTATAGGATTTGGCAGAAAACCCGAAGCAAAACTTGGAAATCAAGTTTTCTGGGCACCAATCGGCTTTAACCGATTGGGAATCTGGTAAAACTGATTCATGCTCAAGCAAATCGGGTAAAATCGATTCCTAATCAGTTAAAACCGATTGGATGCTGGAAATTTGATTTTTTTTGTATAATTTGAATTATTTTGGTTATTTCTTTATAAATCCTTCCATAAATCTTTAATACAATTATTTTAACTACTGTTTAAAGGATTTTAAATCCATATTTTCTTAAATTAGGAGTTATTATAATTTGGGTGAAATACACCAAATACCACACAACTATTGGATTTTGCAAAAAACACAACTTTCCTTTAAAAAACCCATTTGCGACACTTTACTTTCAAAACGGGCAAAAATTACCACTCTGTTAGTCAATTCCATTAAGTGGCTAACAGTAAAAAAAAGACATGGGCAAAATCGTCATTTCACACGTCCCAGCACTGTTCATCATCTTTGATGAACAGTCCGGCACTGTTCATGGCAGATTTTTATTATTATTTTTATTTCAAGAAAAGAGTTTTTTAAAAAAACAGTAAGAATTTTTGTTGGAACGACAAAACAATGAACATTGGATTCACAGTACTTTAGCCTGTTGACATGCATCTCATTTTTTTTTAAAAACAGAGCAATATATTTCTGTTTCTTTGATGATTTTAAAGCTTTTTTCGATGGGCTTTTCCTTGCAATAATTCTTCACCAATGAATTCTTTGAAGAAGAAGAAGAACAACAGAGCAAATGAAAAACTGAACCTTCATGATTATAAGTATACTTGATTGATAATGTAAAAGAAGTATAATCTATATACAGCTATAACTGAAACAATGAATGTGCTCAGTTTGCTGGGCAGTGGACACTGTAATTAATCTAGCTAACTGATCAAGAAAATTAAGAAAAATGAACTAGCCAGTCCTATAAATACTTTCACGAACCACTTGAGGAATCCTTTCGACTGATCTGATCCGGCCTCAAAGAAGCTGCATTATGAATGGAAATGGAGATTGAGCAATCGCTGTTCTTCGAAAAAGCAGTGCTGTGATTATGAGAACAGAGCATCTTCGAGTTCAAATTACAATCTTTGGACTTGTGAAGGACGCAGCTGCAGTAACGGTGATATGACCTCCTTTCCTTTTCCATATTATAGATTGCTATGCTTCCCTGAAAGCTGCAGTTTGTCGCCATTTTCTCTCTTTAATTTCTTTTATTTTCTTTTCTGCTGAAGTTGGACAGAAAGAAAGAAAAGAGAGAAAATAAGAGTGGCGATGAATGGAGAAAAACTTGAAATCTAAGAAAATAAAAATCTGCCGATGAACAGTGCCCTAACTATTCATCGGAGAAGATGAACAGTGCTCATTTTTAAAATTTTTTTGGGGAAGACGATGAACAGTGCGACGACGTGTGAAATGACGATTTTACCCCTGTCTTTTTTTGACTGCTAGCCACTTAACGAAATTGACTAACAGAGTGTTAGTTTTTGCCCATTTTGAAAGTAAAGTGTATGTAAATGGGCTTTTCAAAGGAAAGTGGTATTTTTTGCAAAACTCAATAGTTGTGTGGTATTTGGTACATTTTACCCTCATAATTTTTGTGTATTTGTTAGGTATTTCCGGAATAAATTAGAAATAAAGTTTAAAGGTTATTAAATCCTTTTAAAAAAATAGGAAAAAGTAAAATAGTTTTACGGCATAAAACTTATATTATTTCCTTATAAAATTACTTAATAAAATAGAAGTTATTTTATAAGAACCTAGAATTTAGAGATTTATTTAGATTTACGAATTAAGTCTAAATTATGATATTTATGAAATGCATATTTGGTTACAAAATATTAGCAATGTATTCGAGGTGAGTATTCTCACTAAAGGGGTTAAATGCTTTAATGAGTAAATAAATGAGTTAGCATGCTTAATTTATGTTAAGTTTATATCTCGTGAAATGCATGTGTTACTGTACCATGTATAGTTGTGATTTATGAGCATGTAAAGTGAAATGTTTATATTTGTAATATATGTTGATATGTGTTCTCCGATCTTGAATTATATATAAGTGAAGTATCTATTTAAGTTTATCGTATGATTGAAATTATTGTGAAGTTATGATTATAGCTTTAATGTTAAGTGTTAAGTGTTTAATGATAAGTGTTGGGTGTTAAAGTTCAATGTTCAAAGTTAGTTGTGCATTCCAGTTGGGATCGCCAAACCCTGTTTAGTTGTTGAAATCAGCGTCGGGTTTGAGCGTCCGACTAAATGACTAGAGAGGTAGTTCGGTAATATCTCGAGAGTTACCATAGTTACAGTTCAGTTGTGGGATTTGTTGACAAGGAACAGTTCACATTGTATACTATGCCAGTTTCACATTGTACAGTGTCACAATTAACATTGTGCAGTGTACCAGTTTTACATTGTACAATGTCCAAGTTCAGGTAAAGTATAGTCGGTAATGCTTTTCGAAGGGTCATATAGATCCTCGTTATAGCTTGTTGATTACACTTTTTTTTAATCTTTTACATGGTCCCCCTTATTTACGTAAGAATTATGTGTTATGTGACGGTAATTATTTACTCGGTAATGATTTTTATAGTGCGACCCCACTGAACCTATGGAAGCTCACACCCTAGACATTTTGCATGCAACAGATCTCGGGAGTAATCGCTACTAGCGTGATGCGGATCAAGGATCTTTTGATTAGGTTTTGGAATGCTAGTATTGTAGTTTTAGTCTTTTGAAGTACTAAATGTAATAGTGTGAATTAGTTTGTGTATCTTTTGGAGAATATAATATAGTTTGGAGTTTTATTACTTTAAATAAATGAATGTCTTATTTATTTAGCGATTACTCTGTATATCATAAATGAGTCCTGGTGTGAACCAGGCGAGCATCTCAGTCGCGGCTCCCACGTGAAATAGGGAGGTCGGGGCTGGGGTGTCACAGCCGAGTTCTGTGGGAGGATCTAATACGGGACCATGCTGGTCGACTGGGCCTCTGTATGGGACACTATAATGTTATTGCGTTGATGGATGAATATAGGGGAATGCCATTTTTTTATGTATTCGCAATTCAGGATTTCGTGAATTTTATCACTGCTGTAGGGTTGTCACACATTCTTACTACAGGGGCAGAATTCACCTGGGTAGGATATCGATCGGTGGGAGGGGCCTGATTCAAAGTCTAGAAATGGTTAGACAGAGCCTTGGTTAATCAGGAGTTGCTTATTGTTTCCCTGGCTGTGAGGTGCAAGTGCTCAGTCGGGCCAACTCAGATCACACCCCATTGTTATTGCAGCCCGTTACATCGATGCCGCAAGTTTGGAAATCCTTTAAATACCAGCCCATGTGGGAGCAACATGAAGACTTTCTTTTTGTGAATTCAGTCTAGCTGGGCTCAACAGTGTTTGGGGTATGATATGCTGCAGTTCTCTTTGAAGCTACACCGCTTGAAGCAAGACTTGAGGGCCTGGAATAAGAATGTTTTTGGAAATTTAACCTCCAATGTGGAGGCTTCCGAGCAGGTGGCAAGAGCTATATGACTTTGGCAGCGGGGACCCAAATTATTGCACTATGGTGGAGAGAGGCAATTTTGGCGTAGAGACTGTTGGAGCTGGAAATTTTTGGGAGTCAGAAATCTCGCGTGAGATGGCTAAAGGAGGGTGAACAGAATACCAAATTCTTCCATGCTATGCTACATAATAGCCTGAGTAGGATGAGAATCTTTCAATTAAATTAGGGACTGGAGATATGATGAAGGGGCAGAAGGAGATTGGCAGGGAGGCCAATCGTTTCTTTAAGGATTTATTTGGTGTGAAAGATGGGTATGCCGAATCAGTGCGACTACTAGACATGGTCCATGTGTCGGTAGAGGACCCTGAGGCCACGCTTAGACGGGTATTGCTCGAGTAATTAAAAGCTCTGGTTTGGGAACAGGATCCGGATAGTGCTCCAAGAAGTAATTGTTTTTCTAGTTCGTTCGATAGGTTTGCATGGGAGGTTCTTAAGAGGGATTCCTTGTTGGCAGTACATGATTTTATGGCAAGGGTCCCCATTCCTAGGGTTATTTCCATCACCCTCATCATCTTGCTACTGGAAAAGAAGAATTTGGTGTCCTTTGCTAATTATTTGCCCATAAGCTTCTGTAACTTTCTTAACAAGATTTTTACAAGGGTTTTATATGCCAGGTTAAAGCCGGAGCTTCCGCATCCTGAGCAGTCGGCTTTCATGCCAAGTAGGGAAATTTCTGACTATGTACTTCTTGTGCAGAAGATGATACACTCTCAATAGGAAAAGTTGCAAAGGAAACATCGTTTTGTACAGTTAGTACTTGGGAGCCTTAGAGTGGCGTGCTTCTTAATCCTCATCAATAGAAAGCAGCAGGGTTTTTCCCAAGCTTCATGGGACATTAAACAGGGTGATCCACTCTCGTCCTTCCTTTTCATTCTGGTCGGTGAGGCTTTCACGAGGGATCTTAAGGTGTGTATCAAGAATCGAACCATACACCCCTTCTCATCTGAGTTTTGTTAATGACTTGTTGATTTTCCTCATTACAGATAAGGACTCCGTATGCAGATTTAAGGATTTCGTTCGGGTATACGAAGGTGCCACGAGGCAGAAAGTTAACGAACCTAAATGCTCAGTTTACCTTCCCCGGAACCTACAACCTATAGAAGGGTTAATTCGCCATCTTATAGGATGAGAATGGGTACTTCCCCCTATTAGCCAGGGGAGGAACACCATGCTTTTTTGTGTGGGAGTACAATTAGCATCCAAATGTCTTTTTTGTCCTGCCAAGAGTGCTTTACTACACGCCTTTTACGCCTGTCCTTTGGCGTGTTCGGTCTGGGCACATATTGCCGTACTACTACAGGTTGTGATGTGGCTATGAGGGATCTATGGGCCTTACTGGACTATTATTGGTAGCAGGAGGATTTTGAGTTAGTGTGGCTGCCTAAGGAGCTGACTTCCATTATTCATGTAGTAGTTTGCTAGGAGGCATGGCAGGCCCACTGTAGGGCAGTTCATGAGGGCAAGCTCTTTGGCTCGGTTGCTCTGTTTAGAGATATCCTGAAATATTTTTGGGATTTGGTGAGTATAAAGCCTCCATTGTATTGCCCTACTGCTACATTTTTGGAAAACAATATACTACACCGGTGGGCTTATCGGAAAAGGAAATAGAGAAGAGTCGTATGGTGGAGGTTGCCCTCTCAAGGCCTTTTAATTTGAATATCGATGGCTTGTCCAAGGGGAATCTAGGGCCCTCAGGGACGGGGGCAATACTACAAGATTCGAATGGGAGAGTGATGTTCACAAGTGGAGCCTTGCTTTGGGTTCTATTTAGCTTCCAGGTAGAGGCATGGGCGCTATTATTAGGGCTCACTAGATATTATGCCCTGGGTCTGCATTAGGTACATGCCTAGTTTGCAACATCGCGATACGTATCGTAGGATCGCACAATGCTACGATCCCAAAAACATCAGATCGATTCTACTTTCGATTCTATCTGATCCTATAAAAGTTTGCTAAAATGACTAAAATAAGAGTAGTTTTTATAATTTTTTAGTAATTTTACACTTGCACTTGTGTAGGATCTTACGATCCTACAATCCAATCCTATCGATATCGATCCTGCACTCAAAACGATCCCACGTAGGATCGCCATTTTGCAAACTATTGGTACATGTGGAGACTGATTCCATGGTTTTGGCAGCATCAGTTATAGAGAATAGGGGCCCTTGGGAGGCTGCGGCAACTCTGAAGGTCATCTATGCCTTACGACACTATTATGTGTCCATTGCACATCTTTACCAGGAGGGCAACGCAGTTGAGGGCGCTTTGGCCCAATCTGCAACCGTATCTGGATGCACATATTTTTATGTTCACTCCACCCTCCCTAGGAGAGTGAGAGGTTAGGGAGTTCCCCTACATGCGGGGCTAACTCTTTTTAGTCTTTTTGTAGATCCACACTTGTATAGGTTACTCTGCATCACTGCATTTTTTGTATCTCTGAGGTAAGACTTATTATGTCTCCCTTGGATCAATTTTGGCTACTGGGCCTTCTGAGTTTTAATAAAGGGTCCCCATGCCCCCAATCACTTAATCAGCTGTTAACTTGAAAAAAAAAATGGTGATTAAGATATATACTTAACATATATCTAAACTAACTTGCAATTTAAAAAACTATTTAAAATAGTGCTAAGATATAAATTATCTTACATTTCAAAAATATATATTTAAACAGAAATATACTTAAAAACAAGAATTTACCCAACATATAGTGAATAACAGTGTAAAAGTCAAATATTGAATAGATTATGAAATTTGACTTATTGCTAAAGTTAATTTGAATTTTAACTTTTAATTTGAGGGGTTGATCAGAATTGTAAAATTAAAAGTGTAGTAAAAGTAGATTTTAAAATTTGTGAGTAGATTAAATCTCATGTGTCAAAATTAATCTATTTGGCGGATGAAGTGTTGTGGGCCACATGCCAGGAGGGAAGATGCAATTTTTAAATGTTGTTTTCTTTTCAAACATAGTAAGACATACATATATGAAAAGCAGGTTTATGGATTTTAAAAAAGTATAAGGTGTAATATAGTGGTGATATTTTTTAATGTAAAGAGATATTATTAAATTTTAAATATTACAAGTTGGGCTTTATTATTTAATATTTATATAATAAACACATAGTCTCTCCATTGACAAATAGTTAAATGAGGTAACATGCATTTAAACATGATTCGTATACCTTTGATTGCTAATCTTTTAAACAAATTTTCTTTTGATCGTCAAACATAAAAGACTAAATTATGTCCGTTTTTCAACCATAAAGATGCAAAGTTTGAAAAGCCCTTAAATCACCATAAATTAAAATTTATTAAGCTTTTATTACTCTTATACGTACATGTGACAATTGTCATATTGTAGTTTCTTACAATTTAGATAAATGTACCCTTAGTTTTCTTTACATTTCACTCACTAGTACTTCTCTATAGTGACAGGCAAAGAAAGTATTTTTGTTAATTGTACTCTTTTTGTCCCTTACTAAAGTCTTAAGACAAAAATTTCACTTGTCAATTACTTTGAACTAGGTGATTGAAAAGAATGACAGTTCTTCCAGAAATTGAAAAGCAACAGGTCTCTTTATCGATAATCGATGAAAGTTTTATTTGCTTGAGAATAAGGCAATTGTTATTAGTCTCAGTTTATAGAATTTTGAACATGGTAACACGCAATTTAAGCTTATTTTTTCTTTCTGGATTTTATAGTATATTTTTAGTATAATAAATTTTTTAGAAGAAGAATGTTTCCAAGGCTATGTTCCTGATGATTTTCTTTTTAATTGATTAGATTTCTTAAACTTTTCACTCAATTTTTTTTTCAATTTTAGATCATCACAAAATTTACTCTAGCATAATGTGGCATTTGTAAATTAATTTTGTAAACTTTATTTATGCAATTTTAGGGTTCACAAGCAGGGGAAAAATATTAGGGGAAAACTATCTACTCATGTCATTGTAATTTTTTTTAATAATTATATTTTTAAATTTTTCACCTCTATTGAGAGGTGTCTTTTAGGAAGAGGCTAAGAAAGAACATTTGGGGGGGGGGGGGGGGGGGGGGGGGGTTGTAAATCTCTTACGTTAGTCAGTATATTTATAATTTATAATTTTCTAATTCTTATCAAAGGGAGTATATTGGGATGGACTTCTTGGGCTATAAAAGTAACTCATTAATTGAAAGATTTATATCCCTTATGTGGTTTTTGTTTTATAACTAATGGCACAAATCTATATGAATATACTTGACAAAATGGCTATATTGTTTTTTCATATAACTAATTAGATTTTCATTAAGATTAAAAAACTTTGACGTGGTTAATTAATTTTGACATGTATGCGTTTATATAAATAAAAATATATGTAGAATGTTTTAAGTTCATTATATCAACGATTTAGTTCATATATAAGCCAAATTCATGGCAATTTCATAACATTCAATATTTTCTTTTTTCATTTTACTTTTTTGTTGGCCAATTATAAATGATGTTTTTACCTATAGGCGGAAGTTCCAATGTACACATTCATTCAGTTGCCCCTTTTGACACAACCCCATTTGATGTCTAACCTTAATGTTATAATCGTCGATAAAAATGTAAGTATTACTATTTCTCTATTAATTAATTAAAAAGTTTTGTTCCAATACCAATTAATGCATACTTTTTTTTTTTTTTTATCGATTATATACATGAATCGCCATTTCTTAAATTTATATAATGAAGTAATTATTGAGAATTTGTTAGGGAGATTGATGTGCATTTTTTTCTTCAAAGATTTGGTTTTAGGTGTAGTTATCAATTCAAGAATATGAAAGCCATTTGCCTGAGAAAAAATTAGATGAAAAACAAAATACAAACAATTGAGCATACAAAAGCTAAATGGTTTCAAACTTTTAATCATGCAAATCCTTTTGAAAATTCCTTCAAAATACCAAAATGATCATAAAATTTAGAAATCCAAAAATTTGTTTATCCAGTTATCTAGTGCAATTGATAACAATTAGCATCCAATTTTTAACATGTATAAAATAATATTTAGCATGCTTGGAATGCAAGAATATATTATATTGTGCACTCGCTCTTCCCTCCAAGTCTTAAATAGTACTCCCTCTATCCTATTAGACTACTTTTATTTAAGATAAAGTGTGTAATATTATAGGAAGTGCAACCTTACATAATTTGGGACTTTAATTCTGGTTAGAATAATGAATGTTGAAAATATCAATTCATCTTAAATGTATTTGTTAATTTTCTTGGATTTTTAAAAATGTTTTTACCCAAGAAATTGGAGAATTAGATGATTTGCGCATTGAAGAGAATGACAGCATTAAATTTTTTTATCCCATCCCTATTAGCCATTTTAAGGTAAGTGATAAATGTGAATGTGATATAGAAACAACTAATAGGTAGTTTTGTGACTTTTTTTTTTGTTAGAGAAATAGAAGAAAAAGATTTCATATCACACCATAATTAGTTTTTCTTATTCTTCTTATTAATAAACATGTGATGTATGTTTGTTTTAAACTAACTATCATGAGTTTGTGTAAAGCAGCCAGATCCGCGAAAGAATACTCAGGGAAAGATGACGACGATTATTGTTGAAGTACAATGGCTCTCTAAGTTAGATATTGTTAGACTGGGTGGTCTAATGCTTGATTCTAAGGGAGAAAATGCAGTAGAAAAGCTCACGGGAGGACCAACACAAAAAATGGCGAAGAAAATAGAGTTAAAACAAAGAAACGGCAAGCAAAAGAAGAAAGAAGCAAGCTGCCCAGAAATGCTCTAAGTCAGGCCTCTACAAGCTCTCGAGTTTGAAGCTCTCCAGAAAGTTTCGAGCTCGAACACATCGATAAGCACTCAACAGCAGTGGGTTGAAATTAATTGACGAAACGAAGTCGACCATCGACAAGGTCTCGAGCTCGAAGCTAAAGAAAACAAAGAATGCGCCAAACGCATTAATTGCACACCGGGCTAAAACTCCTAGCAGTTGGAGAAAAGATTTCAAAAACTACAAAGTGTTGAAGTCGGGTCTTGACGTCGAAACCCGGACTCGAATCGAAAAAAGAGAAAAATTTGCGAAGCTTCTAACCAGAGCCTACACAGGCTCTAAACAGCCTTTTAGTCTACTGGCCAAAAAGAAGAGAAAATTTGTGAAGCTTCTAACCCAAGCCTAAATAGGTTGTTGATAGCCTTTTAGGCTACTGGCTGAAAATTTTAAAGCTTCTAACCCGACCTCCGACCTCGAACCTCGACCTCAAACCTCCTGACGGGCAGAAAAATAGAGCCGTTATATTGACTGTTTGAAGTGATTCCTTCCCTCCTATAAATACTCCCAATCTCAAAATTGAAAAATAATCATCCCACACAAGTCTCCTACACTCAAGCATTATTCGAGAGCTTTATTTCATACATTTAATTGTCAAATTAGCTTGTTGAATTAGGATTACAAAGAGGCCTTCATGCCCATTTGTCATAGTTTGTTGTAAACTCCATTTGTGAAGATTCTCGCCATTGTAAACACTTATTGGGAAGTCCTAAACACTTGAGTAAGTGTTGTAGGCACATTGTATGTGAGGCAAAGTCCTAAACACTTGTTTAAGAGTTAGGCAAGAAGAAAGGGGGAGGAAGAGAATGAGAGACATAACTCAAGAGGTTGAGTTTAGGCAATTGTACAAGTCCTAGCTTAAGGTAACTTGAGTAATTGGGGTTAAAGTCCTATCCAAGAGTTTGGATTAGGCAAAGGGTAAAGGTCCTAGCTTAGAGTTAAGTTAGGCATTTGTCAAAGTCTTAATCTAGAGTTAGATTAAGCAAAAGTCCTAATTGCTAGACAAAGGGAGTCTTGAGTAATTCCTAAAACTTGAGAAGGTTTAGGCTTAAGATCCTTTGCTAGTCTTAGGCAAGGAAGTCCTAGTCTAGAGTTAGATTAGGCAAGGGAAAAAAGTCTTAATCTCTTGAGAAAGAGTTAAGCAAGTGTAAGGGACTGAAACACTCCTTTAAGTGTTTCCTAGTGGATTAGAAATCTCAACTTGTAGAACTTAGGGAGTGGACTAGGATACAAGGGGAATCCGAACCACTATTAATTTTGTGTGTCTTGTTTCTTTGTTTAATTTCTTGTATCTTCCAAATTACACTTCACACACTACACTAGTGCAAAATTGGCTTTCACACTTGTCTTCGAAAAAGGTTTTTCAAAGTTTTTTGTAGAAGAAATATTTTTAAAGGGTCAAGAACCTAATTCACTCCCTCCCCCTCTTAGGTTGGTCTTAGGTTGCTACTGATAATTGGGGTTTCAGAGATACAGAGCAATTGATTGATGGAATTTAGAAAAGGAAAAAAAATGGAAGAATCCATAAGGTATTTAACTAATCTTTTGAAACCTAAGCACATCATTTATTTTTCCATAACAATAGAAGAGAGATGCATATATAACTGATGACAAAGAATTTTACTTTTGTAACTAAGAATGTCTTTATTTATTTATTTATTTATTTATTTTTGGAACATCTAATTAAGTGGCTGGGGGGCATGGTGACCCTTTATTAAATAGAATAGGTAAAAAAGGACCAAGGGGGACGTAATGAGCTTTTTACCTTGGAGTATAGAATGCGGAGATGCACATGCATTAAGGAAATACAAATTATGTAGCTTTAACTAGTCTAACTGGGGAACTGCGGCCCCATCTAATCTAGCTAAACATGTAACCTGCCATGGGAAAGTCGTCTACTCGTACCTCTGTGTAGTTCTTATTGATATTGCCATTTTAGCCAAAGCCTCTGCCACCGCTTTAGCCTCCCTACAAACGTTCTGGAATTCGGTACCACCTGTTGCTATAATGGCCCAAATGCTACGAAAACCCTTAATCTTCTTCTTCTTACCATTCCTCACAATGATGTGTCAAAAATCTCCATCAGCCTGCAAAGTATCAAAGCAAGGTTTATCTCTACATATGTGCAGAGGCGCTGTACAATCCATCACCCAACCGGAGCTGCTTGGTTTAGTGTCCTTCATCATAAACGCATCATCTTCACATAATATTTTTGTTTGTAGAGTCAACAATCTTCTATTTGCCCTTCTTCTTCATCTCCTCTAAACTCTTCAAGTTCTCTTTGATCATAGGGCATGCATATTGAATGTAACCCTTTTTCCCACAGTAATAACACTCAAAATTACCGTAGTCTAGTTTAGATCTTTCACACGTGTTACTCATCCCTCACGGACAACTCCTCCCTCGATTTTTTTTTGAGGCAAAAAGTGTGCATAATATTAATGTTGCTGGAAGTCATCCAGCATCGTTTGAGATACAAAAGGTGGGGCATCCCTTAATAAGACTGCGTTTGTGGACCCGTGGCTCTAAACTTGGCCAGAAAGTGGGCCACAGTGTTTTGACCATGCTCAACCCAAAAAATCCCCCTGAGATTGTTGGCCCTAAGCTTGGCTATGAGTTAAGAGACAAGGTGTTGTGCCCCCGTCGAGGGGGCAAGCTCCCCCGAGCCCCTAATACCACCTTTGCAGCATACCCAATCAGGGAGCACCGCCTCTATCCATGCCATTGTACCATCTAAATCGCATCCAGCGCTGCCATTGTCTTTGCTTCCTTGGGGGTGTATACATTTGACACCATGCAGGCCATGCATGCTAACCATCGTCCGTCAGCATCACACCCATACACCTCCACTGCGTCTCTCCAATAAACCTGGATACCCAGAGGTGCTTCTCCATTAACAGGCCAAAAGCTTGCGCCGGGTCTTCCCGCTCTGGACACACCCTAGCAACCCTATAGTTACGAAGCGAGGCCATCGCTGCTTGTACTACCCCTATCGGCCCCTGGTTGCTTCCCCAGCCATAGCTATGAACTCAAGAACTCCACCTCTTCCGCTCAGCTACAGCTCCTGAAGCCAAAGATGCCCCTGCTCCTAATGGTGTGCCTGGACTATAGCCCCCCCCTACACCCTGCCTATGTCCATCATGCCCGGCAAAACCACTCTAAAAAGATATATGTCCCAGACTATCCGGCCCCGCGTAGCAGAGATAACACACTGGGACCCAACCGCCACTTGCCGCCGCTGTAAGGCCACAAACATAGGCAGTGCTGCGAGGCAAAATCACCAAAGAAACTGCTGGACTCTGGGAGGCACATTCAGTGACTACAACCACTTTCAGACGGGGTTCGGAGGACCCCTGCGTAGTACCTCCTATGCCGTTTCTGCTGGCGCAGAGACTAGCACGTGATAAGTGCTTTCCTAGTGTCTACCGCACTTATCCCAATGCCATATCTACATATCCAAAGCTGTGCTGGCTCTGATGGGCATTGTAAGTATCCTTTCCACCATATCAAGGGAAAAGAGCAGCTGGAGCAAGTCCTCCTGCCACTTGTCTGCCCCTCTGGTCAATTAAATCACTCACAAATCGAGGCAACACCATACCCCCTGAGACAACAAGGGGAGAGAGCTGGGGGGATACAGACACCTAGGGATCCTCCCAGATCCTAGTGTGGCACCGGTTACCAATCTGTCATCGAAGCCCCAGGAAGAGCGCCTCCCTTCCCTCCAGTAAGCTCCGCCAAGTAAGGAATGGATGGCATCCCAGTTGAGCCTCCAGAAGCGGCGTCGACGGGTAGTACTTCTCCTTCAAAACCCTGGTTAATAGGCTATTAGGCTTTCTAAGTAGGCCCCAAGCTTGCTCACTCAGAATGGCGTGATTGAAAGCTCTCATCTGGCGATTCCCCAACCCTCCGTCTTGCTTAATGTGTGCTATCCTGTCCATTGAGACCCCATGCATCTTACCAGTGTTTGTCGATCCTCTCCAAAAGAACTGGGCCGCCATGGCCTGTATATCATTCAGAATCCCATCCGGGAGCTTGAAACAAGACATAGCGTAAGTTGGAATGGCTTGAATCACAGATTTAATCAAGACTTCCTTCCATGCCATGCTCAGCAAGTCCGCCTTCCATCCATCTAACCATTTCACCACCTGATCCTTGATGAATTGGAACACCTCTGACTTATTGCGTCCTATCACACATGGTAGCCTCAAATACTTATAATGCCTCTCCACTTGATGTGAACCCCTGATCCCCAACACCGTGGAAACCAAGAACTCGACGCAGAAAGTGACAAGGAAAGTCTGAATTCAAGACGCAACTCTTAACTTCTAGAATCCTTACCCTTGGATTCGGCAGACTACTAACTTACAAAGTAAATTAAACACGCAATTTGAGCCAAGTGGAGAAAACTAGAATCGAAAAAAAGCTTAGCAATATACAGAGCAATTATCTATTAGCCTATAGTTCCTGTAGCTTTTAGCAATTAACAAACATGCAAATTACATAAGCCCAAAATAAGGTAAGTGATTAAAAAAGTATAAAACTATAACTTAAATCATTTAATCAACTAAATAATTTCGTGTATGGCACCCCTATTTATAGGTATGGGGGTGTCCAAATTACAATACAAAAAAGAATAACTGAAAGCAGCAAAAGTGAAAACCAATCAGAATTGGATTTTCCTTACAAACCAAGTCCTAAATGAACAAAGACAATGGTGGATGAATTAAGTCACCTTTATGGAAAGGGGTGAACAAAATTCTAACCTAATTATACTAGGAAAATAATTAGAATTGGAAACCAATCAAGAGATTGATTTCTTACAAAACCCGAAACCTAAAAAAACTAGGTTTTGGTAGTTGCTGAATTCGTCTGCCACTTGGATTGGCCTATGAAATTCACAAATAAATATCATTAAGAAATAAATATAAATCCTATCCAAAAAGGGAGATCAAGAAGGGATCCCTTTTTAGAAACTACCAAGTTAATCTAGTTGTAACAAACTTGTAACAACCTAACCAACTTGTAACAAACAAGGAGTAGGAATAGGAAACAAGTACAAATCCTTATCTCTTACTCAAACCCTAATCCTAAGTGGCGTGTGGACTGCTTCCTTTGGGCTGGGCCTGGCTGAATTAATGGAATGGACTCCAAGGTGGGTTTCGGCCCATTTTGAGTGACGCATGAGGTGGATGATGTAGGGAGGTTTTGGAATCTTCTGGAATATCTCGAAATCATTTTGGAATGTCAAAAGTCAAGAATTTCAAGATTCTTCAAGATTTAGTAAACCGCAAAATTCAAGATTTTCAAGAAAATCAAGAACTTCAAGAAATGCCCTTTCCTTCAGCTGGATTGATTAGTAGGCGCTATTTCCTCTGTAATGGAGAGTAAAGTGACGCTTTTAACCTTCCTTCTATTCTCTTTAAGGGCGTTTGTGTCCGTAATGAGCTGGGCTTCTGAAGTACACCTTCGGACAAGGTTTTCAAGATCTGCTCTGAGCTTCCTTGCCCTCCTTCGGGTCATAGGCCCATCTATGTTAACGAATGGATCTCTTTGATAGGGACTTGGGTCCTGGAGCATTGGTGGGCCTCTATGAAGCACACAAACCTCTGCTGCACTTCCCGAGTCTGCATCACTCGAACTGTGATCCTCTGGGTCCTGACTTGTCGTAGAGCTAGGGATGCCCTCATCCCTCCAGGTTGGAAAGGATTCGACCTCGAATCAAGATCCTGGTCAAATTCAAATGGAGACAAGTTAGCAATATTGAAAGATGTAATAACGATATACTCACCTGGCAGATCAAGTTTAGTTTTAACATGTTATTCTATATTAACTTTTGAAACGTTCCTATAACAAAATCGCAAAATATGTATTAGTTTTAGTTATAGAACCAACTCCTACTTCTGAAGTACATTGGAACCTCTTATGGTAAAATATCATTTACAAAACTCCACCCCCTCTTTAAGGATGAACTGTAATGCTAAATTGCAACCAAATATATTTTTATAAGACATTTAATTTTTGTTTACAAGTTGAAATTATCAGATTCGTTTGCGCATGAGCTCAAATTTTTTTCCCTTTTCAAGTATATTTATTCTTCACCAATATAGATCACATTGGTTAACTGTTAATAAGTTTTTTAGACTTTATATTTTTATTCAATTTAAACTTATCCCAATCTAATAACAAAAAATGATACATTGGAATTTTCTATTAATTTAAAAACTAATATTAGTTCTCTCCATTTATCTAGCAAAAAAAAAATGCACATCATAGTTAGGTAGAAAATAATATATATTTTCAAAAAATGATCCACAATAATCTTCTGAGCCTTACAAGTTTATAAACTACAAAAGGCTTTCTTTAGGGCAATCGAAAAAAATTTAAGGGTATGTAAACATTAATAAAAAACACTTATAGATACCTATTTCAATATCCACAATAAAAATTAAAGACAAAAGAAGAAAAAGATCCTGCTACCATATGCTACAAGCAAAAATCTACAGTTATACACTTCGAAGAAATTAACTCTTCCAACTTACAAAATGAAATGATAACTGTATTATTCAATGAGAACAATTAATCATCACTCTTTTGAATTAAAGATGCATACAAAAAGGAGAAATTAACCATAAACTCAACCCCTTGAAAATCACACCTCCATTGCAAGTTTTCCTCACTCCATTATCCTTTAAAATCAACCCTTCAAATCCAACCTTCACTGTTTACCATTCATCCAATGTTCGCTATTGCTTACATAGATATTCATCCTAACAGCTTGCACCAAGGAAAAATAGCACTATGGAATTGTTTACCTCGCTATGTTAAATTCAAAATGTGGAAGACATCATTCCGGTAAGCAAACATAGAGCGTATTTATGAATATTGAAGTACCAAAAATTTTTACGTACGTATAATTTTTTATTCAATATGCCAAGCCATGGTGTAAAATATGTCTTTACCTCCATCTACTTATATTACATATATTTAGCATATCTAGGATTTATCAAATTTTCTAACATTCATGTTTTAAAAAAAAACATTCAAAGACACTAACCAACATATTCTATTACAACAAAATATTTTTATATATAGGGTTAAGTATGAAGAACCCTCTTGTTGTTCATATACTATTGAAGAACCCCCCTTCCCCCCCCCCCCCCCCGGGGCCCAGTGTTTTATCTAACTCGATAGAATCGACCAAAATTTACTAACTAATGACGCTTGTTTCAATGCTTTATTTTAGGCACGTAGACGAATTTGAAATTAGGGTTTTACCTTCGTCGTTGACGATTTTGGACCTCTGTTCTAAAGACTCCAAGTGAAGAGCCTTGCTGTTATGTTTTGGGAAGAAAACTAGGGGAAAAAAATATTATAGATATTAAGACAACATGTTGCCATAGGGATACTACAATATTTAAAATTTAGTAACGTAAATCCATCCACTCGCCAAAAATAAAGCCTTGAAAACACGCGCTGTTAGTTAATAAAACATCTGTTCATTTTATATAGTTTATGAAACCATAGGGGGCGGGGGGTTTTTTAGAAGTTTTTAAACAGCGTGAAGAATTTTTCAATATTTATGAAACAACATGAGAGTTCTTCACACTTAAACCTTATATATCATCGTTATATATGACTTAGTAATAATTGCTGGTTTTAGGCTTATAAACCTTTTAGGTGACCTTCCTTATATATATTTTGCTTTCTAATTTATTTTTAGTAAATTGTACTTATGATTTGATGAATTTGTTTTTAGCCACTATCAATAGCTTACCATCAATTCATTCACTGCAACTTTGTTCAAGTTCAAATGGCTTAGACCTTGACCTGTGATTTTTACTGCTTCGCAAGGGCACTTTATAATGGTAAGACAGAACTTCATGATACAAAGCTGAAATGGGCTCGCTACGCCCTCTATGCATGTGATAGGAAGAGATTGTCCAACTATAGATCACTCAAGGACTTGCATTATATCTCAAATCATTTCACAAATCTAGACCTAAAAAAATATTTGGTTCAAGCATCACAATCTTGCTTACCTAATAGGCTCTTCTTCAAGAAGTGTGCTTAGTTTCTCATATTTTAACCTCTTATGTCAAAAAAAAAAAACACAAATTTTCTTACTGCCCTTAAACAAGACAACTTATACACTTTCAACAAAAGTGCTGAATTAAATCTCAAGGAAACATTTATCCTCACTTCAAAGAATGGCAACAAACATGTAGTGACTAATTGCAGGATGAATAGAGGATTCTAATTTGCAAGGGAGAAACTTGAAGGATTTTGTTGTTAAGCATAAACTAACCCAAGAAATGCACATAGTTTTAACTTGCACTGACCTCAATCAATTTAAGAATATTGAAAAGATTCCCATTTTTACAAATAATTCATGATTCAATATGGCTAGTCATTGTGTAGAATACGTGTTTACCTATATCTTATTATTACATATATTTAACATATCTAGGATTTATGAAGTTTGCTAATCTTCACGTTAAAAAAAAAAAAATTCACAGAAACCGACCAACATATTATATTACACCTAAATGTTAATATGTATACATACTCTTATATATATACATATATATATATATATATATATATATATGTCCAACCTAGTAATACATCCTAGCATTAGGCTATGACCTTTTAGATAACCTTCCATTTACATATTTCGTTCAAGTTCAACGGGTTCAGACCTTGACCTTAGATTTTTACTGTTGTACGGGCACTTCATTGTGGTGAGGCAAAACCTCATGGTGAAGTACTAAAACGTGCTTGCAATGTGCTCTATGTTACGCAAAGACATTGTCCATCTAGAGATCACTTGAGCATCTAGATTCTATCTTAGATAATTTCACCTAAAGTGACATTAAAAGTTATCCCTTATGCTAGACAACATCCAGTTCAAACATCACTATCTTTCTCACCTAAGAGGCTCTTCTTATGAAGTTTGGTTAGCTCTTACTTTTTAGACTCTCGTGTCAAAAAAAAATTTATTTTATTTATATACTGTACTATGATTTCTACCCATAAACAAGACATCTTAGTAGTGAACACTATTGATGAAAAGATTTTGTGAAAAATTAGACAAGCACTCGAAAAGACTGTTGATCGACCACGGTAGCTGGTCAATTACTCATCAAAAAATTATTGAATCCACACAAGGATTACAAAAATTTGGGATAAAATATAAGAATGAAATTTTATTCACTCAAAATAATCTAAAACTGCCAACTAAAATAGAAGACACACTCTTTATATGGAGACATCAATAAAATTGAAAATTGGAAAAAAAAAATAATAGATCAACTAAAATTAAATTCCTAATGTTAAAAGGAAAAGATAAAATATTGTGTAACAAACCTTATTCTTAAACAATTAGGGTTCCGAATTGGATCAGATTCCAAAATCTAAATCTGGATATGCAAATAAACACCCTTCCTTTAATAACTTAACCAAATTAACTAAATGAATTAATATTTACTGATTGAGTAAATAATTTTA
The DNA here is from genome assembly GCA_016801395.1 of Leptodermis oblonga. NCBI lineage: Eukaryota > Viridiplantae > Streptophyta > Magnoliopsida > Gentianales > Rubiaceae > Leptodermis > Leptodermis oblonga. The sequence goes on from CM028752.1 coordinate 13,755,565, forward strand.
CTTCAGTTCGTTACAGCAAAATTTTAAATTATACCCCGATTTGTCTACGACTTGTACATCTATATTGAACTATGTTATCTTGAAAGATGATTATGTATAAGTGTGGCTTTTGAAGAAAATGAATTTTTAAAATTGGCAGTTATATATATAGTTTCGGTTACGTATGTACCAAGAAACAAAAAATATTACGGCCTAGTTTTGAAATACAACGAGAGCTAATTTCAAAGAAAAAAGAAAATCTTGAGGTCTCTCACTGAACTCGAAAAACTCACCCCTTTCATATTTTATCTCTTTCAGGTGGTTAAGTAAAATTGTCTTTTTGGCTCGATGAAATTAGTGGTGAGGCTGTTAGAAGCTATTCAATTTTTTTGACTTGTATTAGACCTTGATTAGAGTCCTGTAATGAGAATTTTCTTTATGTAATTTCACACAATGATTTTTGAGCTATGTAGCAAAAACTAATTAGAGGGTTAATATTTACTATCTTGTACCGACTTGTTGGGTAAGAGCTCTGAATGACACACCCTGAACCGGCTCGCACTTCCTCGTCAGGAGTGGACTTTCGAGAAGGAGGAGTCAGGTTGCGAGAGTCACACCATTTCTTTCAACAAGGCCATTGGAAGCATAAAAAGGAACACCCATTATCTTATTATAATGTCCCAACAACCCACCAACAACGTTGTCAGAAACATAAGAAGGAACACTCATCACCTCTATTGACCGCACAACAACTCTCCCTTGTCAATGTCGAAAACATAAGAAATAACACCCATAATCTCACATAATCTCACGACAGCACACCATCTCTCACTACACTAGCCGAAAGACTAAGGCTTTCTCTTTATATCCCCACTTGGAGTGGCTGCTCTATTTAGCAAACCTGAATTTATTATAAATAATGTTTATTTACAATAAATCTAGGTAAACCCTATTGGGACATTTCTTCACAATAAGATTACTAATTACATAAGGTTTTCCTGGAGATATCCCAAAAAATTGCTCCTATAAATTTTCATTAGACATATTCATTAATAAATAGTTGTATTTGTGAGGGCATCGCATATAGAGATGTGCAATCTCAGTAGCCCTTTAAAAAAGAAGAAATAAAAAACATTCAACACAACCGCAATTTATTTACATTAATTTTATAATAATCAATTTTTTTTATAGATTTGTAAACTCTAAATTAAGAGTTTTAAATACAACTAATGCATTATAAACCTATACAATCTATTAGATATGCGTAATTTATTAAATGTAATAGATATAAAAGATATGCGTGATTTATTTAACATTTTGATAATTTGATCTGGTACCTTAAATATTAATAAAAGATCTATTAGAGAGTATAATATTGTGGTATCTAAGCGTTACTCCTATAATTAATAAATATGAAATAATTTTATTCTTATATTGAATTTTGTGAAAATTGTAGCTTTCTTGATTTGATGAGAAATTTGAATTGTACATAAAATTTATACATTTAATAATGAAAACTAATATTTTTGCCAAGTCATGTGAGATATTGAAATTTTAAATTTATTGGACCCACGGCTCTTAGTTATACAAATTTTATCGTAGTTATTCTATTAAATGCCATAAATTATTCATCTTCTAAGCTAATTGACTAAAACAGTTACTGGTATGACTTGGGAAAGTAACATTTTAATTTATCTCTTTGGCATTTTGCACTTATTGATTGCCATCAGTTCATTCATTGCATCTTTGTTCAAGATCAATCGGCTCAGACCCCTACTTGTGATTTTACTACCACGTAAAGGAACTTGATAATGCTAAGGCAGAACATTATGGTGCAAAGTTTAAATGGGCTTTCTATGCCCTCTATGGATGTGATACGAAGAGACTGCCCAATTAGATATCACACGAGAATTTACATTCTATCTCAAATCATTTCACCCAACAAGACCAAAAATATTATTTTTTATGATCAATGGGATCCAATCAAACATTACTATCATGCTCACTTGACAAGGAGAAACCTCTTATGTAAAAGAACACAAATTTTTGTTATTTGCTACACTATGATTTCTACCCATAAACATGACATCTCATGGACTTTCAACAAGATTGCTAAATTAAATCCTAAGGAAACCTTTATGTTTACATCAACGAGTGATAGAAAGTTTGTCTTTGCTAATTCTTGCAGAAATAGAGGATTCTATTTGCAAGGAAGAAGCATGAAGGAATTTGTTGGTAAGCATAAGCTGGCCAATGAGATGCACATGATTTTAACTTGTAGTGACCTCAATCAATTTAAGGTTCATGTATACCACTCTGATGGACAAGAGTTGACTAATTTTCTCGTATTTGGTATACTTAATTTTAACTTAATATGGTTTCTAATGATAGTCAACAAATTAATTCTATTTTAAAAGTATTTTTTTGCATCAGATAGTATATATAACCTTACTTATAAAAGATTATTTTCGAGCACTTAGATTATGCCAGAGCTCCTTGGGTGCCATTACTCAGGCACCCAATTGTTGAGCCACTGCAAGTTCACCCCCAACCAGAGAATGTCAACCTCGAAGTAAATGCGAGGCCTCTTTATGTTATTCTGGCATATAAGGAAATCTAATGTTCTATTCCTATGACCTCTAAGAGTAAGAAATATAGCGTGGTGTAATTTCACTACTATGTTCCTTTAAATTTTCATTTGACATATTCATTAATATATAGTTCTATTTGTGAGGCCACTGCATACATCTCGTTGCAATTTCACTGGTCTATAATAGATTAATTAAAATTTTTATTCTCAATAAAATTAAAGAAAATATATTCAGCATAACCACCACATATTTATAAATTTTACTTTATTTGATAATAATCAATTTCCTATATATTTTTAAGAGCAATATATGAGTTTTAAATATAATTGACATATTATAAAAGTATGCAATCTATTAGATTTGCCTAATTTATTTAACGTCTTTGAAATAAATATAATTGATGTGCATAATTTATTTAATATTTTGATAATAAATATAATTTGATCGAGTATAATAGATACTTATAAAAAATTTATTAAAGAGTATATTATTAATGGTCGTATCCAAGAGTTAGTGCTATAACTAATAAAAATGAATTAGTATTTTAATCGTACTTAGAATTTAGTGAAATCTTTTGCTTTATTTATTCCATTTAAAAAATAATGATAAATTTAAATTGTACTTAAATCTTCAATAATGGACAACTAATAATATCGCCAAGATATGTTGAGATATTAGTATTATAATTTCAGCATTTTGCACTTTTTTCTCTCATGATTTTAAAATTTATTAATCATGCCGTGTGACAAAAAAAAAAGTTTTGAACAAACTCCTTTTGATTTTAGAATATATCTAAAAAACACTTTATGTTTTCAATCAAAGTAGCGAAAGCCCCTTCATGGTTTTGGAAAGTTAGTAAGAGTAATATCTTTTTAACATTTAAAAATATAAGCGCACGCTAAGTATTTTTCCATTATTTTCTATTCATAAATTTGTAGTACATTTATATAAATCACAAGAGTTCTTGATAGCTTTCAAAAGTATAGGATGGAAAGCGGGGTGTTTATGTATTTTTAAAAAGTATAAGAAGGACTATAGTGGGGATTTTTTTCAATGCAAAAAGTTATTATTAAATTTTCAAAATTACAATTCATTCTTTATTATTTAATATTTTCAAATTACATACATATTCTCCATTGACTGATTATGAGGAAACATGCATTTAAACATGATGTGTATACCTTTAATTACTCACCTTTTAAAACAAATTTTCTTTTGACCATCAAACATAAAAGACTAAATTATGTCCCTTTTCAATCATAAAGATGCAAAGTTTGAAAAGTCCTAAAATCACCTTAAATTAAAATTTATTAAGCTTTTATTACTCTTATACCTAGTAAACATGTGACAATTGTCATCTTGTAGATTCTTGCAATTTATATAAATGTGCCCTTAGTTTTCTTTACATTTCACTAACTAGTACTTCTTTGTAGTGACTAGCAAAGAAAGTATTTTTGTTACTTGTATTCCCTTTCTCCCTTATTAAGGTCTTACGAAGAAAATTTTACTTGTCAATTACTTTGAACTAGGTGATTGAAAAGAATGACAGTTCTTCCAATGAATAACTCATAAATCGAAAAGCAACGGGTCTCTTTACCGATAATTGGTGAAAGTTTAATTGGCTTAAGCAAAAGGCACTTGTTGTCAGTCTCAATTCATAGAATTCAGAACATGGTAAGACGCGATTTAAGCTTCTTTTTTTTTTTTTTTGGATTTTATAGTATATTTTTACTATAATAAATTTTTTAGACGAAGAATGTTTCCAAGGCTATGTTCCTGATGATTTTTCTTTTAATTTATTAGATTTCTTAAACTTTTCACTCAATCTCGTGACATTTTTAAATTATGTTTGTTAGACTTTTATTTATGCAATTTTAGGGTTCACAAGTAGGGAAAAAATATTAGGGAAAAATGCTCAACTCATGCCATTGTTATATATATTTTTACTAATTATATTTTTAAAGTTTCCTCCTCTATTGAGAAGTGTCTTTAAGGAAGAGGCTAAAAAAGCACATTTGAGGTGAATCTGTTACATTAGTCACTATATTTTATATTTTTAATTTTCTAGTTCCAATCTATTAAAAGGGAGTATGTTGGGATGGGCTTCTTGGGCTGCAAAAGTAACTCATTACTTGAAAGATTCATATACCTTATGTAGTTTTTGTTTTATAACTATTGGCATAAATCTACACGAATGTAAACTTGACAAAATCGCTATATCATTTTTTCTATAACTAATTATTTTTTCATTAAGATAAAAAAAAAACCTTTGTTGTGGTTAAGTAATTTTGACATATATGCATACATATATATATATATATATATATATCTGTGTGTGTGTGTGTTTGGATCATTTTAGTTCAATATATCAACGACTTAGTTAATATTTAAGCCAAATTTATGGCAATTTCTTAACATTAAATATTCCTTTTTTTCATTTTACTTTTATATATATATATATATATATATCTGTGTGTGTGTGTTTGGATCATTTTAGTTCAATATATCAACGACTTAGTTAATATTTAAGCCAAATTTATGGCAATTTCTTAACATTAAATATTCCTTTTTTTCATTTTACTTTTTTATTGGCCAATCATAAATGATGTTTTTTCTATATGTGAAAGTTCCAATGTACACATTTTAGTTACCCCTTCTAAAACAACCCTGTTTAATGTTTAACCTAATGTTATAATCGTCGATAAAAATGTAAGTATTACTATTTCTCTATTAATTAATTAAGAAATTTGTTCAAATACCAATTAATGCATTTTCTTTTATCTATTATATATATGAACTGCCATTTCTTGAGTTCATATAATGAAGTAATTATTGAGAATTTGTTACCGAGATTGATGTGCATTATTTTCTTTGGAAATTTAGTTTTAGGTGTAGTTATCAATTCAAAAATATGAAAGCTATTTGCCTGATAAAATATAAGATTAAAAATAAAATACAAATAATTGAGCTTACAAATTGTACATGGTTTCAAACTTTTAATCATGCAAATCCTTTTTGAAAATTCCTTTAAAATACCAAAATCATCAACAAGTTTAGAAATTCAAAAATTTGTTTATCCAATTAATTAGAGCCGGTGATAACAATTACCATCCAACTTTCAACTTGTATAAACAAATATTTAGCATTCAGTGCAAGAATTTATTATATTGTGCACTCGTTCTTCCCTCCAAGTCCTAAGTAGCACTCCCTCTATCCTATTAAACTACTTTTATTTAAGATAAAGTGAGTAATATTATACTAAGTGCAACCTTACATAATTTGAGACTTTAATTATCATTAGAATAATGAATTGAAAATATCGATACTTCTTAAATGTATTTGTTAATTTCCTCGGAATTTCTTTTATGTTTTTAGTAAGGAATTGGAGGATTCGATGATTTGCGCATTGAAGAGAATGGCAACATTAACATTTTTTTAGCCTATCCCTATTAGCCATTTTAAGGTAAGTGTTAAATGTGAATGTGTTATTGATTCAGCTAATAGGTAGTTTTGTGACATTTTTTGTTCAAGAATCAAAGAAAAAGATTTCATATCACACCCTAATTCGTTTTTCTTATTCTTCTTATTAATAAACATGTGATGCATGTTTGTTATAAACTAACTGTCATGAGTTTGCATAAAGCAGTAAGTTCCACGAAAGAAGGCTCAAGGAAAGATGACGACGATAATTGGTGAAGCACAACGGTCTCTAAGTTAGAGAGACAAAGCAATTGGTTGATGGAACTTAGAAAAGGCAAAAATGGAAGAATGCATAATGTATTTAACTAATCTTTTGAAACCCAAGCACATCGATCATTTTCCCGTAACTATAGAAGAGAGGTGCACATATGAATGATGACAAACAATAGTAATTTTGTTACTAAGAATGTTATTCAATTATCTAATTGAAAATTCATTCCATATCAAATTGATGTCTTCACTGTTTTATATGTCAAGTTTTCTTGTCGTCTTCCATTTGTTAGCTTAAATTCATAATCTTATATTTAGTAACTAAATATAAATATACAATACCTGAGATTAGTTATACTTACCCACTGTTCCATACCAATTGCATGTCACAATAATAAAGTATACATACTTTATTGGAAAAAATTTTAATTGGATGGTAAAAAATACACATACATTATTATTATGGCACACAACAGATACACAGTAATTCGTACAAGTGATCTGAAATTCTCAACTACCACTATAAGGTTGTTGAGAATGGATTCAATCATTATATTAGCTAATTACTCGGTATATATTGCATGTAACAACAATATACGTATACTTTGCTCGAAGAAAATATTAGTTATAAGTGAAAAAAAAAATAAACGTTTATTAATATATTATTGTAGCCAATAGGTAGAGAGTAATTGCGACACCCCAGATTCATTACCCCACATACAAGGGGTTGGCTTCACCGGATGCCTGCCTGTTTCGCACCAGGACTCGGTACGTGCAGAACATAATAACTCTACCATTTAATATAACAAAATAAAAACTTACATAGCTCTAAAGTACATGATTATCAGAGTATGAGCTTGTCTCTATCATTCTCAAACGCATTAATTGCACTCCGATCCAAAACTCCTAGTTGTTGGAGAAAAGATTTCAAAAACAACTGAAGTCAGGTCTTGAAGTCAAAGCCCAGACTTGAATCGAAAAGAGAAAATTTGTGAAGCTTCTAACCCGAGCCTAGACAGGCTCTAGATAGCCTTTTAGGCTACTGGCAAAAAATAAGAGAAAATTTTTAAAGCTTCACTACAAGAAAAATGGGCATTAGTGACGAAAATTTTTTTGTCGTCAGGGGAAGTCGTCAGTAAAGACCCTTATTAGTGACGAAAATCGAAGTCGTCAACAGAATTTCGTCAAAACGGGGAGTTTTAGTGACGAGATATAAAAGTCGTCACCAAGTCGTCACTATATGGTTGGCGCCAACCCTTCCCGCCTATTTCATGACATTTAGTGACGAAACTAGTGACGAAAATGAGTTTCGTCAATAGTTTGAAGACATTTAGTGACGACAATTAGTGACGAAACTTATTTTCGTCAGTAAAAGCATGCATTTAGCAATATTGTGACAACAATTTGTCGTCACTAAAACATTTATTTATAGTGACAACAAATTCTCGTCAGTAAAGGTCTGCTGTTAGAGGAAAAATATATGCATAAAAATTGGTGGAAGTGAGGTTCGAAACCATGCCCTCTTGGAGAGAGACATATTGTTTTACCAAATGCACCAATTCCAACATTAGTTATTTAAGTGTTTCAATTGTAGTTAACTACTCGTCAGTTTGATTTAATAATCCAAAAAATGGCTGAGCTAAGTCTTGAAATCGAGACCTCATTGTTAACATAATAATGCCTTAACAGAGCAACCAAAATTTTTATGAGTACACTTGAATTAATTAAAAGTATTTATCTATTATAATAACTATAATAAATTTTTTTTTTAGTCCAAAACTTTTAACAATGTCACTAAGAGACCCTTATATTATTGTTTTAGCCCATACCTTTTAACAATGTTTGTGAGGCACCCTTTTTTCTTTTAGTCCATACATTTTAAACATTGTCACTAAGGCACCCTTATATTTTTCTTTTGGCTCATAAGTTTTAACAATGTTATTAACACACCCTTTTTTTTTTTCTTCTTCTTTTAGTCTATAACTTTTAATAATATTACTAAGGCACCCATATATTTTTCTTTGAACTCATAATATTTAACAACATATACTAAGATACACATATTTTTTTGCTAGCCCATTGATTTTACACTAATTCTTACTCAGACACCCTTATATTTTTCTTTCAACCCATAACTTTAAACAGTTGTTACTAAGGCACTCTTATTTTTTTTTCTTGTAGTCCATAACTTTTAATAATGTCTATAAAACACCCTTATATTAATTCGTTTATAGCATTTAACTTTTATTAATTTCAATTAGACACCATTATATTTTTCCATTAGTCCATTACTAAGACCCTTTTATATTTCTCATTTAGTCCATAACTTTTTATAATATTACCGAACACTCTTATATTTTTTTCAGTCTCAAATTTATCATTGTCACTAAGACACCCTAATAGTTGTTTTCTGTCGGATCCACATCTCGTAATATATATACATATATAAAGAAAATAATTCCATATGAACATCCAAACTAATTGTATCTACTAAAATTATTTGAGTCTGAAAACTTTTAACGTTGTCAGTAAAACACCCTACTATTTTTGTTTTAGTTCATAAACATCGAGCAACGTCATCAAGATAGTTTTATATGAACAACAGTATAACTTTTAATAATTTCACTAAGACAGTCTTATATTTTTCTTTTCATCTATTACTTTGAACAATATGACTAATACACTAATATATTTTCCTTCTAGCCCATAACTTTTAACAATGTTACTAAGACACCCTTGAATATCTCTTTTAGCCATAAATTTTAACAATATTACTAAAATACCTTTAGATTTTTCTTTTATTCCATAACTTTTAGCAATGCCAATAAAGCACCCTAACATTTGTCTTTTAGTATATATATATATATATATATATATATATGACAATATCACTAAATATTTTTCTTTTATTTTCCTAATTTTTAACAATATCACTAAGACACCCTTATATTTTTCTTTTATTTTTCTAATTTTTAACAATATTACTAAGACACCCTTATATTTTTCTGTTAACCCATAACTTTTAATGATGTTAATAATACGCCATTATATTTCTCTTTTAGCCCATAACTTTTAACAATACCACTTAATGCACTTTGTTTTAGTCCATAACTTTTAATAATGTCACTAAAACACATTTATATTTTCTTTTAACACATAACTTTTAACAATATCACTAAGACACCCTTATATTTTTCTGTTACTATATAACTTTTAACAATATTACACTCTTATATTTTTTGTTTAGTCCATAACTTTTTACAACGTCATTGAACACCCTTATATTTTTCTTTTAGTCCACAAATTTTACCAGTGTCACTAAGAGACAACTTCAGTTTGTATTAAGAGCCAACTTCAGTTGTATCTCTTGTTATATATATTTGGGAAATAATTTCATATTACATGAAAACTAATTGTATCTACAAAAATGACTAAGATACCCTTTTAGTCCATAACTTTTAATATTATCACTAACACACCCTACTGTTTTTATTTTAGTCCATAACATTTAACTATGTTACTAAAACACCTTTTTATTTTTCTTTTAATACATAACTTTTAGTAATGCCACTAAGACACCCTCATATTTTCTTTCTAGTCCATAACTTTTAACAATGTCTCTAAAACATCATTGCGTTTCTCTTTTTGCCCATAACTTTTAACAATATTACTAAAACACCCTTATAATTTTCTTTTAGTCCATAATTTTTAGCAATGCCACTAAGACACCCTAACATCTATCTTTTAGTCTATATCGTTTGATATATATATATATATATATTTGTGAAATAATTTCATATGAACAACAAATCTATCTGTATCAACTAAAATGACTAAAATAATTTTATTTTAGTCAATAACTTTTAACATTATCATTTAGACACCATTTATTTTTATTTTTGTCCATAAATTTAACAATGTTCCTAACACAACTTTATATTTTTCTTAGGATATAACTTTTAATAATGTCACTAAGACACCCTTATATATTTTTGTAATCCATAACTTTTAACAATGCCACTAAGACACACTTATATTTGTCTTCCTATCAACAACTTTTAACAATGTCACCTAAACTCTCTCGTAATTATCTTTTACCTTATAACTTTTAACAATGTTACTATAGCACCCTTATATATATATATATATATATATATATATATACACACACACACACACACAAAAGCTACTTGCAAAAGTTCACTTTTTTTTATTAGCACCCTTATATATATATATATATATATATATATATATATATATAGACACACACACACACACACACAAAAGCTACTTGCAAAAGTTCACTTTTTTTTATTAGTCATATAGATTAAGCTTTATCAAGAAGTACTTCAACACAAAGATTAAACTTTTTGGATCTAATAAAGAGAATCAAAAATGTTTTTCAGTTTTTATTTTTATGACCAAAAGTATTAAAAAGGAAAAAAAGGATTACTCAAATATCTTCCCCCAGCACCCCCTCTCCCTAAAATACTATAGGGTATTTACATTTTTCGCTACAATAGTCATTTATTTATTTTATTTTGCAAAATTTGCAAATTATTCCTCCAAGGAAATTAATTCCACCGTTCCAGACCCTCCTTTCCCTAATCATTTTTTTTATTTTATATTTCTAACAATACTTTTGTTTTCAATTGTATATTTTTTTATTCTTAAAAACACTTTGAAAACGTTTTTGATAAAAGAAAAGCAGAGGCTTTCAAACTATGTATAGTACAATCTAAATGTAAACTGTTTATTTCTACCGTCAAGAAAGGAAGAAGAAGAAGAAAAGGAGTGCTTCCTTCCTCTCCCTCTTTCCTTCTTCGGCCCCCTCCTCTTAGCCACAGAGATGAAGATTTTTTCGATGAGGGAGGAATTGAAGAAATAGCGGTGGAAATTGAAGAAGACGTAGAAGAAATAATCGATTGCCACCCTAACAATATGAAGAATTACTCGAACGGACGTCGGAAGGTGGACTCCGATAGGGACGACAGCAGATCTGAAGCAGCAGCAGAGGAATCTCTGGCGGAGTGCGGGCGACTTCCTCCCGTGGATCGAGAACGGCGGCAAGCGGAGGATGGACACCAGGAGGCATCATTTTGGAAAAACCCAGCAATTAAAGATTCAGATTCCAGAGAAATTAGCAGAGATTTTGGTCCGTTTGAGTCATCCCCATTTCTAGATCTACTGTCTCCTTTGACAGATCTTGCAAGGCTTCTGTTTTTTGATAGACATAGCTGGTGAAGGATTTTGTCATCAAATCATTTATCTTGATTGATTTTGGGGAAGGAAAATAGAGGAAATGAAGATGGAAATTTCAAATTTCAGAAGGAAAGATTGGAGGGATGTTGCGAGAGATTGGATTTGATTGTGGTTTTCAGATTGGTTGTTCGAAATCTTCATCCTATAGGAAATCAGCCTTCAAACTAGATCTATTCCCTCCCACTATGAAGTTCATCCATACGATCTTGGCAATTGAAGCTCATCATCTTAGATAAACTTTCATTTAACAATTTTTCCTTGTTTATTGTGGTCAGAAGTTGTGGCTCGACTGTTTTCTGTAGGGTTGTGTGTCTAATTTGAAGTCTGGGGTGTTGGGGTAAACAAATTTCTGCTGTAATGTTGGATTAGGGGAAGGGATTTAGGCACAATGGTGGGTTTTGAGTTGGGTGAATGACTGTTATGGCTTGCAGTGATTCTCACTTATTTTTTGTTTTCCTCCCCAGATCCTTCAACTTCGACAAGTCTTCACTCTTCCGCAGCACCACCAGGAACAGAGCATCTGAACTTCACAAATTTCCCAGATATGGTAAAGGGTATGGACTGATTTTTCGTCTGACCTAATTCCTGGTATTGAAATGAATTTTTGGGTTTAGGTTTCATCAATGTGGTTGGGAAAAAAGTGTTTTAATTTCCGTAGTTCAGAGGTTAAGATGGATATGTTGAAAGTTACTATGTCTCTGTTTTGAGAAAAAAAGGAAAAAAAAAAACTTTAGCTAATCTGAGGTTGTTTTCTCTGCTGTTTAGGAAAAACTTAACTGGTTTGTTCTAAAATTTCAGCAGCCACCATGTAGCTTCTTATTCATTGTCTTTGGATTCTACTTCACTTTTCACTCTAATAATATTATTTTTGTAATCATTTCATTTTGGGTGTTAACCATTAACTACCACTGCAAGTTAGTGTAAATGTGGAATCTTTGTTCATTCTTAGGTTTTTCATATCTGGCCTCCATAAGATTCACTCAGCAAACATAGAGAAAAAAAAAAGGAAAGGGGCGGAAGGGGGTGCATATCTAACATAGAGATTCACTAATGGTTGCTTTATTTTCCTTTCGTGAACATGTGTATCACGTCTTGATCCATCCGTTTTTTCTGTTCTCACTATGCTATTACTTTATAAATTAAAATGCTATGCCACTTGAGTTAAAATGCCTTATTTCTCTGTTTACAGCATTAATTTCAAGTTTATATAAGTAGTAAAGTGCTCAAGTTGACTACAATTGAAGAAATTGAGCTGTCAAGTGTATTGCAACTGTAAGTGACGACGCAAATTGAGCTGTCAAGTATATATATATATATATATATATGAGCTGTCAAGAAATTGCGTGAAACTGTAAGTGACTACAATTGAACAACAGAAATTGAGCTGTCAAGTGTATTGCAACTGTAAGTGCTCAACTGTAATTTTTTGAAGGTGTTTTGATGTTAAATTTCTGTCCTTTTATGGCGGTTGGTTGCTGAAATTTGAAGCTAGAGGGAATAAAAAATAAAAAATAAAAGAAAAAGAAGAAGACAGAGGTAGAAATGGGATTCAAGATGTTTGATTCTCGTGTTTTTCCTCCATTTACTTTTATTTTAAAATTGCTGTCAGGGAATTAAGTGAGAAGAAGAAGACTTGTTTCATTAGTAAAAGAGTTGAATTGGGGTTCCTTGAATGCTTGGTTTTTTCTTCCCTTATCCTTATGCTCAAGTCAATTGAAAAAGATTGTTACTTTATAATTAATTTGGAGTTTCTTGGATGCTTCACTGCAATTTTCAGCTGCGTTTTAATGGCATAGTTGTTCTGGAGCAACCATTTATCTCCTAGGCTGGAAGTCGGGGGAAGTGAAGAGGCCAAGAGGGCAATCTTACTATCCCTATTAGTCGGTAACTTGGTTTTACTTTCTCGCATGATTTGTGATTGAAACTGTTTATAGTCTTTCCATGTATAGCTGCTGCTTTTGAAGACTCTGAGTGTGACTCTGTGTGTGCCTCACTGGCCACTGCCTGTTGATTGATTTTAGATGCTATGGTGTTGTTGAAGTTTTTAGTATCCTAGAGGCTAGAGGTTCTGTTCTGTGTGTGTGCTGTGTGTGCCTCACCTCACTGCCTCAATGTATTGGAAATTTGAAGTTAGGCCTTTTGTCTTTTTTTCTTTTCATTTTGTTCTTGTCTTTGGTGAGCTAATTTGGTATGAAGTTGTTGGAAGGTCATTCTTCCATAACACATTGGATCATTGGACCAAATAGAAACGACATTGACTTAATGCGGCCTTTATCTGATCAAGATCGGATCAAGGTGCACCAGACATCTTTGCTCGTGTTTATATATTGTTTCTTTTTATTATTAAGTAAAGGAAGTAACTGCTTGCTGCGGTGGGAATGATTCACTTTCAAGAAAAGTAGTTTATTTTATATCTTCATCTACTATAATTATAATGCATCTTTCTTGCGTTGCCCTACAGGTGCGGAAGATTCTTAAAAATGTTAAGAGTGGAAGTTTCTCATGGAAAGAACAAGAGGCGCTACAGGATCTCCGGCATCACAAGGCAACTTACAAATCAATTATCGTAAGCTAACGATTTATATTTCTGTCATGTTACAATTATTTTTATTAGCTCATATATTGACATAGTTATAACCATTAAAATCTGTGAGGGGAGATTACATTCTTGAAGTAGGAGGATCTATTGGTTACATCAATGCTAACATGTTCATCATTCAACTTTTTAAACTGTTGGAAGGCTGTTAGTCTATTTCCTGGCATTGCCTGTACTTGATTTACTTTACTACCAGGTACAACGCTTACCACGTTACATAATGTGGAAGATCTTGCTTTTGCTTGTTCCCCTTCCCCCTTTGCTCTTACCCTTCTAATTGAGTGGAGTAGTATTTCTCTTACCCATGAAACTGTCTCTCGCCAATAATTTTGTCATTGGATCTGCACTATAACTTTGACCAGGAATTTGTAGATATGAATTGCTTATTATGCTAGTGATTGATTTTTCTGACTTTGCTTCTCTGTGTCCGATTGGTTTGCTTCCTATGCCATTTTATTTTTTAGTAATGTTTTACTTTGCCTTTTTATATTGTGGGATTGCTTCCCATAAAGATTATTTCAGGTCATGATTAACATTTCAAAGTATATTATATCTGACCATCTTAATTTTTCAACTAATTAGCTCAATCCTTTAATTATGCAGGTTTTCATGTGGATGGTGATTTTTTTTCTTAGGTACTATGAAATTTATGTAATATTCTCAATGTCCTTAGTGTTTTGGTTGTTAGGTAGATATGTGTTTGATGGTTTGAGAAGTTCTTGAGTTTGATGTTTTTCTAATGATGTGTTCAAATACTCGTGCAGCGTGCGGTTTGTGATTCAAATGGCTAAGTTGAAGATATCTTCACGTGTCTTCAATCCCACCACCACAAGTGATGTTGGACTTGTATAATTTTACTTAGTCGTTTAGTTAGATGGAAGCTTTGGTATTTGATTTAGAACATATTTAAATATGATGAAAATTTGTCATACTTGTGTAAATGATGACATACTATATGTATATTCATTTGCAATTTAAATTGAAAGTTTTGAAATATATCGTTTAATATTTTGTTCCATTGACAACATTTGTAGTCCCTCAACTTCGTCACTAAAGCAGGTAGCTATTGATGACTATTTATTGTCACTATATTTGTTGGCTTCATCTTTATTGTGACGAATCTTGTCGTCACTAAAACCGTTGACTTTTGTACTGACAAGCAATTCTCGTCACTGAGTTTCGTCACTAAAGCCTTTGACCATTTGTTACCTACTGACGACTTTCATTCGTCACTATCTTTTTCGTCACTAAAAATACACCTTTTAGTGACGACTTTTGTCTTTTAGTGACGTACACACAGTGACGACTTTTGTCGTCACTAACTCTAGTGACGACAAAAAGTCGTCACTAAATGGTAGGATTTAGTGACGACGGTGCAAAAATGTCGTCACTGGACCCTTTAGCTACGGACCTATTGTCGCGACCACTTGACGACCCGTTTGTCGTCACTAAAGGGTTTAGTGACGATTTTTGGGCTTTTACTGACGACTTTGCGTCGTCACTAAAGCCCTTTTTTCTTGTAGTGCTTCTAACCCGAGCCTAGATAGGCTCTAGACAGCCTTATAGGCTACTTGCTGAAAAGAAGAGAAAAATTGTGAAGCTTCCCGAACTTTGACTTCGAAGCTCGACCTTGAAGCTTCTGACTGGTAGAAAAATAGAGCCGTTATTTGAAAAGTTTGAAGTGATTCCTTAACTTCTATAAAAAACCACAAGCACGAGAATTAAAGACCAATCATCCCCCAACATCTCCTACACTTAGAAACATTCAAGAGCTATATTTCACTCATTAAATTGTCAAATTAGCTTGTTAAGTTAGGATTAGAAAGAGACTTTTATGATCATTTGTGTTAGGTCATTGTAAACTTCGTTGTGGAGCTTTCTACCTTGTAAACACTTCATTAGAAAGTCCTAACTCAAGAGTTTGAGTGTAGGCAAATTTTATTAGGAAAATTCCTAAGCTCTTGAGTAAGAGTTAGGCAAGAAGCAAAGGGGAGCAAGAAGAGAAGGAGAGACCCAACACAAGAGGTTGAGCTTGGGCAAATGTACAAGTCCTAATTTGAGGTAAGTTGGGCATTGGGGTTAAAGATCCCAGAGTTTGGATTAGGCAAAGGGTAAAGGTCCTAGCTTAGAGCTAAGTTCGGCATTTGTCAAACTCTTAATCAAGAGAGTGATTAAGAAAAAGTCCTAATTTTTAGGCAAGGGAGTAACTCCTTGAGGAAGGATAGGGCAAAAGATCCATTGCTAGCCTTAGGTAATGGAAAAGTCTTAATCTCTTGAGAAAGAGTTAAGCAATTGTAAAGGATTGAAACACTCCTTTAACTAGTGTTTTCTAGTGGATTAGAAATCTCAACTTGTAGAACTTGGGGAGTGAAGTAGGATTCAAGGGGAATCCGAACCACCATAAATTTGGTGTGTTCTTGCTTTCTTGTTTATTTTCTTTCATGTATTGCAAACCACTAATCACACGCCTCACTTAGAAATCTAATTTTAAAGTGTTTTAAAACTTTTCTTTGAAAAGGTTATTCAAAGTTCTTCTTTGTAGAAGAAATATTTTTTAAAGGGCCAAGAACCTAATTCAACCCCTCCCACTCTTAGGTTCATCTTAGGTTGCTATTGATAATTGGGTTTTCACATAATTATATCATATTGACAGCCACTCCCAAACATATATTGGCATATATAGGGCCCCCGTTGTCGGGACTGATTTCGAAATCAGGAACGCGGATGATCCAGACAACCAAGCCCTCTGCTGGCTCGTGGGATCAAATCGGATATCATATAATGGATCCAGACTCAACTCATGATCATATAACAGATTCAGTCCACAAAGAAAGTACAACTGAAGTGTAACAAGTACATATGCATTCCAACCGATAAGTAAACAAAACTAGCAGTTTAAAAACAAAAGTATTTCAAACATTTTTCGAAAACGTGTAAAACATGTCTCACAATTCAGTTCAATGCAAATTCAATTATTAATTTCATTAGAACGGTATCCATTTTCAGTGATAAACTCACCTATGTCCGAAGATACTAGCTCACAATTCATCTATCCGATCTGCATATATTTCAGGTTCCGAAATTTCAGTATTGATTTTCAATTTACTAATAAAATTTTAGGATTCTTAAACTTCTTGAGTATTCTAGATGCTATCTAAGTAACAACGTAAAACTAGTCTATTTATTTTCTTTTAAAAAGAGTTTATAACAATTAAATAGAAATTTAAACTTTATTTCTATTTTATTTTGGAAATAAGAATTACTTATTAACTTTACAAAAAATATAAGTTACGGATTTTTAAAGGAATTCACTTTAGGAAGGAATTTATTAAAGGAATATACAAAGGAGATAAAATTATTCAAAAATTCATTTTTCCAAGTCAGATCGGTTTTACCCAAACTTAGACAGGTTAAAACCGGTGAAAAATTATTTTCAAAATGGTGGATTGGTTTTACCCACTTTGATGGTTAAAACCGCTCCAAAATTATTCAGAAAATCATGGATCAGTTTTACCCGCTCTGAAATTGATTAAAACTGATCGGGGTTTTCCAGAAATCCCAATATCGGCTTTTCCCACTCTCAGATCAGTTAAAATCAATTTTCTTGAGGAAAATTTTCATAAAATACCAAAGCCGGTTTTACCCGCTACGAAGTCGGTTTTACTTTCTTGAGTCAAGAAAGTCAATTTTACACGTCTTCGGATCGATAAAAACCGATCGTGCGCAGTAAAGCTTTTCTTCAACTTTTTGCTTCAGGTTTTGATAAAAAGCGCTAAAAACTTGTTTGCTTTGGTTCTTTTTGCTACAAACCATTTTTTTACAACACTCCTACAACATTCCTCTCATTCCATAACACATATCTACCATTCAGAAATCCAAAAATTAATCTAACTATCAAGAAACTCAAAAACATAACTATTTGATCATTTTTGCATTATAATTCTAAAAATTAACATTATAGTAACTAGAATCACTTACCCTTCGATTCCTAAAGTTGCCTAGTCCTCAATCCTCGATTTAGAAATCCAAATCCAAGCTCCGAGCCCTTCCTTTCTCCACTTCTTCCTAATTTCTAACTTTTTTTCCTAACTTCTAATTTCTCTCAAGTTTGAGCTTTGATCTGCGAATTATGTTGTTTATGAATGATCTAGGGGGTATTTATAGTACCCTGGAGCTGTATAGGAACAAACTCCATAGGCCTAGACCCCCTAGGGTCATAGCTCACCGTTGGAACTAGAAGTATATATATATTTTTTTTTTCACTTTCTGGCACCGATCGGTTTTACCCGCTCTCAATGCTGGGTAAAACAAGCTCTTGGATTTTCTCAGCTTCCTAATGTCAGTTTTACCCGCTCTAATACTGGATAAAACCGTTATTCAAGCGATTAGACATTTTTTTCTACTGTTCAAGATCGGTTTTACCCACTCCCAATAGTGGGAAAAATCGTTATTCGACTTTTTCCTCATTTTTCAGTTATTTTCTAATTTTCTTATTTTCTATTTCCTATTTTCCAAAATTAATAAATTCTTAAAATAATTATATGCTTATATTAACAACATAATATAAAATTAAAATTGTAACATGAATCAATCTAATCTTAACTTTAAATTGAAATCATACAAATTAAAATTCTTTTAAAGAAAATGTTTTATAATTTTGTATTTATTTATAGCAAAAACACTTATATTTGAACTATACTACAAATTGTGTTTATAATAAAAATTTATTTTAAAGAGATTTCTATATTTCAGTAAATATTCATAAGAAAATATTTTTATAAAAACATATAAAGGTTCTAAGGGTTAATTTTAGGGTAAAAAATTTATGGGGTCTCACATCCTTTCCCCCTTAGGAAATTTCGTCCTCAAAATTATTTATTTAGAATTTAGTTCTGATAATAACTAAGTTATAATTAGATTTAAAATTTTCTCAGACATATATATATATATATATATCCATATATGTATATAGGTGGAAAATTTATGAAATAGAATTTTACATATTTTAGAAAGAAATGGTGTATTGATAAGAAATTAAGTTTTAGCTTTCTTATATTAGTTTCATGACTTTGTTAATAAATTCTGAGTGTTTAAAGCTTCATTTTTCTTGGTATGTTATAATTTAGAGGTTTAACAAAATGAAGGTGTAGAATTACAATAGGGAAAAAAGTAGTATTAAAAGTCGTAGGAAAAGTTTTGGGGCTAAATTGAAAATAACTAAAGTTTCTAGCCAAAGACTAATTTTTTGGAACATGGATCGGTTTTACCCGATCCCTATATCGGTAAAAACCGATGGGGTCCTATGAGTAAAAATTGAGAAATTTTCTAATTCCATCGGTTTTTTCCTTCTTTCTTCCCTCTTTGAAAAACTGAGGCTTAATCCTTCTAAAGCCTAAGATAACACTCCTAGTTGTTATTTTACTCCATAACTTATCAAAATTCCATCAAAATTTTTGAAGGCCTAAACTAGGATTTTGGCAGTTCAAGGTCATTTCATGGATTTGAAGTTCAAATCTTGGTTTTCAAGAATCCTTAGAAGGTGGGTTTTCATATTCATGCTTTAGTTTTTCATTTATTTCATTTTCATTTCATGTTTTGATTTTTAAGGCTAAAACCGAGATGAGCTCAGTTTTGCTCGACTTTTGGTTTTGTTTTTTATTTTGTTTTTAATTGTTATAGATTGTTTAGGGCTTTATTTAGATCTTTGTTGGTTTGAATTGATTTCATATATGGTTGAGGGTGTTTCCTAAATTTTCCATTGTTCTTGTTTTGCACTTAGGTAAAATGGCTCCAAAGAAAGTTAATCCTACCAAGAAGACTACATTTAAGAGAAGTAGAACGGAGGATTCCACATCTGAGCAGTTGCCTCGCTTCCGAAATGAGGAGCCTCAAAATTTATATGAGCTAATGCTATCGTGTAGGCTTTTGGATTGTTATGTCCTTGATGCTGATGGTTCCATTATAGTTAATATTGATGAAGTTTTAGCATACTTTGAGTTTCAAGGTTTTATGGCTTTACTAAATGTTAATGAGCCTATTCATGAGGATGTCGTAAGAGATTTTTTTGCTAATTTAAGGGTTGATGATGAAGGTGATTATTATTCTAGAGTGAATGGTACTCAGTTTATGGTTAATGCTATGATGATTAATAAAACTCTAGGATTACTTGAGAATTCTCCTAGGGTTGATGATCCTTCAGCCTTCTAGGCATACGGTTTATTATGCGAATTCTTGGCCTACTGCCTTTCCATTGCCTATGTTAGAGTTAAGTAAGAAATATTTTGGAAGGCCTACTGAAGCTGTGAATTATGGTTCTCCTACTCATGATTATAAGCCTGCCCGTTTAGAGCCTAAGTTTAAATAGTTTTATATATATATATATATATATATATATATGAGATAACTTGTCATGCCTTTGCACCTACTACTGGGTATTCTTCTAAGCCCAATATTTCAGGGATTGCTTTATTCTATTTGATGGCAGAATGTGTTTTAATTGACTTTGGGAGCATGTTCATGGGGTTCTTGGCTGGATTTAAGCCGAATAGATCCTTAGCCTTTAGGCATTATTTGACTAAGACTTTAGATATAATAATATTCCCCTGGAGGTTCGATATGTTCCACTCCCTATCTAGTATGATTTCTGGTTCTTTTCAAAGAAAATGATGAGATTGATGGATGGCAAGTGGGTTTATGGAAAAATGCCTCAAACTGTAGAGCGAATAAAAAATCGACAAGAAGAGGGGGGTCACCATTAAAGAGAAGAAGGTGGTCAACAAGAAAGAGGGGGTAGTTCTTCCCAATCCAGCAATGAGGCACTTATGTCTTTCATGATAAAGCAGTTAAATGCCATGAATGCAAGAATGGATTCACGATTTATAGCTTTTAGTGAAAGGGTTGATACTCAGTTTGCTATGGTGCAAACTCGTCTGGATCACTTAGAAGAAAAACAAGAAGAGTTTGAAGACTAGTTGACCGTTATGGTCAAAGGGATACAATTGCAATGCAATGAGGATAGCATAACTGGGCTTGAGACCATGCGGCAGACGTTAAGGGATGGGTGGACAACACAAAGAAATTAAAGGAATAGAAGGGATTGAGGATTTCAGTGATATGCCTTGCATGGCATTGTTTGCAATCCTAGTATTGGATCATGTATTTTGCTTTGATTGCACCTATGAGTGCATTGGATATTTTTCTGTTTATTTTTCAGGTTTGTTGTGGTGAAGTTTTTGGCTTTTTTAAATGATTTCTTTGGTGTGATTGCTTTAGCATAGAGAAATGTCTTATGATTTGTTTACTTGAACTTGGAGAAATGGATTATGGTTTCTTGACCTTTTGGATGGTTATCTTGAGTATGAGAGAATGTTTTATGATTTATTTTCTTTGGATGGAATGCTTGGGTTGTAAGGAGTATTTGGAATTATTCTAATTTTAGCAGAGAATGATAGAAGAGAAATGTGATTTGCTAATAATTTAGGTGTAAACTTGTTGTTGGGCTATTTTAAATGTTTCTTTCTGCAGGTGGGCATCTTTAAAATATAGAGGAAACTCTGTCAAAATTTTTCCAAACTTAAATATGAAGTTTGGAGAGATGTTTTTGCTTTATTTCTAAATCTTGTTTTTAAGGGTTCTAGACATAAAGAACAGTTTTGTCATAGTTTATGACTCAATTTTGTTTTTGATGGGGTTCTTGAAAGGCTTTAGCTTTTGTGGTAAGGTCTGGCCGTGGTTTCAAATTAAGAGACTGATTTTATAAACTATAGTTAAGGTGTTATAATTGTCTAAGTGAAGGTAATGGCTTTTACGAATAGCTATGGAAATGGTTTATATCATTGGATTGAGGTTTTAGTAAGGTTTCTTTTCTAAAGCTCGGTTTGAAATTCTTAATGTCTAAATAGCTTATGGAAAAAGTCTTTTCTTAATTCTATTTCTATGGCTTATTTCTTAAATAAAGAAAGTCTAAGCTTTTAACCTATCTAATTTAGAATATATATATATATATATATATATATATAGATGAAAATAAAGTAGTTAAAACGAAATAAATAAACTCACAAATCAAGAAAGGGAGGAGAAAATCAAACTATAGCAAGCGCACTTACTTTATGATACAAACACTCATGCTACACATACGTTTATAGCTATGATTTTTCTTACTAGTACTCACTAATAAGTTTATCATCTTCAAACTACAAGCCAGACTTACTAATTTTCAAAACCTCACACATAATGTACATACATTCTAACTCATAAAATACTATTGTTTTCATATTTTTCACTTTCCTTCTTGCTATTCCTCCTTTGGATGCCCCGACGGTCCAACTTCCTCATCTGTAGGTACCATGACCTGGTTCACAGATTGTGTGCTAAGGTCCTCTACAGGTAATGCTAGCTGTCCAGCTGCTATGGTCACCCTATACATCTAAGTCTTAATCCAACTACGCATGATTCTAACCGAGTCTTTGAAACCACTGAGGTTCCAGGCGGTGGGTGCTTTAGCTACTCGGTCGGCTCCTCACTCGACCATTTCAAAGGCATCACTTATAACTGTCATAGCCTCCTTAGCTCTTACACTCTTGTCTCGAATAGTGGTCCTTAAACATCCATTATCCCCTATGTAGTACTTCATAAAGTAATTATTAGTATCTATCTGACATTGACAATATTCTTGTTGTGCCTCTACTTGTGCTACTCGATCCTGGGATCTGGTCAATGCTAACTGCAACTCTCCTATTCGAGTATCCTTTTCTACTAGGCACTCCCCTGCCTCAGCTAAGTTATCCCTCAACCAATTCCTCTCTGTCTATACTGCTCCTACTGAAATCTCAATTATCAATAGCAACCTAAGATGAATCTAAGTGGGAGAGGGGGTGAATTAGGTTCTTGACCCTTTAAAAAATTTCTTCTACAAAAAAGAACTTTGAAAAACCTTTTTCAACGACAAGTTTTAAAATCAAATTAAAACTAGATTTCTAAGTGAGTTGTGTGATCATTTGCAAAACATGAAAACAATAAACAAACAAAGAAAGAGCACTCCAAATTTGTAGTTGTGCGAATTCCCCTTGAATCCTACTCCACTACCCAAGTTATACAACTTGATATTTTTAATCCACTAAGAAACCCTTGCTCAAGATTAAACTCTTAATCTCAAGACTTTTCCCTTGCCTAAGGCGCTATCCTTCCTCAAGGATTTTAAGTCTTACTCAAGACTCCCTTTGCCTAGGCCAAATGACTTTTGCATAGGGGTTGTTTGATAACACCACTTAATGCTTAAAATTATTGGATTAAGCAATAACAACTATTAGTGTGTTTGATAACCGAAATCCAAACCTCTTAATCATTTAAGCACTGCTTATTTCTTTTAGAAAAAATTAAGCGGAAAAAGTCATCTTATTGCTTATCTCTTAATGGTCCATGTAACAATTCTTTAAATAATTCATATTTGAGTTCCAAAACTACCCTTTTATTTTATTCATATTGATTTAACTATAAATATTTAATTTTCAATAACTTTTTTTTGTTCATTAGCATACCACATATTTTAAACTAAAACCTGATTTATTTTGGTATTAATAATTTATTTAATAAGTTATATCATTTAGATATTTTTATAAACCTCATTTGTACAATATGTTTTATATTACTTATGTAATTTTATTAATTATATACGGCTTTTTTTTGTAAAATATTTAATTTCTTTAGACTGCAATAGTGAATTTATTTTTCATTTTCAAGAATTTTAATAAATTGTGATCATTTTTATTTTTTGTATTTTAATTATTCAATTTAATGTGTTTTATCTTATTTTGTTTTCTTATGTCTTCATTAATCATAATTATGTTTTATTATAAAATTTGATATTTCGCATATATAAATACAAAATATTCAACGTAAGGGTAAAATGGTACATTTTTTAAGATTTCAGCATTAAGATCAGCATATTTATCAAACGAAATCGAGTGATTAAGCATTATGATTCAGAGGTTCAAAAAATATATTTCAGAATTAAGATGTGAAAGTACTTAATCAATTCAGCATTATTGTTTCACATTAAACATTCAAATATAAGCATTAATTTTTATCAAAGGGACCCTTAATCAACCTCTTGATCAAGACTTTGACAAATGCCTAACTTAGTTGTAAGCTAGGACTTTTACCCTTTGCCTAATCCAAACTCTTGGATAGGACTTTAACCCCAATGCCCAACTTACCTCAAGCTAGGACTTGTACAATTGCCCAAAGTTAACCTCTTGAGTTATATCTCTTCTTCTCTTCTTACTTCTCCTTTCTTCTTGCCTAACTCTTAAACAAGAGCTTCAGACTTTGCCTCAAATACAATGTGCCTACAACACTTACTAAAGTGTTTAGGACTTCCCTCAAAGTGTTTACATTGGTGAGAATCTCCAAAAATGCAGTTTACAACAAATTATGACAATGGGCAGAAAAGCCTATTTCTAATCCTAACTCAACAAGCTAATTTGACATGTATATGTGTGAGTGATAGCTCTTGAATGTTTCTTGGGTGTAGGAGATGTTGGGGTATGATTAGTCTTTAATTCCCATGCTTGTGGCTTTTATAGAAGTGAAGCAACCACTTCAAAAGGTCAAATAACGACTCTATTTTTCTGCCCGTTGGAAGCTTCAAGGTCAAGCTTCAAAGTCGAAGGTCAAGTTAGAAGCCTCACAATTTTTTTCTTCTTTTCAGCCAGTAGCCTAAAAGGCTGTCTAGAGCCTGTCTAGACTTGGGTTAGAAGTTTCACAAATTTTATCTTCTTTTTGGCCAGTAGCCTAAAAGGCTGTTTAGAGCCTGTCTAGGCTCGAGTTAGAACCTTCACGATTTTTCTCTTCTAGATTCGAGTTCAAGCTTCGACGTCAAGACCCGACTTCGACACTCTGTAGTTTGTGAAATATTTTCTCCAACGGTTAGGAGTTTTGGTATGGAGTGCAATTAATGCGTTTGGCTCATTCTTTTTTTTTTCTTTAGCTTCTAGCTCGAGACCCTGTCGATGGTCGAGTTCATTTCTTCAATTAATTTCAACCCGAGAGCTTGACAGCTACCGTCTGCCTGTCGATGTGTTCGAGCTCAGAACTTTCTAGGTAGCTTTGCTTCTTTCTTCTTTTTGCTTGTCGTTTCTTTGTTTTAACTCTATTTTCTTCGTCATTTTTTGCATTAGTCCTCCTGTGAACTTTTCTACTGCATTTTCTCACCTAGAATCACATATTAAATTAATTCTCATATTTGTTAGTTCATTAATCAAAATAAGGATTAAGACCACCCGGTCTAACATTCTCCCCCTTTTTGATGATGACAAAACAAATATGAAAATTTTGAGAATAAATCAAAAGCAAGTAAAATTGAGTGATTCCCCCTCAATTTATAATCTCCCCCTCAATTCCATTACATTTTCTCCCCCTTTTTGACATCACAAAAAGAACTTACCATGCATATGGAAACTTTTAAAAATGCGTACAAGTAAAAGATGAACAACTCAAAAATAGTGACAAATGATTAGGACATGAGTTGAACATTTAGGTTTGCCCTCAAATATGAAAATTTCACTTTTGACATTTTAAGCAAAATCAAACAATCATTTGACAATCAAACAATTCTTAGCATTTTCTCCCCCTTAGTGAATGTTCTAAAAGGTTCATTTTTTCTCATCATAAGTCTATGGGATCACAATGCTAATTTTATCATCTAATGTCTATGCTAGTTCAAATATTTCTCCCCAAAATTTCTAGCATACACATTTCAAAGAGCTTAACCAATCAAGTAAGAAGCATGCAAGCTTCATTCAATCAAAGAACAAGTTAAGCTATGAAAATCAAAGGAATTAATCCTTCCTAGAGAAAGATCCTTCTTTCACACATGAGTTTTCAAGATTTTTGAATTATGTCATCTACTCATGTTTAAAACAAGTGAAAAATATGCAAGCAACTTCAAATGACCCTAATGATCAATAAGATCAATAAGCATGCATCGAAGCTTAAAGAAGATGCATCATGTCAAAGTCAACTCATTGGTCAAACTTGCAAACTTTTCAACTTTTCATGCAATTTGCTTTTCTTAAGTTTAGAAATTTCATTTCTTTATGCAAGCAAATTCCATTATGCATATAAAGCATTTTAAGAATCCAAATATTCACTTTTCATGCATATTCTTGAAAGTCAACTATTCACTTTTCGTGCATATTCTTAAAAGTCAACTAAAAGTCAACCTTTTTCTAAAGAAATGCCTATTTTCTTAAAACTTGTCAATTTCACCATGAAAATCTTAACTAAGCACATGAGCAAGTTTTTAATCAACATATGTAACATATCAAAAGAATAAAACAATTCAATTCATACATATGTGCAAAGTCAACCTATCGGTCAACACTTTCCAAGCTTAAGGAAGTTAACCTATGAATTTTGAACATTGCTATTTTCAAGTTTATATCATGCAGTTTTATCATCCGAGCAACTTCAAATACTCATTAGTATATGCATAAAGATTCAAACAATCCAAAACATGCATATTTTCAAAGTCAACTACTTGGTCAAACTTTTTCAATTTTAAGCATACAAAGCATACCATCTTTGAAGTTTGCCATTTTCACGCATATAACCTTAATTTTCTCATGTGATCAACTTCAAATCATCAATAAGTTCATGCTTAAAATCTCAAGTACACTAAAGCATGTATAAGTCAAAAGTTAACCACTTGGTCAACCATTTTCAAATAATGCGCAAACATGCTTAATTCTTGCTATATATGTTCCAATGAAAAGTTTTCAATTCTTTTGAAGTGCAATAATTTCAAGATACCAAAGGTGAAATAGATCTTAATGCATCATTTTCACTCTAAAAGCATATCATTCTAGGATTCTATCACTCAAAGACTCATCAACAAAAAAGGCAAGTTTTGAAATTTCATCAAATTTTCTACATTTTGCCTAAATTATCTTCTTTTGAGTCTTTTTACTTCAAACGTGGTCTTAGCATATTTCAAATATCATTCTAAGAACATTAGACCAATTTTCAACTTCAAAGCATGTAAAAGTCTAAAAGTCAACCTAAAGTCAAACTTCTAGCTATTTTTTCATAAGACTCATGAAGTCCTAAAGACTTTCATCAAATCATGCTTTCAGTCAAAATGATTCAAATATATGAAGTTAACATACTAGTCAACTTTCTCATTTAAGCATAACATGTATTTTAGATCACATATCCATCATTTTGAATTCGAATCACATATGTTCATCATATTCAACTTAATTTACATATAATCATCTAAACAATTATAAAGCACTCAAAGGGAGTTAAGAGATGATACATGTTACCTCAAATGAGCATTCAATGGTTCATTACCATTCTTGAAGCCATTTTTGTAATTTTTACATTTTTCACCATTTGGCTCCAATTAATCATGCTTGCTACTTTTCAAGTATCTCTTCATAGAGATTTAGCCCACAAAGTAACATTAAGGACCTATATAGAAATCAAGCACAAGATTTTGGTACCCAATGATTCTTTCTAGAATGTGAAGCATTACATCTCCTAGAATCATTCTTTCTATCATAATGTCTCCTAGGTTCATTTCTAAATGAACTATGCACATTCATATATCTAGGAGCATAATGAGATGCATGAGCATTTAACAAACAAGTATCCTTCTTTGGGGCACATAAAGAAAACTCATGAAATAGACAACAAACTTCACTATGCCTATGATGAACATGCATTTTCGTAGGCATATAAAATGAGGAATCAATCAAATTCTCATCATTTTTAATCTTAGAAGACTTCTTATTCTTTTTAGACAACCATGCATGATTAGTCTTCAACAAAGAAGAACTTTGAAAAACCTTTTTCAAAGACAAGTTTTAAAACTAGATTTCTAAGTAAGGTGTGTGATTAGTGATTTCCAAAACATGAAAACAAATAAACAAACAAAGCAAAAGCTCACCAAATTTATAGTGGTTTGGATTCCCCTTGAATCCTACTCCACTCTCCAAGTTATAAAACTTGAGATTTATAATCCACTAAGAAACACTTAAAGGAGTGGTTTCAATCCCTTACACTTGCTCACGATTAATCTCTTAATCTCAAGAATTTTTCCTTGCTTAAGCCTAGCAATGGATCTTTTTCCCTATCCTTCTTCAAGGATTTTAGGTCTTACTCAAGACTCCCCTTGCCTAGACCAAAGGACGTTTGCTTAATCAACCTCTTGATGAGGACTTTGACAAATGCCTAACTTAAGTCTAAGCTAGGATTTTTACCCTTTGCCTAATCCAAACTCTTGGATAAGACTTTAACCCCAATGCCCAACTTACCTCAAGCTAGGATTTGTACAACTACCCAAACTCAACCTCTTGAGTTGGGTTTCTCCTTCTTTTCTTGCTCCCCTTTTCTTCTTGTCTAACTCTTAAACAAGGGCTTAGGACTTTGCCTCATATACAATGTGCCTACAACACTTACTCAAGTGTTTAGGACTTCCCTAAAAGTGTTTACATTGGTGAAAAATCTCCACAAATGAAGTTTACAACAAACTATGACAAATGGGCATGAAAGCCTCTTTCTAATCCTAACTCAACTAGCTAATTTGACATGTAAATGTATGAAATATGGCTCTTGAATGTTTCTTGAGTGTAAGAGATGTTAGGGGATGATTAGTCTTTAATTCCCATGCTTGTGGCTTTTCTAGAAGTGAAGGAATCACTTCAACGGTCAAATAACGGCTCTATTTTTCTGCCCATTCGAAGCTTTGAGGTCGAGCTTCGAAGTCGAAGGTCGGGTTAGAAGCTTCACAATTTTTCTCTTCTATTCAGCCAGTAGCCTAAAAGGCTGTCTAGATCCTATCTAGACTCGGCTTAGAAGCTTCACAAGTTTTCTCTTTTTTTTGGCAAGTAGCCTAAAGAGCTGTCTAGAGCCCGTCTAGGCTCGGGTTAGAAACTTCACAATTTTTCTCTTCTCGATTCGAGTCTAGGCTTCAATGTCGAGACCCGACTTTGACACTTAGTAGTTTTTGAAATCTTTTCTCCAATGGCTAGGAGTTTTGGCGCAGAGTGCAATTAATGCGTTTGGCGCATTCTTTATTTTCTTTAGCTTCGAGCTCCAGACCCTGTCGACGGTCAAGTTCATTTCTTCAATTAATTTTAACCCGAGAGCTTGACAGCTATTGTTTGCTTGTCGATTTGTTTGAGCTCAGAACTTTCTGGGCAGCTTCAAACTTGAGAGTCTAGAGGCTCGACTTAGAACATTTCTAGGCAGCTTGCTTTTTTCTTCTTTTGCTTGCCGTTTCTTTGTTTTTTAACTCGTTTTCTTTGCCGTTTTTTGCGTTGGTCCTCCCGTGAACTTTTCTAGTGAAATTTCTCACTTAGAATCAATCATTAAATTAATTCTCATATTTATTAATTTATCAATTAAAAGAAAATTAAGACCACCTGGTCTAACACTTACGATTCGGTTCGAGAAGGAGTTTCTTTGCCAACACTTACAGTCTAGATGTTGGATCCATCTTACTGGAACATAAGCTATTAGGGCACCACCTCTACAAACTCTAAACCTCATAGTTTGGAAGTTATCGAGATCTTGCTATTCAGCCTGACTCATCGTCATCTTTATCTATAAGATTGTTCCAAATCATGTAAGTTTATTCATAATTCAGACTTTAAAGATTCTTACATAATTCTATCAAGTATAGCATACATGTTCAAGCTTAATCATCTTATTATTGTGTTTAAAATTCCCTTATCCATACATCTTATAGCTTATTTAGAATTTTCCAAATTCTAGTTCTTAATTGAACCCTTTTCTATATACTTCAAGTCTTAAGGTTCATTTATTCTTCCTACATGTCCCAAATCCTAAGGCTTATTTACTCTTCCTATATGTCCCAAGTCTGAATCTCTGATACTACGCCTGTGAAACCCCAAATTCACCACCCCGCGTATAAGGGGTTGGCTTCACTGGATACCTGCCTAGTTCGCAACAGGACTCAGTACGTGCAGAACATAATAACTCTACCATTTAATATAACAAAATAAAACTTACATAGCCCTAAAGTACATGATTATTAGAGTATGAGCCCGTCTCTACCATTCCCGCCTTCTAGTTGTATCCCACTATTCTAGTACTTCCAGATGTCCTAGTGAGCATTTTCATCTTTGTACCAAAGATCTGTAACAATTAATTTTGAAAATAGAAACAAAATAGGAAAAAGGAATGAGCCCTTGCCCAGTGAGAGTCCACCGTTTTCGCAAACATAAGTTTCAAAAATTACCCATGCACACAATTTTGGCAAATCCTATCATATGGTAGTCATGACTCATGCGAAATTCATAGAACATATAATGAGGATAAAGAGCAGTCGTTAAAGTCCTACACAAACGATGAAGGAAGTTGCCAGTTCACCTTGGAGAATGAGGGGCGTTCGCCAGAGTGTACAAGTACGTTGAACGACGGCTAGCCCACCTCAGCATAACCATAATCATATCATAGTCGTATTATAACCATATCATATCGATTGCCACTCCCAAACATATATCGGCATATATAGGGCCCCCATGGTCGAGATTGATTTCGAATTCAGGAACGCAGATGATCCAAACGACCAAGCCCTCAGCTGGCTCGTGGGATCAAATCGGATATCATATAATGGATCCAGACTCAAATCATGATCATATAATAGATTCAGTGTACAAAGAAAGTACAACTGAAGCGTAACAAGTACATATGCATTCCAGCCGGTAAGTGAACACAACTGGCAGTTTAAAAACAAAAGTATTTCAAACATTGTTTGAAAACGTGTAAAACATGTCACACAATTTAGTTCAATGCAAATTCAATTATTAATTTCATTAAAACAATACCCATTTTCAGTGATAAACTCACCTCGATCTGAAGATACTAGCTCACAATTTATCTGTTCGATCTGCATATATTTCAAGCTCCGAAATTTTAGTATTGATTTTCAATTTTCTAATAAAATTCAAGGATTCTTAAACTTCTTGCGTATTCTAGAGGCTATCTAAGTAACGACATAAAACTAGTATATTTATTTTCTTTTAAAAAGAGTTTATAGCAATTAAATAGAAATTTAAACTTTATTTCTCTTTTATTTTGGAAATAAGAATTACTTATTAACTTTACGGAAAATATAAGTTATGGATTTTTAAAGGGTTGTTGAAATACTTTAGGAAGGAATTTATTAAAGGAATTATAAAGGAATAAACAAAGGAGATAAAATTATTCAAGAATTCCTTTTTCAGCGTCAGATCGATTTTACCCGTACTTAATAGGTTAAAACCGGTGAAAATTTATTTTCAGAAAGGGGGATCGGCTCTACCCTCTCTAATGCTGGGAAAAATCATTATTCAAACGGTCAGATTTTTTTTTTCTACTGTTCAAAGTCGGCAAGATCGGTTTTACCCACTCCCAATAGTGGAAAAAATTGCTATTCCACTTTTTCCTCATTTTTCACTTATTTTTTTTTTTTTTCTATTTCATATTTTCCAAAGTTCATAAATTCTTAAAATAATTCTATGCTTAAAAATTACCAACGTAATTGAAAATTAAAATTATAACATAACTTAATCAAACCTTAACTTTAAATTGAAATCATAGAAATTAAAATTCTTTTAAAGAAAATATTTTATAATTTTGTATTTATTTATAGGAAAATACTTATATTTGAATTATACTACAAAAATGTGTTTTATAATAAAATTTCTTCTAAATCGATTTCTATATTTTAGTAAATATTCATATGAAAATTATTTTTATAAAAACATATAAAGGTTCTAGGGGTTAATTTTAGGGTCAAAAATTTATGGTGTCTCACAATAATAGTCACAAGTGATCTCAACTACTATAATCCATCATCACAAGGCATGTAACTGTCATGGGGGGGAAAAGAATAAAGCCCTACTAATGCTTTATGTGTGAAATGTTTAAGTTGAAACTCTCATCATTTTAAACAAATTATTATACTGTCCATTTATATTGCTAAACTTGTTTATTCTATTGCAGTATTATCGTCATGTCCAGATAGACATACTCTTTAGATCTTTAGTGCAAGTTCATCAGTTCATTGAAAACTACATGCTTCCAGATCGCTCTGACAAAGATACTAATCTTGTAAAGTAAATTCTTATTTTATAATATCTTGTATAATTTTAATATATTTATCGTTATCCAAGCAATTGATTACTACTTCCCATGATCATTTTTATAGGGTTCATTAATAAAAAAAGAAAAAAAGAGGATCTACTTTTATCCGACCAAAGAAGGTTGGATATTATGACATTTCAACGAAGTCAATTTTTTGGTACCCCGTACCTTTGGAGGATCCTGACAAGTCACAAAGAGAAGGTAAAAGAAATAATTTTAAATTATTAATTTAACTGTTTTGTGTTTTTAACTCGGTCCGTCCCATAATAAGAGTTTGATTATAAATTTCTTTTTGTTAACTCTTTTTTTTTTTACTTATTTGATCTTTAATACATTCAATAATAAAATATGTATGATTCACAATTAACACAAAAATTCCAATTGATGTATTAGATTCTATGATGTTTCTTCATGATTTTTATTTGAAATAGAAATATCTGTGGTGACATATTTATTTTTATGTATTAACATGTGCATAAAAGAAGAAAAATAAGTGGACTAACTTCTTTAGTTTCTCAATTACTTGTAGATAAGAGAAAGAGAAAAAGGCAACAAGGTTTTACAACTCAAGTAGTCCAAGAAGCGCCTTGCAAGAGTTTTATGATCCTCAGCATTCTCATTTACAAAAATTTGTGCCCCAGGAGAGCTAATTACTTCACAACTAAAAAAACATATCTTCATGCATGAAAGAAAGGAAATTGTCCCTTTGACATTTATTAGTTTGGATTAGTTTTTAAACTTTTAATATTCTATTTTCATCTCAAGCCTTTATTTGTAATTGATAACATTATTGTTATATTGGTCATTGTTGTGATGTGGAACTTTGATAGTTTAAATTTTTGTTTAAATTTTCAAGTGAACTGACAAAAATGTCACATTACTATTTCAAAATCTCTCGTTTGATCACTAAACTTTTTTTCTCCCCCCTAAATGTCACTATACTTTCCAAAATGGGCCAGAAATGTCATTTTTTCATTAGTCATTGTTAGTCATGACGAAACTCCAAATGTGCACATTTCACATGCCTCACTGCAGGGGTATTTTTGATAAAACAACAAATTATAAACACTGTACATCTTTTCCAGTTTTTTCACCACCCGGAGTGGCGCCTCTTCTGCAAAAGCCACCACCACCAGTCTCTTCCGAAATCCACCACCGGCCACCTCTTCCTCCACGAAAGCCGCCATCACATTTTCCTCATGTACCACAATAAATACATCACCACTCCGGCCACCCACACAAACCCAAAATTTTCCTCCATCTCAACCCACCATTGCAGCCCACAAACCCAGAAAACCACCCCCATCACTTAGTCCTGAAAAACCCAAAAATTGAGTCTTTCTAGAAAATCCAATTCAGGAATGGAGTATTTCTTCTATGAATTCCAGAACCCAGTTTCATTACTCTTCCAAATCATCCTCCTTCGATTCACCACAGTTCTTGTCACACTATTCCTTGGCTAATCTTCTTTTCTAGAAAAACTCTTATTTACTTCTTCTATTTGATTTCAATGACACTCAAGAAATGCTTCTTCTTGATGTTATGGCAGAGGGCGGTGACGGCGAGATGAAGCTTCTGCTTCTCCCGCTTTGAGTCTGAGTCCAAACCCGAAAGAATAATTTGACTCCACCACTGTTAGGCAGTGATTAGGAGGAAGAGGTCATTTTCAACGATAAAAAGGAATTACCAAAGAAGGTAATTTGTTTTCCTACATTTCAGAACCAAAAACAAGACTATAATTTCTTTGTAAATTTGTTTTTCACTTTATAAAGCTCCTGTTGTGATTCTTTTCTGTGATTGCTCTTACAATTCGTGGGTTCTTATCTATTTTAATAAATGGCTAGTATTAATTTATCAGAGGGATGTCCTTATTGAAATGGGATGCCCTTAGGTCTTTCCGGGACATTTTACATGGGTGAAAAATGTCAATGGTTTGTTCTCTTTGAAATTAAGAAGTGGCTGGAAGAAAATTGAGTTGATTTGGAAGAGAAATTATGAGGCGCAAGAACTGGAAAAGGAGATGCAGAGAGTAACGCAAAGTGCCATCTTCAGAACTGGTAGTGAGAGTTTGAAAAAAGATGAACAGTGTTTCTAATTTATTGCTTTGCCAAAAATACCCATGCAATGAGGCATGTGAAATGCGCGTGTTTGGAATTCTATCATGACTAACGATGTCTAATGAAAAGATGACATTTCTGGCCCTTTTTTTAAGTATGCTAACATTTTTGAAGAAAAAAAAGGTTTATTGGCAAAACGGGAGATTCTGAAAAAATAAGGTGATATTTTTGGATGTTCACTCTAAATTTCCTTCTGGATTTTACTTTTGAAATATTTATTTCTAAATATTATCCATACCGGTTGCCCCACCTATGCCTTTAATTATTAGAATTCATGACCCATTAGGCGTATTTGAAGTATCTTTTGTTACAATAAATTATCCCAAATCATATAAGATAATCAATAAAAAAGCTTGAGATAGAAAAATAAAAATAAAAATTATTTCTCTCAGCCCAAATGAACTTCATTTTTGGATTTCATTTTTCTTCTTTTATTAGAATAACTTAAATATTACAAATATCTTATCTTTTATGTGAGATCTCGTAAATTTTTCCTTAGGATCAGCCGTATGATTTTATTTTTACAAATTATTTTAATTTTTTCAAAATATGTATAGCTATGAACTTGTATGATTTTCTTCAAGGAATTTTATTAAATAGATAATTTAGTTTGGATTATGGAATTTAAATGCTTATTAGGATTACTTGTATTACGAATAAGGTTAGAATTATGTTTAAGAAATAAAGCAATTAAGTAATAAGAATAAAGAAATTAGAAAGTAATAGAAAATTTAAAAAATATAAGAACCAATCGGTTTTACCCGATTCAAAAGCGGGTAAAATCGATTGTCCAAGCTTTGAAACGGTTTTACCAGATTCCAAAATGGGTAAACCAATTGTGTGAATAACCAAACGATTTTACCCAATTAGGAAACAGGTAAAGCCAAGTCTAGGGATAAGGTAATCGGTTTTATCGATTGCAAAACGGTTACAACTTATTTCACCACTTCCCGAAATGGTTCTACTCGATTTCTAAACGGGTAAAACCAATTTAAAAAGTAAGAAAAAAATCTGAATGACCTACAACTGGTTTTACCCGATTTGAAACGGGTAAAACCTATTTGTTGGATAACTAAATGGTTTTACCTATTTCTAGAATGGGTAAAACTGACTTGGATCGGTTATAACCGGTTCTAAATCGGTTAAAATCGATTTCGTGTTGGAAATGAAAAATAAATAAATTCCATGATAATCACAAACTTGTTTGGCATATTAGGGGAGTTCGCCTATAAATAAGGCTTCTTAGCCTTTAGAAAACCATTTTCATCCATATCGAAACTAAAACAAACTAGAAAGAAAAGGAAAAGGAAGGAGAGAAGGAGAAGGAAGAAGAAAAGGAGGAAAGCTAGGAAAACTCAAGCTTGGGAGCTAGAAGTTGATTCCACAACCGTGGATTTGGTGCTAGAAAGGATTCAGAACGTAAAGGTGATGAATCAACGCACTTTTTACAGTTAGATTTAGCAAATAATACATGAAATGGAAATCTTGAAGTTTTAGGATTCTCTATGAATTTTAGAATTTAGATCTTTTAGTTGCTATGAAATTTCAGTTATGAAATGTTAGGAATGATGCATGGATGTTGTAAGTTGGATTTTGGACAAAAGAAAATAAGGAAAACGGATTTTTGTGGATTTTTTCAGAAAACTCGAAGAAAACTTGGAAACCAAGTTTTCTGGGCAAGAATCGATTTTACCCGATTGGAAATCGGGGAAACCCGATTCATACTCAAGAAAATCAAAAACTAATAAAGGAATCTGTAAAACCCTTTATAAGCGGTTTTAACAATTGAGAATCGGTTAAAATCGATTCCAACCGGTTTTGACTGATTCTCCATTGGGTAAAACTGATTGGGGATTAAAATTTTGTTTTTCCAAATTTTCTTAAAATTATGTATAAAACTCTTTTTAGTTAATTTGATCTTGTACTTAATTAGGATTAAGGAACCTTTGGAATTATAAAATTATAAGATTAGGGTTTTAAGAAAATTAGGATTTGAAAAGAAAGTTAGGATTTGTTTGGAATAGAATAGAAACTGAATATTCCGATATTTATAAACTGCAGATAATTGGGAAAATAGTTAGCAGGCATCTCAGGACCTAGGTGAGTTTATTACTAAAAATGAATTCCATTTTAATGCAATTAATAATTGAACTGCACTGAATCTTGTTTGCGGCATGTTTTGAATTTTTTTGCAAAAAATGCTTGAAATGCTCTTTGATTTTGAACTGCTAGTTGTGTTTACTTACCAGTTGGAATACATATATACATGTTATGTTTCAGTTTTACTTTCTTTGTACACTGAACCTGACTATATGAACATTAGTCGTGTTGGATCCTTTATTTGTGTTGCGATTTGTTCACACGAGCCAGCGTCGGGCTTGGTCGTCTGGATCATCTGCATTCTGGATTTTGAAATTAGTAATTACTTCAGGGGCCCACATAAGTATAAGTTGTTTGGGAGTTGGCTGACGATATATTTCAGTTGAGATGAGTTGGTCTGTTGTTTAGCATATGCTGGTGAACGCCTCTCATTCTCTGAGGTGAGCTGGTCTGTCGTTCATCATTCACATAGAACGTTGGTGAATGCCTCTCATCCTCTTTATTACATTTCAGTTGAGATGAGTTGGTTTGTCATTAGGCATTCCTGTACACGCTGTGAACGCCTCTCATTCTCCGAGGTGAGCTGGTCTGTCGTTCATTGTTCCTATCGAACTTTAGCGAACACCTCTCATCCTCCTTATATGTTCTCTGAATCTTGCATGAGTCATGAATGCTATTTGTTAGGATATGCCTGAATTGTATGCATGGGTAATTTTTGCAACTCGTTAAATATTTGCGAAAACGGTAGACTCTCACTGGGCAAGGGCTCATTCCATTTTCTGTGTCCTATTTTCTGTTTCAAAATTTTGTTTATAGATCCTTGGTACGAAGATAACTTCGCTCACTATCAATACTAGGATGGGACTGCATGCGGGCCGAACCTATTATATTCATTGGATAGGATTACATAAGAATATTATGTTTAGTTAACCTTCTGCTTTTGTAACAGGGATTGATATATGTACATTAAGGTTTGGCAATTATAATAAAAGGAGAAGTTATTATTATTTTGTTCTGCATGTTCTGAGTCCTGGTGCGAACCAGGCAGGCATCCGATGAAGCCAACCCTTTGTATGCGGGGTGGCGAATCTGGGGTGTCACAATACATGTACTGCATTTTTAAAGAGGCACTACTTTCACCCTTAAATTTGGTACATTTTACTTTATATGCACTATTTATGCCAATAAAGTACCTTTAAATTCAGTACTTTTTTTTTAACACATCAAAATTTTTATTTTTATTTTAAAAAATAGGTACTACTTTTTATATAATTACATCTGTAATTTTTTTTAAAGAGTATCTATTTTAGTAGTAAAATTATTGTCTCTTTAAAAGTATAAATTTTAAATATTGTCTATTTAAAAAAAAATTAATTTTAAACAAATTGGGGGCCCTGAGCACATGCGCACCTCGCATGTACCTAGGGCCTGCCCAGGCTGTGTGGGTGGAGGGAGGAGTAGGAGGCAAGGTTTTACAAATTTTTTATTAGTGTTTTTATTAATTACTAGACATTTTCAGTTTCCCTTGGTGGAAAGAGACGAAATTGCCCTAAAAAAATACCATATGAGTTGCAAGCGTTCTGGCTTCCATTGGAGTCAACATCTCCATTTGCTAAAATGACAAAAATGACACATTACTGAAAGTATAGTGGTGTTTTGATTAAAAAAAAGTATAGTGACATAAGGGTGAACTAAGGCAAAGTACAGTGACATATTTGGCCGGCCGTTCACTCTATAAATAATCAAAAACTCAATTGATTGCCCATCATCTCATATTAAAGTGTTTCGTCATTAACAAAAATAATAAATTGTAGAGTGAACGACCTTTAATATACCTTTACTTTTCGAAAGTATCCGCTTTGGTACCTAAACTTTTTTTTTAGCCACGAATGTACCTAAACTAATTTTAACGGGCCGGGAAGGTACTTTCTCCATTAACCTCGTTAGAATTGACGGGAAGGCCATCATGTGCCTCTCACATGTATTTTTTCGGGGGCATTTTTGTCCGTTCACTGTTCTTTCTTTTTCCCCTTTTTTTTTTTTTTGGTTTCTTCTTCTCCCTTCTTGATGCTCTTGCTATTGCCGAACCAATTCACAATTGCATTCACAAAGCTCTTCACAAATCTCAGTCAACATTTGAGAAATTAATGATTCAATCTGGATCCCTGCTATTAATGGGCTTATGCTTCAAAAACTTTTTGAGCTATGACAACCTTTTCTTTCTTCTTGCTGATTTTCGCCCAGCGCCACCGCCGTCCATGGCTGCCTTTTATTTCTCCTTGCAGGTTTCCGTTCAGCAAAGCAGAAACAACAACCCAATTCGTGACTCCAGATCCGCTTAATCACAGATCTGAAACCATCGCAACCAGGTTGTTCACGCCACTGACCACCGTTCATCTTCTCCGGGAAGTCAAGATACAACCCCGCAAAACCAGTCACGACTGCAGCTTCTCTTCCCTCTTCTCTTTTTTTTTTTCTTGTTTTGCTTTTATTTCCCTTCTTGCTTCGCGACCCTCTTCTTTTCCAGTCTCCTCTATTTCCAGTCTCCACTGCCCATAGGTATATGATTTTGAATCTTAATTTTTTTTTTTTTAAAATATTGTTGGAAGATGAAATTTTGGACAAAATAGTTGGGATTTGTTTGCAGGAACGTATTGTTGGACAAAATAGTTTTGATTTTGCTGGGTAGTGATTTTGATTTTAGAGGAAAAATTGGATTACCAGTGGGTGTTTATGACCCAAAACCGATATGCAACTTCATGAAGAATAGGATATATGTTTGAGTAAAATATTGTCTACTGATCCAATATTAAAGAGGAAGAATTGCAGTGGATTGTTTGGGGGAGGAAGGGAGGGGTGGAGGGAGGAGGAAGAGGAAGAACAAGGATGAGGAGGAACTTAAGAAAGATGATGAACAGTAAAACATGGAAGAAGGAAAAGAAAAGGGGAAAAAGAAGAGGAAAAGCGAAAGGACAAAAATGCCCCTACAAAAATTTATGTGAGAGGCATAGGATGGCTTTTCCGTCAATTCTAACGGAGATTAACAGAGAAAGACCTTCTCAGCCCGTTAAAATTATTTTAGGTACATTCGTGGCTAAAAAAAAATTTAGGTACCAAAGTGGACACTTTCGAAAAGTAAAGGTATATTAAAGATCGTTTACTCTAAATTGTACATTAAGAACAGAGTGTGAGCATTTAGTTTTTATTTTTATTTTTTTTAAGAAACATCCAATTAGGTGTTTGAGGGGCATGGGAAGCCTTCATTAGAATTTTGGTGAAATGGCCTGAGGGGTACATAAAGAACCTTACTTCGGTGTACAAAGGATGCAAAGTGCATATGCCAAACTATATAAAAACCAAATACAAAATGAAAACAACCAAAAATCCTGAATTAGTCGCACAGTATGAAAACCTAATCTATCTAAGCGGATTAATCTACGAATTTGATTAGGAAGCTGAGACGAAAGATAAGTAACCGTGAGATGCTGCTTGCTTGCTACCTTGGCTAGTGCGTCTGCTACCAAATTTGCTTTTATGAAGACATGCCAGATGGAAAAGGAAAAATCCGTTTGAATTTTCCAATTAAATACTTTGAATGAGCGAAACTGATTTCCAAGGAGTCTTGCCCCGTTTAGTATCAAGACTTGATCAAAACTTTAATTTGGATTGTGATTTTGAAATATTAAAATTGCATTGAGAATGTAAAAAGATGTTTTGAAAATGTAAAAATGTGTTTTGGAGATGTAAAAAGCTTATTAGAATTAATGAAAAATTATTATAAAATGAAGGTTCGGATCTTGATACCAAACAATGTCATATTGACTAATAGTGACGGAGCAAGGCCCCAGAAACCAGGAGGGGCAAAATATTTAGGATAAAATATTGTTTTTAACAAGAACAACTTCTATTTTGCCAATATACAAGTACAAATTTTATACGCAATATTTGTTTTTTTTTTTCTCCCTAAAATAGAAACACTATGTAACATTTCTTTTTTTTTTTTCTCCTAAAATAAGTACCACTCTTCAATGATATTAAGAAGGATTATCAAATTTAAGCATACAAATTAAAAAGTATTGTATTTTAATTTTGTCAATTTCAACTTTTCCCTTGATTACTATAATTTTTGGTGGGGCAATTATATTCTTAAATTTTACATATTTTTTACCATATTAAGTGGGTTTTTGAAAATTTGAGGTGGGGCAACCGTGCACGTGGCTCCGCCACTGTTGACTAACACTAGTGAATCCGTTTCTACTTCTATCCGTGCCAAACCCAGCTTTTGACATTCTTTCAGGCCCAACAGTAAAGCTTCCCCTCGGCCTGGAAGCTAGATCCATATCCTGAAAAAAGTCGCCGCAGCTGAAAAAATCCCCTCTGAATAGCAAATTATGAAACCAGCCCCAATGTAGTCTGGGTTGCCTAGAGCTGACACATCTACATTTAACTTGTCGTTAGTAACCATGCTACCGAAATAGCCTTCATCCGCTTCGGAGGATTAAGCACTTAAAGTATCCCCCTATGAGCATTTTAGTATTTAGACATGATATCAAGTCCTGTAATGCGAGGTCAATGGATTTTATTAATTTCAATTTCAAGGCAAATGAGCCATTGAAATCAATAAAATCGACATTAAATCCAATTTTGGAAAGATGAAGAAATTTAATAATAATATTTGATAACTGGAAGCTTATGTGGCAAAGAAAAGGAGAGAGATAGATGATTTAAATTTGTGTTCTGACAAATGTTTTTTTAGACCAAAAATTTTTAGACATAACATTATTATCAATTTAAAGTTTGGGAGCGCTAGCTAGCTGTAGTTTAATTAACCATTCATTTAGGGAACACTAATAATTAAGTATCACGAACATAAATTAACATAGAGATATTCAGGGAAAGGTTGAGGCGGTGATTAATGGGAGTGTCTCGTAGCTCTAAATTTATGGAATCAAATGAAATGAAATTAAATCATGGAGAGTTGCTCCACATTAATAGGATAAACTTCAGCTCTGGAGTCGGAAAAAAAAGCCTTCTTCGCAATAATGAAGTTTACAGCTTCCGTTGGATGCAATCCATCAAAATATACTTTGGTTTTCCGATCAGAACAGATCGATCCGCCTCTCCGGCATAAAGTTCCGGTACCGCCTTCTTTTATCGATGGCACTTCGCAACAAGGATTCCTTGCATCATTGAAACCTGCAAACAGTGTTTATATTGCTTCAACGTACGTACGCTATGTATCTATGAACTTAATTTGACCAAATTCGACTCTCATTTCAATAATAATTATTACTCCCTCTATTTCATTAGAAAAGTCCACTTTATAATATTATTTTTAGTATTACAAATTGAAATTTGTTAATGGAACGGAAGAAGTAAATAAGAGTGACTTATGTAATATGATAATACTTACTCATTAAATATATTTTCATAAATATTAAAATAATATTTCCAATTTCTTCATGAATTTCAATTTCATAATATCATTCGAATTGGGTATATTATCGCCAACTCTCGAATGAATCTTTTAATACGTAGCTATCAAACAAATGTTTCACTAATAAATCCTCAGTTGACTAGTTGAAAATTTTTATAAAAATGAAAAAAAAAGAGCCTGTTTTGGGAAGAAAAAAAATGCATTCAATTTTGAATTGATTTTTCAAAAGTAATTAATGAAAACTTTTTATTTTCTTCACAAAAAAAAAATCGAATCAAAAGTTTGTTTGAAACATCATTTTAATCATAATTTCAGGTCACATTTGAAAGTGTTATATATATATATATATATATATTCATTTTAAATATATTTCCTTGTTTAAAAATTTTTAATACACTTTTTAATCGTTAACCTACATATTTTCACATTTTTAATGTAATTCAATAATTCAAATATGAACATAAATCACGTCTTGAAATCAAAGATTAATGAGACTATGTAATTAAATTAAGGGGGGAGTGAGCTAAATTCATTAAATTACCTTTGGAGGCCGGATCTCTTATGATATCCCTGACAATTTTGTAGGAATTCACAAAGACGAAATTTGACCCGGGCAACTTTGATTTGCGGTTACCCGCCAGGGCCCACAAATTAGTGTTAAACAAATGAACAGCTCGATTTATGCTTTGTATGCAGCCTTCGTGGGTCGGACTCATGGATCTCGCATTCGGGGCGCATCCATTTGGATTTATTGAAATTAACACAAACTTTCGAGCACCCAAATTGTACAAACTCTGCATTGTTTAAACAGAAAAAAAGTACTTTTATCATGACATTAAAATGTGTCAAGCCGATAAAATTTTCTTTACATGACCTCTATCTTTTAGAATGTGTCACTAAAACAAAAAATATACAAATTAAAAATATATAAAATTCTAGTTTTTAATCTTCACTAATGTTGTACTTTTCTTTTCTCTAAATTAATTGCTACACCAACTTGTGTTTGATTAATCAAAATTTTCTCTTTCTTAATATATTGCTTCAAGAATAAAAATAAAACTGTATTTATTTTTTGACCTGAAAATTGTAAGGTGACTCTTTTATAAAAACAAAATATTGGAGCTATAAAACACTTTTCATAGGATGGATGAGTTGAACCTAAGGATATAAATAGAAAGTATGTTATTAAATAACTTATTTTAAATATTCTCCCTTGTCATTCATAATAAATTGTACATCGGTTAGAGTGGACTATTTGAATCTCTAATAGATAGGAGGGAGAAATATGTCCATTAATTTTTTAACTTGCAATTTATACTATCGTATTAGTAAGAAATAAAATGAATAGTGATATTAATCAAAACTTTCCCAGTTTCTCGCATCAAATATAGCTATAGCTAGTATACAACTTATTTAAGAAGAAAAATGTTGGTAGTTATTTCATACACTCATTTTAGAGGAATAATTTGTGCAACTTGTATAAAATTTAAGGACAAGAATATAATTTTTTGTATAAATGTGAACAAATTATAGTGGTTTAAATACGGAGTACTACTTTACTTGTTGTACCAAAATTATACTTCTTCCGTTCTAATTGATCATTTTGAAAAATATTTTTTATTTCAACAAAAGAGTCCACTAATATGATCATGTTTGGTACACAATTAATCTATACTTAATAAGTAAGAATATCAACCGAATAAAATGTATCAAATTAACTAATTTAGGTATTTTACCTAACATTTATAATAATTTGTACATCGGTTAGAGTGGACTATTCTGAATCTCTGATAGATAGGAGGGAGTAGTACAAAAGATAAACATAATAATTTTTTCAAACTATATAATTGAGTTAATAAACTCGTTCAAGGTATGAACAGATAACAAATCAGTATTTGGTTGAATTATTGTGATGTACGAGTATAAAATAAACACATTAGCTACTTTTGCGTGATATT
The DNA here is from genome assembly GCA_016801395.1 of Leptodermis oblonga. NCBI lineage: Eukaryota > Viridiplantae > Streptophyta > Magnoliopsida > Gentianales > Rubiaceae > Leptodermis > Leptodermis oblonga. Next base: position 13,799,451 of record CM028752.1, read on the forward strand.
CGGTTGAATTATTATGATGCAATGCAATACTACTATTTTGGTTTGTTGGGAATTGAATAATAAATGAAGGGCCAAACAAGGCGTTAATGAAAGGTGTGGAGTAAGTACCTCGAGGTGATGAGAGAGAGAAGAAGTCAACTCTGCCGTGAATGCTTCAAGGCTCACATTACTGGTATCTTTGTTCAGGAAATAATTGTAGCTGTAGTCGTTGCCTCCAGTTCCCACTACAAACAAGTAGTTAGCCAGCGATTTTCCACTTTCATTCCCAAACAGACCCTCCAACTCAGGTACGGTCACATTCTGGAAGTTCTCAACTTGCTTCTTCAAGTTAAATACCTGTCCCTGAAGATCATTCATTACCAACATTGCTCAACTTTTTTTATGCAGATTGAAAATTTGTAACTTCTCATATTGATATATTTTCTCCGTTCTGAAATAATGCCACTTCGGCTCCTTTTTTTTCCATTTCATTTTAAGAAAATCATAATAATTTTTACATAAAGAAAATAACCTCATTTTTTACTAAATTTAAAATTTCCTCAAAATCTTACTCATATAAATTCAAAAAATAAAATAATCATTATATTTTTTCTTCTCTTTCCTACACAAATCTCCAAAAGAAATTTGTTCCAAAAAAAATATATTAATTCCCTAAAACACAATTTTAGATTCTAAATAATTGGTTCTTTACACATTTCAATGCAAAAGATTTAAAGTATTCCAATTTCCAATATTATCCCTTTTAATTGATCACATTTATTGGTATTAGTTACAATATTATTTTAAATGCATATACATAAATTATCATTTAATATATAGTTAAACGAAAAAATATAAATATAGGTAACAAAAATATTCACTCACTTTCTTAATTTATATGTTTATTCTTAATAGAACATTTATTTGAAAATGAAAAAAGGTTGAGCTAATGAGTTATTTTTAATGTATATGTACATCGCTCGTGTTAAAAGTTGTCACGATTATTTTTAGGATGCTGTTTTTTACACATAATATGTGCAAGTTTTTTTGTACATAAAGTAGAAAATAACATTATTGCCCTCTTAATAAAATTTTGGGCCATATACTTCAAAGGGTAATAATGGTAATATCAAATATCATGGCCCACATTTTTTACTTTATGTGCACAAATTCTTGCACATAATATGTGCAAGAAACATTTTCCTTATTTTTAACTAGGCTGTATATAATCGATGAATGTATGGTGTTGAAAACTACAATCCCTAAATCAAATTAATATATGCACATAATTTCTCCCAACAAAGAGGAAAAGAAATCTTCAAATACTGTGCCTGTTTCGCACAAGTTGCATATTAACTTTTCTCAAAAAGAGTAGTTGTGATGTGGTGAGTCTTAAGTCTTAGCTGGTTGGAGGAAAAAAGCCATCTTGACTAAAACTGAGGGCATGGGTTACAACAGAACTTTCTAAGCGTGGAGTGGAGGACCATGCTTTCTTGTTAAAAGTTCCAGGGTGCATGCATAATAATATAACTTATCTAGACAAGAAAATTTCAAACTGGCAACACAACTCCTTATTGATATTTTATTTCACATTGACACTTAGGGAGCGGCTGCCCGCCGTTTGGTACCTGTAGTGGTGGCAAAAAAACTCACTAACCCAAAAACCGCTAAACTCATTGGGTATTAACCCAATAAAACCCACTTTAAAAAATAATGGGTTGGGTGGGCTTGGGCTAAATATGTAATGGGCGGATTTAGGGTAGCCCATTGGGTACCCTAAAACCCGCCCATCAAAGGTTTCAAAAATACCCAACCACAATTACCCTTAAAAGTATAAAAATAAAAAAAATAAAAAAACCAACAACTCACATACTTTAGTGTGCTCATTTTATTTTTTTCTTCAAACTTATTTTTTCTTTTTCTTTATTTTTTGTGTCCTACAATTACTTTACGTTTTTTTTTCATTTATTTTTTTATAATATTTTTAAATTACCTACTTATAATACTAATTCAAAATTCGTTCGGGTTTAGGGCCGGGTTTGGGTTTGGGCCGGGCCGGCCTAGTTCGGGCCCAGTTTTTGACCGATTTCGGGCGGGCCCAGTTTCAGCGGGATCAGTTTTGAGCCTCGGGCCCAGTTTCGGGCCTTGGACCCAGTTTCGGTGTCGGGCATGCACGGGTTTATATAAATATAAAAAAATAAAAAATTGTGTTTCGACAAAAAAATTACATACAATTAAATATAAAAGTATATAAATTTTAATATTTCAAATTTTAGAATATATTCAAAGAATTAAAATTCACTTTAAAAAAAATTAAAATGAAATTTAAAAAAAATTAAAATTTTTTTTTATTAATAAACTATTAAATAAGCCTTGCATTTTTGTATAATGGGTATTATGGGTACCCATGGGTACCCATAGCTACCCATTACCCTATGAGTTAAAACCATTAATTGAGTGGATAATGGGTACCCATTACCCATTAACTTAACACCCATTTAATACCCGCCCAATACCCTCCCAACCCGCCCGTTTGACACCCCTAGCTACCTGTAAGAACCAGTTGCTCATGCCTCATGCATACCAATTAGATCAGTCATATATAATACTCCCCCGTCCCACTCAAAGAGTCCACTTTCAAAAAAAAGTTTTGTTCTATTTAAAGTGTCCACTTTGAATTTATTTACATTACATTCCCTTACTAATATTACAATATGTGGTTCATAATTAACCATTACTTCTAAAGTAAGGATATAAGTGAAAAATATGGTGGTAAATTACTTATTTTAGGTATTGTACCTCACAACCCATAATAAGTTGTACACTTTTCAAAGTGGACTCTTTAAGTGGGACGGAGGGAGTATATATATATATATATATATATATATATTAGTAGAAATATTTATCAAGATCATCTTAATAGGAGCCTTAACAATTTTGATGAATATAAAGTTGATTTGCATAAGATAAATAAATAATAATTAGGAAATATTGCTTTCAAAAAATACTAGAGGAGAACGTATGAATGGGTGCTTAATAAATCTTTTATGAGGATGATCCTGATAAATATTTCTCATTTCATATATATATATATCATTCACATGAAATGTCATTTATGGAGTTATTTTTGTTTAAAAAATATATCATTTCATTTAGAATGACAATTTCTTTTCAATTTTAAACCAATTAGCTAATAATACGATTGTCTCACATAACTACTGATCAAAGTTCCTAAAATCAACATCTACTGGTTCAAAACTAGCTAGACATCATGAAGGTCCTTAAGGTTAGGCAGTTCTCAGAAACCTGAGGCTGATAAAAGGTTGAAATTATTTGTTGATTCCATTGCTATTTTGGAGGTTTCTAATGTTCAGGTTTATAATCTTTTAATGAATGATATAGCATATATTTGTTAACTTGTATCCCCAATATTTGAATACATGATCTCAGGTTATAAGGTCCTTCTATTATCACTACCCCAACCCTTCCCTTTAATGAATGATATCTTAAGTAACTCTTTCTATCTACTTAATTCATTATATTTTGAGAATATCATTCCGCCATTACATGTAATCAAATAGCTGCTGAACGAATTATAACTCCTTACTTAATAAAAATTTACTGTTTTAGAGAGAGAAAAAAATCTCTATAATATGGAATGATAAATGATTTGCCATCTTTCTTCATCATAATCCCAAGTACGCATATATTAGTCATTAGACAAACGTTTCCTTTTCAAACGAGTTCTTACCAACTATCTCAGCAATTTAAGGGGTCATGGGATTTCATAATTTACCTTTAATACTCATGAGCATAGTAGCTAGTATCGTACGGATTCGCGTTCGCAACTTTTGAAGAAAATAAATAATAATAATAATAATAAAATAAAAATAATATTGCAGAAAACAACATATAATGATTACAATTACTCACCGCGATTGCACCAGTATCATCCAGTATTCCAGAACCACCACTTGCATAATTTACGCCATGAAGAATCGCTCCTCCCTTGGTTGAGGGATCAGCAAAAACTGGAATGAACGTGGGCAGCTTTAGCAGTTCCCCGAGAAAGTCAATCACATTCTTCCCGTTGGTGAATCTCCCTGAAGATCCAAGAGGGTAATCCACTCCATAAGGGGAGTAATTTGCCTTAGCTAATGAATTCAAGAAGTTATTGTTCCCGTTGTCCACCAGAGAGCTTCCGAATACAAACATCCCTCTAATATTATTGGGGCCATTTTCAGCTGAGGCCGCCATTGCAGAAAAGCCTGCAAGGAAAACAAGGCAAAGGATGAGGGAGAAGGCTGAGGAGAAAGAGCTTCTTGGCGCCATGAGGTTTGGGCTTTTTGGCTTCCGTTTAGCTAGGTTTGTGTTGGAAGTGGAACATGGAGATGGAGGCATATATATAGGAGTTCTGGGATGAGATGATGCTTAATGAGATGACCCATTCATTGAGAAGCCAACCATATTGGTTTAATAATTTTACAGATCGATCATAAAATTTATTTATGTTATAAAATATTTGTGTATAATAACACTAACAATTGTAAATAATAGACTGAAGACAAGAAATAGTGAATAACCAGAATAGCTGTTATCCTTTACAGTATTTCTTTATTTCTTCACTTCCTCTATTTCTTTCTTTCATTCATTTCCACTTTTATAACTTTTTCATTTTTCTTATCCCTCCTCCAAAGCTATATGCATATATATAGGTTTCAACTAAAGCTAAATATACGTTTAATATTTACATTATAAATGTTGGGTTTATGTCCTAAAGCCAATTAAATTATGGAATTATAATTTATATTTATTGCCAACATGTTTTAGGAACCTAAAGGGTCACACACATAAAAATAATTGATTGGGTTAAAATGATATATTATGAGTTAATTTATTGGATAAATTAACTATAAGGACTTATTGATAAATATCTAATAATAGTTTCATATTTGTGTTAGGTTTCCTATTCTATTAGGTTTCCTACTAGTAATAGGTTTATATCATTCTGATATCTATAAATATAGCCCTAGTCATTGGAATGAGATACAACAACAACAACATTAACATTTTATATACAGTGATCTAGCTGTCAATCCTCTGACTGGTCAATCCTTTGGAAGGATCCCAATTACGGTTGTTCGTGTGGATACCGTTAGAGGCCGGATAATTGTGCGGCTCGTGATCAGTTTCATCTCTATGCATATCGTTCGTGGATGACCTGAATATTGATGATGGATTTGCTTTCGAGGTAACATCTGATCTGATATACTATATTATTCATATGATTGCAAAGTGATTTTGGCATGTTCAATCTATATTTATTCTGCTGCACATAGATTGATTAACTAACAATAAAACCTAGTAATAAATGACCATATTTGTGAGCCTCTATTAAATGGTCATATTAATGGATCACTACTAAATAGCCATATAGAAGAACAAACATTACTACTCTCTTATCTTATACTAATAACTTACTCCTCCGTTCTCTAAAAAGAGTCGCGCGAAAAATTTCACACAAATTAAGGAAGTTGTTATATTACCTAATTACTCTTATTTAATGGTAATTTTTATCATATGAGTTTTTGCCATAATAATATTGTTTTAAGAACTATTTGCTTAAATAACATCTTTTCAATTTTTATTCCCTACACTTTCTTTGGCATTTGGGCTTCTCTTTATTGTAGTAGTAATATATTTACGACATCGCTTGTGACGCCCCCGACCTGACCCCCCTTCCAAAGAGCCATTCCTACAAAGAAGTACGAGCCGGTTTGGGGTTGAACGTCACACAGGGCTTTCGCCCAACAATCGATACAGGTAATAATAAAGATATCCTGATATTCCTTATTATTAAACTAGCAAGTCAAGATAAAACATGGCAGGAAAAGTAGAGAAATCGTTTGAGGATGGTCGCAGACTAAATTAATACTATCTATTACAAATGGTTCATCCTTTATTACTGCAATCAAGGCTATCGGCCTTACCTCTAGTGCCACACAAGTCAAGCTTCTGTAACAAATAAATAAAAGGGGAAACGGGTGAGAGACCTCGAGGTTACCAAAATCTCATCGTAAGTCTTTATAAAAAGTCCGGACAAACAAGTAAAGAGTTCATGCATATATCCTTACATAACAGCAAAAGTATAGGCAATCATGTCAAGAAATTCAAGCAAGTTATGCAAGTCAGGCAGTATCGGTAAGTGCATAACAGATACTAAAATAGGCATGGTAGTATAGATACAACATTTATATGCAAACTATTTAAGTCACTAAACTCCTAGCGGGCAAATTGCTCAGTCTAGCTTTCTCATCTTAAGGCTAAGTCGAAATCTATTCATGTTCTCGGGTTGTTCACATTTTTATGGTTTGCAAAGCACATTGCCCCTATGGCAGCTGTATCGGTAAAACCGGGTATGCTCGACAGTAGTGGAGGTCGAGTGGTGGACTTTCCTTCATTGAAGGGAGTTGTTTTAGAAGCCATGTAGCTACCTCAAGGTAATTAGCCTTTTGTTGAGGTCCTAGCTCTGATCCCAATTGAAAAACAACAACTCAAACCAATCAAGAAGGGAGGGGTGAATTGGATTGGACTTTTAAAAAACTTTTCTTTGCAAGGATAAAATAGTTTTTAAGACTTAAGGAAGAAATGAAATATTTTTGAAACTTTAAGCAAGAACAAGAAAAGAACTCAGATTTTAATGTGGATCAACTTATCTTCCTCAAGATAAGCCTACATTCACCTTCCAAAACAACTCGTTTGGTTTCCACTAAAACTCTAGATTCTTAAAGGTGAATCCAAAATATTTACAAACAAAACCCTAAGGAATCACACTCTAGCTTCCTCAAACTATAAGTAATTCCTTAAGACCTAAACACTTACTTAACTCTTTTTAATTTCCCTAAAAAGATCAAGACTTGACCAGTTTCACAAAATAAGAAGATTGCTATAAACCTAGCTAAATATTACAATAAAAAATGACTTGAAAGATTAGTTCACTTTTGCTTTTGACAATCAGAAAGTTGAGATAAAAAGAGGTGGTTTGAAAGTATTCCAAAGCTTGTATTTATAGCTGGGAGTAGTTTTTGAATTTGCTCTGTTTTTCCCATTGAGAAATGATACAAATCAGTCGCTGTCTCTGTTTCAGCTTTTCTGGTTTGATCCCGGGGTCGACGTCAGACTCGTTTGTGAAGCCTTCACAAATTTTGAATTCTTGGCTTCAACGGCAACTTGAGTTGGCGTGACTTGTAATTAATTTATTTTGGTGCTTTCCTTGTTTCCACTTGGTTCAACATCGAGAGCCTGTCAAAATCGAACTCGATACTTTGGTTTTTTTTTTCAACCCGAGAGCTTGACTGATGTCAGCTGCCTATCGACTTTGTCAAGGTCAACATTTTCTGGGCGAGCTTCGATGTCGAAGGCCTGTGGACTGCCGGTGTCGACTCTTCAATAATTTCGGACCCGAGAGCTTAATGGGTGTCGAGTACCTGCTGTGACTCCGACTTTGAAGTAAGCTCGATGTCGAGACCCTGTCGATGCTGGGTTTCGATGATTTCTGGGTTTTGTCTTCGATGGCGACCACCTATCGATACTTGAACTCGAAGTTTTTCTGGGTTGATCTTCAAACTCGAGAGCCTGTCGAGAGTCAGCTTCGAACTTGTTAAAACCTGCACTTTCAACTGAAGCAAACTTGTTAAATACCTTTCTCATATTTGTTTGATCATCATTCAAAACCTTAGGGATTGAAATCATAGGTTTAACAATCTCCCCCTTTTTGATGATGACAAAACAAATATGGGAATTTGAAAAAATATACAAGTAAAATTACCCTAAGTTTGAAAATTCCCTTTATTTATTTTTTTTGTTCTATTTTTCTCCCCCTTTTTGACATCAACAAAAAGAATTATTTAAGGCATGTATTGAACATGAAGTTTATTCCTTAAGTAATAAAATGGTTCTTTAGCAAAAGGTTTAGTGAAAATATCCGCAAGTTGCTCATTAGTAGGAACATACATCAAGCAAATCTCCTTATTTTAAACAAAGTCTCTAAGAAAATTATGCTTAATATCAATATGCTTAGGTCTCGAATGTTGGATGAGATTTTTGGAGATGTTGATTGCACTAGTATTATCACACATAATGGGTATACAATCAAACTTTAAACCAAAATCTAATAAGGTATGTTCATCCAAAGAATTTGTAGACAACATGCACCGGCCGCTAAGTATTCCGATTCAGCCGTAGAGAGAGAGACACTGGATTGCTTTTTACTAAACCATGAAACCAAGCAAGGACCTAAAAATTGACAAGTACCACTTGTGCTTTTACGATCAATAAGACATCCACCAAAGTCGGCATCCGTAAAGCCAATTAATTCAAAGAAAGAAGATTTAGAATACCACAAACCATATTCAAGAGTGTATTACAAATGTCTAAGAATTATTTGGACAGTACAAAGATGAGAGTCTTTAGGAGCAACTTGAAAACGAGCACACAAGCAAACATCATACATAATATCCGGCCGACTAGCTGTTAGGTAAAACAAGCTACCAATCATGCATCTAAACAGTTTTTGCTCAACACTATGGCCATTTTCATCTTTTTCTAACTTTGAGGTGTTACACATTGGAGTGCTAATGGCTTTACATTTGTCCATGTTGAACTTTTTCAAGATGTCTCTAGTGTACTTAGATTGACAAATGAAAGTACCTTTTGAAGTTTGTTTGATTTGAAGACCCAAGAAGAAAGTTAACTCACCCATCATACTCATTTCAAACTCATTATGCATTATACTAGCAAAATCATCCCATAAATTATGTTGAGTGGCCTCAAATATAATATCATCAACATAAATTTGAATAATGAACAAGTTTTCATATTCATCAATTTTAGTAAACAATGTAGTGTCAATTTATCCTCTTCTAAAGTTGTGATCAAGTAAATAAGATGTTAACTTTTCATACAAGCTCTAGGAGCTTGTTTTAAACCATAAAAAGCCTTGACAAGTTTGTAAACATGATTAGGAAATTACTGTTGGATATATTGTATAGTTAAGTGTATTTTGGGCCTCGTAGGTTTGGTATGTTAACTGTATATAAACTCTTTGTACAAGTTCATAATGAATACAAAAAAAATATTTCTCATCATGGTATCAGAGCCACGAAATAAAAAACCCTAGCCTCCACCTTTGATTTTTTCGAGCCCCCCCCTCCCCCCCTCCCCCTCCCCCTCCCCCCCCCCCCCCCCCCCGATCTCCTTCACCATGGCTGATGAAGGATCGAAGACCACGACCCCCGGCGCCGACCAGAAGACGCCGGCTCCGGCGAACCCCCCGAACCTGAAGATCGAGGACTGATGACCCTAATGCAGAGATTATTTATCAGCTAATTGACCCTTCTTCTCCGTATTATCTTGGCTCCAATGATAATCCGGGGAACATGATTAGTACGGTGAAACTTAATGGTGCGAATTACGAACAATGGGCTCGTTCTATATGCTTATCGTTGCGAGGAAGGCGAAAGTATGGTTTTGTGGATTGTAGTATTCGCAAACCTGTGAATCCGATTTATCTGAATGATTGGGATGTGGTGCAATCTACACTTGTGCAATGGATCATGAACACCATTGACAAGTCGCAGAAGAACACGATTCCTTATTTTGAAGAGGCAAAACCATTGTGGGAGTTATTGCAGAGACGGTTTACTGTTAGTAGTGGGCAACGACAACAAGAGTTGAAATTTGAGCTGGCCAATTGCAAACAGACTGCCACCATGTATGTTGCTACATACTTTGGGAGATTAGAAAAATTATGGGATGAACTTGACAAATACAATCCAGTGCCTGCATGTATTTGTGGAATGAGTGAAGAGTTTTAGAAGAAAAAGAATGAGGCGAAGTTTCATGATTTTTTGTTTGGCATCAATCAGGAGCGATTTGGGAGCCTTCGTTCTCAACTTTTGGCGCAAAATCCACTACCCACCTTGGATTCAGCGTTTAAGGCAATGAATCAAGAGGAGCAACTACAGACCCGGAACAGTTCTGTCAAATCTGACCAGGCGGATGTGATGACTTTTGTTGTGAAAGCCCCGCATAAAGGTACTTCTAAGTATAAATAGAGATTTCTTCCTAATGTCACTTGCACTTACTGTAGTAGGATTGGGCATGAGGAATTTACCTGCTTTGGGAAGAATGGATATCCGGAATGGTGGGGAGAACGGCCTCAATTACGTGGGAAGGGCAACCCTGATCGCGGAGCTAGCCGTGGGGAAGGAGGCGGATCGGCAGCAGGTGCAGCGGCATGACCTCGCGCTGCTGAGGCACGGGCAGTGATCTATCCGGCGACCAGTGGAGGTGCCGCGGTGGGCAGTGGTGATTCGGCGCCTGTTTCGGGTATTCTGGGTGTGAGTTCTGAGCAATTGCAACAGCTGCTTTCTCTTTTGGGTAATAAGAGCATCGATGATCGATTGAGTGGTGAGTTTCTGTCCAGTTTATGGCTTATAGATACTGGTGCTTCGAATCATGTCACGGGTAACTTGTCTTTGTTTTCCAATTTACATGATATGCCTTCTTGCACTGTTGGACTTCTTGATGGTAGTAAGGTTGTTTCTGTGAAAAGTGAAACGGTCAGATTGTCTAGTCACTTGACCTTGAACAATGTTTATTATGTACCTCATTTATTGTGCAACCTTATTTCTGTTTCGTATCTAGCTAATGATACTGACTGTGTGGTACACTGTGTTAAATCTGGCTGTGTTATTCAGGATCGACGTTCGAGGATGCTGATTGGAATCGGTGAAAGGCGGGGGGGACTCTACTACTTCAGGGGTGGCTTTGGTGTTCAGGCAAATCGAGTTGTTGATCAGTAGGATTCGGTTATTTGGCATCAAAGATTGGGGCATCCCTCAGCTAAGATCGTGAAGAACCTACCATTTGAGTTTATTTCTAGTGATGGTTTGAATAAGTCCTGTGATGTGTGTTACCAGGCTAAACAGAGTCGTGAATTTTTTTTATTGAGTGACAATAAAGCATGTTTTCCTTTTGAATTGATACATTGTCATTTGTGGGGTCCCTATCATACTTTATCTTCGTGTGGTGCTCGTTTCTTTATCACTATAGTTGATGATTTTACTCGAGGAGTTTGGATTTACTTGATGCGTGATAAAACTGAGGTGTTTGAATTGTTTACCCGTTTTTTAGCTTTAGTAGAATGTCAATTTAATGCTAAAGTTAAAACGCTGCAGAGTGATAATGGGACTGAAATCTTGTTCGTGTTCGTTTATTTATTAATCGAGCCGAGCCGAGCTTGTTCATGTTCGTTCTCAGCCGTCATCTATTTATAAGGAATTTTCCTCCCAAATCTTCTCTTATTTCCGATGTGGGATTGGGTGAAATTCACCTCAAAATTGTGAAATAAAATAAATTTGGCCTTATAAAGATTCAAACCCTAGTTCCCTTGCTTCTCTTTTTGATGTCTTACCACTGCACCAAATTTATTTTCATGTTATATGTATGAATGATAAACTATATATCTATTTTATCCTCCTTAAAAATTGTTTTTCCTTATCGAGCTGTTCACGAACGTAATCGAGCCGAGCTCCCTTTTGTTCATTTATTGTTCGTTTATTAATCGAGCCTAAAATTTTGTTCGTGTTCATTTATTAATGAATAAACGATCTCGAACTGAGCTTTTAACGAGTCGATTCCGAGCTTGTTCGTGAACGTTCGTGTTCGTTCTCAGCCCGTCTGTTTTTCCTCTATATCCTCCTCCATTTTCCCATTCTCCTTTTTCTCTTCCTCATCTCACACCATTCACAATTCACCCACGACTACACTTCACACCGCACACACGTTTCTATTTTTCCCGCGTGGTTAGGAATCCCTAGCGCCACCGCTGCTTCCACCACACAGCCCACCGCTGGCACCGTCTCTTCTGCCGTTTCACCACCACCGCGGTTTCTTTTCCGCATCTCAAGGATTGCTTGTTGCCGGAAGTTATATGGATAGATTATGAATCTGTAGCCGTGAACCATCCCCATCAATTCAGCACGCCCAAATTTCGTTGTCTCAAATAGAAACCGCTGGTCTCCATCTTGTTCCCAGCCTTCCGCCTTCAATCACTGGCGGCCACCTCACCATTGTCTATCCTTTCCGCCTTTCAATTTTTGTTTTTCGATTTTGGTTTCAGTTTTGGATTCTTTTTCCCATTGGATTGCAAGATTTTCTTTTGTTTTGCTACGAAGTGTTTATGGAATGTTTTTGCAGCCTCCGCTGCATTGCCGTCACTCTGCTCCAGCCCTGACGGTTTCTTCCATCTCCGCTGCCTTCGCCTCTACCTTCTGTCACCAGCCCCCTATCAAAAACACATCAGTCACGCATCTAGTCCCCTGCATCTATAATCCTCAAGCTGTTCTGATTTTTAATTTGTTTTTCTGGACTTTGACATCTCTTGTTTTGGATACTGCCTGAGGTTTTGTGCCTACTTTCATTATCAACAAGGTTAGTTTATGATTTTCTTAAAGATGAATTCATTGTGCCTTTGATCAATTGTGGGCCTCTGAAGCAACTTAGATTGATAATTCGGTAAGGAAGGATGCTAAATTAAATTGGTCAATCAAGTTGATGTTGAGCATATTTCATTATCGAAATTGTTATACGCAGTAACCGTTTTACTATTCGCAGTAACATTCCCCTGCGAAAATACAAAAATACCCCTAGCCTAAAATAAAAAAGAAAAATAATAAAACCGGGTACTGTTCAACGTGCGTGAACAGTACCGTTCACGCACGTTGAACAGTACCCGGTTAGAAAAAAACTGAAGAAATACCGCCAGTGTCCCCGTAACCGTTTTACTAAACGCAGTAACATTCCCCTGTAAAAAGTCTGAATTACGCGACTACGATCCATATTACACTATATTTATTTTTTTACTTTAAATTAGTTTGCATAAATTCTCTATATACCCCTTCATTATAATTTTCGAGAAAAAAAACCCATTCGGGGGGGTTTTTTTTCCCGGATCGGCGATTATCCGAACGTTTTTTTTCTGTTTCTGCAACATTTCGGCCGGGGAGACTGTCTCCCCGTAAAAAAATTCCAGAAAATACCGTCGACCGCCAGCGATATTTTCTGGAATTTTTTTAACCGGGTACTGTTCACGCACGGGTGAACAGTACCCGGTTTTCTTATTTTTGGCCAGTGGTATTTTTGTCTTTTCACAAGAGAATGTTACTGCGAATAGTAAAACGGTTACTGCGTTTAGTATGCCTCTTCATTATCATCCTTCTTGGATTCTGAAATTTGGCCCAACAAATTTGTTGATCTATGATTATTATTGTTGCAACTGTTTTCGGATCCTATAATTTCAATTTTCGAATGGAGGACGGGGAATTGAAAGAACAAACATGAGTTGAGGAAGAAGACACGTATCTGAGAAGTGAGAGAGAGAGGATAATGGCTGGAGAAAAAAAATTAAGAAATTTGGGGCCGTTTTAACGAAAATATCCTCAATAAAATAGTTACTTTACGTGGTTAAGGAACCAATGTAACAGAGTGATTGAAAAAATATAAAAATAAAAATATAGTGATTACAAAAATAATTTAGAAAGTATTGTGTGCCTGTTTGGTATCGTAATTTAAGTCGTGTTTTGAAATCACTTTTGATTTTATAATATTAGAAGTGTGTTGGGAATGTAAAAAGGTGTGTTGAAAATGTAAAAAAGTTTATTGAAAATGTAAAAAGGTTTATTGAGAATGATGAAAAATTATTATAAAACAAAAGTGATTTCAAAACACGTTTTGAAAACGTGATATCCCTAAGATTAAAATATGAATATTCACAAAGTAAAGTGACCAAAAGTTTAATTCTTCACTAGTTAGGGCAAACTAGTACAAAATAAAGTGATTAAAATGTGATATATCTATATCTTCGTAAGTTTAGGGAAAACTATTCTACAAGTTATTAAACTATTGTGAAAACTTAATTTTGGCCACTAAAATTTTTGTTGCCCCATTTTTTACCACTAAACTAATGAAAATAATCACCAGTGGTCAATTCATTATTAACTACCATCAAACGCGTCATCTCCATGCTGTTTTTGAAGGCCAAAAACATCCACACCGATCTATGTCTGTTGCTACTTTATTTTTATCCAAATAACCTCGCAAAAATATAAGGACAGCCATGATGCAAACCCCCACACATAAAATGAAAGCAAAACATTAAGTGGGAAATAAGTTCATCAATCACAAATTTGAATCATGACAATTGGAACAATGATAATAAAACTTGAATTTGCAAATGCGGTTTTAGAGTTGAGTGAAATAGCTCATTTATGGACCTAACATAATGACCAATAGTGGCATCTTTCATTACTTTAGTTGCCAAAACTGGAAAAAAAAAAGTTGAGTGGCCAAAAGTGAGCTTTCGGGCCTGTTCTTTTTGGGCGTTTTGAAAACGATTTTGAAAACAAGTTTTGAAAAATAGTTTTATAATGTAAAAAGTGTATTGAAAATGTAAAAAGTAGATGCTGAATAGTAAAAAGTTGTATTAGAAATGATGAAATATGATTAAAATATATTAAATTTACTGTTGAAACCAAAACCGTTTTCAAAACGAAACAAAAAGAACAGTTTCTAATACTCCGGTTCGTAATAGTTTAGTTGCATACGTTGTGTTTTAGAAATCACGATTCAAATAACATAAAAACAAAGATCATTCACCACTACCAAACGGGTCTTTAACACTAGAGTCTTACACCGAATTTCTAATACTCCGGTTCTAACCTTAAAGGCATAGGTCATCAATACCGGTGTAAGTGAAACTAGTTTTAGTGATACAAACTAACACCGGTTTGGCGATACTCGGTGTTGTCTCCAACGGTCCAAGTGACATGCAAAGCAACAAAAATAAAAACACAATAAACAAATAGTTTCGTTAGAAGGGCTGAGGCGCAAATTTTTCGCTTTCTTTAGGTGATTCAAGCCCTCTGTAAATTATCAACTTTGGTGCAGTAGAATAATCGCAGCTTGTCTCCCCTAGGATACAACAGTCCAACACACAAATTGTGTTTTTTTAATAATCTGCATAACTACTAGGAAATAATCAATCCTTTCTAACACCTTCTTTCTTTCTTGTCAAAGTTATATTTTTAGGGAGTTGTAAAGAACTTAAAAGATCAATTTCTTTTCACCTATTTCCTTACACACACAACCGTGTAAAAATAGCAACAACAAAGAATAAGAATTAAATTTGAAGGCTAGAAACATGCTGAACCGTTTTACCAATTTGGTGCATATATATTAATTAATTTCAAATGTCTAAGGCTAAACGCATGCTCTAATTGAAAATCTGTTTATCACAAATATGCTTAAACGGATATATTAATGCATTAAATATTATATATATAACGTGTATGAACTCAAACACCATTTAATTATTTGCAGTAACATTTTTACTATTTGTAGTAACGTTTTTCTGTGAAAAGTCTATTTTGCCTTTTTTTTTTTAAAAAAAAACTCTTTTGTACTTTCTATATTACACGGTAAGTAAACAATCTATATATTTTTTTACGTAAAGTTTATTTGTTAAACAAAAAAAAAAACCCTGTCTGGCCCAAGATTGTGCCAAAAAAATCCAAAAAATAGAAAAAATTTTACCAGAAATCTCGTCATTGACAAAAATATATTCCAAAATCCTGCCCCCTATTTGTAGGAACATTACCAAAATTCCGCCCAAAGTGGGAGGTATTTTGGATCAAAATACCGCCCACTTTGGGCGGAATTTTGGGGTCAAAATACCGCCCCCTATGTGCAGGAACATTTTTAAGTTGGATCCACGAAAGGTGTGATTGGATTAAGTTGTATTTGATACCACGTTAGAAATGTTAGAATTTCAAAAGAGAAGAAAAGAACATGAAGAATGTATAGATTGTTTTTTTTTTTTTTTTTTTTTGTTAAAGAACCAATTTTACGTACAAAAAATGTATAGATTATTTATTTACCGTGTAATATGGATTGTCCTCGTGACTATCGGCCATATTAGAGTGAAAAGGATTTCTTTTATTTTTTTTAAAAACCTAACGGGCATTTTAGACTTTTTACAAGAAAATGTTACTGCAAATAACAATTCTGTTTAATTATAGCAAAAATCCCTGCATTAGTTTAGCAAACTCATGAAATAAAACGGTAGAAATTTCTAGCCAATTAAATTGATTTAATAAAAGAAAATTTTATTAAATGTTCTAACACTCGGTTTAATATTAGACCTTCAAAGCTGAATTTCACCAACGGTGTTTGAACTACCTTTAATATACATTTACTTTTCAATTATCTCCGCTTTAGTACCTTTACTATTTTTTAGCCACGAATGTACCTAAACTAATTAAAATAGGTCAAAAATGTACTTTAGCCGTTAACTCCTAACGGGACTGACGGAATTAGCATCATGTGCCTCTCACATGACTTTCTTCGATGTATTTTTGTCTGTTCAGTGTTTATCTTATTCCTTTTTTGTTCCTTTCTCACTCCACTACTGTATATTCTTTTCTTCCTTTGCCAGCAAAGCCGTTTTGTACCTTTCAATCTTCTATCTTATTTTACTGACAAAATCCAAATTCTCCGTTATTGAAAATTTCATCAACCTCTTATTGTTGATTCTAGATTCTTCATTTCATCAACCTTTTATCCAAATTTTCCACAATATTGATCTTCTGTAACCATGGAAATTTCACCCACCTCCATAGCTCCTCAGAAACTTCATTACTTCACTATTCATCCTTGCTGACAAATCCCTCTCTTTCCTAGCCGAAAAATCCAAATTCCTCGAAGTCGTACGGTATATTATTGTCTCTTCTTTTCTCTTCTTCCTTCGAATTCTACCTTTAATTTTCCCCTCTTTGATTCCATCGGAGTCGGGTCAACCCAAATTCAATCATCACCCTTCGAGGCCCAGGCAGAGAACCGCTCCCAGCTATGTTCCAGATTTTGGAAAGGGAAAGAGGAAGAAGAAGCAGTCGCTGCCGATTTTGGATCTGTAAGGTCCCGGCTGTCGGTGGTCACGATCTGGAAAATCGCGATCGAAAATCACTGTGAACATAGAACTTGCAACTTCAAACGTTAAACAGATGAACGAGAAAGCAAAATAAAAACGAAAACTAAAAAAAAATAAAAGAAATGGAAAAATGAAGATGAAGCAGCCGCCGTCGATTTTAGATCCACAAGGTCTCGACCGTCGGTGGTTGCGATCTGGAGAATTGCATTCGGAAACACGTTGGTAGAAGGTTTTGGATCTAATTGGAAGAACACTTGGATGGAGCTACCTGTGGACACTTTCTTGTTCTTGGAAGAATAATTGGAACAAATTTCTGGTGATAGCGACGGAGAGGGTGAGGCTGAAGGCGAGACAGCGGTCCACAATTCAAATTAATGAAAGATGCATTCAACAAATTGTGGACTGCTGGTTTGAAAATTGACCCAAAAAATTAATTTGTTGAATGCATCTTTTAATTTTCTCCATGTGCTTTTGTGACCTTGAAGGTTGGTGTGAAGCAGAGGCCGGAAGAGAATGATTTGAAAGAGAAAGAAGATGAACAGTAAAGAGAAAATGAATAGTAAATGGACAAAAATGCTCCTTAAAAAAGACAGTTCCATAAAGTTTAACAGGACTAACGGCAAAAGTATATTTTCGACCCGTTAAAATTAATTTATGTAAATTCGTGACTAAAAAAAAAAAAAAAAGTTTTAGAGCGAAAATGAATATTAAATATAGTTTATTCTAAATTTTAAGAAAAATTGATTTTAAATTTGTCATAAATGTCACCTTCATTCTCGGGAACTGAATATCGGAATTGATTTCATTTTAGGGTTTTGGGCTGTCATTTTAATGCTAGGTTAGAACCTTAACATTCAACATTTTTACATTTCTTTGAAGTTAGAATACTATGATAAATGTTTTATTCTCCCGTAATGAAGTATTTACTTATTTTGTTTATGTTGTCAATATTGTTGTAATTAATTAAAATTTATCATACATACATATTTCATTATACATTTAAATCTCAAATTGTGTGATATTAAATTTATACATATCAATTTATGTTTGTGTGTTTCATTTTCATCTTTTGTTTCAATCTATGTTAAATATAATCATTTAATTATGTTTTGTTTTCTCATTTAATATTCCTTAAATATTGTATATATAATTATATTGAAATACTGCATGTTGTATTTAATTAAGGTAATTAATTAGCTAGCTCTAACTATAGTGATGGACAATTATATTCGTAATGAGATTATATATAAGAGTGATCGTACAAGTCCTTAACATGGTAATTTTCTCAAGAATTTTCTGGCTATGGCATATGCAAGGGAGGAACTTCCACGTTTTCCATGTAAGAAGTGTGCGAATTATAGGCGTTTGGAATCCTGTGACGAAATGAAATATAATTTCTTAAGGTTTTGGGTTAGATCCGACCTATAAAGTAAGGCCAAACCCATGGGTTTATCATCCTAGGTCGGAACAAAGCAAGTTGATCGGATCTATATTTTTATGTACCTGTGTTGCGACAGTGGGACAAAAAAGGGATTAGAGGGATGGGATTTCTCTCGCTTTTAGCATAGCTAGCCCCAGTAGGAGGCTCGCACAACGGGCTATTAGCTCAGTAGTAGAGCGCGCCCCTGATAATTGCTTCATTGTGCCTGGGCTGTGAGGGCTCTTAGCCGCATGGATAGTTTAATGTGCTTATCGACGCTTGACCTTGAGATGTGGATCATCTAAGGCACATTAGCATGCATACTCCTCCTGTTGAACCAGGGTTTGAAACCAAACTTCTTCGCAAAAGGATAGATACTACATGGCAGTATCATGAGAAGAATAAAGATGATGATTGGAATGCATGTAAGAGTCCTCTCGATGAGGTCATCCCTAACCCATGACAAGTCCACATACAAGTGAGTCTACAAATGAAACTAAGGAGGTCCATGTGCTACAGTAAGGGACAACAATGCTTCATGATCCAAGTGAATTTTAGAGAGACCCGCTTATAGATATCATTGGGTCAATGCCACGTAACAGAGCCAAGAAGCTAAGAGAAGATCTCAATGAACTTGTCCATACTAGCGCGAACAAGCCCATGTGATTATTGACAGCAAAGCCCTTGAGAATAATGCCAGAAAGGATAATTTTGAATTTCATATTTTGAAGAATATTGAAAATCTTGACTTTCTTGATTTTCAACATTTCCGAATTGATTCTGGAAGTTCTAGAAGGTTCTGAAAGGTGTCAAGAAGATTTTCGATAAATCATGTGCAAAGTGACCGAAACCCTAGCTCACAAGGATGGAGGATTTCAGCCACTACAAACAACACTCCAACCGTCATTAGATTTTAGGAGTTGAGTATGGATTGGATTTGTGCATGTTTCTTAATCCTACTCTTAGTTAGTTACAAGTTAGTTAAGTTGTTACAAATTGCTTACAACTTAATTAGCTTTAGTATTTTTCAAAAAGGGCTTCCTTCTTGATCTTCTTTTTGTGATTGTATTTTTCAATTTCTTTTTACTTGTTTCTTGCAATTTTTGGCCAATAAGAAAAGCCAATGAGCAGACAAAAATAGAAACTACCGAACCTAGTTCCTTTAGGTTTGTCATTTCGACTGTTTTCCTTGTAATCTTAGGCTAGAAAATTAACCCACCCCTTCCCTATAAAAGGAGATGGCGAACTCAATTATCATTAGTGAATTCAGATTAATAAACATAGAGTATAGGTTTTCTTTAAAGCTCTATACTTGTTGAATTCCTCTCTATTAAGTGAGCCTATGTAGTATTGAATGATTGTGATTTACTACTAAGTTTGAAACTTTATCAATTGAGTAATTGTTCTACTTAGTTGTGGTCATTTCAACTCTTCATATCCTTTACATGGTTCGAATAACATGTTAAATTAGCTTAAGTTAGTCTACATAATTGCCAATCTCAAGGTAAGAATTAAGAGATAAAGGAGCTACCGGCGCTTGATGAGACTTTCCTTGGCAATTTTTCGCATCGTGAATTTTGGTCCACATCAATTGGTATCAGAGCCAAGACGTACAAGTCTTGCTGGAAAGAGAAGGTTGAAGTAACTCAGTTGAATCCATCAAGAGTTTTCTAATTTATTCTTCTTGAAACTTCTTGGAAGTAGAACGCTCATTCTCATAGATTTTTTTTCTTCTTCAAATAAACTAAATTTCGATCTGTCCCTACTATCTTTTTTTAAATCTAAAATTGGAGTTTTTTTTTTTTTTTTGGAAAAAAC
Source organism: Leptodermis oblonga (assembly GCA_016801395.1). NCBI lineage: Eukaryota > Viridiplantae > Streptophyta > Magnoliopsida > Gentianales > Rubiaceae > Leptodermis > Leptodermis oblonga. The sequence goes on from CM028752.1 coordinate 13,819,715, forward strand.
CGAACAGAACTTAAGAAGCCTTCAAAATCGTAAATTAGGGTAACTTTTGCCATTATGGTGTGAATTAGGGTTTCGATGTCTATACTAATTTTCCAATTAGGGTTTCAAATTTTTTTGCAATTTGAGTATTTTCCATGCTTAGAATTGTTGGGCTTTGTATAAGTTAATCCTTTTTCAAAAATTTGAATTTTGATCACGCCGTGAAAACCTGATAAAAGCTTATTTTGCCCATCAGTTGAGCTATGAACGAGTCGAGCTGAGCCAAAACTAGGGTCTAATTGAGTTGGGGTTGACAAAAAAATAGTCGGGCTGCTCGAGCTCGATCAAGTCTCAATATTTGGGCTTGAGCTTGGCTCGTCAAAATTATAATAGGCTCAAGTTTGAGCTCGAACTCGGATTAGAGTAAAGCTTTTGAGCTCAAGCTCGAACTAATTTTTTTTAATTTATAATAATTTTTTAAAAAAAATATTATAAATATAAAAAGTATATTATAAAATTATATATATAGCCTGGCTCGATGAGCCATCGAGCCAGAAACAACTGAGCTCGAGCTTGACTATTAAACGAGCCGGCTTGAGCTCAATTTTGAGGTGGTGAGGTTTTGCAGGAATTATTTATTATTTTTGGTGTTACGTTTCACTTTATTCTAAGTCAATTTGAATGAGTTTTTCTAGACATCATTTCTTTCTCGAAAGGTTAATTTTTTTCACTGTTGATGTTGATTTTGTTGAAATGCTTGAAAGTTTGAAGTAACTGCAAGTTTTTTCACTGTTGTTATTGACTTTCTTTTACTTATTTTTTGGAAATCTACCATGTTCTAGACTGTCTTTGTTTCACTGTCTACATATTTTAATTTTTATTTTCTAGTTGAAGTTTAATTAGAACCCTAATGTTATATCTCTCCATGATGTGTGAGTTAAGTGGGTTTGCTTTTCTAGACGTCATTTTTTACTTGAAGGCTTGATTTTGTTGAAATGCTTGAAAGTTTGATGATGTTGAGCCTCGTGATTATTTTGAGATTCTATGATTGATCCGTCCATCCATTGTGCAGCACAAATGCAGTTAGAATCACAATTTGTGCCTTGATTTTTGTGCTACAAAACAAACTACAAAGTTATAATCATAATGTTATGATACTATAGATCTATGTCTGCCTTTTATTTCTTTTTCAGGTGTTATTGAGTTTATGATACTATTTCTTTTTCTTTGGCTAAAAGTGTCATTGTTGTTTAAGATCAAGTTTGCTTTGATAGTAAGGCTAAGAGGTTTGAATGGAATGAGTGTGTCCTACCTCTGTTGTTTCTACTTTTTTGAATGATATATCATCATCATCGAGATGCAAAAGGGTGGTCTTGAATATTGTGTTGAAAGACGCGTAGAAGATGGACGTGGAACTGATTTGTACAAGAAGTGATGTCGTGGTAGACCTACAAATTGTCTATGATTTAGACCTTAGGGGTGATCCCACCAAGCTTGCTTCTATTGAAGAAGCTGAAAAGACTGGAGTGGAGGAGCAGAGGAGGAGACTTTGGATAGCTGCTGCCCTGGCTATGTCTGGCTCAGAGGTGAAGGTTAAAATTGCCACTGTGGTGAGGAGTCTAAACCAAAAATAAAGCTAACTATGACGACTTCAAAGAGCTGAAGGACAAGTTTTTGGGTTTGTCAGATAAGAAGAGGGTGGACGTGTTAGAAGAATGGGACAAAAATTTGTACTAGATTATTGCTATTCTACTCGACAGTACAAGGGCTAACAAGGCACCAGGCTTGCCTACTAAGGTTGAATTACAGAGCAAGGATAAGAGAGAGAAGACTGGAGGCTGCAAACGAGCTGAGCTGAGCCGAGTTCGAATAGGGATTGGCTCGAGCTTGGCTCGAAGAAAATAAGAGAAACTCGGTTTGAGCCAAAAAAATTGAGCTCAAACTCAACTGCTTATTGGCGGGCTCAGTTCGGCTCAAATTAAAATTCATCTTTTAAGCTTCAATCAAATTTTTAAATGCCAAATTAAGAATTGTTTTAGCCAATTTCAGCACTGGCCAATAACAAAAATTCCAAATCCATAACATCTTTTTTCATGCCATTTTCAATGAATCTAACACAAAACATAGATGTAGGCATATTGGATTAAAAACAATGCAATTTTCCCAAGAAGACACTGTTGTACTATAAAATATTGAAGAATACAAAATGAAAAAAAGAAAAGAAAATTACACATGTTTGAAAACAAACCAAAACCATCCCATGGGGATGATGAACTTGTATATGTTTGAGAATAAACCAAAATCATTACAAGGTTAAGAACAAATCTTTACAGCTAATGAGGAAAAAAAAAACTAGACCTTTTAACCCCAAACCAACTTCGTCGATCCGTATGAACAATACAAAACAAATGAGTAGAAATATGAGATGGAAAGAGATCAAATATGCAAAGCCCATTACTAGCAAGGCACCCTACCTTGCCACAATAGCTCTTCCTTACCCCTTGAAATTAGGGATTGAAAGATTGAAATTGATGAGAAATCGAAAGCATGCAGAGGACAGAGTAAATGACTTCGTGAAGGTGGAGAGAAAATGAGAGAAATCAATGGTGTTTAGAGGGGAGAAGAGGAGTCATGAAGTTGGAAGCGAGGGGAGAACATGAGTTATGAAGGTTTGTAGCATTGTATTCTGGACATAACTCTTTGTCATTGACCATTGAAATATCTGATCATCACAAAATCAAATTTTTAAATGACATTTATTTCAGTACAATATTTACAAATCATAAAAAATGTTCAAATCATAAACTAACAGCAAATATTATATTTGAAAAGATCAAATTAAAATCAACAACATCAAAATTAATCAAGTAAGAATTTACTTTTCCGAGTGATATCTTTGGCCATGTTACATAAATTGATATTATCTTTTGAAAACTATTTTTAAATCACAAACCTTTTAAAAACATTAGAAAAGTTGACATTCCGTCAAGCCCCTAAGTTAACTCACAAATGACAACCCTTTTTTTAAGGGCAGAATTGTCCGATTTTATTTTCCTTTGTTTTTATCTTTCCCTTATTTTATTGTTTTTACAAAAAAAATTAAAAAACCCAACTTTTATATTTTTTGCATATTCACCACAATCTTTCACCATTTTTACATATTTATCCAATTTAATAAATATATTTTGTCATTTTACAATAAATTGATTTTATAATATTAGTTTACTTTCAATTTTAACTTTTCAATTTTTTTTAACTCATATAATAATAACCATTGAGGTAAACAAATATATATTCAAACCCCACCCCACAAGTTGTGATGACTAAAACAATTTTAAATATATTGTGTCTATTCGGGTAATATGGCCAAAAGTTCGTGATGAATTAAGCAATTCGCTTTACTTTTTTTTAGATATTTTCAATAGTATCACCTTCAGGATGAATGATTGACAAATAATTCAGCAACCTCATTGTAGATAAAATCTCCCTCTATCTCTATTCCGTATTCTTCTATGATTCATGATAGAGAGTAGCAAAATAATTTGGTGTATGATAGGTACAAGACCAATTGCTTTTCATTGCACAACGATAACATTGGTTATATATCCAATTGTTTTTCTCTTTTTTTTTATTTTTTATTTTTTTATTTACTTTCATCTTTCTTGTCACAACTCCCCCATTTCTAGTGGTGAGTTATAAGTTTGTATTGGATAATTATTATTTCACTTTTGATAGTGAATTCAACATATTTGTATAATTATGATTATAGTAGTTAAAATAAAGTTCTCACCCACAACTGCGATTTTGTACAGTATATGAATGCACAACTATCACATTTATTTCATAAAATAGAGTTTTTATGTATTGTAAGAATTTATGATGAACACATTTATTTTGGGAAAGGGAGTTCACACACGATAGAAGTGCACATATGTCATATTTTCTTCAAGAAATAGAGCAATTTTATTGGACGAAGCTTGTGAGTTTCCAACAAACTCATTATTTTGTTCAATGACAGAAGGAAAGTAAATCATATATTTGATAAGTAAATATCACAGTTATTTAGCAACCATATCTCCCTTTCAATTTGTCAACGGGACAAATACATATTTTACAATGAAGTGTCTAAATTAAAATACCGATGTATTACATCCACTATATCAATTATATTTTTTAATTATATGAAAAATACATACAGATGTGAAATATCAAAATTGCATTGCAAAATAAGTCATAGGATAATGAAACAAGCATATAAAAGATTAAAATAATACACACTATTATGATTATGATTTTCACTCGTGAAAATCATTGTAACAAATATATGAGCAAGTTCTCAAAAATTTCTCATTATAATTCATTTCACCGAAATGACAAATTAAACATATCACACAAAACTTTTGAAAGAACATAAACTTTTATAACTCGTAGTCATGTGGATCATGTGGATATATTTATATATATATTATACTCAAATTAGTATATTATATATATTATGTTATAAAATTACTTCTCATTGCAACTCGCGAATAGGAGCTTCATTGAGCCAAAGGAAATGAATGAAGTCGTAAAGTTTTGCACTAACACTAACCCTGTAAGGAGTTGGGTTCAACATCCTCATGCGATCTTTTATCTCTTTGATGGGCGGCAATTGTTCTCTTCTTTTCAGCCAACATCAATTGGTTAGCGTTTCTTGCTGATCGCGTATTGTAAAACTAATACTATGGTATGACAATAGAAGCATGTATTAAATAAGAAAATAAAGTAATAGTATAAGAGAATAGAGAAAGGAAACAGTGATAGACTTTTCTATAGATATTCATCAATCTTTTTCCATTATAAGTCCCTATTTATAGGCTTAATGAACAAGACAATCTCAAGAGTCATACAATGATAGTTACGCAGTACACTAATGGGGATAGGGTAGTTGAAGAATCATGGGGGTAATTATGGGTAGGGATAGAGTTATAGTAATATGAACGGACATTCACTAGTAATATTCGTAACAAAACCAACAAAATTGATATCAGTTTTGTTTAGCTCGAGAATCTTTAAGGCATGTATCCACAGGGAGCATTTAACGAGGTTTTTTTTTTTTTTTTTTCAAAATAACACCATTGTAAAAACTATTTAATTCTTTCCCCTTTTTTATTCCATTTTATAATACTTGTTTTTCCACGTGTACTTTTGTGTTGCCATATAGACCGGAGAAACCTTGTCTTTTTCCAACATTGTTTCCCACGCTACTCTGTCTCCATATTTGCAAGACTTCAATTGTCAGAAAATATTCATCACAAATTAGAATTTCAACTCATGAATTGTGGGTAGCTGAATATGTTGCCGCATCCGCAAAGACCCAATAGGAAGTAGGAACCTTTCGGAGGAGCAATTGAAAGTTTACTCTAGTTAGTAAAAGGTTTGTATTTAAATGCCTTTGTCAAAAAAAATACTTACCTCCTCATTCCATCACAAGATATCCACATATAGATACAGATAAACCAGAACGATGAGAAATCATTTATGGCCCCCTCAAAGTATAAATCAAACAACACCCCAACCCTGAAACTAGATGCAAACAATAACATGCAAAGTCCCAATGAAAAAGCAAACCAATTATTCCAACAAAACTAAAAACAATTATAAATAACTGAATACAAAAAGATTTTTGAGAATACAACTAACAAGATTGCATAGACGAAGCAGATTGATCCAACACACATGGGAAAAAACAGAGATAGATTCATTACAAAACTATGAAAAAAATAGAGCAAAAGGTGCCATTTGAAAACTCTGCAACAAGAGTACTCCCGAGAAATGATTCAATAACATGCTCCCAAGAAATGATCCTAACAACTTCTCTAAGTTGTTTTTTTCCCTAAAGTCAAATTTTCAGGACTTGTACTCAAGTCTTCAATATTCTTTTTCATGCATTCATACTCATTTTTGAATAAATCATATGATTTAGCATTTTCATGTAATTTCTCATTTTCATCTAAACATTTCCATAATACATCTTTCAAATCAATGTACTTTGCATCTTCATTATGATTCAATAATGTGCTCCTAAGAAATGACGCGTCGCTTGTGATTCAACACCGTTTTCTTCGTCGACAGAGGGCTCGACTCCACGCCCAAGATAGCAGTAGCTATCATTATCGTATTGTTCTTCACTCCAGTACACTGTCGCGGTGGACATCATCTGCAAGCGCCCAAATTCCTCGAATCTCTCGTCAATTCTCACAATTCTCTCGCAAGTTTGCTATATGCGGCTCTGAATGGTTACACCTAGCAGAACAAGGCCATTACTCTACGTGTCAAGAAAAGTATGATAAATAGAATTAAAAATGAAAGAGTGTTATTTAGATAAATAGTTTTCACCACGGTGTTATTTTGAAAAAATTCAACATTTAACCCCCACGAATGGAATTTTTGTATACACAACAAGATATTTAAGTTTGATTGCTTGAAATGGAAATTACTCAAATAACTAAGAATAACACACAAAATATAAACGAGCGTTCTAGGAAAGAGAGGGTCGCGATTAGGAATTCCAAAACCTACCTATCACATGCAATCCTCTAATTAATGTCAAAGATTAGGGCTAATGTATTGGTGTCGGTGGTGAACTAATATAAATATAAACCTAGCCAAAGTGAATAGATTATCTTAATTCTCTCAATCACCTCTGTGAGTTACAAGTTATTAAGAGCGATTATACTCTGTTTCATTAAAAGAGTCAAATTTTATTTTTATTTATTTATTTATTTTAGTTTCAAAAGAAAAGACATGTTTTTTATTTTTGTTTATTTCTTTTACCCTTACTATAATATAATTCTATGTTATCAATAATAACCTTACTCAAAAAGTAAGGATATCAGTAGAACAAAATGTGAGAAATTAGTTATTTTAGGTATTATACATTAAAATTAATAAAAAGCTATATATTTTTTAAAGTTGGCTCTTCAAATAAAATCGAGGGAGTCGTAATCTCCATTCCTAACCCTTCCCTGAAGGGGTTTAACCTATAAGTACAAGAGAATTCATGAACAAGAAGAAAAAAGCATTGAAATTTAACAACAAATAAGGGAAAGTTTTCAGCCCTCCATGGCCATGATGAAGATGCAAGCCTTCTTCCAAAAGGTGCAGCCTTTGCCTCCAAATGTCATGAAACTTCGACTCCAAGTTATGAACTCCATGGGGGAAGAGATGTTTTCAAATATCCTAATCTATTGTAACGAAAAGAATAAGTGAAAGTGAAGAAAATATATGAAAGACTTAATTTTTATTTTTTCGTTTTTTGACATCACTGAAGAAGTTAGTGGTGAGCGAGTGAATACTGACAGAAAAGAAGATGACATCAGGATTTTTTTTTTTTTTTTTAAATTTTTTGTTTTTGCCCTTTGAAATTCAAGGTGACCATTTAGGTCCATTTTTAAAACTTAGATAATCTATTTTAGAGAGAAAAAAAAAAAAAAAAAAGAGCTGAGACAAACAATTGGATCAAAATATAATTCACTTATGACATAATCATAGAGGGATGATAATTTCATTATTATTCTATTGTTATTCAACTACTTTTAAGGATGATGCATCTCAAAATTTCTAATTAATGTTGGAAGATTAGCCCGCAAGGGTTACCCACAAAGTTATCATTCCTTCATTCCATTTTTATTTTCGCTTTCTGTTTTTTCAATTCACAAGACGGTAGGAGAAACATAGAGACAAGAAAAACACTAAAACTAGAGAAGGATACGATCAGAGAAGGTGAAAATTAACACCAAAACTTAAACTTCAATGCCAACTTTTTCCTTCCTTGTAAATTGACCAAAGTTGAAATTTTTTCCTTGGGGAGGAAGAGAAGAAAAAATAATATAAAACAAAAAAGAGCTACTTTCCCGGCATCATCAGAAGCATTAACATATTTCCTAACCTATGTAAACTTTCAAACCATCACAAAAGCCAACTATAACGACCTAGCACTGGGTTGATTTTATTTCACTATACTCCAAGCTGCAGAACCAAAATCGATCATCCTTTCACTCACTGTATCAGCTCTATTTCCAATTAAAAGAGACGGAAAAAATGAAGGAACCCTTTTTCATCAAAACTGATCCTCTCCCTCCTACCCAAAATCCTGTATGTGAGACATCAGCATATCAAGCCTAAAATTCTGATCCAACAGAGCCTGATTCAGAAGATGCAGCAACTGAATTAGGAGAGTGAGATTCAGGCAGCATTAAGCATTTTGGCTGAACTTTCAGAGAAGGCATGAGCTTCTTGTACTGCAAAGAACAGACCAAAAGAGAAATTATTAAATCCTGTCTACCTTTGTCATTCAGGTTTTATATCAGATTGCATAATTTTAAGTCCAAAGAGCAAATGAAAAATTAGCCATAGCGATCAATAAACAGGCAAGAAACAGTAGAAATCCCCATTTTCGGAAGAAATCAAAGTATGCTAGTTATTTTTCTGAAGAATGAATAAATACTGCATACAAAACCATGTTTCCATAAACAAGCAAAAGCCATATTAGGATACACCAAATTCCTTATTACAACCAGTTAAGACAAGTTCAATGTTTTGAGGAATAAACTTTATTCCAAGCAAATAAATAGTTTATTTATCAGTAACAACTAAGATACTTGTCCATTTTGGTAATTAAACTAATCTCTAAAATCACTAGGTAAAATGTCAAGTAATTTGTTGTCTATCCTTGTCCATTTTGGCAATCAAGGTGGATCAACTTTCTTCAGTCAGACAAACTATGTTTACCGACAATGACACTCAAGCCAAAAATTGAACCACTGAATGGCCTGAAGATTAATGCTTATCCAAATGTAAGCCACATCTGGAATGTTGGAATAGCTAAGAATCCAAAAACCAATTAAGAGAAAGACAGAATCTTCAGCACAAAACTTGGGCAAAAGAGAACAGCTAAACAACAGGGTAACACAAATCTTTACCATTTGAGCGAAGATATGAAACATAAACAAATCAAATCTACCACAATTATATTCAATGAAGAATCTACTTAACCAACAGACTTTATGTAAATGCTCAAAAGAACTGATGATTCCATACTTTTTTCACTTATGACGCAGCATGCTTCCCCAGAATATATTATCTATGATGACTTACATAAATAATAATGACAATGAATTATAGTTTAAAAATTTTACATAAGAATGACTTGCTTAAGAAATTATGATATGGGAAACAAAGAACAAAGTAAAACTAATAATATGATATGGGAAACAAAGAACTAAGTATACCTAATAATCTTGTATGTTGATTCAGATCTCACCAGACAACCACATTGAAAGTATAGATTTTCACCAATGATAATAACCAACTACTTATATCCAAGCCATTATAATTAATATCACAAGAGATTTTGACGGAATGGGCATTCCGTGCGAGTATAATAATGTGTATTCTTAGACACCTCACAGTCAATGCCATAAGAACTATTCATCAATAATGGTTTAATCTAAAGAGTAAATATGGATCTGGAAGTCAATTGAGAGAATGGTATACGTAAAAAGGTTAGTATAATTCTTTGCAGACCTTTCTGAGAAAAAACAATTGCTCTTCCAAGAACTGGGAAAGAGCCACAACTTCTTGTTCATTTTCACTGTAACCCTTTAAAGACACTGGCCTATTGTTTATGTTTCATACATAAACTGATGTGACAAATGCGGATGCAAAATACCTCTCCATCAAGAATAATTCTAACCTGTTGTCGGCCCACAACTGGAAAGAAATAGGAACAATAATTTCACATTTATCTCACAATCTATCAACATCTTAAAATTCTAGTTCAACAATAAAGTTCATGAATTGTCCATGTTATATTCATGTCGGGAAATAGCAGATTAATACTAACGAAGGAGAAAGTGTTAGCTAGATTAATAATTTTTTAAAGTTTCTTTTGTCCAAAGTCCAGGAAGTTGGGCCGCACAAAAGAATGCATATATTTGGTTCCTCAATCCTCTCCCCTACTTAATAACAGCAAAATTTTGGACATCATTATCAAAACACAAATTAAAGTTACCTCCTCATAGAAAGCAACAATCTCTTCATCTGTGATTTCTACATCTTCCCCATTCTCCTCCCAGCCAAGGGAACGAAGAAATGCAGCCTCCTCTTCATCAGGATAGACAGCCCCATTAAGGCTCAAATTTTTTTCTTCATTTTCAGTGAAACATTCTGCACCACTATTAGAACCATAACTATCATGATTACCAATCATCTGATCCCCATTCTCAGTAGAAAAAGGAGTCACTGGAGCACTTTTAGCTTCTTTACTGTTTTCATCAGGTTTATTTGCACAGGGAGATAAAATGGTGGAACTAGAATCTGACACAGAAGAAGAGGTATTGAGCAAGGTCTTTTTGCGCATAAGGTTGAAAAAGTCACTCCTACTCTGAGCTTGAGACAGGGAAGATTTCTTTTCAGCAGTATGTTTAGGGTTCAGAGATAAGGAAGCTGCCTTCTTTTCAAGAGTGGATGCCTTGGAAGTAATATTGCTGGTCACAGCAATTGGAGTTGATGGAGATTGAGGAAATTGGTTGTTTAACGGCTTACAGTTGGCATTGTTAGTTGGACTAATAGCATCCTTGAGAGTAGAATTGGTGACATTCTCCCTAGCTGACTTCAGAACCAGAAACTTCCCCGCATGAGAGGCATTTGAAGCATCAGACCTCACTTGTCCAGCACGAGATTGATTAGAAACTTGAGATGAATAATTTTGTGGCTGCTGCTGTAAATTCCTTACAGGAACAATAGCCTCACTTGATCTAACTGCAGCTTTTGGTTGCTTTGATTTCTCTGAAGTCGTCAAAACCTGGAAAATGATGTATCACCTTAAAAGAAGGATATGCTAATACTCACATCTACCACTTTGACATGTCTAGATAAAATTTCTAAGGTATTATATGCATCTAACCATACAAAATGACTTGCAAAGCCAAACAGACTGAGCCAAAAAGAGATTAGAGAAAAAATTTGGATGCTTCAAAACCAGCAATGCCTCAGCGAAACATTATAGCAAAATATGATCTAATATTACAGACTCTGGAATAAGGACTAGTTGTGTTTTGATAGCAACAGAGAAACTACACAAGACATAAGACTTGAATGCAGAAAGTAGAGATGTAAAGCCAAGTTCTTCAATTACAATAAAAAAACAAAACTATAGATGGGGAAGGAACCAAAAAGAAGTATGACTCTCCAGTTCAGTTAAACCTCTAATTGAATCACCAGCACAAAGTAACCAGAACATTAGAACTGATTGTCACATAAAAATAATATATTATAGAGTCTTACCAAGGTCTTAGGCATAGAGGGTGTCACAGGTATTAACTGCCTTGACTGCTTGATTGCTAATTCTTCAAGCCTTAGGGTCTTATCAGGTGCCTGCCAAATGCATTATTAATATCTTCAGAAACATGTCAACTATTTCATCAAATATTGAAGAACTAAATGATGCAAAAATTACTTGGGGACTGGCACGAGCCCGCAGTGGAACCTGCGACAATGCCTCAGCCATGTTAAGACTAGCAGCAGAACCCAAAGCAGCAGAAGATGGAGCAGTAACAGCACTTTGCTGAGTAGATGAGCTCCCAATGCTGCTGTTGCCAATTACTGAGGGTACCTCAGCCAGAGCAGAAGTCCATTTCTCACCACCCAGCAATCCAGCATTGACAATGGGCAAACTCTGAACAGCTGAACTCAGAACAGGTGATGATACTCTCCCTGTCCCTGACCATACTTGCTTGTCTTCATTTCCAAGAGATGGAAAATCCTTATCAAATGCAGCCTTCTGAACTCCACTTAGATTGCTTCCACCTAATAAAATTCCATTGGCACTATGTTGATTGCTAATGCCATTTCTCAAGTCCTCTAGTTTACGGGGTACCACCTCGCCAGCTCTACGGGACACTAGAGACTGAGAACGCCGCAAGGAGCTCTTCTCAACCCCAATTGCTAGCACGTTCTCCAATGAATCCGAAGAATCACGATCCCAGATATCCCCACTGGTGGTTTTGTCTTTATCCTTTTCACGGATTCTATCTCGATGACTTCTGTTAAAACTGCTGTATGGATGCTTTGTAGAACCATTACTACCTAAACTACGCCTATTATTAGATGAATGATTTCGTTCCAGAAATGCATCCCTCTGACTATCAGAATTGCTTCTAGAACATCTACTCCACGTTGAAGAAGCATCTAACCAAGGAAAAAATATATATAAATGAATGAAAAAAATTGAAATAAAAAACATAAATCAATTCTGGGGATCAAAAGAAAAACAAAATGAGCCAAATTGAAAATCACCTATACAAATGAAGGATTAATATTACCTGAGTGTGGAGAAGAAGGTGCACAGTGGTGGTTTGAAGGACTGCCACCAGCAACATTTCCAGCACATCTCAACCATTCTGGAACTAGTGCAGGTTCACTTCTTTCCATCAGCTATGACCATATTCAGAATCAAACCAAACAAATCTCAGCTTTCTGAGAAAGCCTGAACAGCACAATTAACCCTCCAATGATTATTTACCCTTCTGCTTTCAGTTGACTATTAAATAAATTCTAATTCAAGACCTCCCCTTCTATGAAAATCCTAAAAAGCACTAAGTAATTTCTTCAGTCACTCCACTTTACTACTAATTAATTATTTCCCTATTCAAAAACGAGCAACATGCAGAATAAAATCAACCACTTCTGCGGAAAATCAAACCGATACCACCAGAACCGCAAATGGTAAAAAAATGAGCAAGTGGCATCTAATGATCGGTAAGATTAATCCTAGGTCTCCATCTTTCAGCCAAAAAGATGGATGGTATAAGCCACAAACCCCAACTTTCAACCCTCCATATGTACGAAACATAAAACAACCATAACAGTAACCAAGTCCTAAAACGCCCAAATCCTATAACACAGCCAACTTAAAACACCATGAGGTATTGTAAAGAATTTACCTCCAGTAGGCGCAAATTAACACACATCAAAAAAGATAAAACTAGTAATAAGAAATGCGTCACCACCAAAATTAGGGTTTGCAGAATCAGCCGCTCACAGCCGAAAAGTAACCCGTTTGGGGGCACAATACGAATTCCAAAACAGGAACCCGCAATTCAAATATGTTCTATATAGACCAATTGGTATCACTTCAGGGTAAAACAGCGACCGAGCAGTAAGCCTATCCTTCAAAAAAATATTCTTTCTCAGAAGAGAAGTAGGTAGTTAACCCTCAAAAAGGGGATTTAATCAATGTAAAAATTCAAAAACAAAAAAAATAAAAATAAAAATAACCCTAACCGCTTCAAACTGCCGCCAAAGTCGCAAGGTGTATCTGGTTTTTGCCCGCGCCACAAATGTCTAAAATATAGGGATGCAAATATTCTGGGCCGAAGGGGGCAAAGGCAAATTAATTGCAGAGGAAAGCGTTGTAGGGAGGAATGTGCGGTAATCTCAAGCAAAAGGAAGGATTGGAAGGGAAGCAGAATCAGTCTGGCAAAAGAGGAGTTGTGGGTTGATACTGGAAGAGTTTGTGAGTTTGAAAGTAGGGTCAGTCTAGAGAGATTTTTAGGGCAAATTGAAGGAGGGATTTTAGTTTTCAGGAGGGAGGAAGGGGAAACTGAAAGGGCACAGAGTTAGGAAATATAAATTTCTCATTTGGGTTAAATCTACAAACAAATAATATTTATTCAGTATGTTTTTCATTAGATTTCAAAAATCTTCTATAAATTCCGTTTCACATTAAATTACTCAAACCGTTTGAGTTACTTTCCTGACTCCCAACTAACCGAGTGAGTATCACAGTCAATTTTTTATTTTTTTTCATCATATTATAATGTTGTAAAGAAATACGACAAAAAATATTTATTAAGTATATTTTTCATTAGATTTCAAAAATCTTCAATAACTAATTATTTAATGAATTCCATTTCACATTAAATTACTCAAACCGTTTGAGTTACTTTCCTAACTCCCAACTAGTCTAGTGACTGTCACAGTCAATTTTTATGTTTTTTTTTTTTATCATATTACAATGTTATGAAGAAATATGACAAAAAATATTTATTATTATGTTTTTCAATAGATTTCAAAAATCTCAAATAACATTATTTAATAAATTCCGTTCCTTATTAAATTACTCAAACCTTTTGAGTTACTTTCCTAACTCCCAACTAATCGAGCGAGTCAATTTTTTATTTTTTAATCATATTATAAGTTGTAAAGAAATACGACAAAAAATATTTATTGAGTATGTTTTTCAGTAGATTTCAAAAATCTTCAATAACTAATTATTTAATGAATTCCGTTTCTTATTAAATTACTGAAATCATTTGAGTTACTTTCCAAACTCCCAACTAATCGAGTGACTGCCACAATCAAATTTATTTTTATTTTTCTTTCATAATATTATAATTGTAAAGATATATGAAATTTTTTTTTATTAAGTATGTTTTTCTTTAGATTTCAAAAATCATCAACAAATTTTAATTAATTATTTAATGAACTCTGCTACTGATTAAATTACTTAAACTGACTCCCAACTAATCGAGTGACTGCCTCAGTCAATTTTTTTTTTCTTTTTTATCATATTATAATGTTGTAAATTTCTCATTTGAGTTAGGAAACAAAAAATGTGTGAGTGCTTGGGCCAAATCTTTAAAAAAAAATTTAAAAAATAAAAAAAACCAACAAATATTTATTGAGTAGTTTTCTTTATTTTTATGTAACAACCGATTAAGTAATTGAAGAATAATTATTAGAAAATTTGTATATAAAAAAAAAGACATAATGAGCCTTACCTATAAATACAAACTACAATGATGCAAATGAAATATATTATTCTACTGCTACATCTAGTAACTATAAATATCTAGTGAGTAATGCCGTTTTTTTTATAAATTTCAAAAGATGTGAATAAATTATAACTAAATTATTTAGGTGAATTCGGTTACTCATTGAACACTAAAACCGTCTCTTAACAAGCTTTCTTCCTAACTCCAAACGTACTAGTGATTACCTCAATCAATTTTACTACAAATTAATTAAAATATTATCTCAATTTCTTTTCTATTCCTCTATTCGTATTTTCTCTCTTTCTCTAACAGTCACTCCCCTAGTCTTAATGTATTTTCTTTTTTACGTCACTCCTTTTTATCTCTGTTTTTCGTTTTCTCTTTCATTTTGTCGCTCTATTTTTTCATTCCGTTAAATATTTATTCAGTACTTTTTTTTTTCCCATTAAATTTCAAAAACCATCAGCAAATGATAACTAAATTATTTATCCATTAAATATTTATTGAGTATTTTTTTCATTAGATTTCAAAAACCATCAACAAATGATAACTAAATTATTTATCGAATTTTGTTACCCGTTAAATTGCTAAAGCGGTCCCTTAATGAGCTACTTACCTTTTTTTTTTTGAAATGAGAAATTGTATTAAGAGCCCTGGAAGTCGTCCAGTAACGATTGAGATACAAACTCCGGAGCATCGCCCCAACAACACTCAAGATCTGAGCACGTGGCCCCAAACTTTGCGAGAGTGTGTGCAATCACATTCTTCGCCCGCTCTACCCAAAATATTCCTTTACAGCCACCCCGCCTAAGACCCATCGCCACCTCCTGTACCAACTCCTGCGCCCTTTGAGAAACCACAGCCTCCCCTCTAACGGCTAGGACCACCAATGCTGCATCCCCGATAAGCGAGGGAGCCGACCACCCTTTCTGTACGACAAGCTCTGTCGCAGCCCTAGCAGCCAAAGCTTCTGCTTCCTCAGGCGATGAGACCCCCGACAGCCGCCTAGCCATGCCCCACAACCATTTACCCTCCTCATCACAAACAAAGATCCCCGCGGCCGCCCTTCTTGTGGCTGGATGGTAAGCTGCATCGAAGTAGACCTTGATCCCTGGCGGCGCCCTCTGCAGGAGGACAAAATCCTGTAGGGCACCCGAAGAACAGTCCGGACAAGTGTTCGCCATCCGAAAATTTTGTAAAGCCGCCAAGGCTGATTGCACTACCCCAAACGGCCCTTGAATGGGCTCTCCATGCAGTTTCTTATTCCTCTGAAACCAAACAAGATCCAGAGCAATTACTGTTAGTTCCACTACATCTGCCCGCCCATGCGTCAGGAATGCTCGAAGCCACGAGTGCCCCAAATCCTGAGCATGAGAATAAACATCCCTAGCACAGCCCAGCCCCTGCAGAACAGACCGAACGAATGAGCACTCGAAAAAAACATGACGAAGAGTGTCTGCTTCCACATAGCAAAGGTGGCAGATCGTGGGTCCCGTAAGCACATGGCGCCGCCATAGCGCATCGCCTATTGGTAAGGTTTCCGTGCAAAATCGCCATACAAAGTGCTTGACCCGAGGTGGGACTCGAAGATTCCACACCTTCTTCCAGACAGGGTCCGGGGAACCCCCTGACAGGCTACCGGGCAGAGCACGCGCCTCTACAATCCGATGATAAGCACTACGGACTGTGTGCCTACCCTTTTTATCCGGTGACCAGACCCAGATATCCGCCCTACCCTGCACCCGAAGTGGGACCCCTAATACCACTTCCGCAGCCTCTGGGGTGAATAATGATCGAACAAGCTGCTCATCCCACCCTCGGGGGTGCTCCCGGATTAGCTCCGACACCCATTGAGGGGACCCACCCATGGGCATCGCGTGACTGGACAGCAGACCCTCCACCGGGGCCTACGGGTCATCCCAAATCCTTGTGTGGTCTCCAGACCCAATATCGCACCGGGCGCCCAACTTTAAGACCTCCACCCCCTGCAGCACACTCCGCCAAGTAAAGGAGGGCCGGGTCCCCAAGGCTGCCTGAAGAATTGAGCTGCCAGGAAAATACTTTGCTTTAAACACACGACTTAACAGAGACCGTGGCTCAGTGAGTAACCTCCACGCTTGTTTGCTAAGCATGGCTAAATTGAAAGCTTTCATCTGTCTGAACCCCAGCCCCCCTTGCTGCTTCCCTTGCGACAACTTATCCCATGACACCCAGTGCAGACCCCTCTGTCCCCCCGACCTCCCCCACCAGAATCCAGCCGCCAATGCCTGTATATCCGTGAGGACCTTGTCTGGTAGTAGGAAGCAAAACATAGCATAAGTCGGAATTGCCTCTACCGATTTGATCAGCAGCTCCTTCCCGGCCTTACTAAGTGACTTCTCCTTCCACCCCTCCAGCCTGTGCGCCACTCTCTCCCTGATAGACTGGAAGACCTCATTCTTACTACGCCCCACGACGCACGGGAGTCCTAAGTACTTCTCATGCCGCTCCACCTCTCCGATGCGCAGAATACCACATATCTCCCCACGCAGGTCCCCAGGAGTACCAGGGCTGAAGCAGACGCCAGACTTCGCATAGTTTATACGCTGCCCAGAGATCTGCGAGTATGCTGCAATGGCATGCATAAAATAGATAGCCTCCTCCCTCGTCGCGTCTCCAAACATCAGGGTGTCGTCTGCAAAGAACAAATGAGAAATCCTCGGAGCCCCTCTAGCCACCGCAATACCACTGATTTTGCCACTACATTGCAAGTCCTGGAGCATGATAGAGAGCAGTTCGGAACACAAAATGAAAAGATATGGGGACAATGGATCCCCTTGCCGGATACCACACTTCGGAGTCAAGCGCCCAAATGACTGGCCATTCAAAAGGAAGGAGAATTGGACCGTTGAGATACACTTCCAAATCAGTTGAACTACGCCTGCAGGGAAACCCAACGCTGCCAGCAAGGGGCATACAAACCCCCACTCCACCCTATCAAATGCCTTACTCATATCCAGTTTTAAAGACATGAGTGCTCTCCCCCGTATCCCTTGGGACCGCATGTAATGATGTGTCTCGTAGGCCAGCAAAATATTGTCGGAGATGCGCCTCCCAGGGACAAACGCTGATTGCGTCTCACTGATAACTGTTGGCAAGACTCTCTGCACCCTATTCGCCACACATTTCGACGCAAGCCTGTACACTACATTGCACAGGCTGATCGGACGGAACTCCGTGATCCTCCGAGGAGAGTCCACCTTTGGTATGAGGACAATATGCGTATAATTAACCCCCTCCGGCACTTGCCCGGAGTTGAGATCCCCAAGCACAAAGGCAAGAACACATAGGCCTACGATGTGCCAAAACTTTTTGAAAAATACCGGGCTCATTCCATCCGGCCCCGGAGATTTGTACGGGTGCATATGCTTAAGCGCCCTGACTACCTCTTGTTCCGTGTACGGCTCCCCCATTCGCAATGCCTCTGCCTCTGACACCCTAGGTCGAATACGAGTAAGCGCCTGATCAACCTCTTCCACCGTCGGGGAGGTAGAAGTGAAAATATCCCCAAAGTGGGTCAATATGATGTCTGCTATTTCCGCCGGCTCCTTACGAGCCACCCCCTGCCCGTCCTCCAGCCCCTCAATCGTATTTCTCTCCTTCCGTTGTGCTGCAAACCTATGGAAGTAAGCGGTATTCCTGTCCCCCTCCTTATACCAATGTTGTTTTGCCCTCTGCCTCCAGCGAATGTCCTCCTGATCTAGCAATGTCTCCAGCCGGGAGTGCAACTCAGCTAACCTCTCCTTCGATTCCAGCGTTACCACCCCTCGCTCTAACTGGGTAATGGCATGCCTTGTATCCTCCACCTGTGCAGACAGGTGTCTAAATTCATGCTGCCCCCAATTAACAAGGATAACCAAACACTCCTCCAATTTATCCGGGAGAGAGCCCAAGTCCGAGTTTCAGCTCTCCTTGACCATCCGCTCACAATCCTTAGACTTGACCCATAGTGCTTCAAACCGCCTAGGGCGTTGGCCTGGGCGGCCCCGGTTTAGCCCAGACACTTTCAACAACTGAATATGAAGGGCCATATGAGCTACTTACCTAACCCCTAACTAACGAGTGATTTTATCAGTCAATCTTATTACACATTAATTAAAATTATCACACACTTTCTCTATATCTTTCTCTCACTTTTCTTCATTGTTCTCTTTTTTAATTTTTCTATTTACTTGTTCGCTCACAGACTTTCTTCACTTCTTTCTTACCATTTCTTTGCTTATATTCTATCACTTTCTCTCTTTATCTTTCTTTTCGTCATTCTTTTCACCTTTGTTTTTCTACACCTCCCTCGTCACACCCTCCATGACTTTCTCTTCCACGTTTTATATCCATCTTTAATTCTCATTTAAATCTACGAAATTGGAAGACAACAACAAATATTTATTGAGTATTGTTTTTCAATAAATTTCTAAAATCGTCAATGAATGATAACTAAATAATTTATTGATTTATGTTACCCATGAAATTGCTAAAACGGTCCCTTGATGAGCTACTTCCCTAACCCTTAATTAACGAGTGATTACCTCAGTCAATTCTATTACACATTAGTAAAATATCATCTCGAGTTCTTTTCTATTCCTCTATTTCCATTTTCTCTCTTTCTCCCTTAGGCTCTGTTTGATAAACTAATTAATCACTTAAACTAAATTAATTAAGTACTGAATAGATTAACTTTGTTTGATAACTAACAGTCATAAGTCTTAATAAATTAAGTGATTCGATAGTTAAATACTTAATTAATTAAGTGTGTTTGATAACGAAAACCTGAATAATTTAATTAATTAAGTGCGTCTGAAAAATAAATATAAATTCAGACAAAAAAATAAGTGATGAGTGTATCATTTATTAATAAATCTGAAATGTATAAATATTTTTTCTTTTTCAATTTCTCTTTTTTTGAATCATTATTTAATTTAATTTTATGTATTTAACATTTTTAAAATTTTATCAATTCAAAAAAAAAAAAAATCAACTCTGTAACTACAAAAAATTTATATATTATCATCTATTTTTATAAATTTATTAAAAATATAAGTAAATTCAATGTTAATAAAATAAAATTTTATTTTTAATAACTTAATAACATTCAAACTTCAGTCCTACCTTCATATTTTAGATTTTATCAAATAGAGTAATTTAATAAATTCAGATTTTAGAGTTCAAACTTAAGATTTTAGACTTCAGTTTTATCAAATGAAGCCTTAGTCTCAATGTATTTTCTTTTTTTACCTCGCTCCTTGTTTCTCTCTCTTTTCTTTTTCCTCTGGTTCTCTCTTTCATAAGTTTCATTTTGTCACTCTATGTTTTCCTTCCATCTCTTTACATTTTTTAGGTTAAACGACTCAATTGATCCCTCAAGTTAGACTATTGTCTCCATTTGGTCCATCAATTTGAAAATTTTTATTTTTGCCCATCAACTTTAAATATTGTTTCCAAATGACCCCCCAAACTCAAGTTTCAACAACAGTTGAGCTATTTTTCGTCTAATGCATGGATTCACACAAATTAACAGTAGAAAAATAATGAGAAAAAAGGTTAAATCTTGACTTAAAACAACTTATGTGCTAATTGAAAATAGGTTAAATGTAAAATGTCAGAATTTGAGTTAGAATCATTTTAAAACTTATTTTGAAGTTGAGAGATGAATTTAAACCTTGTCAGAATTTGAGTTAGAATCATTTTAAAACTTATTTTGAAGTTGAGAGATGAATTTAAACCTTCTAAAGTTGAGAGACCAATTGAAACAACAATTGGTCTATCTCCCCTCACTTTGTCTCTACTTTTTAGTATCAGTTTTCCTCTATTGGTTTTTTTATTTTTATTTTTATTATCATTATTTTTTAATGTTTTTATATCTTTACATCTATCTCTAAAGTTTTCTCAGAATCTATCTTTCTTTATTTTGTGTAATTACATTTCTCAAATCATTTTTTTTCTATTTCTCTTTTAATACTTGCTCTATTTACATCTATCGTTACATTTTTACTATCTGCATTTCTTTTTTACTTTATGTTTCTAGTTTTCTTTTATCACACACTTTCTCTATACCTTTTCTCTCACTCTCCATTGTTCTCTTTTTAAAAATTTTCTACCTCTCGGCTCACATTAGTTTTTCACGTCTTTCTTACCACTCTTTACTTATATTCTATCACTAATTTCTCACTTTATCTTTCTTTTTGTCAATTTTTTCACTTTAGGTGTAAAACACTTTCTGAGTTTAGATGGTATAAAGATGCATTCCTTAATAGAGTCATGGAATTGCCTGAAAGTAATAGTAGTCATTGGAATTGAGACATAATTTTATAAAATTCATTTTCAGTTTTTTCATAATAAAAAGTGTTAAACCAAGAAACCAGTTATCTTCCTTAACCCTCTTCAGGCATGGGAGTTTTTCTGGAGTATAACCCACTTCTGGAGCCCATTTCCAAATACACGGGATTGAAAATTCTATGAAAAAAATACATAGGAGCGATATCATCGTTCCAGGGATGATTATTATCCAAATTCATAATCTTGGGAGAAATTTTCACCCAGTCTGCATATAATGGTTTGAATGGCTCAGGTAGAACCTTGATTGATGGACCAAAATTAATCCACCATTTGATAAACCAATTTGGTAGAGGTTTATTATATACATCGGAACAGATCTTTATAAACCAAGAATGTTTTCTCCTTGGATTTTCATAGAGTAGTACTCTAGTAAGAGATTCAACATAATCTCAATACTTGTATTTTATTAATACCTTCTGATCAGGATGGAGATATTCTCTATCCTTGAGAGTTGATAAACCCCATTCTTCTGCAGATATCACCTGCTTGATAATTATCTTACTGAAATTATAAATATTCTGGGCATTACCAGCACGTTTTTCTAACTCTTTCAGCAAATAAGCTAGGAAGACCATCTATAAACATCATCCTAACTTGTCTTTACATTCTTTAAATTCAAGTGGTGAGAATAATTACCATAGTTCTTTAAATTCCTTTCATACTGCTTTTAATAATAGTAATTTAAATTCAAGTGATGGAATAACCCATCATAATGCTTTAATTTCTGAGCAGTTATTACGTGATAGAATAAACCGTCATAATCCTTCTACTTCATATGTTAGAAATTACATTCCTGATTATATTCTTCCTAGAAATTTTGCTGATGATCATATTCCTGTAAGTGAGGAGAAAAATCCTCATGTTGATTTATTATATAAGAAAAAGAATAATATTGTGCATGATATTTCTGATAGGAAAGAACCGGAAATATCCGAATCTGAAATGAATTTTTCAATATGAATAATACAACAAAAATAGATTTTAGTAAAGGTTCTAATGCTCAAATGAAAATTCGAGAAGAATTCTTAAAACCCAGATGGGAAGTTTTTAGAAAATGGTTTTTTCAATCTTTTTCTATTGAAGAAAGAAATAATCTGTCAGAAGAATTTTATAAGTTCTTAGGAGAAAAAAATATTCTATTTCCTTTTGTTCCATGGTTTGTTCATAATTACATAGAACCAGGAATCTCTGTTATAGAAAGAGAATTTAGATTAAATAATGGTAATATATTGAAGAGTCAATTTCCTCCTCAAGGATCTTTTAGTATATTAAAAGATAAAATTTCTATGAATTTTAATGCTTTTTCAAAATTATTTGAAGAAGACACTTTGACAATAACAGTCAAAAATATTAATCAGATGATTGAACAACAAAATTTTGCAAATATGTATTTAATTATATTAGGAGAACAAATTGTTTCTTTACATGATCGTCTAGATAACCTAATAGAAAATAATAAAATGATTAGTTCTAGTAATATTCCTAGTACTAGTAATTCTAAGGAATCCATAGGTGTGCTTGTTGCTCCTAGTCTTCAGCCTCCACCTGAAATAAAAAATTTTAAGTTTAAAACTATTAATCCAGACTTCAGATGGAGATGTGTATGTTCAAATGAGTAATACTCAGGGACTTTCCCGATCTTCATCTGTAAGATCATTTGGTTCCCCCTTATGGTATTAGAGCCATTATGGTTAAGGAAGATAACTGGTTTCTTGGTTTAACACTTTTTATTATGAAAAAACTGAAAATGTTTCAGAAAAAAGATAATATTAAAAATAAAATGAAAACTGAAGAGGAATTACCCTCTGATTTAGATCTTTTGTCCAGATGGACTATTCCCTATGTGGAACCCAAATTGATTTATCATCAAGGATTTTTTTAATAAAATTGGATTGAAACAGATTTGTAAAACAACTGAACAATCTTTGGCTATTCAAGATGCTGATACAGTAATAACTCTTCTTTCTGAAGAAGATTTAGAACCATATCGGTTTTCTCATAAATTTTTACATATTGGTTTAGTGCAAATTGCTTTTAAACCTCTTACTTTAGATAATCTGCCAGAAAGTTTTATAGCAACTTTAAGAGATGGTAGAAATTGTGAATGGAGAAAATCTATAATTGGAGTAATACAATCTAGTCTGGCTCATGGTCCAGTATATTTTAATGTTCATCCAAATGTCAATTTGGCTTTAACTGATAGAAATATTTATAAGGTTTTAACTTTGAATATCAAAACTGAAGGTTATAATTATGAACCTGGTTCAGAAATAATGTGTATTTGTTATAGAATCTATTATAAGCCGTTATACACTTTAAATCCATGTTATAAAGTGGAAGAGAAACAAAAAGATTTAAATGAAACAATATTAATTGAATCAAATTTCAGTAAGTTGAATATTACGACTAGAAGAACAATAAGATGGGATGAAATTCCAATCCCTCAGCATTGGAAAATGACCAGGGTTGCCCATGTTGAACCCAGAAATGAACATCAAATTTCTAATATAATCCAGACTCCAGATGGAGATGTGTATGTTCAAATGAGTAATACTCAGGGACTTTCCCGATCTTCATCGGTAAGATCATTTGGTTCCCCCTTATGTTTTAATTTCAATTCCGCTACAGTATTCTTCGGATTCCAAACTATCAGTTTTGAAGTCCGCAACAGTATTAGTGTCGGTGAAGTCCACAGCCACCTATGTTAATCATTTCTTGGACTTTTACCGGTAGAACCGGTCACAGAGCTCTTTATGGCGAGCAACATTTCATCAATGTCGAGGTCGACATCATCTTCTTCCTCTTGAGATTCTCCTGTTAGGCAATGGCCTTGGCTTGACATTGAAACTTCTGATTTTGAATCATCAAGATTTTGAGATAGATCTTTTTTCAAAAGATCCATATAAGAAGTTATGATTTCTTCCCGGGACACTATACCATTCTGTCTTTGCAGCATCCTATGAATCTGCTGGAATGGGCTGATTTCCTCCCTTGGAGCTGATTGCTGCCTCTGCTGGTATTCCTGCAACCTGGACTTGATTTGATCAATGAGTTCTTGGCCTTGTATTAGACCAGTGGCATCAGCCTTAATCAATTTTTCCCAAAATTTAGTATAACTTGCCCTCTTCAGGCATGAGAATTTTTCTGGAGTATAACCCACTTCTGGAGCCCATTTCCAAATCCACGGGATTGAAAATTCTATGAAAAAATACATAGGAGCGATATCATCGTTCCAGGGATGATTATTATCCAAATTCATAATCTTGGGAGAAATTTTCACCCAGTCTGCATATAATGCTTTGAATGGCTCAGGTAGAACCTTGATTGATGGACAAAAATTAATCCACCATTTGATAAACCAATTTGGTAGAGGTTTATTATATACCTCGGAACAGATCTTTATAAACCAAGAATGTTTTTTCCTTGGATTTTCATAGAGTAGTACTCTAGTAAGAGATTCAACATAATCCAATACTTGTATTTTATAATACCTTCTGATCAGGATGGAGATATTCTCTATCCTTGAGAGTTGATAAACCCCATTCTTCTGCAGATATCACCTGCTTGATAATTATCTTACTGAAATTATAAATATTTTGGGCTTTACCAGCACCTGTAAAATGTGTTATTTCACAATTTCCTGAAATATTCAGAAGATTTTCAAAATATGATCTTGGCTTATAAGCCATTTCTGCATAGCCAGAACTCTCCAGATACCTGTTCATTAACATCCATGGATCATTGATCCACTGCAAATCTTTGCCTTCCAAGAGTATTATTACCTCCTTATTATTATTCTGATGATAAGAAGTAAGATGCTCTTCTTTATCCTCTTCACCAACAATTTTTGAATATGAGGATGATGATGATGAAGCAGTATTACCTTGCTTTTTGTTTATCAACTCCATGAATTCTTCATATAAGGGGTCTTCAGGAGACATACTCCTACTAGCAAAAATATTTTCTGCTACCAGCTTTCTTCCGCCTTGCTGGGCGAGGATATTTTCTCGTCCTTCACGACCTCGATAAGGGCCAGAGGCCCTTCCTCTGGGGTGCATCAACCTGCAATTATAAAAATTATGATCAGACATTATTTAAAAATTCTCTTGTCAAAAAATCTGGAAGACTATTTTCTTCTCCTTTCTTATACTGAATATCAAAATCAAATGGGGCTAAATGAACCTGCCATCTAGCAAACATTTGCTTAGATACATCATGTTTAAAATCTTTATTAAACATAAACTTTGCAGATTTGCAATCAGTTCGTATAACAAACTTTTGATTATATAAATCATCTTGAAATTTCAACACACATTTAACAATGGCTAAGATTTCTTTTGCCACTGTAGCATAATTCTTCTGACTATCAGACCATTTACCTGAATGATATCTGACAAGAAATTCTTGTTTACTATCTTTCGATTTTTGCTTTAATATTCCACCATAACCTATGTCTGAAGCATCAGTTTCTATTATTTTCTCCAGATTAGGATTTGCAATCATTAAACAAGGAAGTGATTTCACTTTCGACTTAATCCTTCTTACTGCCTCAGTATGTTTTTCTGACCAAGGCTTAGGATTTTTTTTTAATCTATCATATAAGATTGCAGTATCTTCATTAAGATTTTTATAATAGGAGGAAATATAATTTAAACTTCCTAAGAATCTTTGCAATTGAGTTTTATCCAGAATTTCATCTGGAAATTTTGAAGCAAAATCAATACTTCTGTTGATAGGAATAATATTTCCCTTTTCAATATTATGACCCAAAAATCTAATTTTTGTTTGAAATAAACTCATTTTGGACTTAGATATAACTAAACCATTTTGAATAATCAAATTCTTGAAAATATTCAAGTGTTTAAAATGAGTTTTAATATCTTTAGAAAATACTAAGATATCATCAATATAAACAATTATAAATTCACTATAAGGAATAAAAATATCATTCATAATTTGTTGGAATTCTGAAGGAGCATTCTTCAGACCAAAAGGCATAACTTGCCATTCATAATGTCCTATTGGAACAGTAAAAGCAGTTTTATACTGATCTCTTTTATCAATTTGAATTTGCCAATATCCAGATTTTAAATCAAATTTAGAGAATATTATTGAATCATATAATCTATCTAATAAATCCTTTTTATTAGGAATTGGATGCCTAATCCATTTTAAAACTTTATTAAGAGGTTTATAATTTATTACCATTCTGGGAATACCTTTTTCAATTTCACTATGCTTATTGACATAGAAAGCAGTACATGACCACGGAGAATTTGAAGGTTGTATTAATTCCTTTTGTAAAAGAGATTGTATTTCTTTTTTACATAATTCTAAGTATTTAGAATTCATTTGACAAGGCCTAGCCTTTGTCTGAATTTTCTTTTCATCAAAATCATCTTCATAGGGAAGACTAACAATATGCTTTTTCCTATCCCAAAAAGCATTTGGATGATCATTACAAATTTCTATAGAAAAATTATTAATAATTATTTTAATTTTATCCTGTAATCTAGGAATTTGAAGTTTTTCTTCAATTGTTAAAATATTAATTTCATATTTTAAAAAATTCATTTGATTCTTTTTTCTAAGAATATTTTCTTTAATAGTATTTTAAACTTTTGAAAAAGGTTCCATTATAAATTGAAAATTTATTTGATTATTTTCATAAGTTCCTTTTAATCCTTTAGAATCAATATGATAAATAGGATATCATTTTTTCAAAAAAGGAGTACCAAGTATCACTTGATTGGTAATGTTTTTAACTAATAAAAAACTTTCAGGAATACAAACTTTATTTTTACAAATATAAGCTTTGGGGAGTTTAAATTGAATATCTAATTTTTCTCCTCCAGCATGCCTTAAACTATGAGTTGTTTTTCGAAAATATTTTGTAGGTATCAAACCTTCTTGTATAATACTAATATCTGCACCGCTATCAATTAATGCAGTTAATTCTATTTGAAAATTATTATCAATTAAAAGATTAATTTTTGTATACCATTTTTGAGTAGTAATAATATCTAATGAAGATAAAAATTGTTCTTCACCATTGGGTGTTTTTTCTTCTGAGAAACTTGGAAAAGTAATTATTTCTTTCCCTTTTTCTAAATTAGAAATTTTTTCTTCAAAATTAATATTTCTTAATTTAAGAAATTGAATTTCTTTTTGAAGGTTTTTAACTTCATTATTCAAATCATTTATTGAAGTATTAGAAGTTAAACTATTACTTCTTTCTTTCATTAATCTTTGAACTTCTGACATAGAGTATGGTTCATTATAAATTTGAAAATCATTTTTGTTTTCAAAATCATTATTCCTACTAGTAGAAGGAAGATTTTGAATACCATCAATTATTTTTGATCTTAAATCAGAATTTTTTATTTGTTTTAAAAATTCTAACAAAGTATTATCTGTTAAAACATTTATGTCTTGAATTGAGACATAATTTTATAAAATTCATTTTCAGAATTATCATCTATTTCTTTTTTACTTTATGTTTCTAGTTTTCTTTTATCACACACTTTCTCTATACCTTTTTCTCTCACTCTCCATTGTTCTCTTTTTAAAAATTTTCTACCTCTCGGCTCACATTAGTTTTTCACGTCTTTCTTACCATTTCTTTACTTATATTCTATCACTAATTTCTCACTTTATCTTTCTTTTTGTCAATTTTTTCACTTTTGTTTTCCTATACCTCCCTCATCACACCCTCCCCATGTTTTCTATTTATCTTCAATTCTCATTTATCTCTCATTTAAATCTTCAAAACTGGAACATAACAAACAAATATTTATTTAGTATTTCATTTAATTTAAAAAATCATCAATAAATGATAAATAAATTAGTTATTGAGTTCTGTTATCCATTAAACTGTAGAAACGGTCCCTTAACAAGCTAGTTACCTAACCCCTAACTAATGTGTGATTACCTTAATCAACTTTATTACACATTAATTAAAATATCATCTCACTTTCTTTTCTATTCCTCAAATTTTATTCTCTTTCTTACTGTTAAGATATGTCTAAACTGTAATTGTGGTATACTTATCTTATTGTATAATTTCTTAGTTTATGCTATGTTTATCTTGTATCATAAACCTTTGTTAGACCTATGGTCTTAATCTTAAGTTTTGATGATGAGTTAATAAATATATGATGTTGTTTAATGCTTTGCACATGAAGAGTTTTTATAGAAAAATGTAGAACAAGTGCAGCAAAATAGAGTGTCCGAGTCGAACAGAAACTCGCATGGTGGCCAGTCCAGAAAATTAAGAAAAAGAAGTTTCAGAAAAGCTTATTGGCAAATGTTCGAGCATCCACCCAAGTCGGAAGGAAAATCACACAAGAACAGTGTATCCGATCAGACACCCAAGTCGGACATAAACTCGCACGAGGATCTGAATTCGAGAATAGCTTCGAAGTCAAGTCTCGACACCCTCTCGAGCTCGAGGTTTGCCCAGAAAGGTTCGAACTCGAACATATCGACAAGCACTCGACAGCAGTCAAGCTCTCAGGTTGGAAATCAATTGAAGATTCAAAGTTCAAATTGAAGAGACGAACCCGGACACCGACAGGCCTTCGAAGTCGAAAGTAAACCTGCGATTTGTCACTCGACTCGGACAGTAAATCACATGAACTAGCCGTTAGACACAAAAATGTCAAGTTTGAGAGAGCTGTGATTTGGCCTTCGATTTTCCATGCGACTCGGACTAGGCATTTTCTAGACAACTTTCAACTAGTCGATAAGAGCCGTTGCAAGCCAATTTTGACGCTTCTATAAATACCCCCAAGCTGCAAAAAGATGGTCAATCATTTCTTTCAAGTCTTTAATGATAAGAAACATTCTCAAACTTTATTTCATACATTTAATTGTCAAAGCTTGTTAAGGTAGGATTAGAAAGAGGCCTTTGTGCCCAAAGTATTGTGTAATTTGTAAACTCCATTATGGAGCTTTCATTCTTTGTAAACACATCTAGAAAAGTCCTAACTCAAGAGTTTAAGTGTAAGCAACTTGTATTAGGGAAAGTCTTAAGCTCTTGTGTAAAGAGTTAGGCAAGAAGAAAGGGGGGCAAGAAGAGAAGGAGAGACCCAACTCAAGAGGTTGAGTTTGAGCAATTGTACAAGTCCCAATTTGAGGTAAGTTGGGCATTGGTATTAAAGTCCTATCCAAGAGTTTGGATGAGGCAAAGGGTAGAGGTCCTAGTTTAGAGCTAAGTTAGGCATTTGTCAAAGTCTTGATCAAAAGGTTGATCAAGCAAAAGTCTTGGTCTATGTAAATGGAGTCTTGAGTAAGACCTCAAATCCTTGAGGAAGGATAGGGCAAAAGATCCAATTGCTAGTCTTAGACAAAGGAGTCTTAATCTAAAGCTAGATTAAGCAAGGGAGTCCTAGTCTAGAGTTAGATTATGCCATAGGAAAGTCTTAAGATTAAGAGATTAATCATAAGCAATTGTAAGGGATTGAAACACTCCTTTAAGTGTTTCCTAGTTGATTAGAAATCTCAAGTTGTAGAACTTGGGGAGTGGAGTAGGATTCAAGGGGAATCCGAACCACTATAAATTTGGTGTGTTCATGCTTTGATTGTTTATTTGCTTTCACATTTTGCAAATCACTAATCACACACTTCACTTGGTAAAATTGTTTTTTACACTTGTCTTTGAAAAAGGTTTTTCAAAGTTGCTCTTCTTTGTAGAAGAAATTTTTAAAGGGTCAAGAACCTAATTCACCCTCTCCCCTCTTAGGTTCATCTTAGGTTACCATTGATAATTGGGTTTTTCAACCTTATATAAAGGATACGCCCGTATGTATTGAAACACAATTTATAATATTATTCAATATAATATTTCTATCATGGTATCAGGGAAATAATTTTTATGTTTATTATTATTTTTTTTCTGCTGCAGCCGCCGTGTGTCACCACTATTCAGAGCACCTCCGACGTCGTTCCGGCTTCGCGAAAGAGCTGTTAGAATCTCTCCGTTGCCGCTGCTCCTATTTCAGTGAGATGCTCAATTTCCATTGCGAGGACGTCTTTCCTCGATAACAACCTTCGCTGCAATTCTCGTCGGCGAAAGATTCCTTCTCTCCAATTTTCTTCGATTCTGATCAGTTTTGATCCGTCGACGCTCAGTATTGGAAAGACCAGTATAGATCTGCTCTGCTGCTTCACTGCTTCTGCCGCGCTATTACCACTATAGCAAGATCCGCCGTTGCTAATTTGATCACGCAAATAAGAAGCACTTAAAGTGCCACGTGAATTAAGGCTTGTTTGGGCTTCCCATATTTTCCTTAAGGCTCGGTTGGGCTTTCTCAATTACTCAAGATATTATCCTTAAGGAAATATTATCCTTAAGGTTATTTCGCTGCTCTTAATCTTTGTTGTATTTAAGGGCTTATTTGGCTCTCTCCCAATATGGCATCCATTAAGAACTCTTGTTCTCAGACCTTTGCATCTATGACTGTCTCTGAGTTTGTAGAATTGATCAACCGGGTTATTTCCCAGTGAGACTCTCACCCTTCTCTCAAGGCACTCTCTCAACAAGACTCTGTCTCCAATCCAATTCTTTCTGCCACACCAGGTAATTCTTCTTGGCTCCTCGATTTTTCCTGCTTTAATTACATGTCATCTGACTCATCATTTTTTATTTCTAAGAGTTCATTGTCTAATCCCACTCATATTTTCACTGCCAATGGAGAATCATTAGCTTCTAGTCATATGGGTACTATCTCCACTTCTACATTTTCAGTCCCGGACTGTTATCTCGTTCCAAATTTGTCTTTCAACCTCCTATCTGTTGGTCAACTCTGTAAATTTGATTTAGACTTACATTTCTCTAAACATGGTTGTGTAATCACTGATCCCCCCACTGGCAAGAAAATTGGGACCGGCCGTAAAATTGGTTGTCTTTTCAAACTCACTTCTTTAACGTTACCCAACTCCATTAATGCCGTTATTACCCAAAATCCTTCTTCTGTACAACTCTGGCATTCCCATTTAGGACATGCATCACTATCTCGAGTTCGTCAGTTAATGTCCAATGGGTCTTTAAGGTCTGTTAAAGGCGAGTCATTTGATTGTCTCTCTTGTCAACTTGAGAAACATTGTGCCTTTCCATTTTTGTTAAATGAGTCTATCAGTTCCCCTCCTTTTGATCTTATCCACTCTAATGTCTGGGGTCCTGCTCCTACCCTCACTATAGGCGGTTCTCGATATTTCATCATTTTTGTTGATGATTATTCTCGATTTACCTGGATCTATCTGATGAACGCCGCTCTGAGTTTCTCCAAATTTATCGAGAATTTCAAAATATGATCCATACTTAATTCTCCCAAACCATTAAAATCTTTCATTCTGATAATGCTGCTGAATACACAGATTCCTCATTTATTTATCTTCTTAAGAAATATGGTACAATTCTTCAACGGTCATGTCCAGGTACTTCTCAGCAAAATGGTCGTGCTGAATGCAAACATCAACATATCTTGAACACTGTTCATGCTCTTCTCCTTTCTGCCAATATCCCTGAGAAATTTTGGGGTCAGGCGTCCTTTATAGCTGTATATACTATTAATCATGTTCTTTCATCTGTTACACCCACTCAATCTCTATATAAACGTCTCTATGGTACACCTTACATTATCCGAACCTTTAGTAGTGCCTACTTTGTCCTGCTCCAACCTCATCAGCAAACCAAACTCGAACCTCGCTCTTGTCTCTGTTGTTTCCTTAGGTTCGGCATTCAACATAAGGGTTATCAGTGCTACGATCCCATTTCTAAGCAGCTTCGCCTCTCACGTCACGTAACATTTTGGGAACATAAATATTTTTCAACCATCTCTTCTATTCATCTATCGCCTACTCCGTCTTCAAACTTCTGTATTTCTTCCAAGATCATTAATACCTTTCCCAAAGTCAACCAACATTCTTTTACCTTTAGTTCTTCCTTGGTCTCTTTAGATGCCCCAATTACCGTCTCTTTTAATCCTGTTGCCTCTAGTTCTTCCTTGGTCTCTTTAGATGCCCCAATTATAGTCTCTTCTGATCCTGTTGCCCAATCTAGCATTTCCACTTTTAACTCTTCTCCAGACTCTCCTGCTTCCAATCCTCAGCCTGCATCTCATCGATTCTCTCGAGTTAGTAATCCTCCTTCCTATCTGAAAGATTATCAATGTTTCTCGGCACTTGCTACTCTTGATGAGCTTGCCCTTACTACTCTTCATGAGACTCAGTCATTTTTAGAGGCTCGCTCTAGTATTGTGTGGCAGAAAGCAATAGATGAGGAATTACAAGCTCTTCTTAAGAATAAGACATGGGATTTGGTTGATTTACCGCTTGAAAAATCTCTGGTTGGTCGCAAATGGGTGTATAAAATCAAGACCCGTTCAGATGGCTCCGTAGAGTGCTATAAAGAAAGCTTGGTTGCCAGAGGTTTCACTCAAGAATACGGGATTGAATATGAAGAAACTTTTGCTCTAGTGGCCAGAGTCACGTCTTTTCGAGCTCTACTTGCTATGGATTCCTCGCATTGTTGGGATTTATCTCAAATGGACTTCAAAAATACATTTCTAAATAGGGATCTTTATGAGGAAGTCTACATGCAGCCTTCACCGGGATTTCTCATGCCATCCACCAAGGTTCGCCGTCTTCGAAAAGCTCTTTATGGGTTGAAGCAGGCTCCCAGAGCCTGGTATTCCAAGTTTAGTTCTACTATCTGTCAACTTGGCTTTCGGATTAGTGCCTATGAATCTTCTCTCTTTATCAAAATTTTGTCTTCTGGCACTATCCTTCTTCTATTATATGTGGACGATATGGTCATTACTGGTGATGATGTTTTGGGTATTCGACACCTGAAGGAATTTCTTCATACCAAGTTTGAGATGAAAGAGTTGGGCTCACTTTCCTATTTTTTGGGTCTCAAAGTTCTGCCTCCAGGTACCACCTCACTCAGACAAAATATGCTTCTGATCTCTTATCTCGGGCAGGTCATACAGATTCTAAGGTTGCTTCAACTCCTATTGAAGTGAAACTCAAACTTCTCCCTGGTGATGGCGAACCTCTTGCTGATCTCACTCGATATCGTCAGTTGGTTGGTAGCTTGGTTTACTTGACAGTTACTCAACCTGACATTGCACATGCTGTTCACTTGGTTAGCCAGTTCATGTCTGCACCCCGCTCGGTTCACTTTGCTGCTGTCCTCCGCATACTGCGCTATGTTAAGGGAACCATTTCACATGGACTTCATTTCTCAGTAAACTCTTCTCTGGAGTTACGAGCCTTTTTTGATGCAAATTGGGTTGGCGACTCGATGGATCATCGTTCCATGACAGATTTTTGTTTCTTCCTTGGGGACTCCCTTATTTAGTGGTGAAGCAAGAAATAATCTATTGCCTCTTGTTCTAGTTCTAAGTCTGAATATAGGGCGTTAGCTGAAATGGCTTCTCTCAGATATAGGTGTCTCAACAACCCCAGTACTCCGCTATACTGCGATAATCGAAATGCAGTATAGATCGTTCGCAATGATGTGTTTCATGAAGGCACCAAGCATATCGAGATTTACTGTCATCTCGTCCACCACCATCTCTTGCAGAAGGCATTGAATATTGTCTCTGTTTCATGGGAAGATCAAATTGATGACCTATTTACCAAGGCTCATTGTCAAGGGTGTTTTCGTTCTCTTGTTTTCAAACTCATGTTGTGTCCAGTTTCACCGCCTTGAGTTTAAGAGGGGCTGTTAAGATATGTATAAACTGTAATTATGGTATACTTATCTTATTGTGTAATTTCCTAGTTTAGGCTATGTTTATCTTGTATCCTAAACCTTATATAAAAGATACACCCGTATGTATTGAAACACAATTTATAATATTATTCAATATAATATTTCTATCATCTACCTCACTCATTTTTTCTTTTTTACTTTTTTTTCCCCTCTGTAGCTCTCTCTTTCTTTTTGTCACTCTTGTTTTTTTTTTTTTTTTTTGTTGGGTAAAAGCCGATTAAGTGGTTGGAGGCATGGAGACCCTTTATTAAAATTTGAAAGGCCGAAATAGCCAAAACATTCCAAGGGGGTCATAATGAGCCTTCATTTTGTCACTCTATGTTTTCCTTCCATCTCTTTACATTTTTTTGAGTTAATGACTCCATTGATCCCTTAATTTAAACTATTATTTTATTTGATTCATCAATTTGAAAACGTTTTTATTTTCACCAATCAAATAAAAATATTTCCAAAGTGACTCTGAATCAAATTTCAAAAATTATATAACTCATGAAATTCACACACATTAATAGGGAAAAATGAACACAAAAAAGAAAAAGGTGAAGTTACTGGGTTCACCCTTTAATTTAGTGTAAAACAATTCATGGGGTAGTAAAAAATAACTTAAATATTGTCGAAATTTGAGCCACGATCATTTTGAAACTATTTTTAAAGTTGATGGACAAAAATGAAATATTTTCAATTTGAAAGACCAAATAGAGATAACCAATTTAAGGGATTAATGAAAATATTTAACCTTATTCCCCCTACGTGATGTCTCTACTTTTGGTATCACGTTTACTCTATTACTTCTCTTTACATCTACCCTCTAACTTTGCCTCACTATCTATCTCTTTCCATTTTGTCTCCTTTACCTTTCTCATATCATTTCTATTCTATTTATCCTTTAATACTTGCTCTATTTACATTTGTAGTTTATTTTTTGCTCTCTGCATTCCTTTTTACTTTATCTCTCTACTTTTATTTTATCACACATTTCCTTTACGCTTTTCTCTCACTTTTTCTCCATTGTGATCTTTATAATTCTTCTATTACCTCTCCCCTCACATTCTTTGTTCACATCTTTCTTACCATTTCTTTGCCTTTATTATATCACTTTCTCTCTTCATCTTTCTTTTCGTCATTCTTTTCACTTTTTTATTCTCATCAACCCTCATCACACCCTCCAATGTCTCTCTTCCACGTTTTCTTTCTATCTTTCTCATTTCTCTCTCTCTCTCTCTATCTCTCTTTCTGTCTCTCTCTCTCTCTTCTCGTTTCACTTTCTTTACTACATGAATTCTTGTTTTATCTATTTCTTTCCATTTTTTCTCTCTGTCACGATGAACAGATGATTTGAAACAAATATTAACAATGAAACCATACTATTTGACCTTTTAAACAAACGCAATGTGATATCAATTGATAAAATTTAAACCAAACACAACTTCAAAAAAGTCAATCTTTGTGATTGGTTATTACTTAAACTAGCAATCACACATAGCATACACTCATCATCCAAATTATGTCTTGCGCTAAAAGAAATTACTTTTAAAGCTAATAATTATTGTTTAATGACATAAGAAATTTTCTCCCTTGTGAAACTAATTGATAAACATTTGTTGGTTATTAATTAATTAATTCTTGTAATAGTGATTGAATTTGGTAAAGTCATTTATGTGCATATATATATATATATATATGATCCAATACAATATTTATTTACTCTTTTGCAACTCTCTATCTCCAAAATAAAATTATTCCAATTATAACTTCTTAAGCATGCTCCAGCTCTAAAACAACTTGATTCACTTATTTTCTCTCCCTATGTTTCCTCTCTAAAAGGGCATCATTTTACTTATTTCCTATGCCACTCCATCCACCAAATTAACATTTAGGTTTCTCTTTGTGACTACTATTGAGTGGTTTAGCCTTTTAACTCACCGAGTTGAAGTGCTTTAACATTAAATTGTACATTATACATGTGTTATTGAGAAAGTATTTTAGCCAAGGAATTTTCCCTTTTTGGCACCGTATCTTGGTTTCACTAGCGACGATAGTTTAAGCTTACATTTTTCTTCACAATCGTGTTCTTCACAACAAAGCCATGTTGTTTATTTACAAGGAGGCTATGGTGGAGGAAATTTTGTTCCCTCATTATTTAATGTTTTGTCTTCTTATTTTCTATTTTAAGGCATGTTGATTAAGCTCCTTATCCAAGAACCATGATATAAGAATAGGTGTTCACCAAACACTTTCTTCTATTGTTACTTGAAGTCTTATGATGTGGATAGATAGATAATAGATATATGGGTTAAATACCAATAACCTCGTGTGGTTTCGAAAAATTACCAATCACCCTCCCGTGGTTTATAAAGCTACCAATCACCTTCCCATGGTTTGTTAAAAGTGGTAAATGCTAATTATTCTGTTAACTTTAACTGTACTAAGGGTATTTATGTAATTAAGTTGTAATAAATAGCCCATCTCATCATCTCTTTCATTCATACGTTTCTGTTTTTCTAATTTTTTTAATTTACATCTTACTAAAACATTCTTCATTATCTTCACCATTCCTTCATCATCTCCATTATTTAGATATTCTAAATCTATTAACATTCCCAACATCATTGCATTTGTCATCATTGTCGGAGTAATGACAAGACACAGTTGTTGGTGTTTGATGAAGGCTGAAGTCATGAAGAAGGTGGCAGTGACGCCTCCATCACCATCATCGTCGGAGAGTTGAAATTGTTTTTAGTTTCTGCCACTATTTTTCTGCAAATGTAGTGGTTTTTGTTGTTGTCGACAGATTGTTTCTATTGTGGCCCAGTGGGGTTGCGATTGTTACTGCGGTTGCGGGTTTGCTGTGGTGTTAGTGAGTTGATGGTGAGATTGAGGTGGTGGTGCTGATGCTTATGGTGAACAATGGTGGTGATGATATATATATATATATATATATATATATATATGCTTTTTGATTTTGAATTTGGTGGTTCTAAGGATGTAGTGTTGTCCGTGGTTGGAGTTGGTGGTCAGAGGCAATTGTTTAGATGGAAATAATAATTGTAATTAAAGGAGAATGTTAAAAAAAAAATAAAAAAAAAGTTGAAGATGGTAATTGTCATCGATCGAAGAATTAAAAAAAAGGTTTATTTAAATATAAAAGAAAAATAAGTCAATAAAATTTTATTTTCTAAAATTATAAAGAAAAGAAAGAGAAATTTAAAGACATTGTTAATTGAAAATTAGAGATTATTGAAAAATTAAATATTTTGGATATTCTTATTCATATAAAATGAAGAAGAGATAAATAAAAAAAAAAATAGGTCATGTGATATTATTAAGGGTATATATATGTCATTTCATAGTTATTGTTTAATGAAATGGTTGACTTTTTTATTTGACCGTTAAAGTTGACGGAAAAGTTAACTTTTACCATTAAAACAAACCATAGAAGGGTTATTGATAGCTTTCTAAACCACAGGAGGGTGATTGGTAATTTTCTATAACCACAGGAGGGTGATTGGAAGTCAACCCTAGATAGATAGATAGATTAACACTTCATTAGTTGACATCTCCTTAGTAATAGCTCCATTTTTGTCTCATAGAAAATAAAAGGAAAAAGGTCAACTATTGATGATTGTTAGACTGTCTCTTTACACTTTGATTAAAGTTAAGCTAAATTTATATTGGAGAGAGCAAAGATTGTTCTTGACCATAACCGTTTTCAAGAATTTTTAACTTCTTTTTCTTTTCTATAATTACGTTTAATTAGATTTATTTTTTGTTCCAACTATATTAATAATAATAGTGAATAATCAGCTACAAATAAGGATATTATAAAATCAATTATTGAAGAAGTTTTGTTGCCAGTTTTTACTTCCTCACTAAAGCATGGGTTCAATCACTTCTTTAAACTAAGTAGGGTTCTCGACCTTTTATTTATTTATTTATTTTTATTGAATTATTTGTTGATTTTTTTTAAGTCCTTGATGAAAATTTTAAAATATGAAATTTCATTTAATTATTGTGTATTCTTGATTACTTGTTTTTCAAGTAATTGATTTTGTGTAATTTTGGTTTTTTTTTTCCCTAAAGAATCTAAATTCTTAGTGTGAGTGTAAGTCTAATATTGTGTTAGCATTAATAAGTGTCCAACAAGGTTTTCATTTAAGTTCTTGTCTAACTTAATGATCTTGTTCAAGTTTACTTAGTGCATTTTTCTAAAGGTATAAAGTCTTAATTAATGAACTAAAGGTGTGAAAGACAATTTCTTTAAAGTGTTCATTCTCACACTACCTTTCTAGACATGAATTCAAGAAAAATACTTTTAGGATAAATAAAATTTTAAACAACAAAGTAGCAAGTCCTTTGATTGTTTAGAAAATGCCAAAATTTTGAATTTGGTCTTTCATTTGTCGAAAGTGATGTAGTAAGATAATATCACAATTTCCCAATCTATTTCAACTTTCTAATGTGCTTTTGACATCACTTACGACATTGCAAGTATATATATACATATATATTGACATGTGTTTTAAGATATGCTTTAAATTATGAAAATGTTGTATGATATTTCTTTTATTTATATGTAGGAACTATGCAATATAATGATGGGCATGTTGTGAACGAACAAGAAGCAAATTATCATATCGTTGAAGATGCAAATGCTGGAGGAAATAATGTTCATGTTTGATCACAATATATGTCTGTAGATTTTAACTAAATAGACAATTCATTAAGTGTCGAGCTACGGGAAATCGACAAAGAAGATCTACCTGGAAAGGGTGATGTAGTTGAAGATGCAGCCAAGGCTTATGGAAAACGGGGGCAAGATGCATTCACGGTGAGAAAGGTAGCAAAAGTTTGCTTCTAGAAATATTATCATCTGCCCCTAAAACCACCAGCCCCATTCACACATTCTTACTTCTTTCTTTCTATTGGTTTATGGGTTTTAAAATTTTCTTGGACTAGTTAAAAATTCTTTTAAGTTTTGGGACTAAATCGAGTCAAGTTCCAACTTTAGAGATTATTGGAATGAATTACTCTTTTTGTTCCTCAAATTTAACAATCTTAATTTGGTGTCTAAAATTCATAAACGGTTTGAAGTTGTATTAAATGCTTTTCTAAGCAAAATTTGAGCATCCTTCAACTAAAAGATTCATGTTAATAACTCAGGGGCCAATGGAGGAGCCAGATTTAGAATTGAAGGGGAGCGACTCACTAATAAGAAGAAATCTTTTTTCCTTATTATTAAATAAATATATGTAGCTATTAAATTATTGGATTGATAAACATAAGTATATAGATATGTAATAAATAAGGTATTATTTATTACTTTTAAATACTAATTGTAAATCTTAAGGAAGCGCAGACAATTGTATCTTAAGAACTTTCTTAGAAACGTTGTAAAATCTTTATAATCACTTAAATAAATAATCACAATTTATAAAATCATAAAATATCTTAATTATATTTAAATACATATACAAATTTTAAACTAATAATTAAATAATTTAAATTTCAAAATTATTTAAACATAGTCATAAATAAAATTTTATAAGTAATAGATATTTAATCATTATATTAGTAAACATCAACTTACAATTAACATATATATATATATGCGCATTTAGTTCAAAATAATTAATAACATTTCATCATAATATAAACTATGTAGTTAACAATAGATAATCGATCATAAACAAATATACACAATAATTTTAAATATTAAAAATAGTGGAAAAAAACATAAAACCAAAATAATAAATAAAACTCACCATCAAAGAGATATTAATAAAAGAGAGAGAGTAATTGAAACTTATGGTTGGTCAGGCTGAAAAGACCAAGAAAAATGGAGTTCTAATTCAAAAAATAACCCATGAAAATATTTTCAATATACTCCAATAGAATGCCAAGTACTTGGGTGGACGATGGTTGAAGTCTGGAGGTGTCCCCACATCACATGCGTCTTTTTTGTAATTGGTCTGTCAAAAGATTTTATTTTTTTTATTTTTTATAACTCTTAAGAGTTATAAATTTAAAAAAGTAAGAAAACCCAAACAGATAAGCACGGATGATAAAAACACTATTCATCTTCTTCATCACATTGGATTTTAAGAGTAACCTCTGCAGAGGGCAGTGAAATATTGGAGGTATATACCCTCTTCTCTGGGTACAAGGCCCGGCTCCCCCCGCCTAGATCCGCCACTGTCAGGGGCAGTAGAAAGTAAAATTTGCAATAGATGTAACTAAAGAGAAACTTTAAGTACAAATGTATGTCTAATTGAAAATTTTTAAGAAAACAATGGGATGTTTGACTGGAAATTTAAATTTCCATCTTCTGCCTTTGTGCCATAAATGTACATCTTATATGCTAGTTAGAAGGTGTTCATACTTTGCTAAAAAATGAATCTTAGACAATTCATAAACCGCTAGTGAAGTTTGAAAATTAAAATAAAAGTTTTAAACAAAGAAATATATTAAAAAGTCATTGGATTATTTTTAAAAAGCAAATTAAAATTAAGCATTATACATTGAATAGACTATTAAGATGTTTTGCAAATTGAATCACTGAAATACATCATTCACTGTAGAAAGTTATCCTTGCCTCAAGAAGGTTCTCAAGAGGTTACTATCAAATCTCATAAGCTAAGACCATATACAGTAAACTTCGTGGCTCTCATCTTTGTTGCCTATTCATATGATGAACACCTTAACCAACATACCACAAAAGAACAAGCCACAAAAATATATATCCTGGAGTAATTTTGAAGTTCCAAAATAGACACATAAGTCTTAATTAATAGGACCTATAAAACATGTGAGTCTTATCTGGCCATCAAATTGAAGGGAATTTTTTTTCCCCAATTATCTCCCATATATAACCTTTCTAAAAAACTACATCCCAAAAAAACCCTTTTCATACCCTGAAGAAGTCAAAATTTTGACAACGTCAAACAAAAAAGTTGAAGGAGAAAAATTCAAATACAAGCTGAATTAGAGAGATATCAAATGAGAAGAAAGAGGAAAACAATGAGCTGTAGAATCATTTGCAACTGTAGAACTCCCAAATAACGATGAGTTTAAGTATGTTTTTTACATTTTGATAGTGATGTTGTGGAATTGCTTACATGCAATTCAACAATGAATTGATGGAAATTATTGTTGAATTGACATAGGTTTTGTATGGTATCCCATTTAAAATAAAAAAATATTTTGACATGTGTTTTAAGGTGTGTTTTATATGAAGGTTAGAAATGTTGTATGGTATTTCACTTCTATTTATATGTAGGAACTATACAATATAATTATGGGTATGTTGAATGAACAAGAAGCAAATGATCATGTGGTTGAAGATGCAAATGTTGGAGGAGATAATGATCATGATGGATCTTAATATATGACTGTAGCTTTTGATCAAGTGCCAACTGGTCAGTATAAGCTTTAATTGAGTGCATGCACTCGGTAATGGATTGGGGTCCTTTTGTTAGAGCCTTAAAGGTGGCTTTCAACTGTTTGATATGGCTATGGGAGGGGCGAGCAAAGGTGTGAGCAAGGGTGTTCCAAGCCTCTTTTGTGGTGGTTGATCGAGATATGAGTGGAACAAGAGTAGGTTTAAGGTACCAATCAGGGCACTAAAAAGACTCTTATCCTGGTGTACTCATGTTAGGTATGTCGGATGGGGTTGGGAGGTTGTTTTGCTTGGTGATAGTGGGAGAAGGCACTGGGTGAGTTCCATCTAAGAATTTGAAGAGATTATACCCATCAAGGGTGGCCTCTATTTGAAGCTTCCACGAGAGATAATTGATGGAGGTAAGCTTCAGGATATTGGAGAGGATTACTACTATGAGTGGACTGTCGGAATCGACTTCGTTCGGAATCGTGTGTGGGGAAGTCATGATAGAGATTTGATATGCTTTGGTAAGGAGAGGAAAGGAAAAAAAAAAAAAAAGGACAATTGATGAGGAT
This sequence comes from Leptodermis oblonga, assembly GCA_016801395.1. Classification (NCBI taxonomy): domain Eukaryota; kingdom Viridiplantae; phylum Streptophyta; class Magnoliopsida; order Gentianales; family Rubiaceae; genus Leptodermis; species Leptodermis oblonga. The sequence goes on from CM028752.1 coordinate 13,861,619, forward strand.
TATACCTAGCTTTGATACCATGTAAGGTTTAAGAAAATAATTATTCTTCATTGATGAAGAGTACATGTCATAATACAAGGGAAGCTAAAATGAGAATCTAATCCTACCAAATCTGCAGCAACCGTATACACATTTTACCATTGATGAAACACATGTTTACCATTGCTAGTATGCTTTTGGCAAGAACTTTTGTCAACGACCATTTAAAAATATAAATTAAAATTCATCGACTAATAAAAACTCTTTTTAAGTTTTGGGACTAAAACGAGTTCAAGCACCAACTTTAAAGATTATTGAATTGAATTACTATTTTCGTTCCTCAAATTTAAAAATTTTCAATTTAGTGTCTAAACATCATAAACGGTTTGAAGTTTTATTAAATGCGTTTATAACGCAAATTTGAGCATCCTTCGACTAGCACGCAAAACGCATGTTAATAACTCATGGGAACTAGATTGAAAGTAAAATTTGCAATACTCTAGATGGAACTAAAAAGAAAATTTTAGTATACATGTACGTTTAATTCAAAATATTGAAGAGAATCAATACGACGTTTGACAAGAAATTTAAATTTTCGTCTTCTACTTTTGTGCCATAAATGTGCGTGTTATGTGCTAGTCAGATGGTGCTCATATTTTGCTAAAAATGCAGCTTAGAAAATTCATAAATCGCTAGTGAAGTTTAAAGATTAAAATCAATTTTTTTGAAATTTTAAAACCCATAAATCAATAGAAAGAAAGAAGTCATAACGCGTGAATAGCGCTGGTGGTTTTTGGGGCAGATGATAATCTTCTGAGAAGCAAATTTTTGCTACCTTTCTCACCGTGAATGCAGCTTGCCCCTGTTCCCATAAGCGTTAGCTGCATCTTCAACTGCATCACCCTTTCCAGGTAGCTCTGCTTTGTCGATTTCTTGTAGCTTGACACTTAATGAATTGTCTACCTGGTCAAAATCTGTAGTACAGAGATATATTGTGATCAAACATGAACATTATTTCCTCCAACATTTGCATCTTCAACCATACGATAATTTGCTTCTTGTTCATTCCATCATTATATTGCATAGTTCCTACATATAAATAAAAGTGAAATACCATATAACATTTTCATAATTTAAATCATATCATAAAACACATGTCAAAATATATATATTTCAAAATGTCATACCATACAAAATCTTCCACAATAATATCCATAAATTCATTGTAAAAACGCATACAAGCAACAAAAGATCGATCACATATCAACATTACTATCAAATTATCAAAAGTTACTTAAACTCACTGTCACTTGGGAGTTCTACAATTGCAATTGATTATTCTGCTCTTTTCATTGTCTTCCTCTAACTTCTCCTTGGATATCCCCCGAATTTGGCTTGTAATTAAATTATGCTCATTCAACTTTTATGTTCGACGCCGTCAAACTTTGGACTTCTTCAGGGTATAATTAGGATTTTTTGGGATATTATTTCTTAGAACGATAATGTATTTGACTAGCACATAAGACGCACATTTATGGCACAAACGAAGAAGATGGAATTTAAATATATTTTGACGATGCTTTAAGATATGTTTTAAATTAAGGTTTGAAATGTTGCATGGTATTTCACTTTTATTTATATGTAGGAACTATACAACCCAATGCATGGTGGTCTATGATACTAAAAGATAAGTATAATTATTATGAAAATATTATTTTAAAATTTTTTTGATATTATGTTTAACATAGAATGTAGATAAAATGTTTTAATATTTTAATCTAATATTTAAAGTAGAAATGTAGATAAAATGTCTTAAATAGTGGATTTTTTTTATTTTTTACATAACCATTTTCTTTCACACTTGAAACTTGAATCAGCTGAAACAATCATATATTAATAATATGTTACCATAAAACAAGATTCAAAATATGACAATAAATTCTTGATTTCCAAAAAAAAAAAAAAAAATTTAATGATAACAGTTAAATAAGTAAATATTATGAGTGAACCTTTTTTTTTGGAATTAAATTAGAAAGTATTTTGAAAAGGAAAAGGTGAAGAGAAGTAAGTGGTCTCTCTTATCAAAATTAAAATAAATTAGATAGTCTATTTTGTAACTTTTATTGAAAGCAATCATTGTCTGCAATATCCAATGATATTAATTAAAAGCTCAAGCAACAAGCTCATCCAACTTAATTGCAGCAGGACCGACCATTATTATTGAACGATTTGCACTAATTACAACAGAAGTCCTAAAACACCAAGATGTGGAAAACCTTTTATGATTGCAACACTTCTTTTCATTAGAGTTTAGGAGTACAGCTCCAGCACCAACTTGGTTTGAATTTCCTGCAGTGTGTAACCATTATTGTTGAATACAAGCTTCAGTTTTGTAAGGTCAAAAAGTTGAGTTCTAAATGATTGCAGGCTGCTCCAGTAACAATGAATAAGCTGCTTATTTTTTTGCCGCTTCTTTCCCATTATTCTCTGGTGACAATGGAACTCTTGCTCTGATTCGCAAGAGTGATATCCTGCTCATTCTAGTAAAGAAAGAGTTCGATGCATTCTGCACGAAGGGTATGAGACATCTGAATTTTCTTAAGGCTTCAACTGGACCAAGTGTACATAATAAAATTTTAAAATCACCCTGAAGACTTACCAGAGAGGCACCATCTGCAAAAAACAAATTTGAGCTAGGTAAGAGGTTTCATTGCTCCAACTTTAAACCTTGAAAGCTAACATTCTAGAAAGATCAAGTACGCAAGTTACAAACCATTGTAAACCTATTCTCAACATTCTATCCTCAATCACACATAATTATATCTACATTGAGATAATCAAATCAAATGGTAATTGGTAGCAAGTGTAAAATGCCAAAAAAGAAATCCATGTAACTGCTATTGATATTTTTTCTCCTTAGGGTGAATGCCTAAAACGATTTGTTTAGTAGAGGAGAAACCTTAACTGTCAAACGTGGGAGGACAATCCATAATTAAATTCTAACCACTAGATGAAAAAGGCATTCCCCAATTATATCATATATTAGACATCAACAATCTCACACATTCACACTTCTTCCAACTTATCAAGCGGAATGGTAACACAGTAGGAAGTTCTCATTCGAATAAATTTCTTACTAAATATCTCTTCTAAGCTGGTCAAAAAGGTTTAACTATGTATCAGAACTTATGACAAATTCCAAAATGAAAACCTGTATTTATAAAGGCATCAAATAGGGAAAATAAAATAGTTTCTTATAAAGTGAGGTATTTTACTGTTATTTGGCATAGCATGTGAAACTTGCCAATGTACTGACCCAATCCATGATAAATCCACTGGAGTAAATTCCATAAATTTCCCAAGAAGGATTACAAATCACCATACTTCATAAAATAACTAAATAAAATTCTATGGTAATTGTAGAACTATAACTCTAACTTTTTTCATTGCTTGAGAGGGGTTCTTTTGCTGCGTCGTATGACCGAAACACCATTTTTTCATAATCATTTACCCGAATAATTATTATCTCTTAAATGCATTTCTTGATCAAATGTAAGAACCCTAAATTAATTAGCATGCAGGATGCACATTTATAGCACATGCAACAATTAACTAAAGTACTAATGACATAAACAACTATGAAGAGGTACATATAATCATTGAAAATAACAAGCAATAAATAAGATAACTATTGATTAAAAAATATAAGTCATTCAACAAAAATATCATAGTTTTAGTAAACAATAATTATTGAATGGGTAGTACTCTAAAAGTAATCCACCAATAAAAGCGACGACATAGCTGAGACAAAACCAAGTATATTTGAAAACAAGAACCTAAAACTAAAATGGTTCTAGCCACACTACAAAACATCACCCCATTATACAACTAGTTCTTGTCAAAATTTGATAATTTATTCAAATCATGAATTGATGCATTAAAGTATAAAAATTATTGGTTGAAAAACAAAGCAGCAATAGTGGTGGTGCAATTTAACATGTTGTGACCATGTCACCGACAAATATCGCACTTGTAAGTTTTTGCCGTATACAAGATTTAATGTCAATAAGTGCTCAAGTTAGACAAGTATACACATTACGATTCACATGTGAATTATAAATAATAAATGTTAGTTCACCTTTAGGATGGATGCAATAGTGCTATTTGAAGCAACAACCTCTTGACCAAGTGTTTTCGATTGTAAAACATCATTTTGATTAATGTATGAGATTATTTCATGGTCTAGACCTCTTACACTTTGAACTTCTATAGTTGGTGGAGCTGAAACATAATAATTGACAATCTTAGGTTGAGTAAGGATTTGAGTACCATGAGTTACAACTACTGCACTTTAAACTTCAATAGTCTCTAGACCACCAACAGATGAATGAACCACCTCAAACTTAACAAAGATTTGAATACCATGTATGATTAATTATCCTTTCCAGTCATTGATGTTAAGTTTTCTCACCAGAATCATTATTTGCATTTGCATGAACTTTTTGGGGCATTTTCCAGTATTTTGGCCAGCTTCGTTACAGAACCTTCACTTGTCAGTCTTATATCCTACCCCAGATAAAATTTTGTTTCCCTTCTTCATTTCATATTTTCCTTTATAACCTCTTTTGGATCATTTCTTCTAGTTGTTTTGAGACTGTCAGTAAGCTTAATTTGCTAAGGATATAGGGCTGTAGCCTAATTCATATATACCCACAAATCTTGTCCATTGGTAGAGTTCCTAACATTTTTAATTTTCTATTTTTTCATTTTAAAAATAAGCCATTGGCTTTTTAATATGTTCATACAAAAAATTTAATTTAATCTTCAAACTTCACTACTATTTATGAATTATCCTAGAAGCATTTTTTAGCAAAATATAAATATCTTCTAACTAGCACATAAGACGCACATTTATGGCACAAAGACAGAAAATGAATATTTAAATTTCCACTCAAACACCCAACTAATTTTCTTCAAAATTTTCAATTAGTCATACATTTGTATTAAAAATTTCTCTTTAGCTCAATCTTTTGAAAATTTTACTTTCAACCTACTGTCCCGTTTTATGAATGTGCATCTTGCATACTAGTCAAATGATGCTCAAATTTAGATTAAAATAGAGTTTAATACAACTTCAAACCATTTATAATGGTTAGACTCTAAATTTAAAATTATAGAATTGGAAGAACGAAAAGAGTAATTCAAACCCATCATTATATTGTATAGTTCTACATATAAATGAAAGTATCATGCCATACAACATTTAAAACCTTAATTTAAAACATATCTTAAAATAAATTTCAAAATATAGATATTTCAAAATGTGATACCATATAAGACCTTAGTCAGCTCTACAATAATTTCCATAATTTCAGTGTAGATATGCATATAAGTAAAAAAAGATCGATCAAATATAAACATAACTATCAAATTATCAAAAGTAACTTTGTTAATTTTATATGGGTAAATTGGGTCATCGAGTCATTACTCATTTTGATTTAACGGGTATTTTAATCGGGTAAAAAAAAGGGCGAATGACAATTACCCCTCATATAATACCCCGTGTGACAGTTACCCTATTGTATTTTCATAATACACAGTTACCTCCTTATAATCTTGGACTAAAGTGTCACTTGGATGGAAAAATCCATTACTAACGGTGTTAAGTTTTAAAAGCAGAAAATACCTTAAATACCCTTCATATTAGGAGAAAAAAATCTCCTCCCTCCTCACGTTGCCGACACCTTATCCATCATCATCTGTCTAAAATTACAGCAACATAAAAATTACAGCAAAACTTTGACACCAACTTAGAAATCTAAAGAAAGAATTAAAATTATAATAACTGCAGCAACATCAACTGTTGCCTATTTTGAAAATAAAATCTTCGAAACACACACCCTTGTTGGAAAAGATTGTCCATTTCATTCATACCATTGTACCCTCCTTCGACAAACATGTTGTGCATGCTACTTATGATAAGAGTGTGGTTTTTGAAATTTTTTTTAATTGAACAAAAAGTTAACGAAAAAAGAAAACATGATAGGTTATAGAATATAAAAAAAAACACACCCAGAAGAAAAAAAGAATTCGACCATATAAATAAATTTGATTTTTGTTTCTTAAATCACAAATCACAACAACAACTATGAATAGCAAATTGTGAAAGCTTGGGATTCAATTAATGGAAATAAAATTGCATCTTAGACTTGAAATCATTCAGCCCATTATTGGCGACAAATTCTATTTGAGGGTAAAACTCCAAAAAGTCCAAGTCAAGCCCCCAATACAAAACTAAGAGAATTACATAGGTCTCTTCAATTTGCGATAGAGTTTCTCCCTTCTCGCCAGAATTTTGGAGTCATTGTAGAAACCCTTCTTGCCAAAATTTTCCTGCAGCTGCTACAAAATTCTTAACACTGCCGCAACCTTTTCGGCATTGCGACCCTTCTGGCTGATCAACTTGAGTTTCCTCCTTTGATTTTCTACAGTTGTGCAGACTAATGTGTTTAGGTGGGAAGGTTAATTTCGGGATAAATAATTGGTTTCATCATTTAAATTTTCCTACTCTCAATTTTTCATTCGTGTATCTCACTCACGGTTAGTTTTAACTTTTTTCATGCAAATGACATTTTAGTCCAATATTATAAGAATGTAACTGTGTATTATGAAAATAGAGGGGGGTAACTGTCTCATGAGGTATTATATAGGGCTGGCAATCTCTGACACGACACGAAAACATGACACAAACCCGACACGATATAAGCGGGTTAGGGTTGAGCCTTAGTGGGTTGGCGGTTATTTGGGTTGACCCGAATAACATGAATAACTAAACGGGTAAGGTTAGGGTTGAGAAAGTTGACACTTAAACCCACTAACCTGAACCCGACATGAGAAATTATTGCTACAACACAAAAACGCGACACGAACTCGATACGAACACGAAATGTTCGCGGATTAAATGGGTCGACACGAATAATTAAACGGATAAGGTTAGGGTTGAGGGGTGTCGACACGGGAACCCGCTAACCCAAACCCAAAGATGAGATTATATAAAGGGGTAACTGTCATTTGCCTTAAAAAAAACTGCATTTAGACCTATATAAAAAAATGTGCTCATAAAATAACCCGTCGGGTCACTATATAAACACTCGCACACACACATGTTAAACCGATAGAGCGACCGTTTAACAAGACGTGGCAACTCGTTTAACCACATGGGGCGAACCGGTTACCCCAATAGGTCGAACCGTTTAACCCATACATTTTTCTAATTTAAAAATTGTTATTTAAATTTATTGTAATTTTTGTTCTTAAATATGTTTAAGATAAATCTTATGCGAGTGAATTTGGTCAATCCGTGGTTCATTGGGTCATGACCCTTTTGGCCTATTGTGTTGACCTAGTCAACCCAATATTTAAGAAAAATAAAACTAACTTAAAATTAATGTTGTATTTTTTAAAATATATCTTAAATTTATTTGAGATGGACAAATCGAGTCATAACACACTTGGCCCAATGAGTTAACCCGTTTTACCAGCAAGTCAACAAAATTTTTTTTCTTAAAACATGTATTACTTAAAATTGATATGATTTTTATTTTTAACTATGTCTTGAATTAATCTTATATGGGTGAATGAGGTTATTTTATGGATCATAAGTCATGGCCAATTTAATTCGACGAATTGACTCATTTTAGCAACTCATGTTTTTTTTCTTTAATTTTTACTTAAACAGTGTTCACTTTTTTGTGGAAAAGAAAAAAAAAAGAGTGTATTGTGCATCTAAAGAAAGGGAAAAAAAATAAAAGAAAAAGAAGAGGGCAGGGGTAGCATATGCGTGTAAGAGTTAGAAGGGAAAAAAAAAAAAAAGAAAGAGAAAGAGTGGTCTGGGTAAAGTTCAGGCCTCGTGGGAAAAAAAAGGGGGGAAGTAGTTGCATGTAATGTTGTAACCTTACATATATTACAAACTAAATATTTTTCAACAAGTTGAACATAAAATCACACAAAATCCAAATGGAATTTGGTTAGCTCTCAAATGCAAAGTCCATCGGATCTTTCTTTAGTTTGTACTGAACACTGTTGGGTAGATAACTAGAGCTAAGTTGGGGTCTACCTCAACTCGGCACAAGGTTAAAGACAAATCTCAACCTAGCACAGATAACACCAAATCCTTGCAGGTAAAGACAAACTCTAGTACAAAATCTTGATAGGCATACATGCCGTAAAACCATTGGTGTACAGGTAATGATGCTTAAGAGAGTGGAAGGAGGCTGTTAGTGACAAGTGGTGTCCATTTAAGCTAGTAGAACCACAAGCCGAGTTGGTTTTGGACCACAAGGCAGGGACCAATTCAATCCAGTATTCCAACTCGACCACCGCCACACAACTCAGTCACTGCCACCAAGCTATCTCATACTTGCAAAGGTGAGTGATTTTTTACTAAGTGAATAGCCATTATGACTTGAGTTTGGGCTTCGATAGACTTGATCATCGGAGCTTAACCTGGGATTCTAGTCCCAGAAGCAGATAACTTGAAGAAGAAGAAGGTCCATTGCCATCCACCAGTGAAAATGAGTCGTAACAATTGGCGCCGTCTGTAGGTCTTGGAGTTTTCAATGAAGAAGTAAAAGGTTGAACATCGATTCTGTTCTTGTCAAAGGATACATGATAGACTCACAGCTTCTTTGTCCTCAGTGGAAGAAAGAGATGTTGAAAGGCAGAAGAAGCTAGAAGAAATTCTAGCCAACTATGAGGTGTACAAGAAGATTCATGAAGAACAGATGAGGATTCTCCAGGAAACTGAGCGTCATTCGAAAAGGGAAAAATGATGTTGATGTCAATATAGTTCTGGACCAGCATGAGCAGTTGCAACCTTTCCCATTGCTGCCAAATAGAGAAGCTCATTGGGGAGTTGGATTTCAAGCAAGACTGGAGAATGTCTTCAGTCTCACAGAGCGTCAAGCTCAGATACAGGGTCCTCAAACTTTTGTTTCAGTACAAGGTGAACATGCAAGGGGTCATCAATATCGTTCTTCATCCCCCAAGTAACCCGGCATTGTCACCACTGTAGAGTGAAGTCAGATAATCCACCTCATCAGGGAAGAGAGGTTGAGATTCCCAGAGGGACAGTCCTTTAAACAGTTACACTACCAGGCCGAGCCCCAATCGGCCAAGTGATTCCTCATCCTCAACTCAATCGGGGTTAACCAAGACTGGCATCTTGTGAACAAGGAAACAATGACTATTGGGAAATGGCTACTCCCTTTAGTTGGGAAATTGAAGCAGAGCCTTTTTTCTAACAATTTCAAAGGATGGCCAGCAATCGAGATGTACAATGGGTTTGGTAACCCTAAGCAATATATGGCATATTGTGATTCCAAGAGGCAAGCTTGGTATTTATCAAATGCAAACAAGTGTATTGTTTTTCCCATGATGCTAAAAGGAGCAGCTTGGCATTGATACACTTCTTTGCCAAGGAATTCCATCAATTCCTAGGCAGAGTTCACTAAACTCTTTGTATCAAATTTTATGGGTTGTATGTTCAGTGAAAAAACTCCAATCCCAGTTGATGGATATACTACAGGGGTCTACCTGAAAGTCTGCAGGAGTTCGTGATTAGGTTCAACCAGGAAGTTGTTGGAGTGATGAACAAGTCAGATCTCTTAATGGCGGCATCCTTTATTCACAGAGTTAGGAGTGGATATCTCAATAGGGAGGTGGTTACGAAGCCATCTAGGATGTATACTAAATTGATGGCAAGGACATCTACTGTATCCGAGTTGAACAATCTAAGTTCTTAAAACAAACTTGGGAGAAAGAAATCCAGGAACTTCAGTTGAACAGAGAGCACAAACATTTAAGAGTGGAGACAATCAGAACTTCTAAAAAGGGTGTCAACAAGGTTAAGTGTTAGCTACCACGGTCGGAGGAGTAGGAAATATATAAGGATAAACTGATACAGGTAAATGGTGCACTTTCCACAGGAACACAACCCACAACATTGTGGATTGCAGAAATCTAAGAGGATCCATGGAAGGACAAAATGCCTCGGGTAAGTGGTGCACTTTCCATGAGAGCTCGGGGCATAATATAGAGGATTGCAAAAATCTTGGTCAAAACCAAGATGGAACTTGGAGAGGCAGAAAATGTAGCAAATGCTGGTTTAACGATTACAGGGGTCGAGGTCGTGGCCAACATCAACCCGGCTGAGGTCAGAATCAACCCGACGGGGGTCAAAATCAACTCGGCGCTGTGCAAAATGCACAGCTAGCCCTTTCACCTCCTCTGCCAGCACCTGTGAATGTCACAGAATTGGGACTAGCAGCCACTATCCATGTAATCTCGGGAGGTCCAACTTATGGAGACTCAGCAACTTAAAGGAAGAAATTCATGCGGGATAATCAGAACGATAGTCAGAAGTGGAAACGCTTATCAACAACTCTGCCTATCACTTTCATAGATACCGACTTGGCCGCTACAGGAAGAGCTGATGACCCGGTGGTGATTGAGGCATATGTAGCCAATTTTAAAGTCCTCAAGGTCTTGATAGACACAGGAAGCTCTGTAAACATCATGACTCATCATGTTTTCACTCGATGCCAATTCAAGATGATCGGCTTGAAAAAGGTAGAACCCCTCTCGTCGGCTTCAACAACCAAGGGGCCGCTCCATTGGGGAAAATCACCCTCATTGTCACTCTAAATGAAGGTTCCAAAGTTCGGACAGAAGTGTTGGAGTTCATGATAGTGAAAGATGCATCATCCTACAACATGTTCTTGGGCAGACAGGGGATCAAACAGTTTCAAGCTATTTGCTCAACCTTCCATCAAGCAATCAAATTTCCAACTCTAACAGGGATAACTACAGTACGAGGGGATGTGAAGCAAGCCAGGGAGTGCTACATGGTATCCATGAAACACGTTGATAGCAATTCGGAGGTGCTAACTGTAGCAAACTTGGAACCTCCAGGAGAAGATTACCAGGTAACTATGGAAGTAGGGTCCCCGGTAAAGGAGATAACTTTTGTCCGATGGTAAGTCAGTCTGGGTTGGCCAGGGACTTGCCTTACAAACTGGAAGCTGAATTAAAAGAAGATCTTGGTGGAATTCATTAATCTTTTTGCACGATCATCCGAAGACATGCGTGGAATCCCTAGAAAAGTAATTGAGCACTGGTTGAACATTAATCCGAAAGTAAATCCCATGAAGCAGAAAAGGAGGAATTTCGCTGAAGAATGTGTGGCTACCATGGAAAAGGAGGTTGATAAGCTCCTCCATGTTCTACTCATTCGAGTAGTGGAGTTTTCGGAGTGGCTATCCAACCCGGTAATGGTCCAAACGGGATTTGTCTTGGAGAATGTGCAAAGTTTTCACAAATTTGAACAAAGCATGTCCAAAGGATCACCATCCAGTACCCCACATAGACACCCTTTGTGGATTCTATAGCCGAGTTTCGTTTCTTGTGTTTCTTATATGCGTATAAGGGATATCATCAAATTTGGATGTTCAAAGGAGATGAAGAGAAGACTTCATTTATTAAGGAGAAAAGAATATACTACTATATCACTATGCCTTTCGGACTGAAGAATGCAGGAGCTACATTTCAAAAGGTTGGTCAACAAGATTTTCAAACCTCAACTTGGAAGAAACATGGAGGCTTACATTGATGACATGTTGATCAAAAGCTGGGATGCCTCCAGTTTCTTGGCCTATGTGAGGGAGACTATGGAGGTGCACAGGAAATTCCAACTCCAACTCAACTTGAAAAAATGTGTATTTTGGGCTTCTTCAGGAAAGTTTTTAGGGTACATGGTGTTAGAACAAGGAATCGCCGCCCAGCCAGAAAAGGTCAAGGCAATGATGGACATGAAGCCGCCCAAGTCGGTAAAAGATTTACAGAAGCTGACGGGTCACCTGGTAGCTTTGACCAGTTCCTATCCAAGTCGGCAGAGAAATCATTGCCGTTTCTTCAAGTTTTAAAGAAGGAAGAGAAGTTCAGCTGGACAGAGGAGTGCCAACAGGCATTCGTCGAGTTGAAAAAGTACTTGTCTCGACTTTCCCAACTTGTCATGCCAGCACTGGTGAAAAGCTATTTGCGTACTTGGTAGCAGCTTTTAGATGACTTCAGCCTTTTTTCAAAGCTCACCCAATTACAGTGTTGACAAATTCACCTTTGAAACAAGTACTTGAGAAACCTGGTGCGTCGGGATAACTTATTAAATGGGCCATTGAGTTATCTGAGTTTGGAGCTACTTCAAACCATGAATGGCGATTAAAGGCCAAGCATTAGTTGATTTCTTGGCTGAAGATTGGAGCATGGAAAAGGAGCTTGGTAAAGAGAAGGAAAGAGTACAGAAGGCTTGGACATTGTTTGTAGATAGAGCTTCGAGCAAATCCGGAGTAAGTGATATGAGTTGTTTTGAAACGCCTCACGTTGCGGAAGTCGACTGCCACGGAAGGATCGAACTTGAAAGGTCACAAACTTACTTTGTTAGAGACTCAAAATTCCTTACTTAGCCTAGGTGAGACTAGCTCTTTTATTCCTAACTAGATAGAAGAAGAGGTGAACCAACCGAAATCTAGGCGGAGCAAGTAACCTAGAAATCCTAAGTTCAGGAACTTGTAGAGTTATCAATACATAACAAACACACAAGCTCAAAATAATAAAGTGGAGAACCAAAAGTAAAGGATAAACCTCACAATTATACTATGAATTCTAGAGTGTTATGTTTTTGGCTGCCTCCTATTTATAGGGATAACTGTAGTAAAAAATTACAAGGATAAGGAAATAAATCAAAAGTGGAAACCAATGAGAGTTGGAATCGGATTACAAACCAAATTCGAAAAGGAAACTCGAATAAGGTAGGTACGAATTTTGGTTGTCTCCTTTAAAGAGGAGACTCGAAAATTCACAAGAAATAAATTAGGAAAAGGAAAGCTTGAATTTGGTAGCTTGAAGAGAAAATCCAAATTCAAGTTGGAAAGAAAATCTACTTGGAAAAGGAACTAATAATTAAGTCAAGTTGTAACCAATTAAGGTAACTTAACTTAATTATAATTATTATTGGAAAAGGAAAACATGCACTTTCCAAATCCTTCTCAGATTCTAGAAGCAAGAAACTTGCAAAAATTTGCAAGAAGCCTGAAGGCTTGCGCGCGCGGATCCGTTGAGGAGGCAGGCTGCGATGGGCCGCGGCGTGGGCTTGTGATTTGTAGGCTTGCGCTGTAGGCTTCTTCGCAGTCTATTTATGATATTCGCTATGCCAACTTGAGAAGCTTGGATACTCTATGGATTGTCCTAAAGTGTGATGGAGCATCAGTTGTGGATGATATTAGGGTCCCTCTTAAAGTTAAAGGACTTTTGTGGACTTTTCGTGGATCGAGCCGTTGTTGTTTCCTGGGCTTTGCAGGATGACTGAACTCGAGCTTCTTGTCTTCTGGCAGAAATGTCTGGGACTTGGGTTGAGATAGGTGGCACTAGCCCTACTATGGTAGTAGTAGTTTGGATGCCTGCATCATTCCCTTGCGACACTCCTGTGAATCTGAGTTAAGAGAAAACTAATGGGGGAATCAAGTGGTTTACCAAATGAGATCTCAACACACCTCTCCCTTGCGACACTCCTGTGGATCTTGCCTGTGAACGTTCCCCTGGGGATGTTTTGCAATTGAGTTAACTTGTAACTGGGTTGTGGCAAAAGGATGCCGTGCCTTGCACGGTCAAGAGTGGGTGCGATGTGCATCGTTCATTGCTTCGGGCTTGGCCTGGGGTTATTGTTGCTCGGCCACACATTGGTCGGCGTACTTTACCCTATCTGCTTGTTGGCGAATGAGTGCTTGCTTGTCCATACTTTGTTCTAGGTCCCACTTGGCAAAGATTGCGGCTATTCTGAAACGCTTACTCCTCAACTAGGTGAAGGGTATGTAGTAGAGGATCGGGTTCTTACCTTGGCGTGGAACTCTGAAGCTGTAGGAGACGTCATCATATTCTACTTGGACATCATAGATTCAAGGGCGACCGAGTAGGATCTGGCTGTTTCGCAGGGGGGTGACATCGCAGAGGACTCGTACTCTTAAGCAGCCGATCTGAACCTCGCTCATTACTTGATGACGCACGTGGAATTGCTGCACGTCACTGATCCCTTGGAGCTCGTAGGGCCAGGGGTGTCTTGTTAGCTCGAGATTTAGCTTGCTAACAAGTAAATCACTGATGATGTTGGTGCATGATTCCCCATTGCTAGCCAGAATAACCTTCTTTCCATTGGCCGTGACTTGGGTATGGAAGTCGGTGATTTGGGTAGACTGTGCACAGTCGCAGGATGGAGTGGGTAGGTGGTTAGTTAGTGGTGTGGAAGGCCATTGAGGAACTAAGGCGGGGAAGTCGTCCTTCCCTCTGGAGTCAGTAGTGACCTTCAAGACGACTAGTGGTTTGCAGTTAGGTACTTGTCGGGCTGTTTTCCGTGACACAGGCTCGAAAACGTGAACAGCTTCACCTGCTGGGGCAACGTAACGGTGAAGGCAGTGTCATAATGGGCTTGTACCTTGTAGAGCCATGGGCGGCCGAGTCCTAGGGGATTGTCCTGGAATGGGACAATATCGCATACAACGTCGGTCTTAAAATGACCCACCTCTATATGACCATTTTCTAAAATCGTACATGGAAAGTTTCCTGTACATTGAAAGGAAGATCATATGGCTATGGGTGCTCGACCAAGGGTAGTCTCCAGTTGTCCACTATAATGTCACTGATTAGATTGAAACAGTTTCCCCCATCAATTACCAGAGTAACCTTTATTCCATTAACCTTGTCAAGGGTCTAGAACACGGTAGCTCGCTTGAGTGCAGTCGTCATGCTGCTTGGAGATATACCTGCGTAAGACAAGTTTTCAGTAGGTGATAATAACCTCACCCCCTGTCCCCTAAGTGTTTCAACTAAAACTACGCACTTCCTAGTGTTTCGCTCTAATTGGCTTTTTCAAGACTTGTTCAAAGTCACTCTGCCTTTTACCTCTCACTCCTTTACAATGGTCTTATATCAATTTTGAGCAAGGATATAAATAAGCAGATTCACTCAAACAAGCAACAAACTTAGGCAAAAATGAAAAGTAATTCTCAAAATAGGGGCTGAACCTATTTTGGTTTTGAGGTGTGGAAAAATATATTTTCCAGTAATTGTTTCAAACTAGAAGTGCTCAATGAGGAGATTCGGGGAGAAGCCGTCAATCTCAAGAAATTAATGTAATGCACACAACAAAAAAATCTGAAATAATTTAAGATCTAACGTCTAGGTTGCTTGAAAAGAATTCAAGCTAGGTAATTTGTAGGGCAACTCAGAATGAGTAGAAGTCAAGAACGAATAGCAGAGTTGAAACAAATCAGGAAAACTACCCGAGATGTGATTACCTTCCTAATAGGTAATCAAAGAAATCAATCCCCACTATATGAAATTAACCTCCCAAATTAAGCACACAGACTTGGAGTTGAGTCTTAGCTGAGAATAACCAGTGCCAACTTTAAGCCCTGAAATGGCAATTCTGCTCCCCCCCCCCCCCCCGGAGGGTAAAATCGTAATTGCTTTTAGGGTGTCAGGGTCTGATTAAAACCTAAACTCTTGCAGCCAGGATCATCCAAATTCCTTATGGGAAATAAGGAGACTCCCAATTTAGAATCGTTTACTTAGGTTTCAAAAATCGTTTTACTGTGGGTGGTAGGGGTTCGAAAAGGATAGTAGCACTACCGACGTTGCAAAGCCAATTTAAAATTCCAATGTAAAGATCTAACCTTCAAATGGTTACTGCAATTAAAACCAAGGGTATCCGAAAAGAGAACTAGGTCCCTAACAACACAAGGAGAGTCGCAAGAACCTAGGGTTTTTCGAAAGCCTTAGAATCGAAAAGAGATCAACCTTTGGCGATACAAAACTTTTAAAACACTTTTAAGACACAAAGGCGGAATCTTTCAGTACTATTCAACCAACAAATTATTCTAACAATTTGTAACACAACAGGAGTGTTACTATCACACTGAAGCACAAAATCGCAAAAAGAGAGGAAGATGAAAACCAGGAGAGAAAAATCACAAATCATAATATTTGATGCTTTTTTATTTTTCAACTTTTGTTTTCTTTATCTTTTTCTGATTTCTTCTTTTCTTTTAACCAAACTCTTTTTCTTAATTTTCCCAGCAAGAAAATTATATCTAGGATTTAGGTTAAGATAAAATCGATTTTTATTGCTAAATCTGAAAATAATGCAATGCTTCCCCTTTTTTTAAATTAATCTTCAAAAAAAAAATTTCAGCATGCAAGGAATCATCTTTATTCTCAATTAATTTTTCAAGGAACCATGTAAGATACCAAGTTTGATATGAAAACAATTTTCATACAAGAAAAATTAGAGAGAGAGAACACCTTATGAGTTCAACTAAGTTATTCCGATATTCCTCCTACCAAACAAGCTCACCTTGCCTTTGATACCAAATTTGATGTGAGTTGTTGTAAATCGCCCCATGTTGCGGAAGTCGAATGCCAAGGAAGGATCAAACTTGAAAGGTCACGAACTTACTCTCTTAGAGACTCGAAATTCCCTACTTAACTTAGGTGAGACTAGCTCTTTTATTCCTAACTAGATAGAAGAATTAAGAGGTGAATCAACAGAAATCTAGGCGGAGCAAGTAACCTAGAAACTCTAAGTTTAGGAACTTGCATAGTTATCAATACATAATAAACACACAAGCTCAAAACAATAAAGTGGAGAACCTAAACTAAAGGATAAACCTCACAATTATACTATGAATTTTGAATTGTTATGTTTTTGGCTGCCTCCTATTTATAGGATAGGAGTAGTAAAAAATTGCAAGGAAAAGGAAACAAATCAAAAGTGGAAACCAACGAGAGTTGGAATCGGATTACAAACCAAATTCGAAAAGAAAACTCGAATAAGGTAGGTGCGAATTTCAGTTGTCTCCTTTAAATAGGAAACCTGAAAATTCATAAGAAATAAAATAGGAAAAGCAAAGCTTGAATTTGGTATCTTGAAGAAAAAAATCCAAATTCAAGTTGGAAAGAAAATCTACTTGGAAAAGGAAACTAATAATTAAGTCAAGTTGTAACCAATTAAGGTAACTTAACTTAATTATAATTATTTTTGGAAAAGGAAAAGGAAAAGGAAAACATGCACTTTCCAAATCCTTCTTGGATTCTAGAAGTAAGCAACTTGCGAAAATTCGCAAGAAGCCTAAAGGCTTGCGCATGCAGATCCGTTGAGGAGGCAAGCTGCGATGGGCCACGGAGTGGGCTTGCAATTTACAGGCTTGCGTTGCAGGCTTCTTCGCAGTCTTCTTCTAATATTTGATGGGGCAACTTAAGAAGCTTGGATGATGTATGGATTGACCCAAAGTGAGATGGAGCATGAGTTGTGGATGATAGTAGGGTCCCCCTTAAAGTCGAAGGACTTTTGGGGACTTTCCGCGGATCGGGCCGTTGTTATCTCTTGGTTTTTGCAGGATGACTGAACTCGGGCTTCTTGTATTTTGGTGGAAATGTTTGGGACTTGGATTGAGAGGGCTTGCACTTGGTTGCACTAGCCCTACTATGGTAGTAGTATTTTGGATGCCCGCATCAGTAGGTGCAAGTATATTTCTTACCAACCCGGAAGGAAAGCAATATACCTACGCTCTACACTTCGAGTTTTTGGCCTCCAATAATGAAGCAGAGTATGTAGCAATAATCGCAGGGTTGGAATTGGCAGTTAAAATGAGAGCACATGATCTGAAGGTTTGCCGTGACTCTCAACTTTTTGTCAATCAAATTAATGGTGCAGATGATGAAAATGACCCAATCATGAAGAAGTATTTAAAAAAGACACAGGTGGTTATGTCAAAGTTCCAGCAGATACAGAGTGTGCGGGTGTCTCAGGCTCCAAATGCAATTGTTGATGCCCTATCAAAACTGCTTCTTCAATTTATTCTCATTTGACTAAGTCCATCTTAGTAGAGCAGGTCACAACTCGGAGCACAGAAAGAAGGGAGATGATGCACATTGGAGTAGAACTGATGGATTGGAGAACTCCAATCTTGGAGTACTTTCAAATATGAAGCTTGCCATCAAATTGAGTTGAGTCAAGAAAAATTAGGAACAAAGCTATGCGGTATGTTGCTGGAAGGCCGACGCTAAAAAATCGTATCTACTGCCATTACTGAGATGTGTGGGGTTCACCTGAAGCGAAGACATTCTTGAAGTAATTCACCAAGGCCGATGCGGGAGCCGCACTGGAACTCACAACCTTGCAAAAAGAGCAATGTTGGCGGGGTTCTATTGGCCTAGGATGTCAAAAGACTCAAAGGAGTTGGTGAAGAACTGTACAAAATATCAGATTCATCCATCGGTAACCGGACTCCTAGCAGTTGAGATGACGAAAATAGTATCAGCTTGGCCTTTTGCTACATGGGGCATCGATTTGGTAGGACCTTTACCAAGGGCGGCTGGAAGAGTCAAATTTATGGTTGTGGATGTTGATTACTTTACAAAGTGGGTTGAGTTGAGGCGATGGTAGAAATCTCAAGTCAGGCTGTGAGAACATTTGTTTGGAAACAGATCATCTGTAGGTATGGAGTACCTGAGTCAATTATTTCAGAAAATGGAACACAATTCCTTAGACCTCCCTTTAAGAAGTTGTGTGCCGAGTATGGCATCACGCATCAAAGATCATCAGTGGCTCATCTAGAAGCAAATGTTCAGGTTGAGGCTATTAACAAAATTATCTTGCAAGGATTGAAGACGAGGATTAAGGAAAAGAGAGAAGTCTGGGTTGACGAGTTACCTTCAATTGTGTGGTTTTATCAAACCACTCATATATCGGCCACATGGGAAACTCTTTTCAGCTTGGTGGATGGCGTGGAAGCAGTCATTTATCCAGAAATCAAGTATCCTTTTCCTCGGGTCGCATTTTTTGATTAGGAGACAAATGTGGAAAGAATGAAGCTAGCTTTGGACGAGTTGGAAAAAAAAAGGGACATGGCTTCCCTTAGGCAAGAAGAACACAAAAGGGTGATAAGGAGCTATTATAACAGTAAGGTGAAACCTCAAAATTTTCTACATGGAGATTTGGTGATCCGAAAAATGAAATTAGCTATACATAGCCCATAGGAAAGTTGTCACCAAACGGGGAAGACCCATACCAAGTTATGGCCAATGGGTAGCTATCGATTGGTGTACTGATCAAACTCGACAGAGAAGTCCTAGGCTTCTGGGAACTATTTTTTGGAAGGGTCCCAGAACCTTCATCAAGGGTATTTCTTTTGCCCCGAGTTTTAGGGACAAAGCTCGGCCGGGTTGCATTACCTCTTATAGCATGACTCATTCGAATCAAGTGTTCCAGTGAAGTTAGAATGGGAAGATCAAGAGTTCTAATAGTAGAAAGGTTACTAGCAGAAGATGATTACCACCATCACTTATGACAACTCCGCCTATTGATGGAATGATTAGATTTGGAAGATCTTTTTTCTTCAATTTTGGTTGTTCCACTAACTTCCCTTTCCCTTTATCTTAAAGTGGACACGAGTTAAAGCCTGCTTGTGAGAAGTTCTCGAACCCGTCCTACCTTGAGTCGGTTGGATGGCAACTTGGGCCCTTGCGGGGAAAGAGCTGTAGAAAGTTTTGAGCTAGCCAACTCAACTTGTACGATTTTTGTTAAGGAATTTTATTTAATAGGATGATTTATTTAGATTACAGAATCTTAATAAATAAGGTTAGAATTATGTTTAAGTAATAAAGCGATTAAGCAATAAGAATAAAGAAATTAGAAACCAATAGAAAAATAAAAATAAAAGGGACCAATCGGTTTTAACAGATTGAGAATCGGGTAAAACCGATTGATCTTAGGTTATAAACAGTTTTACCCGCTTCTAAACGGGTAAAACCGATTGGATAGATAGGGTAAATTGTTTTACAGATTGGAAATCATAAAAATCGATTCCACCGGTTCTCGAAACGGTTCTACCGACTTTAAAACGGGTAGACCCGATTTGAAAAAAGTTCAAAAAATATCTCACCATCCTACAATCGGTTGTAACCGATTTGGAAAAGTTCACAACCGATTGGAATGGGAATCAATTGGTTAAAACAGATTGAAGAGAGGAAAAAATTGATTACAATTGGTTTTGACCGGTTCCCGATCGGGTAAAATTGATTCGGGACTGGATTTTAAAAAAAATAAAATTCTGAGATAAGATCGGGCTTCTTGTCTCATTTGGCGGTTGTGCCTATAAATACTCCCTCCCTACCTTCATTTCTACACCAAACTCTTCCCAAATTGCTACCAAAACCAAAACTAAACCAAAGGAAACGTAGAACAAGGAAAAAGGTAAGGAAGGAAAAGAAGAAGGAAGAAAGGAAAGGAGGAAAAGCTTGGAATCAAAGCTCAAAGCTAGGAATCAACTTCATAGCCATGGATTCAGTGTTAGAAGGAGTTTGAAACGTACCTGTAAGGAGATACACGGATTCTTTGGTTGATTTTCTAGGAAATATTGCATGTTGTTAAGAATTTTTAAGAATTTTTAGGTTTTGATCTTTTTATTAGCATGAAATATTGATTATGGGATGTTAGAAATAATGCCTATATGTTGTTAGGCTGATTTTGCAAGAAAGGAAGCAAGAAAAATGGATTTTTAAAAGGTTTTAGCAAGGAACCCGAAAGAAAACTTGGAAACTAAGTTTTATGGGCACAAATCTGTTTTAGCTGATTTGGAATCGGGTAAAACCAATTCATGCCGAGGGTAAATTTGGGAAAATAGTTTCCAAACGATTTAACCAATTGAAAATTGATTAAAACCGATTCCTATCATGTTTTACTGATTTTCAATCAGGAAAAACCGATCAGAATAAGAAATCCTATTTTTGAAATTTTCATAAAATTATATATATATATATATTCCTATAGTAATCTTGTTCCATAAATAAGTTGAATTAATGCCATTTTGGAATTATAGAATTATGGAGTTAGTTTTTGGGAAAAAATTAGGGTTAAGAATGAAAATTAGGGTTTATAGGAAATTCGGCTTTATTTGGAATAGAATAGAAATTGAACCTTTCAATATTTATAAACTACAGATAATTGGGAAAATAGTGAGCAGGCATCTCATGACCGAGGTGAGTTTATCACTGAAAATGAATTTCGTTTTAAAGGAATTAATTATTGAACTGCGCTTAATCTTGTTTGTGGCATGTTTTGAAATATTTGCAAAAAATGTTTGAAATGCTTTTGTTTTAAACTGCCAATTGTGTTTAATTACCGGCTAAAACGCATATGTATTTGTTATGCTTCAGTTGTACTTTCTTTGGACACTAAATCTATTAGTTGAGCATAAGTTGTGTCGGATCCATTATGTTGATACGATCTGATCCCACGAGCTAGCAAAGGGTTTGGTCGTCTGGATCATTTGCGTTCCTGATTTTGAAATCAGTCCTGATTGCAGGGGCCTATATATGTATGTATACGTTTGGGAGTGGCTGTTGATATGTATATGATTATAATTATGCCAAGGTGAGCTGGCTTTCGTTCATCGTATATGTGCATGAACGCCCTTCATTCTCTTTATATATGCTGAGATAAGTTAGCCATTATTGTACGTACATGTACACGTTAGCGATCGCTCCTTATTCTCAAGATGAACTGGCTAGTTCGGTTATGAAAGACCAGCACAAAGAATTGTTGTGTCATAACCATAAGCAAAACTAGACACACAATTACTACCAAAGAGGAAACTAATGTTCCTGAAAATTTTAGACATCAACAATCTCACACATTCACACTTCTTCCAACTTATCAAGCGGAATGGTAACACAGTAGTAAGTTCTCATTCGGAGAATTTTCTCACTAAATATCTCTTCTAAGATGGTCATCGAAAAGGTTTAATTATGTATCAAAAATTATGACATATTCCAAAATGAAAACCAGTATTTGTAAAGGCATCAAACAGGGAAAAACAAAATAGTTTCATATACAATGAGGTGTTTTCGTGTTATTTGGCATAGCATGTGAAGCCTATCAACATATTGACCCAAGCCATGATAAATCCATTGGAGTAAATTCCATGAACTTTCCAAGAAGGATTACAAATCATCATACTTGATAAAAGAACTAAATAAAATTATGTGGTAAATGTAAATGAAGGACTATAACTCTCACTTTTTTCATTGCTTGAGAGGGGTTCTTTTGATGCATCGTACGACCTAAACACCACTTTTTTCACAATCATTTACCCGAATAATGATTTTAAATTCTCTTAAATGCATTTCTTGATCAAATGTGAGCACCCTAAAGTAATTAGTACGCAAGATGCACATTAATAGCACATACAACAATTAACTTAAGTACTGATGACATAAACAGCTATAAAGAGGTACACATAATCATTGAAAATAACAAGCAATAAAAAAGATAACTGTTGATTAAAAAAATATAAGTCATTCAAAAAAAATATCATAGTTGTAGTAAACAATAATTATTGAATGAGTACTAGTCTAAAAATCAATCCACCAACAAAAGCGACAACATAACTGAGACAAAAACAAGTATATTCAAAAAAAAGAACCTAAAACTAAAAATGGTTCTAGTCACACTACAAACCATTACCCCATTATAAAACTAGTTCTAGTCAAAATTTGATAATTTATTAAAATCATGAATTGATGCATTAAAGTATAAAAATTATTGGTTGAAAAACAAGACAGCAATAGCGGTGGTGCAATTAACATGTTATGACCATGCCACCATCAAATACGCACTTGTAATTTTTTGTTGTCTACAAGATTTAATGTCAATAAATGCTCAAGTTAGATAAGTATACACATTACGGTTCACATGTGAATAATAAATAATAAATGTTAGTTCACCTTTAGGATGGATACAATAGTGCTAGTTGAAGCAACAATCATTTTGATTAATGTATGATATTATTTCAGGTCTAGACCTCTTACACTTTGAACTTCTATAGTTAGTGGATATGAAACATAATAATTGAAAATCTCAGTTTGAGTAAGCATTTGAGTACCATGAGTTACAACTACTGCACTTTAAACTTCAATAATCTCTAAACCTCTAACAGATGAATGAACCACCTCAGGCTGGACAAAGATTTGACTACCATGTATGGTCAATTATCCTTTCCAGTTATTGACTCTTAAGTTTTCTCACCAGAATCACTGTTTACATTTGCATGACTTTTTGGGAGCATTTTTTCAGTATTTTGGCCAACTTCGTTACAGAACTTGCCCTTGTCGATCTTATATCCTTTCATAGATTAAAAAAAAATTTCCTTTATTATTTTCATATTTTCCTTTATAACCTCTTTTGAATCCTTTCTTCTGGTTGTTTTGAGACTGTTAATAAGCTAAGGATATATATCAAGGATATAGGATTGTAGCCTAACTCATATATACCCTCAATTCTTGTCCATTAATAGAGTTCTTGACATTTTTAATTTTCCAATTTTAAAAATCAGCCATTGGCTTTTTAATATGTTACTTTATACCAAAAAAAAATTTAATTTGATCTTCAAACTTCACTACTGTTTATGAATTATCTTAGATGCATTTTTTAGCAAAATATGAATATCTTCTAACTAGCACATAAAATGCACATTTATGACACGAAGACAGAAGATGAATATTAAATTTCTACTCAAACGCCCCACTGATTTTGTTCAAAATTTTCAATTAGTCATACATTTGTATTAAAAATTTCTCTTCAGCTCAATCTTTTGAAAATTTACTTTCAACCTATTGTCTCGTGTTATGAACGTGCGTCTTGTGTGCTAGTCGAATGATGCTCAAATTTAGATTAAAAGAGACTTTAATACAACTTCAAATCATTTATAATGTTTAGAATCTAAATTGAAAATTATAGAATTGGAGGAATGAAAAGAATAATTGATGTGAGCACTCCGTGAGAAGAACTTGCATTGCGAAAGACTTAACGCCAAGGAAAGTCGAACAATGAAGATCACAACTACTCACTTGAAACTCGAAACTTCTAGATTAATGTAAGCAAGATATGGTCTACTTTACCCTTAAACTAACCAGATTTTAAGAGGTTGAATAAATAGAATTATAGGTGGAGCAAGAACCTATAACCTTCTAAATTCGGAACTTGAACTAATAATAATGCAAAATATTAGCTCAATAATCAAAATATAGGGAGAATTAAAGCAATGATAAACCTATAAACTCAATTCATTAATTCTCCCCAAATAATGTATCGGATGGTCCTATTTATAGGAGAGGAGCAGCCAAAAATCAAAGGGAAAAACAACTAAAAATAGAAAAGAAAACTATTAGAAGAAGTAAAACCAACTAGAGTTGGTTTTATTTTACAAAAGTGATCAAAAGAAGCATGATTTGGTCAAAGGGAGAATTCAGTTGTAACATTATGTAGTTATGCGAATTCTCCTTGGAAGAATAAAAAGGAGGCTTGAATTTGGTAACTTTTAAGTCAATCCAAATTCAAATTGTAAAATCAATAGCAAACTAGTAAGGAAATAGGAAACTATCAATTAATTCAGGTTGGAAACAATTTTGATAACTTGAATTAATTGCAATTATAATTAAAAAAGGAAAGAGGTAATATGCAAAACCTTCTCCTTCTCAGATTCAAGTTGCACAATTTACAAGTGGATTGCGAATGGGCTTGCAAGGTGCGCGGATCCATTGAGGCTGGCGGGCTGCGATCATGGGCTGTGATCTCAGGTTGGACCCTGCGATCATGGGCTTTGCATTGTGACCTACGTGCGAAATTGCTATTCGGTTGACTTGTGAAGCTTGGATGCTGAATGGGTCAGCCCAAAATTAATGGAGCATGAGTTTGTGATTTGTAGGGAGGCCTCCTAAAGTCAACGAGCTTTAAGAGGCTTATTGCCTCTACGCAGGGCCTGGCTTGGAATCACCTTCCTCGAAGAGTTCAGTGATTTCTACCGAGCTGGGCCTTTGAACTAGAAATCTACAAATAGATAACTCCTGTTGTGGGTGTCCATCCTTTGGGTTAATGAAGCTAATGATAGCTTCATCAATCATTTCCAGTTGAAAAGGACTCGTCGCCGAGTTATAATAAGGACTGGACGTAGGAACAGGAAACAAAAATGGATTAGATAAGTATTAGTCAATTATGAATTCCACTTTGCCGTTTCAAGTGGTTATATCTGAAGCATCTCCGTGGGGAGAAATTCTGATATCCGATGAAATCCAGTTGGCGGGGAAGTAAGCGAAGGCACTATAAGTCGGGGCGTCTTCGTGGCGAGTGGTTAAACCTGCAATTTTAACAGATTGGCTAACTTTGCGGGCTAGAACTTTGGACATCAACTCGATGCCCTTTCCTTTGTTTTCGGCGGCCCATCATTCGAGTGCAATCCGCATCGGAATACATTCACTGCGGACTTCTACTGGTGACATCGGTTTTAGAGTGAATGACTTATCATTCTATTTGATGAAGTAAGTGTTAGCTTCCCCGTCGTGCATGGCTTGATAAAAGAACAACCAAGTATAAGACGTGGCAAGCTTGCATGGGCACCACATCGCGCAAGGCTTCTAAAGTAAATCGTCCGATCTCAAACTGTATTGTAATCTACTTTGCAACCCGGATC
Organism: Leptodermis oblonga; assembly: GCA_016801395.1. Lineage (NCBI taxonomy): Eukaryota > Viridiplantae > Streptophyta > Magnoliopsida > Gentianales > Rubiaceae > Leptodermis > Leptodermis oblonga. The sequence continues at coordinate 13,887,229 of CM028752.1, forward strand.
TCTTCTGAGTTATCTAACCAGTGTAACTGGTAGGGTTTTAGATGATCAACTACCTGCAACTGTAGCTTATCCACCAGGAATGTACTAGCTAGCAACATTCGTTCAGTTGCCATAGTCAATAATCAGGATGACTACCTTCCCATTGAATTTGACTTGCAAGTGAAAGATAGTTGTCCTTTGAAAGTCATCTTTACTAAAATTTAGTGCTAGGGATCTGGAAACATAGATACTCCTCCGTATGAGAAGAATCAATGTAGGAGATTTCCTCATTAGCCGCACTTCTTATTCTTTTTTGAGGGTGATTATGGGGATTGAGCTCCCATCATCGTCCTCACTGATATATTCCCCGTCTCCCGTCATTAATAACTTCAAAAAAATAGAATATTGTGACATGATGTGCCCTTTTCTTGAACACTTATGGCAGGTGATATCTCTGGACGGAGTTCAAGGTGGATGGTGACGGGCACGCCATAATGGCTTTGCATTCCGTGTTTGGGGTTGCTGGGCTTTTGGAACTGGAACCTGGACTTCACGAAGGCCTTTTGTACAGAACAGCTGTTGGTGCAGATCGTGTAGACTTGTGATAAGTGTCCATAACCCTGGCCCCATGCAGCATGTTGACAAGGCTGGTACAGTTTTGCATCTCAACCCCTAAAGCGATCTCATGTCGGAGACCACTCAAAAAATGAGCCATACTTGCCTCTTCGTCCTCATACACATTTACCCTAAGCTTAGCCTTCTCAAGTTTGCGATGGTAATCATCCATTAATTTGCTGCCCTGGGTGCAGAGATGTAGTTTCTTGTACAACTCCCGGAAGAAGTGTGCAAGAACAAACTTTTCGAGCATGACTATCGTGAATTCATACCAACTCAAAGTAGGAGCTCAAGCTCTCTGCGGGTACCAGGCTTGGCGTTGCTTCTCCAACTCGTTATCCCACCAAATGGCGGTATAGTCGGTGAAATTAGCAATGACGAGCTTCACCTTTTTATCATTGGAGACCTCGTGTAGCTCAAACAGCCTCTCCAACTGGATCTCCAAGTCTAAGTACTCATTAGGGTCTGAACTACCAGTGAACTTCGGTATTTTGGACTTAAAATTACTTAGACCATCATTAGGCTGGGGGTTGGCTGGACCTTCGGGACGTCCTGCGTTGGGCCGTTCACCTTGGCTTTGCTCCAAACCCTCTATCCTCCCATTAAGGGTGGTGAATTGGGCCTCCATCTGCATAGTGAGAGCCGCGATGACCTGCTGGACCATGTCAATTTTTCCTGATTCTAACATGATCGAGAAGCCGGGCGGACATGAGAATTACCTGCAACATACAAGTTTGAGTTCTAGGTGATAATAACCTCATCCCTTGTCCCCCAATTGTATAAACTAAAGCTACGCACAACCCGTGTTTCACTCTAATTGGCTTTTAACCCACACGATATACTCTGCCTTTTACCTCTCAATTATCCTTTGCAATAATACTTTTGAAACTTGAACCAGGTATTACAAGCAAATAAATATGCATAAGTAGCAAACTTAGGCAAAAAGCAAAATAATCCTCGAAATAGGGGTTAAACCTATTTTAGTTTTGAAGTCCAGAAAAAGATATTTGCTTGTAATCAATTCAGATATGAAGTGTACAAGGAGGAGGTTCGGGGGTAAGCCCTCAATCTTAGCAAAATTAATGTAATGCACATGAAGACAAAATCTGAATCAATTTTTAAGATCTAATATTCAAGGTAGCTTGAAAAGAAATTTTAGGCTTTCAATTTGCAGAGCAATTTAGAATGAATGGAAGCAACAACAGATAGCAGAGTTGAAACAAATTAGGAAATTACCTAAGATGTGATCACTTTCCCAATAAGTAATTAATTAAACAAATCTAGTAGAGTAATTACTTCACACAATAGAGCACAAAGAGAGAAATTTTTGGCCGGTATTTAGCTCAAGAAACGGAGGAGTGATCAAGTTTGGCCCGGAGGCAAAACAATAATTTTACACGGCTAAGATTTGAAAAACCAAAACTTGGTAGTTAAACAGAAAAGTTTGAGATCCCTAATTCAATATATTTTCAAGAATTAAAGATCAAGAAGATTCCCAACTCAGAAAAATCTCAAGGAATTAAAGTAGTGATAATGTGGTTAAATCAGGATCCGAAAATTCATAACTTTATAAACCTTGCAAACTTACAACCTTAACCCCAAGGGATAATTCTTTGTTTGAAAAATCACTTAAATAAAGATTGTTTGCTAGGGGTAAATTAGGGGTCCAATAATTCGTGGGCCTAATAACCGTTGCAATGTACAATCCTAAGCTTTAGCAATTATTCAAAGTCGAAAAAAAACTGAGGCTACAAAATAAGCAAGGTGATGGACTAGTGACACAAATTGAAGTCGCAAGAGCTAGGGTTCAAGCCGAAACCCTAATGCGCGAGAAAGGTCGAGCCTTTAGCAACGGAAAGTGTTGTCACAAAAAGTGGTAACCAACCCGACAGAAATCCAGCAAATAAGAATGCACAATTTGCCACACAACAGGAGTGTCGCTATCACAATCAGCACTTAAAAATTGCAAAAAGAAAAGAGGCAAAACCCGAAACAAATTTTAAGCTTTAAATTCTGATTTTTACCCTCAATTAAGTTGCGATTTCCTTTCTTTTCTTTTTTTTTTTTTTCTTATGTCCGAATCTTTTTCCAAAAATTTAATTTTCCCAGCAAGAAAATTTTTAAGCTCATAAAGTTTATCAACTAATTAAGCTAAGACCGAAAGAAACATGCGATTTTCTTTTAAAAAATTCAGCATGCAAGATGTCTTCTTTAATTCTCACTTAATTTTTCAAGGAACCATGCAAGATATCAAAATTGATATTCAAATAATTTTCATGCATGAAAAATTAAAAAGAAAGAAAGCACCTTTTCGAGATACACTATGTTATTATGGTCGCCCTCCAATCAACACGTTCGCCTTGGCTCTGATACCAAAATTGATGTGAGCATTTTGTGAGAAGAACTCACTTTATAGAAGACTTAACGCCAAGGAAAGTCGAACAATGAAGATCACAATTGCTCACATGAAACTCAAAATTTCTAGATTAATTTAAGCAAGATATAGTCTACTTTACCCTTAAACTAACCAGATTTTAAAAGGATGAACCAACAGAATTATAGGTGGAGCAAGAACCTATAACCTTCTAAATTCAAAACTTAAACTAATAAATTATGCAAAATATAACAAGCTCAATAATAAAAATATAAGGAGAATGAAAGCAAGGATAAATCTATAAACTCAATTCATTAACTCTCCCCGAATAATGTATCGAATGGCCCTATTTATAGGAGAGGGGCAGCTGAAAATCAAAGGGGAAAAACAACTAGAAATAGAAAAGGAAACTACTAAACGAAGTGAAAACTGTTGGTTTTCTTTTACAAAACCGATCAAAACAAGCATGATTTGGTCAAAGGGGGAATTTGGTTGTGACATTATGTAGGTACCCGAATTCTCCTGGGAAGAATACAAAGGAAGCTTGAATTTGGTAAATTTTAAGTCAATCCAAATTCAAGTTATAAAAGAAATAACAAACTAGTAATGAAATAGGAAAGTACCAATTAATTCAAGTTGGAAACAGTTTTGGTAACTTGAATTAATTGAAATCATAATTGGAAAAGAAAAGAGGTAACATGCAAAACCTTCTCCTTCTCGGATTCAACTTGCACAATTCGCAAATGGATTGCGAATGGGCTTGCAAGGTGCGCAGATCCATTGAAGCTGGCAAGCTGTGATCATGGGCTGTGATCACAGGTTGGACCCTGTGATCGTGGGTTTTGCATCGCGACCTTCGTATGAAATTGTTGTTGGGTCGACTTGTGAAGCTTGGATGCTGAATGGGTCAGTCCAAAGTTGATGGAGCATGAGTTTGTGATTTGTAGGGAGGCCTCCTGAAGTCAACGGGTTTCAAGAGGCTTATCACCTCTGAGCAGGGCCTGGCTTGGAATCACCTTCCTTGAAGAGTTCAGTGATTTCTACCGAGCTGGGCCTTTGAATTGAAAATCTGTGAATGGATAACTCCTGTTAGTGGGGTCCATCCTTTGGGTTAAGGATGGCCTCATCAGTAATTCAATCCCATCAGTATATTGTATAGTTCCTACATATAAATGAAAGTATACTACCATACAACATTTAAAACGTTAATTTAAAACATATTTTAAAATAGATTTCAAAATACAGATATTTCAAAATGTGATACCATATGAGACATTAGTTAGCTCCACAATAATTTCCATAATTTCATCATAGATATGCATACAAGCAACAAAAGATCGATCAAATATAAACATGACGATCAAACTATCAAAAGTAACTTTACTAATTTCATATGGGTAAACTGGGTCATCAAGTCATAACTCATTTTGATTTAACATGCATTTTAATTGGGGGAAAAAATGTACAGTTAGACCTATATAAATAAAAAAAAAATGTGTGTATAAAATGACCTGTCAGGTCACTATATAAACACTCGTACATACACATATTAACCCGACAGGGCGGCTCGTTTAACCCGACGTGGCAGCCTGTTTAACCCGACTGATCGGCCGTTTGACCAGACTGAGTAAATCGGGTACCCCGACGGGTCGACACGTTTAACCCGACAGGTCAACCCGTTTAACCCGTACATTTTTTTAATTTGAAATTTTTATTTAAATTTATTGTTATTTTTGTTTTGTTCTTAAATATGTTTCAAATAAATCTTATATGAGTGAATTTGGTCAATCCGTGGTTCACTGGGTCATGACCCATTTGGCCTATTATGTTGACCTAGTCAACCCGATATTTAAGAAAAATAAAACTTAAACTTAAACCTAAAATAATGATATATATTTTTAAATATATCTTAAATTTATTTAAGACGAACAAATCGAGTCACAACGCACTTGGCCCAATGAGTTAACTCGTTTTACCAGCAAGTCAACAAAAATTTTTTTTCTTAAACATGTACTACTTAAAATTGATACAATTTTATGTTTAACTATGTCTTAAATTAATCTTATATGGGCAAACAGGGTAATTTTATGGATCATGAGTCATGCCCCATTTAATTCGATGAGTTGACCCATTTTAGCAACTCATGTTTTTTATTAAATCTTTACTTAAACATTGTACACTTATTTGTGCAAAAGAAAAAAAAAAAAAAGTGTGTACTGTGCATCTAAAGAAAGGGGAAAAAATAAAAAAGAAAGGGGGGGGGGGGGGGGGGGGGGGAAGAGAAAAAAAAGAAAGAGAATGAGTGGTTTGGGTAAAGTCCAGGCCACATGAAAAAAAAAGAAAAAGAAAAGTAGACCTCACTTACGACATTGCAAGTAATGGTGTAACCTTACATATATTACAAACTGAATATTCTTCAACAAATTGAACACACCATTGCACAAAATCCAATGGAATTTGGCTATCTATCAAGTGCGGTTAAGTTCATTGAATCTTTCTTTAGTTTGTACTTGAATACATGGTTTTTGATAATGCAAAAGTTTGCTACATATTTCCTTACAAAAATTTCTTAAGAGGGGATATCTCTTTTGAACTTTTCTACAAAGAGTTTTCTCTTACAATTTGTATCTCTTATTTATTTGTTGTTTTATTGTAGGTGGTATGGTAGTTTGGATTTTTGGAGGGATCAAGTTTTTTGCCTTTCTTTTTTTATTCGTACTAATCCTTTTCCTCATTATTGGTGTGTGTGTGTGTGTGTGTGTGTCTATATTGTTGTTGGTCTTTTTAACTGGTTAATGCAGCTTGAATATTATGTGCATATTTATTAATATGGACAATTAGTGATATTTCATTGTTTGGAACTGTTAATGTGAGGGTACTTATTAGAATTAAAGCATAACAAAGAAATATGAGCAAATTTCACTAACCCAAGCAAAAGTTTGGGTATAATTATAAATTTTATGTCTAATAATTTGATTTAAACACATTCCTAAATTTGTCATGCTACAAAATGAAACTATTTGGGGCCCGAGTGGGGTAAAAACAACAAAATAAAGCTTGTAGAGAATTAATACTGCAAAATAGATCCCGCGGACATATAAATTACTTATATTTTAGGAACTTTATTATGTTATCTTTAAACTTAAAGGGCTAATTATAATTTCACAAAACAACAAATTTAATTTCATAATTAACCCAAATATCAGGGAGGTATTTGTAGTTTTCTCTAAAATAAAATCAAAATCCTAATATCTATGTATATATTATCATACACAGTTAATTATAAAATCACCCCCTTTAACCATTTCCACAATTCGATTCTTTGTTACCAGCTCTTTCTGTGAGACACCGTAAATTTTTAGTATTTAAAATTCACCTCTAGAAGAATTTTTGAGGTATTTAAAAATATTTTACAAGCCTTTACAAAATTATAAGAATTTATTATAAAAGAATTTTAGTCTAAAACTATTTTCTTTAGAAAATTCAAAAGATCATAAAATATTTTCTCTCAAAAAGAATTTCCTTATTCTGATTTCAAATTTTTATCTATGTGGATTAATTTGATAAATTGAGTCTTGATTTCATGATATATTATTTGTTTAGGAATGTTATAATTTATGGAAGTTTCGGAAATAAGAAATAGAAAATTAGAAAATAAATGAAAAATGGTTAAAAAATGGGTGAATTGGTTTTACCCAGTCCCGAATCGGGTAAAACTAATTGCACCGCTAAAATGGAAATTTCTAACCACCTATGAGCGGTTTTACTCGACTAGAAAATGGGTAAAACCGATTCCAATCGAGTAAAACCGATTGGAAGGGATAAGGATGAACTTGAATCGGTTTTCCCGGTTTACAAGCGGGTAAACCCCAATTAGTAAAAGTAAGAAAAATATCTCACTGCCTACGGAGCGGTTTTACCCTGCCTCAAAGTGGGTGAAACTGATTTGGTCAGTTTTGACCGATTGTCCGATCAGGCACCAGAAATGAAAAATATATATTTTCTCAAATTTGCAGGTCAAGCTATGAGTCTAGGGGCCTAGGTACCCAAAGGTTTTTGTCCTACATGATCTCAGGGGTCTATAAATACCCTTGGATCATTCACAAACCAACCATTTCCGAAATCAAAAGCCAAAGTTTAGAGAAAGCTCAAGCTTGTAGAAAAGTTATGAAAATAGGAAGCAAGGGAGAAGGCTAGGATTCTGGACGTCAAGTTGGAGTTGTAATCTGAAGGACTTGATCTAGAAAGCTTCAAGAATCAAAGGGTAAGTAATTTTACGTTAGAAGTTAGAGTTATAACGCAAAAGTTTTGAAATTTTAAAGTTTTATAGTTTTCTTAAAGTTTTGATTGATTCCAGATTTTTGAATGTTAGAAAAATGTTTTGAAATATTAGAAGTGTTGTAGGAGTATTGTAGAAATGGTTTTCAGCAAAAGAACGGGTTTTGTGTACGTTTTTAGCAAAACCCGAAGCAAAGGTTGAAAAACCACTTTTCTGGGCACAAAGCAGTTTTAACGGCATGCAAAGCGGGTAAAACCGATTTGACATGCCAAGAAAATTGGGTATAACCAATTGTTAAGAAGGTAAACCGATTGAAAATTTATTGGAAAAAATGGACGGTTTTGACCGATCGGGAAGCAGGCAAACCGATCCGAGGGCTTTTCTACAAATATATGGAGCCGTTTTAACCGATTCCTAATCGGGTAAAATCGATCTGAAAGTGAAAATCTTGATTTTTGAATAATTTTAATTCGTTTCTTTATTTCTTTATAACTTCTTTTATAAATCTTTGTTAAACTATTTTAACAATTATTTGAAGGTTTTGAAACCCCTATTTTCTTAAGTTAATGATTTTTATAATTTCGTTTAATTATTGGTTATTTTTTAAATAAATTACATATAAAGTTTAAATGTTATAAAGTGTTTCTAACTAAGAAAATAAGTAAATTAAGTTTTGCGGCATAACATCATATTTTCTTTAAAGTTATAATTAATATGTTTTCTTAAGTTAATTATTTTCAAATTAAATGAAAATAATTTCTAAATACTTATTATGTTACACGCCCTTTTTTCCCCTCCACCTTATCGGATACTATTTTGTATTTTCAACTCATCTCTTCTCTTTCTAATTGATTGTTTAATTCGATTTTTCTCTTTTCATGTTATTCAGAAATTCCCATCGGTCCATAAAAAAAACATTCAAAAAGACATGAGAATTTAGAAGTCTTATAACACACTTAGTTGAAGAGTTGAAAGAAATTAATGAACTTGGAGTATAAACTGAGGCTCCAATACATTGGAATAATATACTTCTCATATGAGAAAATGTTCGACAGCGCTGGAGGATTTGCAAGCACCAAGGTTTAACGGATTTTAGTCTTCAACATCGGAATGCTTAAATTTCCCTTTGTAGAGTAGGATTAGTCGGGGTAGATGACTTTGAATAGCATTTATCAAGTCCCTGTCACTTAAATCACATGTGCAATGGTTTCGGACACTCCCAGAAGATGCAGTGTCCTCTAACTTGAACTTTGTGGTTGTCTCTATGACACCTCCTTGTCGATCTGAACAAGAAGAACGCGTACAGGAAAATCAACCAATTCATCTAGGATTTTGTTGATAGAACGAAAGAAAAACCCAAAAACAAAGACACCTTATTTCGGTAGCTTAGCTTGGCCTCTTATTTCTGGGTAAAGTTTAGGCTCCATAAAGAAGCAAAAAATAATTGTATTTTGTTGTTCTATATGCTAAATCTAAAAAATATGACTTCAGGTCTTCAAATTTATGTTGTGATTGATGTAGTTGGATGTGAGTTGCATTGACAACTTTTTTGGATAGATGTTTCAACCAGTTTTTGAGATTCATTGTGAAGGAGAAAAAATCAGGAGATGAAGAAGAGAAACAATAATATATATATATATATATATTTTTCCCAAGTGTGTTATATGACTTCAAAATTCTGATCTCTCTTTGAATGCTTTGCTTTCTTATGAACCAATGCAAGTTCTTCCCTTTTGGCTAACAGAGAAAAGAAGAAAGGACTAGTTAGAGAGAGAAGAGATGAGTTGAAGAGAAAAAAATAGCAACCGATAAGGTGGAGAAGAAAAGATGACGTGAGTAACTAAGGGTATTTTGGAAAGAAAGGTCATTTTTTTGCTTTGTATCCTAATAGTTCCCCTGGCAATATCATCAACCTAAAAATTACTCTCATCGCATATTGCTGAGAGTCCTTCATTTACTCCTCACCGATATTTTGTTAAATTCGGTGACAGTTTTATTAGTTTTTTTTTTTTTTTAACTCTGATAGAGCTATCGTAGGACTATCAAATAACAGTAAAAGTATTGTTTTAAACCTGCAGATAAGATGCTAAAAATACATAGCACAATAGTAAACAGGGTCGATCCACAGATACGGCAATTTAACTCAAATTCTAATTAATGTGCAAGTAAAACCAAACTTTGACTAGTAGTCACCTTTGTGTCTCTTAAGAGACCTTAGAAGTGTCACTTAAAAATAATAATTAAACTAATAACGAAAGTAAAGACTTAGGAAGTATCAATTAATGAGAAGAAATTCCGGTATTATGTAAATCCACATTAATCTCATGCATGCAATCATAAACCTTTTAAATTGTCTAATTACTTATGTCATTTCAGTTATAGTATTACCACGAGTCCCCTCAAATAATCCCAATTCTCCCATAGATTCTCGACAATCCCCTGCGAGTCCCCGCAAAGGAATTATTCTCTAACTACGTTAACTAACAAACCGTGAGTACCCGCAAACCGTATTAATTAACAAATAGAAGCATTAAGAACTAGAAGAACCCAAAACTAATAATTCCTACTGACGATGCACTAGAAATTATTACCCAATTAATCATGTACTACTCGGCCAGTAGTTGTGCCACTCACTGACTCTACCAGATTAAACTAAGTTGATCAAGCTTACAATAATCTTAGTAATTAGACATATAAACACAGGCAATTTAGAAACATAATTTATTAGACTTTAGATTAATTCCTAAGTTTCATACATGCATGGATTATGGCTTCTTACATAATACCAGAACTAAGAAATTAGCTACTCATAATAAAACACGAAAACACACATCAATATAAAAGAAGGCATTAAAAGAAAAAAGAGAATACTATACTGGATATTAAGAATTCGCGATCTGGCAACCGATGGTTTGGCCAAACGGTAGACTGCCTGTCGGGAAAATCCAAGGTTGCGATTAAAATAGAACAGAACAGAGGAAAACTAAACTCTGAATATTAAAAACGAAACTGTATCTTGCGTGGAAAATAATTATAAAACTAAGAAAACTATTGCATGAAAAGTAGCATGCCTTTACTGCACGAAATTATCCCATATATATAGGGAGACAAACCAATGCACAAAAGGAAACTCAGATAATCCTTCTCATTCAGGAAACTTATTCCAACAAGGAAATTACTCTTCTTGTAATCAGAATTGGATTCTCTTTCTTGCACTTTGAAGTCTTCTTGAATAAGGTAACTTCTTGAGATTTCCTTTTCCACTTCCAATTCAGATTCCTTCTCCTTAATGGATTGAATTTTCATTTTTCTTCTCTGCTTCCACTTGGATCGGCAGCAGCTTCCCTGTGGGTTTCCACCTTTGTTTAGCCCACAAATTGTGTGGGCTTTTCAGGCGTGACTCATCCGCTCCAATTCTTCCACTTTCTGCACATTCTTTTCTTCTTAACCCCGATCTCTAAAAATGCAAATAAATATTAAAACCTTGGCAAAAGCCCTTGAGAACTGTCATAACTAGTGCTAAAACAATTCACCTAAAAGGTGCAAATCAAACTCTCACAGTTTTCCTGTAAAAATCCGGTGACATTTTAATTAAGCTTCTTAAAATATAAATTATTTTTAGTTGCGTATCATCCTGCATTGAATAATAAAATCTACACAATACAAACTATAAAAATACAACATTGCAAAAGTATTCCACAAACACCAGCCATCTCAACAAATAACTATATTACAAATACATAATATTTACACCAAAGTATGTACAAATAGTAGCCTTTGTTTTTTGAAAAAAGGGAGCGAGTCTATATACAATATTGCTAAATTAATTTCTACTGCTCTTATTTTGCTTCCATATTTTGAGTATATATAATCCATCTCCTCTTTCAATGATTCTTTCCTTCATTCGTTCTAGTTTCATAGTTCAACAACTGGTGACCTACTGTTGGAATTGTATTCATTCATTTCAACAAGAGTTATAACAACAACCATGTGCACTTTATCTCCATGTTCAACCTTTACTACTTGAAGAATAATTTTATTATTTGTATCAACTACTTTCTGATGAAAGAAGTACAGTAATTTATTAATTTAGTTGGATTATTAGTGAATTCACTCTTATTAATTATGTAAGTAGAATTAATAAAATTGTAGAAGGTAATAAAACAATGGATGCTAAGTTTGTAATAAAAGTTAGATATACCTTTGAATTGTTTCCTCCGTTATAGGGATGCCAACTTTAATCCATGAGCGTATTGCTCCACATGCGGCATAATTTTACAATGGCAAACTTTCTCTTTGAAGCAATGATGAATGACTTTTCACCAAGCTCTCCCACTCTCTTGACACAAATATGTCCTTGTCTATCTTTCTAACCCTACACATCATATATTAAAAGCAAATATAATAATACATGTATAAGAACTTTGCATGTGTCTTGCAATTCATCATTGCTTCTTTCTCATTGGATGTGAGGATTATGTATAAATCATATTTTCAAAACTCTATTGTTTGATATTGAGTTCCTCTTGCTTGTCATGGAGTTCATCCACAAGTGACCCCCATTCATCCATATCTTCTTCATCACCAACCTCATAAGCAAGTTTCTTGGCTTCTATGGCATGTTTCAATGCTCGTTATGAAACTTTAAATTGCTCAATTGAATATCAATTCTTAGATATTATTTTCCAACTCTATACACTCATTAGTTTTCTTTTCTACATCATAAGAAAAGGTGTCCAACATAAGCTCAACTATTCTATTGTTCTCTTCAATATTTTTCCATAAAAGATTCGTCACTTCTCCATTTTGATGAATATATTCACCAATACAGCCCTGTGAATTGTATTCTTTATCACCAACGCCTAAGCATAGAGTGGTCATCTCCTCTTTCTGTTTTTGTTTCCTAGTGCACTGATAGAGCCCGTCGTGAGGCTACCAAAATGCACAACAATTAGTGCTTAAACCTGCAAGAAGTTACTACAAATAGTATAGAAAGCAGGGTCGATCCACAGGGAACAGCTGACTTAAATTCTCATATTCCTATCGATTTGAAAAATGGTTTGATTTGCAATCACCTTGTGTCTCAGAGAGACCTTTAAAATTTGCCACTTGTAAAAAAAAACTAAAACTTCGCAAGAACAAATAAATTATCACTTAAAAAAAATATTCCAACATTATATGAATCAGATCAATCTATGCATGCAATCATTAACGTTACAAATAAATCCAAGAACAATGTATCGGCTGGTTATAGGTTACCGTGGGCTCCCTACGACATAACCAAATCCCCCCTTAGTGTGTCGGTAATCGCCGTGGGCTCCCTACGACACGACTACCTCTCTAACTAACCAAACTAACAGGCCGTGGGTTCCCTACGACACCCGTTAATATAATTAGCAGCATTAATTATTAGGAGGACCCAACACTAACACTTCTATCGGGTTAACTTTAGAAGTTGTTACCTATTTATCTTGTACTACCCGACGGTAGGTTTGTCGCTAGTTGACTTTACCGGATTAAACAAAAGTTGATCATACTTTAATTAAATCTAGCATTTAGACTTATATGCACAAGATAAATAAGAATACAAGAACTTGAACCAATATTAATCCTATGTTTCATACATGCATAGATCTACTTCATCACATAATGCCGGAATAAAAGAGTTTAGTTACTCATAGTCATGGAAAATACACACATATTTAATGTAAAAGCCATAGGATGAAGCAACAAAGAAGAAGGAAAAGAAAAGGAATACTTATTAATATTTGCAGGTCTGAACCAACCCTCCGTTTGGGCAAATAGAGGCCTGAGCGAGAACAATTCAGCAACAAGAAATAATTCCAAAATTTATTGTACCTATTTTTCCTTGATCCCAGAACGAGAAACGAAGGAAAAAATGATATAAAACTATTTGAAGAATTTAAAGAAGAACTAAATAAAACTAAAGATTGTATCAAAAGCTTTAAAGGAGATAAGTTGAGCAAAAGAGAACTAAGAACTAAAAAGAATTCTTGCTGGAAAAACTAAACTAATGTATGAAACTAAAAGCTAAAAGCTGAATGATGAATGCTAAATGCCTCAAAAGCTCCCCTATTTATACTAGATAGTAATGGCTCTAAAATAGGAAGTAGTATAATCCTCCAAATCTCCCAAGAATATTTCCAGCAATTAATTTCCTTCCAATCAGCATAATATCTTCATCAATTATATCCCTACAAATCAGCATTTTGAATTCCTTCCTTATCCCTTTGATTTTCCTTCCTTATCACAAATTTCTTCAAGTAAGGAAACTGAATATTTACTTCTCTCTTCCTTTATTTCCAGCAATTACTTTCATCCAAGATAATTCTCCAATTTTACTGCTGCTGAAATTTTGCCTCTTGATTCACTACGGTAACAACTGAAATTTCTCCATGGCTGCCCATTTCCTGCTGCTATCTTCCTTTTGCTCAAACGGACCCCTTTTTTCCTTCTTTTAGCTCACTCCTTTCTTTCTTGACTCAGTCTCTAAACACCTGCTCTTGGCTTCATAAAACAATAAATATACCCGTGAAAAGCACCTAAGAGACGCTAAAATAAAACAACTAAAAGACACTCATCATGCACCTTCCCATGACCTTCAAGTACAAAATTCAACTCAAACCTAATTGAAAAGTGTTTACCAAAGCAATCGGCTCTAAGTACTATTATGGCAAACCCCGTGTGAGACCCCTTGCTCCACATGGGTTCAATTTTTTCAATGTAGTTATACATATTTCTCAAGCAAAAGTTTTTCAACGTTAAGTAATACTGTTCAGCTACAGATTTGTCATTTTGATTATGAACATGAATATTTCCTAGCAAAGCCATTGAAGGTCAAACTATAGGCATGTCCTTATGTTTGATTTCATGTGCATAATATGTGCTATCAGACTTTTTTTTTTTTTTTTTTTTTTGATCTACAATGATATGAGACATAAGGAAACATTCAATCACAAATGCCAAATGAATCATAAGCTAATCAAATTTCACACTAGATAAGAAACACAAAAAGTAACTCACAAGTTAACAAATTGGCATGCATTGTTGATCAAATATAGAAAATAAGCACCAGGTAAGTCCGACACTAGAACAAAAGAAAATGGTCAGTTGCCCTGCCAACGTGTCTGAAATCATCCCAACCCCATTTCCTATAATGAACACAGCCAAACAAAAATCAAAGGCATACTTTTGAACCCAAGAAAGAGGATAGGAGGGTCTTCCCCGTGGATAAACTTAATGGTAACCCATTTTCTAACAAGCATACATCCAAACAAAGTGAAAGACATACTTCTAAACCCAATGAACGAAAAAGAAGGGATTCATCTGTGTTTCTCCACTTTCTACGGTTGTCTGGATCTTCTTAAAACGTCATTGAAGATTAGCTTTAGCTTATCATTTGCGAAGATAAACATTATTTTCTGAGAGTTTCATCCCTCAACATTAAATACATCTAACTATTATTGATAGTTTGAAATTCATTTGTTACATGTGCTCTATTTTGTCTCTTTTTTCCTCAATGTTCGAGGATTTTTGTGATTATTTACATTTTCCAAATTTTATGGGTTTAATGTCAACTTGACAGTTCTTTGGATAATTTCCAACTTTTCCACTAGTATTAAGTTTCAATGTTAGTTAATCTTGAGATTAACACATGTTATCAAGTCAAGAATCGATGGTGGCAAACTGTGTTTTAAATAATGCATCAATAGTAACTAAGCTAGAGGGCATTCAACCCTCGCCAACTCTTAGCTTCTTACTTAGTCCTTGTACATATGATATTAGTTAGGAAGGTGAATTATTCATCCATACATTGAACATGAGAATGAAATTCTTGCTCAAATACTTCTTATTTTTGCAGCAAGAAACCTTCTTTCTAATTAGCTCATCTTGCATTTTTTTTTCCATGGCATTCATCTTTTGAGTCATATCCTCGAGGACTACACTCTTATAATTGACTCCATTGATGACTTCTTTATCTTTGAGCTATTTTTGCAATTTTTAAGAAACATTTCGAGCCCAAATTTTGAGAATGAACAAAGGGGGTGTTTTGGACCAAATTTCAGTGAATGGGAAGGTAGACAACATTGAGACAATCAAAACCTTACAAAAATATATTCCAAAGCCAACTTATAAAAGAGAAATGGATATTTTCAATCTTGGGTATGAGACTAGGTTTTGAAAAATTTCACTTATTTAGGGATATTTTTATATTGAACTAGGTTTTCAATGTTTTTTCCCTTTTATCAAAGGGGTCAAGCCATTGCCCATTTTTTCAAATCTTCATTTTCACAATTCATAAATATTTTTCTTCTTTTACTAATGTAACATCATTTTCTATGATTTTGTTTTTCTTTTCACAAAACCGAGGATTATGTTATGAAAATGTATTTGGAGAAAGCAAAAGGGTTAGCTTCATATTTCGTAGCATTCTCGGTAACGAGAATCTCCAAGGAGCAAAACAACCAAGATGATGCGCTACCTACGCTCACCTGCTAATCAAAAAAAATTCAAGTAGAGATGGTTCCATCTTTAAGTATTTCAAGCCAAAAGGTAGACGTCGTTGAAGAAGTTGGGGATACATGGATGACAACCCTCTTGCACTTCTTCCAGGATGGTACATTGCCCAACGACAAAGCTGAAGTAAGAAAAGTGAGAATGTGTGTGGCTCACTACGCAACCTAAGAAGGCATAGTCTACAAAAAGTTCTATCTCATGTCTTGGCTACGTTGTGTTGGCCCTAAACAAGCCACATATGTTCTTTAAGAAATCCATTGGGGGTGCATATGTAATCATTCTGAACCCCAGCCCCTCGCCAAAAACATGTTTCACATGGGTTATGTATGACCCTCCATTGCACGGGATTCTTTAGAGTTGGTGCTCAAATGCGATAAGTGCTAAGCCCACACTCTAATTTGGAGGCTTCCACAACAACAGGACACGAATTCCATTTCCACCCCATGGCCTTTCTACCACTAGGGAATCGACTTAGTTGGGACCTTTCTGAAAGCTCTAGGTACACTCAAGGTATTTCACAAAATTGGTAGAGGCCGCTACAATTACAAGCAAAATATACTAAAATTTGTGTGGAAAAATATTGTATGCTGATTCGGCATTCTTGGAGTATGCTAATTCGGCATTGTTGGAGTCATCCTTGTGATAATAGAAAACAGTTCACCGAAGTTCCCTTTAAGCCTTGGTGCATGAAACTCAACATCCGCCAGAAATTTACTTTTGTTACCTATCTCCAAGCTAACAGCCAGACAGAAGTTACAAATTGCACTTGGTCCAAAGACTCAAGACAAGATTCAAAAAAGGCAAAGGGCAACTGGGTGAATGAGTTGGGCAATGTCCTTTGGTCATACAGGGCAACCCCGCACACCTCGACGGGTGAAATGTCTTATAGCCTGCTGTATTAGTCTCCGAAGCAATGGTCCCAACAAAAAGAACCTTCACACCAATCTTGACTTAAAATAAGTAGATTATATTGATAATAAATTGGATGGATTGAAAGACTACAAAGTTATAAATTGGACAAATGGCCATTAAACTCCTACACTATTACATCATCGGAAAGAAAAAGCTTTATCTTTACCTCAATAAATAATGGCATGCAAGTCAATACAAACTTAAAAAAATACATAAAGATAAATAACTAGTAAATGCTAAAAATTGTTAGAACCGATAAAAGTTAAACTAACAAAATATCCCTAGAAACTTCATCCTAAGAACAACATCAACATATTTGAGTACTAGACTTCATCATGCATTTCTCTTGCTTTTTTCACCATCATCTTCTTCAGTTTCTTACTTGCATAGATATGAAACTAATGAAAACAAAAGTGAAGATTACACACACTCCAACATTGTAGAATAAACACTCTCATAAAGTGAGACAAAATACTCTCATGAAGAGAGAAAAACGCTTCCATATACAAATGA
Source organism: Leptodermis oblonga (assembly GCA_016801395.1). Lineage (NCBI taxonomy): Eukaryota > Viridiplantae > Streptophyta > Magnoliopsida > Gentianales > Rubiaceae > Leptodermis > Leptodermis oblonga. The sequence continues at coordinate 13,904,439 of CM028752.1, forward strand.
AGAATAAATACGACTTAGTAGGAAAAGTTACTAGAACCAAAATTCAAAAAAGAATTGGTAATATTAATCCTCCCCTATTCTCCACTAAAAGACAATGAGGGAGAAACTGAAGTGGGGTGTTAGAGAAAAGGGGTAGAAAAAATTTTAAATAGATAGAGATGGGGGACTACCCTGTGCGAGAAAATCTTCACTCAATTGCAATCATGTGCCAATCTTGACTTGCTTTATTATTTATTGTCGATATTTCTTCGGGGGCGGCAGTGGTGGTGGTGGATTTTTGGGCTGAGGGGTAAGAGTGGTGCGGTGGCAAGGAGGTTAAAGAGTTGGGGATTTTTATTTGTTTGAAATAGAAAATAATATTTTATTGGGGTGTTGGATTCCGGTCAATAATACCCTTAAAAGATGTCACGTGAAAGGCACATAATGTCAATTCCATCAGCTTAAAGGAGCAAACATAAGGAGTGATATTTCTGGCCCGTCTTGAAAAGTGTAGTGACATTTTTTGGAAAAAAAAAAAAATAGTACAGTTACCAAACTTGACACAACATAAAAGTATAATGACATTTTTTGCAGTTCACTCTTTCAAATTTATCCTTAATCTCATTTTCTTCATATCTCATGGAATTAATTACACATGTTTAGGGAAGCATTTGGTTTAAAGTTGGGAATCAAAATGAGAATGATTTTGATGGTAGAAAGGAATGAGAATGAGTTTAGTCATTCCAAAAATATTGTTTGGTTTAGTCCTTGGATTTGATACAAAAATTTTAAAAAAATACCATTTTCACCCTAAAAAATATAGCTAAGCTAAGTTATATATCATAATTTTATCATTGATATGAAACCTTATTTTTCAAAAGATTAAGTAAATATTTAAGTATTTTGTGAAGTCTAGAAAAAAAAAACTATAAAAGCTTATAGTATTTGGTTTAATTGTTGAAAGTAGCAGCTTTTCTTTTTTTTCAAATATATATATATATATATATATTTATAATATTTGTTTTACAAAACAAATAGAAATAAGGTAGGCACAAGAGAGAGAGAGAGAAAGAGAGGTGGGGGGACAAATGAAAAAAAAGGTAAAAACATTAAAGAGTGACGGCAAAAAATATCACCGTACTTTGCCATAGATCACACTTGGGTCATCATACTTTTTTTTGCCAAAAACATCACCGTACATTAAAAAAATGCGTCATTTATGTCATTGGAGGTAACACATCCGTTAAGTCTGGCGGGTAGGAAAGTCCTACTTGTCGCACATGACATCTTTTAGGGGTATTTTCGTCTCTTTACCTAAGTTACAGTCTCCCCTTTGTGGTTTTATACGATGGACATTTTTCCCCTAGTGGTTTCAAAACTCCCAATTACCCCCTTATGATTTTGGACTAAAGTGTCCATTTAACCGAAAATACAAACTTTAACATAATTGATTTGAATTCCAAAATTAACCCCGGTGTATTTTTTTTTTTTTAATAAATAATACTGTAAAACATAGTAAAGCTTTTCTCTTCGACTCTTCCCTTCGCGAAGGTTTCATCATATTAATCCATGGCCTACATTCTTACCAAACACAATTTCAACTGAAAGTCAAATTGCTGCTCTAATAGTGCCGGGTGAAAACTTTTTTTTCTTTAATTCTCATCTTCCTGGACAACACACATTCCAATCATTCCATATTGCCGAACATAAAATTCATTATGCCTTTTTTGGAATCCAACAGCATTGAAGAACGAAATTTCCTCAATTTTTTTTCAAATGTAAAATAACTACCTCCTAATTTAAAAGAGTGAATTGCTTTAACTAGCACGAACCTTTGCCTGAGTATGATTTTTACCACAAACCTTTAGAAATAGCTTTTTTTTACCTCAAACCTTTCGAAAACGTGACGCTACGTAGCATTCCGTCCGAGGGCTCCGTTAACCCACAAACGGAAACAACTTTTTGAGGGCAAAATTGTCCATTTCCATGTTCCTTTGTCTTATATTTCCATTATTTTACTTTTATTATCAAACGACCCCCAATCTTTTAATTTTTTACATTTTCTTCCAAAAATAAAATTTACTTTATAATCATATTACTAAAACATTAATTTTTCTGAATATTATTATACATTAGTAAAATATAAATATTTTTCTTTTTTTTTTAAAGGGTGAATTTTTTGGAGGGTATTTTAGTCCAAAATAATTAATGATCTTTCCCCTAGTTTCCTAAAATCATTAACCCCCATCTCTCTCCTTCTTCTTCTTTCCGCCTCCTTCTTCTGCATCATTTCTTCAATTGCATTCATCTCAAAATTATGAGTCCATTTTCCTCTTCCCTAAACCCCCAATTCATTCTTCTGCTTCTCACCCACTTCCTCTCCGTCACTGAGACTTCCGTCGGCGTCTCCCTCTTGTCATTTCCTTCAATCGACAGCCCAAACGCGCAACCCGATTCTCCGCAGCTGCCTCTTATTCTTCTCCTTTTGTTTTTCGATTTTGATTTTTATTTTCTCTCGTCTCTTTTTTTCTTTTTCTTTTTGAATGGATTGAGGCATTTTCTTTTCTTTTGCTGTGAACTAAATCTGAGTATTTGTAAAGGAGAAAGACAGTGAGTTGGCTTAGTATGCCTTACTGAGTCGACTCGGTATAGCTTTCCCAACCATAGTGATGAACCACCGGCAGACGACTGCAGTGTCAACCATGACTGATTCGCACTCAACTCTTCAAAATTGCATTCCGCCTGAACAAAACAATTCAAACGAAATCCTTAATTAACTAAGCTTCAATGGGAAGCACCGTAGCTATCAAAATTCAATCTCATCTGCTATAAATCTGTAGTAGTACTCTGAAAACAAGAAAATCCACCCCCATGATAAACTTCAACTCAATTCAATCCAATCTGAGCCAAATTTATAGCTCCAACTAAACTCTTAAATTGTCCAATGCATCAAAAAAATCAATCCAATCAACTCAACTCAATGCAATGTACCTCAAATTTACTGGGTTAATGATTTTTTCAAGTGGACTTCAATGTTGGTGATTTGTTGATGGGTTTTCGTTTGCAGGGAAAACCAATAGGAAAAGATGGGTTTATGTTTAAATGCTGAGTTTTTGTATAAAAGTGGATCTCTATTTTTTACTCGCCGGAAACGACTTTCCGGCTAGATCTAGGGGAAAAAAAGTGTAGTTAGCCGGAACAGACCCAACAAAATTAAAGTGGCAAGCTTATTTTGAAAAAAAAAAAAGAAAAATATTTACATTTTACTAATATATAATAATATTCAGAAAAATTAATGTTTTAGTAATATTATTATAAAGTAAATTTTATTTTTGGATGAAAATGTGAAAAATTAAAAGATTGGAGGTTCGTTTGATAATAAAAGTAAAATAATGAAAATATAAGATAAAGGAACATGGAAATTGACAATTTTGCCCTCAAAAAGTTGTTTCCGTTTGTGGGTTAACGGAGCCCTCAAACGGAATGCTACGTAGTGTCACGTTTTCAAAAGGTTTGTGGTAAAAAAAGCTATTTCAAAAGATTTGTGGTAAAAATCGCACTCAAGCAAAAGTTCGTGCTAGTTTAAACAATTCACTCAATTTAAAAAAAAAAAAAAAAAACATATGAGTTAATTGCCTACCATGAAATACTATAGATGAAAATAATTTCCAGAATGAATTGGATTAGGAATGTGGAAAAAAATGATTTACAGAACCGAATCTGAAGCAAAAGAATTTCCACAAACATAGCTTAAAATATCTAATTTTTTTAATCTGATATTGAAATAAACTTTTCAAATTCATAACAGGCAATGAACTATAATTCCAAACAGATTCCTAATGCTCGTCGTTTCGCTGGCTGGATGATCATGAACAGTGTTCTAATGGCAGTATGATAATGTATTTAGCAAAAATCCTTTACAGTAATGATATAATTGAGGAATAAAAAAAAAAACCCCCAAAACTATTGTTGCTTGATTTTAGTGGCCGAAGCTTGCACCTAGTCAATGCCTTGACAGTGGGGAGACGATCCGTAGTTTTGAAACCCTCATTTTTCCTCTTCTTTCGGCTGACACGAGTCGGAGGGGCAGCCGGCTCAAACTTCGTCTCCGTTTCCAAAAAGTTGCTAGTTGAGACCACCGCTAGGAGAGCCTTGGGTCCACCCATGTTGCTAAAAGCCTAAAAGTAAATGAAATGGTAATTTGTGAACGTTTTCTTACTCTCATATACTCGAGAGTGTAAAGCACCCGCCGTTAAAGTTTGCATTTTTAGCTAAGTGGACAATTTGGTCCCAAACCATAAAGGGGTAATTGGGAATTCTAAAACCATAAGGAGGAAAATATCCACATCATTAAACCACAAGGGAAAAACTGTATTTCTCCCAAAAACAAAACATAAAAGTTGTTCACTCTCTCTCCTCCCTCCTCCCCAACAATTCCCCGCCACCACTGCCTCCTCTCTCCCTCCTCCTTAAAAACCCACCATCATCACTGCCCCCTCCCTCTTCCCTTCACCTTAAAAACCCTCCACCTCCACCCTCCACCTTAAAAACCCACCACCACCGCTGCCCCTTCCCTCCTCCCTTCTCCTATGTTCTCAAGTGAAGAACGATGTTTAGAACACTTCCCAACCACCACTAAAAACTCATTCTCCCGCCGCCTAATCTAAATTGCACAGGTCACCTTCCCTTTCCCCACCACCCCATCCATCATATCACCTCCCGCGACTATAATAAAATATTCAAACCCAATTAAAGAAATAGAAAAAAAAAAATAAATAAATAAACATAAAAATTGGGATTTTCTGATGACAAAGTTAGAACAAAGAAAAAGAAAGAAAATATGGTCGCCCTAGATAGACAACTACATAGAGGCTCTCTACAAGTCTATATATTCTTTGATTTTGTTCTCCCTGTTTCTGAGGTCTTGTTCCACTTGAACCAAAAATTGGAGTTCAGGCGCCAGGTCGCTTCTCAATCTTAGAAGGAGTTCAGGCACATGGTCGCTTCTCAATCTTAGAAGGGCTTAGACGTTATCTTCTTTAAATTGTGACGTGCAGCCTCATACTCTTTTTTGGATCATTCTATCATAGATAAGGAGGCTAAAATAGACAATGAGGTGAGGCAAAAATGAAGTGCTAGTTGACGCCAGAAGAATGCTTGACCGAAGGAATGAGTCACAAGGCGAATTGTAAGCCCCCAACGACAAAGGAACCCTACAGATCTATACCAAGCCCGTTACACCGTAATGCATTGAGTTTGATCTCGAAGTTTCGGTCTATCCTTGCCTAAGTACAGCATAGAAAGGGGGGGGGGGGGAGGGGGGGGAAGTCTAGGATTGGGACATGAGCAAGAATTTTTCCCAGGTAAGTGGCTACGTTTTTTTCCTTTGTTTCGAACTTCGTGAAGAACTCCATTCTCTCTCTGGCTTGTTACGAACAAAAAAGTAGGAACAAGATTTGGCGAACAAATACAAAGGTCAAAGGCATTATTATTGATAAAAAGAAAATTAAAAAAAGAAAGAGTTTGGGACTTTTTCGACTACTGAAGATTGAGCAAACACATATTTTTTTGTGTTTATCGATATAATTAGGAGAAGGAAGAGGAACAGGATAATAAAGGGAGATAGGTAGGGGAAGAAATAAGGTGGGTCTTATAACTGCAGCGCCACAGACTATCCAATGTCCATTGATGAGGAGAGCTCAACAGTTCTCATTGTCAACGTTGTAAAAACAGATATCGACAGATATTTCTGGAACTATCATGGACTAAAATAACTTGTTCTCACCCTTTAGAGTATAATTTTGATCAAAATAAGCTTATGGTAAAAAGACCTTTAGACTTGAAAGGATCTTTGATCAGAATCACCCTCGAATAGCATGCACTAAATGAAACTCCTGGCGTAAAGCATGTCAAAAGGTGGATGAGGAAAGCATGTCAAAAAAATTTCTCATCACTGAATTGAGTTTTTCAAGTGTTTTTAAAACTCCTGACATACTAGAATGAGCATTTTTTTTTTTTTTTTTTTAATGGTAGAGAGGATAAGTTGTGGGTTTCAAAGGTGGATGAGGAGAAGGATAAATGAAGAGGATGGTGAGTTTTCAAAAGAATGATAGCAATGGTGGATGTTGGAAACTGAAGACATTGGTTCCAGGTTTGAAAGTGGGGGTGAGCAGATTGGACGGATGAAGAAGATGATACTATTTGGGACTGAAAAACCAAATTATCCTAAGAAATAGCATATCAGTTGTCTGCTATCGTTTGAGTTAACAAAGACGTTAGTGTAAAGGACATAAATGACGCATTTTTTAAAATATAGTGAGGTTTTGAGGTTTAAAAAATGTATGATGACATAAGTGTAAACTATGGCAAATTATAGTGATGTTATTGGCCGTTCACTAAACATAAAAAATGAGAGTCGGGTGAGAATAAGATGAAAACCCACCACCCCCAGTAAGTTTGGATAATTTCTACTTATTTGGGTTTCATCAATATATCTCCCTTCTCAAACCCACCAACCAAACATATATGCTTTCAATTATTCCATTTCTGGATTCCCATACCAATATACCAAACACCCCCTATTTTCCGAAAAATTATGAAGGATAAATTAGGTAATCTACCCATTTTCTTGATTAGTGTGTCCATAGAGTAATTAAAACACTTATTAAAGGACATTAATGAGTATATCACTATAAACATATTTGGGGACAAAAATATAACTACCAACTTTAAAATAAGCACAGAAAGATAGCCATCATTATTTTCTTATCGTAGCAAAAATAAAAAATAAAACTTATGTACTAAACATTTCTCATTTACAAGTATATTATTTTCTTTCAAACTTCCATTTACCTACAAGAAAATAGAAAACTCCTTCAGTTAGCCTGGTCCAGAACACGTTTCCATACTTAACGTTCACTTTCAAATTTAAATCACGTTTCTAATTTGCATTTTGGAGCAATTTGACATTTATTTAGTTCTACCTTTTCCTGGACAAACTTTATTTTCCCATCCTCATCCTTCCCCTACACCTTTGAAATTTTCGCTTCAATGTTTGCCAATCAACTGCAATCAAACTCAAAACGTGTTCTCACACGGGCAAACAAAACAACATTTTACGTTTTTCTTATACCAAGACGTATCCTACAATTTACAACCAATCATCATTTTTCAGAAAGTCTAAAACATATTTTAAAATCCTATCTCCACACTCGCTTTTTCTCAAACAGATAGATGAAGGTCCCAAATGAGAAGTTGGGAAAATATGCAGATTTTGAAACACATCAAATTTACTTCATCATCCATCCATTTTCACTCAACTTTGGATAGTAGGCATTTACACAGAACATTTGTATTGTAAATTCCAAGCTTGATCAAGTAAATACATGCACACATGATCTGTCAGATAAACCTCAAGTTCGAAAATTAGTATCTTTGATTCGCCGCTGCTACTCTGAGTGTGAGGTCCAATAAATCAGCCCACTGCATGGACAACAACCAAATCAGATGATCATGAGTAGCATCTGAGTAACTCTAAGCAAGAAAACATAGACGAGCGAGAAAAATACCGTACTACCCAGATAAGGAACAAATTTATTTATCAAAATCTTAAGGGATCAAAATTAGAAGTGAAAACAACCAAGTTGCTTGCTGTCCTCGCACAGAACCCCCTCAAATCACTCACTCCGACAAAACAAATAGGGGTATGTTAATTGCAGGACGCGTTTTACTAAACACAGGACACTTTTTAAAATTTGTGGCTAAAAGACAAAAATATCCTCATAACTTTCTACTAAAAATATCCTTGTAACTTTTTACTGAAAATTATCGAATAGAATCGCCCACAACAGGCGATTTTATTAGATAAAATCGATGGGAAGAAGCGATTTTATCCAATAAAATCACCACCAATAAAATCGCCACCGCAAGGCGATTTTATCTAATAAAATCGCCTGTTGTGGGCTATTGGATAAAATCGCTTCCGCCGGGCGAATTTTCAGTAAAATTTCACCCCCACAGAACGATTATATGGGAAAACGTTGGTGTTCTGTGGCGATTATATTTTTCCTAGTAGGATCACCTGGCCTAGGCGATTGTTTCGGCAAAAATCGCCTAGGCCAGGCGATTTTCGGAGGAACATTCGCCGTCCTTTGGTGAATGTTCCTCGAAAAATCGCCCTGGACAGGTGATTTTCCGAGCAACAATTGCCAAAGGACGGCGAATGTTCCTGGTAAAATCGCTTCGCCCAAGCGATTTTACCAACAGTTCGCGGGAAAACCGTTTTTCCGGTGAACTAATGCATAAAGTACCCTAAAATTTGCAAAAAAACAACCTTAAAACGCACGAAACACCCAAAAAACATCCTGAACACAATACCCATCCTAATTTTACTGTAGAAATAAGTATAAAATGGAAAAGGCAAAAAAGTAATTTCAATGATAGAATTTTTTAAAATGTGTCCTGTGTTTAGTAAAAAGTGTCATCCAATTAACAATTCCGAACAAGTAAAGACTAAAAAAAGTTCAAGGAAAACTCCCTCCGGCAAGCGGTTAGAACTACTAAACTAAATAACTGCCTGCTGTGGTTGGAACAAGTGCAGTAAGTTGTAAGAGACAAATCAACACATGCTATACAACACATGCAACCTGTCTAAAAAAACTAGTCTTATTTGCTGTTTCTAATACTCTCAGTACTCTTCTATTGGGACGAAGGGAAAATTAGTATCTAACAACACTTTAATCTTAAAAACAGGACTCTTTCGAGGCGGAGGGAGTGAAATATAAAGATCTTGATAAAAACGGAAAGTCTAGCTCCTCCAAACAAAAAGGAATTTCCAAGAGAGGTTCCTACAGACTCCATCATAAAGAATGTCGACAATTGTAAAAGTTTCTTATTCAATAATCAGTAGCAACAGCCATAAGTTGATTGCTGATATACAGGATATGGGAAGATTCAAGCAATTTATTATCCAACTCTTTTTGAGTCAGTCGTTAGGGTTTGACGCAGACTTGCTACATGCACGGTTAAAAACAATGAGTTTAATCAAATACTACAGCTTCATACATCTATACCAAAATCACCAAAACTTAATAAAAGAAAATTGGTAATAAAACTAACCAATGAGATAGCTGAAGGAAAAAACACTAACATGATAAATGTGTGACCTCCAAACTGGTGGTTCTTATTACATCAGCTGTAACATCACATTATTTACAACATGTATTCAAGCACAATACCAAGAACCATGCTTATTACATTGATGCAGGACAGAAATTCCAAAAGAGAAATAAAATAATTAAACTTACATGTTTTTGGAAACTCGTAGTTCTAGGAAAGTTAATGTCTTTCAGAAATACTGATTCTTCTAAATTGTTTCCATATTAGAACTGTGATTGGCTTAGGTAGCTAACTTTTGTATACATATAGGTGTGAGGGAAAAACTCATCATTGATGCAAATTTTTGCTAGAGAAGGAAGGGGAGCCTTGGTGCGCTGCAGCCATAAGAACTATTAAATTATTAATGTATGACATGAGATTAAGGGTTCTATAGGAAAATAAGTAATCTGACCTTTTATAAGATCTGGAGTTATCTTTACCTCATCAGAAAATTTGATACCCTCACAATTCTTGGTGTGGAACAAGAATCCTTGGCTCAAGGAACAGATTTTAGTTCGAATGGAAAAGTTTTGCCAACAAGTAAAAGAGTGACCTGTTATGGTTTGCAACTAGAGTGATTGATCTCAATTTTGTTCCCATTTCAGTTCCTGAATGTTGCTTCAAAGTGAAAGAAGTTTCTGACTTCAATATTTGCTCAAAACATCCAGTTCTTTATGGTTGCTATAGGATAAACATGCAAAAATCTGTTGGATTATATTTTGATCAAGGAACTCTGAAGTTAAACTTGAGGATGAGTTTTTCCCAGCAAGGGAGAACTGATGCAGGATAGAACACAATTAAAAGAATTGTCTTTTTTAATTTTTATTCTGAAAAAAGAAATAAAATATGCAACTTAATAGTTTTAGGAATTTTGTAGCTTTAGCCTGCATTCCAATATTTCTTTTGCTATCTTTCCTGCTGTGCCATTCAAAATATTTTATTGCTTCATACATTTGTTCTTTAGTGAGGTTCTCTACAGTTCCCAGTCGTCCATTTCTTCTTTTTTTTGTTAATCTTCACCAAATTATACTTTGACAACTCTTCTTTCTATGGGCTGCCCATGCCAACCATTTGCACTAAGTCAGTTAACCTGTCCTTTCTTCCCTCCCTCCTCTCCCTAGACCTTTCAAAACCATCACCTCCACCAAAATCATATTACTCTAAAAAAAAAATTTGAGCTTCACCTTTAGGTTGTGTACATACAAGTAGCCAAACCATTACAAATAGTTTTCCCTAGATAAGGGGTTTGAATAATGCTTATCCTATTTTCAGGATATCACTATTGTATCTAACTAAGGTATCAAAATGCTTGGCTTACAGAAGAATGTTCATGTTTCCAAGATTGCAATAATGGATAATGTCATCATATACTCAATAGGTTTAAACTTTGCTTTATTGTGATACAAGGAAAAAAATGGCTTGGAAGAATAAGTTGAAACCGATGAATTGAGGATTCCACTAGAGCTAAGGCTCAAACACAGAGTCATACCATAATAATCTAACCTCAATAAATGTAGGTTTGAGTTGAGAGAAGCTCCAGCAGATGGCCCTAGCTAAATCAGTTCAGGTACAACCCAGTTCTACATACATAGATGATCCCTTATAATTAACAGAGGCAAGGAAGAGGAATAAAGGGAATGGAGGAAATGGTAAGACAGGATGTGCAAGCATTTGACAAAATTAAATTATGAGAACTTTGTATTCTCCACCCTGATTTTCACACATAAGCAAAGGTCAAGTTTTATAAAGACAAAATTGTCAGAGCTCTATCACAGAGATGCCCTTCTAGAGCAACTGCAAACCAGATTGCAGGACTCTGTGGAAAAGAAAGATTGCCATCCGTGTGAACAAAGTAATCGCACCTCCATTACTTGATGAGGAAGCCAACAGTCATCAATTGACAATGCCAGATTGGAAGTGGATAATACTTTATTTCGGAAGTGTAGATGGAACCCCAGGGCAGCCACCTACCCACCCCCCACAAAGAGGGAAAAAGAGGTACAATATTCCATTTTACTACCAATATTTTAAAAAAGTCTAAAGTAGGCATTTTTATAAATTCAAGATTTGCCACCTCGAAGTTTTGAAACGTTAAGACAAACCTATTGATTGCAGACAACTAAGAGGTTTGTTATCAAGAACGTACAAGACAATGATTGATATATTCTTTGAATTGATAACACTATCTCTAATTTTAGCAGCTAGGACTCGGGAGTATTTAAAGGTTTTCTTATGTTATGCGTGTCATTACCTAATTATAGTTCTATTTTTTCAAGAAAGTTACAAGAAATGGGAATACTATTCATAATAAGATTTCATATCATTAGATGGTGCATGTAATAGATAGCAAGTTCGTTCTCTCTCATTTTACATAAACATGTGATTACTAATGATTTGGGTTTGAATTACTCTGGTCTGGGTTGACTTCTCAATGTTTACCCTTTCTCTTCTTCCTCCTTTTGAATGGAAAACCAAGTTTTATACAGCTGTTCCGCATCATACCCAGTTTATTAGTTGGGAGTCTTCTAGAAGTTGCCTTAGGTTTCAATAATTTATTTATTCTTTTATTCCAAATTTCCTTTTCCTTTCCCCTGCTTCTGTCTATCGTGTCCCGTTTTCTATTCACCAGTACTGTTCACAGGCCTACAACAGCGCGGAAAAGCACTCTAAGCCTTCTGCTGGCAAGTGTAGGCAAGATCTCCTTCTCTTGCATCACCTAACATTAATAGGCTAGTGGGTTTGTCCACCCAAATCAAACATTATGGGTCTGCCTATGGGATTAAGTAAAATATAGAATGCTAAAACATGGAATTCCCAAGTACATCGCTGTCACTTGTCAGTCTTAAGGGCTGACAAAATGAGCAAAATCTTGAAAGCACACAGATAGAACCCCAATACCCAACACCTTTTAGAGGCACAAAGAGAAAGATAATGGCAATTATAAATGGGACAAATCTTGATAATTAAGTAATCCAAAGGTAAATCATACCTGATAAGCACAAACACACATTGCAGCACGCCTGCAACTCCGGTCCATGCAGATGGGCCAGTCGTGACAAGGGAGTCTTGTATTAATAGGCCTACTGAGGCCGCCAATGAGACAAAAGACACAACATAAGCAATGAAAAGCCAAAGCTTCATCCTGCAAAACAACAATTACCGACTTTCAATCAAAGTAGCATCAATTAGTTGTATAGCAAAATATATGCATCAAACTCATTTAAGAGAAATATCAATTTCAAAAATAAAATTCCTTTCAGGACTCAAAAACATCTGAATCTAAGCAAAAGCTGATTAAGATAATCATAGATATAAAAAGTCCTCAAGGCCATCCTGAGTAATAATTTTGAATTGAGAACTTATCATCTAATACACAAACAATCAGGAAAAATACTAACATTAAATGAGATGCCTGAGTTAAATACAGGAGGCACCCAGTAAAGTAATGTGAACCTAGGTATACGAGTAACTAGTCTTTTATCCTTTCATAATTTACGACTTTATCTAAAATCATATTTTGTAATTTTCACTGATACTCATTGTTCCTTCAGGAACACAGTCACATATATTTGATGTATAGACTCCACACACTGGTGTAAGATTAACAAAAAGAGAACACTACAAATTCCAGTTTGGAAACATCACCAAACTACACTAGTAATTAACCTGCAAAGTGAGCTGATTTAAACACTCCTTTCGCCAAATCTGGACACTCGCTGAAGAAATTATCCATACAAAATAATTTATCACAAAGAATAACTAGTCTTTAATCTTTAAATAATTTATGACATTGTTATTTAAAATCGTATTTGGCTGCCCGTTGTGTAAAAAAAAATGTCTTTAAAGGGTAATTTTCACCAATATTGTTTTCTTCAGGATCCCAGTCGCATATAGTTGATGAATAAACTCAACATACACTGGTGTAAGATTAACGAAAAAGAGAACATTGTAAATTCCAGCTTGGTAACGTCACCAAATAACTTCATAAGTAATTAACCAGCAAAGAAATTTGATTTAAACGTTCCTTTCGGAAAATCTGGACACTAGCTGGAAGTTCTTCCCCATACAATTAATCGCAAACAGTTGCCAATCACCTTCCTTGACAGTAAATGATAGAGAAACTTTCCCTTTTTATTTCCATCAAAATAATCTCATCTGGCAGTTTGTTTCTCGGACAACAGCATAAATCATTAATTCCCACGCTAAGGTAGGTCAGTTTCAGGAGCAAGATCTTTAGCTACTTCATATTTGGAGAGATGATGATTCAAATGGTTTACATTTGACAATAAACATAGTACCTAAATTCCAATTGACAATTAGGGCAATCCACTTGACTGGTGGAAAGTGAAAACTTACAATTTATTGCCACTGCAGCCTAACAGTAAAGCCCACACATGTCGCACAAAAAATGAAAATAAAAAACGTTGATTGCCAATACTATCGATCATACCAACAAAACTGAAAACAGAACAAGATTAGCAAAAAAGCATAGCTTCCCCAAATGAAACTATCTATTCTTATTTTTCCAAATCTCCATTCTCAGCATTTGGAGAAATGCAAACCGGAGGCTTCTAAGGAAAAATTTAGCTATTCAGAAATCATGCGTCTATTACTGCAAGAACATGCACTATTGTCATGCTTGAATTACTTCTTGTTGCACAAAAATTAAGGCATTAGAAATATGCTTTAAAACGAAAGCAGAATGACAAATATCTTCTAGAACTCCCTGTGCTAAGGTTAAAAGTCTAAATTACATCCACTTTTTTGTACTGTCTTTTAGTTACGAGCAACAATCTGTGAACGCTAAAAAGTCTATTCTGCACTAGAAAATTCATCCAAGTGTCATCCCCTCATCCAAAAACCAATTCATTCTTTTAAGCCCAGCATCTGTATGCTTCTAGTATTTTCAAGTAGACCAGCTGAACTACAGTAAGATAAATGCAGATCTAGAAAATGCCATGTTTTGGTGTTGGAACCTTTAAGATCCTACATCAAGATTTTCTGGGGGATATAACCAAGGTAGTTGATGAATGAATTTAAAGGTGTTGCATCATTTCCCTAAGGAGAAAAAATAAATGGCCCTCAACAATTCAATATTTAGTAGTGTATAACTGCTCAATTAGGAACACTCAACAATTCAGACATTAGGAGTGTATAACTTCTATTAAGTTCTTAGACTCATATCCTCAATAAATTAGACACAACAGAACTTATATCCTGCCAGGCAGTTCACCTTATGGAATCTAAATGAAATGGTTATACAATAACCATGAACAAGGCAGTTTCTCAAACAAGTTCAGTTCTCTGAGGGTGTTCATGTCAATCCGTACTACAAAAGCCATTATTATCATGAAAAAAGTGATGCACAGTGAAAATAAGAGGGTTGGTGAATGACCAGCAAGAATGGACAAAGGTAACTAGCAGGGGAAAAAAGAAAGAATAACGGAGAGGGAAAAAAGAGTGTGTTTTTGTGAGTCGCAAATCTCTATCAGAAGTACTTAGCATATCCAATGTAGTTTAGGTTCCGGCAACAGCTGATGGTACAAACTGTCACTTAAACTTGAATGTGAGAAATATCAGTTTCAGTTGTGACTAGAAAATGCCTCACTAATAATCTAATAACAAACTCAATGATATTCGCTCCAAGAAGGAATCCAAGGGTATTCTACTAAAAAGATTCTCACAAGTAACCTTGAATATTTTAACTCTAAAAAGTGAAACACAAAAGGTGCTGGATAATGTGAGGAGACAACAATATTATGTCTTTGATAAACAAATGAGGTAAAAAAGTAAAGGTTTTGAACACTTCAGGGATTAAACTTGGCCTAGTGAAAAAGATAAAAACTAGGACAATTGGAAGTTATTATGAACTGTTATTCATCGAGAAAGTGGTAGGAGTAGGTTGAAAAGGGGATAGAATAATAGCTTTTGAGATTATTGTAGGAAATGAATCAAGAATTGCCTGTTCTTTACCATGTTTTCAAAAACATGTTTTCGTAGTTTTGAATATTATACTAATTTCTCATCATTCCCAATACACCTTTGTACCCTTCAATTACACCTTTTTTATATTTTCAATACACTCTTCACATTTAAAAATCATTTTCAAAACCAAGTTTTGAAAACAAAATCCATCAAAAGAAACAGGCCCAACTCTTAACATTAATGGGGAAATGAACTAATAAACAGAGTGGATGTACATATGCACATCAAATAGAATTAGATGAATCTGTTAAAATTAAATTTTGGAAAGAACTTCAAGCTTTATTTCAGAGAAACCCTCAAAATAAAAAAGTAAATTGCCTTAAGTGGAGATTCAAAAAGCATATGGAGGTTAAGGAGAAGCATGAAGGCTCATGGTTAAAGTTTTGGGTTTCAAAATGATGAATGTAAACCCATTTTCAATTTTTCCATAGCTTATGCTTTTGTTATAACTAATAGTTTTAAGAAAGATAGAGGAACATGAAAGTTATTTTAATAACTCACGAATTAATTATTTCTTAACAAGATATAGTCATCAAATAAATTATGTATAAATTGTTAAGGTAACCGAACATAATGTTTAGATGGTTGTGTGGAAACAAACGAGATAGAATAAGTAATGACTGAATTAAAAATAAAGTAAGGATAAGCCAATAGATGGAAAAAATGAAAAGAACACAGGCTTATTGTGATTTAGACATGTTGAAACCTTTTAAATGTGCGAGGACAACATGTAAGGAAATAGAAGATTGCTAACATAAATTCAAAGAGGAAGAAAAACAAACGTAAAAAGATTGTGAATCAGATCTGTATAGCTACCGACTACACATAACAGGATAATTGTTGGATTTGTTGTTGTATCAGCAAAACACAAGGCTCAACTCCCCGCACATGGAAAATAATTGAAACAGAGCAACCAATTTTTAGGATGAACCAGGGCAAAAGAAATTTGGTTAACAAGGCAAGTAAAATTACTGACAAAAATATTCACAAACAAAAAATACAGTAATAACTTGTTTTCTTGGTCACAGCTACTGAGGAACTTCTTTCAATAAAAAAAATAATTAAAAAAAAAAAAAGATACCTCCATTCGCCTTCCTCATAAGGAGAATAGTCAATGTCTTCTTTTCTAACACAGTTGAACATCAAGGCCGCCAAAGATGCAAATATGCCTAAAAACACAATAAAATGTCAAGAAATTTTGAATTTCCAACAATTCTTCATCTGAAACCCACAAACAATTCTAAACCCAAATACATTTAAAAGGGAAATTGGACAACCCAACAAAGCTTGAAATTCAAATAGCATAATCAACACCCTGAGTTGTCGCTAAAATACTTGACGAAAAGAAAGTCAACCAAAATAAATAGCAAACGAACATGCCTGGAAGGTAGTGGAGAAACGAGACTTTGACGCTGCTGCAAACGACTGCGTCGACCCAAAACCACCACCCGGCGCCGAAAACTGCTCCGGAAACACCCGGTCCGAAAATTGCCCACAGCTCCCCCAAATCCATCTACTTGTAAATTTTTGTTCCGAGGTTTCTTGCTTCGCTTTTCTCTTGCGTGATTATTTCAATTGAATTGAATTGATGAACCGTAAGTGACACGACTGAAGAATCACTAGTATGGATCGATGACGAAAGCTTACTTCACCAGTTGTTTTTTTTCTTTCTTTTTTTTGTTTTTTGGATTTTTGAGAATCCAGTTGGCTATTTTATTGCCAGCGGGTTTTGCCAGTTCTAATAAGTGGTCTTTGTTTTTTTCTTAAAATCTCCTTTGAGGTACAAATTGGCTGTATAGCACTGATTTTTATCATTATTTGGAAAGGCTGCGTTTGGGACTGACTTCCGCTATACAGCCAGTTTTACCCCCATAATGCAATTAGTGCTTTACAAAGAAAAATTACAAATAAAATTTAAAATATGTATCTTTTAACATTATGGTAGGATTTGAGGCGGCGGGGAGGCAATTGGCATTGTCCTCTTCATAGACTCGTACACGTGATTCAACATTTAAAAAAATATAATTTAAAATTTGCTCCCTTTATCTTCTAAAAAGTGTCGTTGAAGAAAAAAACTCACAAATTAAGAAAACAAGTAAATTTACATACCTGCCCTTATTAAATAGTAATAAACACAATTGACAGTTCAATGTTACCGTCATCTTTTTCACTACCGATACACCATAACAGATCAACCTATTGTCTAAAAAACAAAACATCACTACTCAAATAAATGTGATTATTTTTAAATTGAAAATTTAAAGTTTCAAATTTTCAAACAAAAATTAACAAAAGGAAGAATGAGTCTTCCTCAACAAAGTTCAATGAAAATATTCAATCATCATTGTCTATTCCAACTTGGTTGAAAATTAATTTTTTCCTACTAATCAACAAAATTTTTGAATGTAAACCATGAAGAAATAAAAAAATTATGGGACCATGTATTAATTCCCTTCCAAAAAAAAAAAAAGGAAAAAAAGTAGACTTTGCAGCTTTAATCATCAGAGAGCCAATACCTTTTAATTCCCTCGCTGATATTTGAGGGTAAATAAATAAATTTTTATCTAGTTTAAATAAGTAGAGAAAGATGATGGAAAGAGACAGCGGCGGAAAGAAGATGAAAAAGAAGGCAGTGCGGCTGTAATTTAGATAGGAGAAGAAAGAAAGAAAGAGGAGGAAGATAGGAAAAAATTAGAAAGAAAGAGGAGAAGTACGGTGATTTTAAACCTACGATTTTTAAAGCAAATAAATTATAACGAAATATAGGATCATCCATAAATTAGATTGTCCCAAAAATAAATCAAAATGAGCAAGCAATTTTGAAACGTTTGATAAAATAAAATCACATTGGCACATATTATGATGTAATGCACAAATTTCTTGTGTTTTTTTTTTTTTTTTTTTGTTACCATTTGAATTTGGGATGATTTACAAATTTTTTTCTATTTAATATACATGAGATATTTCAATGGCTAAATTCTATATTTCAAATACTCAGATACTTCGATACACGTTATACTTGTTGCTTTAACCTACATTCAAATGTTAAACTTGATACTTTAGTACATAAAAATAGTACATGATATTTGTTGTTTTAATCTATATGTGATACTTTAGATGTTAAACCCAACACTTCAGCACATTGAAATAATATATAATACTTCATCACCTAAATTGAGTACATTATATAGTTGTTTTAACATACACGAGAAACATCCGAGGCTAAACTTAACTTTTCAGCACCTAAAAAGGGTACAAATACTTTATCACCTAAATTTAATACAAGCAATAGTTTTTTTTAACGTACACTTGATAATTCAAAGGCTAAACTCTATATTTTAGCACATAAAACCAATACGTGAACTTCAACACATAAATTCAATACACATGATACTTCATATGTTAAACTTAATATTCAGTACTTATAAACAATATTTGATACTTCATCACATAAATTCAATACACTCAATATTTTTTGTCTTAACCTACTCATAATATTTCAAAAGTTAAATTAAATACTTCAAAACATAAAAGACAATAGGTGACACGTCAGCACTTAAATTCAATATGCGTGATATTTGTTATTTAATGTATATAAAATACTTTAGCAGTTAAACTCATTTCATCCCTTAAAAATAGTATGCGATACTTCATCACTTAAAATTCTTACACGATACTTGTTGTATTAACTTACACGTGATATTTCAAAGGCCAAACTCAATATTTCAGAACATAAAAACAATACATGATACATCATCATTTAAATTCAATACTTTAAAAATTAAATTCAACGCGCACAGCTAGACACAGTGGATACAAATTTTTTACGTTTATGTGTTGTACTTTTCTTCTCTTTTAAGAAAATGTACTTATTAGTCCCGTTATTTTATTTTATTTTTTTCTTTATCTCTTCTCTGTTAAAGAGGAAAAAAAAAAAAAAAATAAGGCTTTGTTTTCACAAAAATAAAAATAAGGTATAATACATAAGAGGCATCTCTACTTCCTTGAAAAGTGCCAATTTCAACTTTATTCTTAGTGACCAACTTGGGAAATGTTTTGGTTTGGAAAATAAATTTTTTGAAGGGAATTCGTTTATGGGAAATTGTGTAAGAGGGGGGAAAAAATGTAATGATTATTTTAATTTTTGAAAAAAAAAAGTATGAGTATAAATCTTGAGGAAAATTTAAAATTTAAATTTTATAGAAAATAAAATTGTTTGTGTAACATTTTTATTTCAAAAAATTGTGATTTTCTTGAAAATGAATGAAAAAAGAACGGAGCCGAAGGTTTTCTAGATGAATCTGCCCACTTTGCCTCTACAAAAGCAAAACTGCCTCTCACGGTTTTTGTTTTTTCTTTTTACTTTAATCTAAGCGGAAAATATCAAAATTAGACATGCAAATAAATCGAAGGAGCTCTATTTTCGTTTTCTCGAAAGCAAAAAATGCATTTATATTATTTATTTTTGAAAGCTTCTTAAACGCCAATGTTTAGAGAATTCCCAATTCCAATAGAGTTATTTCTGAATAAAAGACACTGATATTTGATGTTTTCTTCTTTTCTTTTTTAAGTTCTCCTTGGCAACTCTAATTTTGTTTATCCATCTAAACACCGTCGTTAGTAACCTCGCTCTGAAATATCCAAAAATGTTAAATTTAAATGTACATGCAGTATTATTCTCTTAAGTACTGTATGACACCGGCATTACTATATGGCCCCAATAGGGGCGGAGCCGGGGGATTGTGGTGGTCCTCGTACCCTTCCAACCTCTCCTGCACCCTTATTAGTAGTATATATTTATCTATTAAAATTATTTTACAATGTATTTAACGGTTAAAAAAAAGTTTCTACTTATATTGGATCTCTTCGAAATTTTTAAAATGTAATTTCTGACTCCTCCACTGGACACCGGAGTTATTGAATATCAACTCCCATTCACCAAACACACTCAAATGAGCAATGTAATACACATTCAACCAAAAGGAACATTCCTGCAAGATGTAAACCTGTACAAGTACAATTAACTGGAAAATTAATTTTCACCTTCGAGACCTTGATATGATGCATGAACAACCACTGATATCTTAACGTCATCTATAAGCTGCAGCAATGGATAAACTACTTGCACACTGGAGAAATGAAATGAATCTTGCAATAACAAGACGAAGCACATATAGTATGAAGTCAACAAATCGGCATTCATAAGCAAATAGATTTTACTTCAGCAACATCATCCTTCGCACTACCTTAAACCTTTTACTAGCAGCTTTGCTTGCTTTGAAGTGTTCTCTGACCTTTCGCACTCTGCCACGCCGAGATCAATAGATGGTTGAGAACGCTCCTGCACATCATATGATTCCCCATAATTCTCTAAATTTCAATTCTGCCCAACGTCTTTTACACCAATCTCAATAGATTTATGAACAATATTACCCAGCACCACCGAAATTAAACACCAGATGCAAGCAAACTCTTTAAATCTAAGTTTTCCAAGGGAAAGCTAAGACGTACAGAAATGGCAAAAAAAATAACCATGTACAGAAGTGAACAATGAGTGTCTAAGCTAAGAAAACTGAACTTGTGAATTACCATAGCAACTATCAATGTCACATAACTTGTAACTCCCCGACCATTCAAGCAGGAAGTCAAATGAATAGCCAATAGGTGAAACAATAACATAGGAAAATGCTGTAAGAACCAAAACAACAGTTTCAAAACAATGAAATGTGAACATGAACCATGCTCACATGTTTTAGCATATATACACCTTAATATATATATATATATCGTGCATGCTGTTACTGTGTGGGAAAGCTAAATTATGCAGTAAAAATTCAATATGGTATTTCTTACCTTTAGGAACCAGCATCTTAATTGCACATGTATTCCAGTGAGTCCCCCAATTAGCATAAATAAAAGCATTCTTGCATCCTCAGCTCCAATGAGTAGGGAAGGCAAGGGGCTAGAGAAGGGAATCACAATTGTAACTTCAAAAATGCTCAGGTTGGCCATAGCTTAGCACAAGCTGAAACAGACCCCGAGAGTAAAACAGGGAGGAAAACAAATAAATAAAACCAAAAAAAAAAAATTTCACATGGGAAGGATATTCAGCTACAATTCTATTAGAAATGCAATGTGCTTGACACAAAGGAGAAGTAACTCTTAAGATTTTAACAAATAAATTAACGGTTCAATCTAGGGTTGCAGAATCGCTTTCACTGCTTACATGGTAAGAATATGTACATAAACTTTACAAGGCCCAAAAGTAGGCATTACAAGCAATTACAAGAAGCATAAGCTTCTATAATCCATTTCATTATTAGAGAACTGGCATCTTTCCAGACCAACTTCAGCAACAATAGATGCAACAAGAAAAACACCCAGCCTACTGTTCAGTCAATGATCCAAGCTCCCTTACCAGGACCCAACAAGAGAGCCAGTAAAAATACACCAAGGCCCAGTTCTTGGCATCAAATAAGCCATTCTCTATATGGAAATAATCAGTGCTGCCATAGTAAAAAAGATGGACAGTTCCTAGAACACAGCACTTCAATGACCATGACGGCTGTCTAACTGTCATGTTCCAATGGTTCTTGAGAACATGCATCAGGACGAGTCTCCTTATCTTTTGAAAGACATCGCATAGGAACATAAACAAATCCTTTGGGTAACCGTTCATTCTTGACAGATGCTTGATCTGAGGTCATCACGAGCTCCTTTTCAAAAGTTTCAGGATGCTGTTTTATTTGTATCAGAAGTTAGTATCTCTGCTCCAAGAAAATATTGAATCCCTTTAAAATAAAACATACTATGTGAACTTACCTTTCTGAATCTTGAACGCTTTTCAGCATCTTCCGAAAGATTTCTTGATGCAATTGCAGGTCTATGTGGAACTTGTTTCCCAGAAAATATCATCCGCTCATTAGGTTTTAGCGCCATGATGTGCTGTGAGACAGAACTATCATCGGTCTTTTGGTCATTCTCCATAGACGTTGGAAGTTTAATACGCCTTTTGCTTGCCACGGTACTGTCCACTGTGACGTCATCTGACCTCTGAATTGTATCACTGCCTGATCTTCCATCTGTAAAACCTCGAGTGGAGGTTGTAGCTGATTCGGAACTTAAATCAGGGTGGTATAAAGCAAGACGACTGAGAGAGGACAAAATTGCAGTATCTCTGTTCGAAGCTAGAATATCATGTGAACAAAGAACCAATTCACGCTGCAATAGCCAAAGAAACAAAAAGGATCATGATGTGCTACAGACATGAGAAGCATAAATAAGTTGTATAGATACATTACAACATATGCAAATAACATCATTTCCAAAAAAGGAAATAGTGGCCAGTTGGAGAGGGGAGAAGTAGGCCAAACAAAACAAACTACAGATTCTCCAAATGAGTATGCTCTCCAATAAACATGTCCAGTCTGACTAATAGGAGAGAATCACAGGATTAGGTAATCATCCTTACAATTACACATAAAAGTAAATGCCTATTAATTATGGTACTAAGCATAGAAATAATGTCGATTAAGAATAATAATATTAAACATTGAAAAAAAATGAGAATGACAGGAATGAAATTTATGAAATCCTGAAGCACAAAGAACCGAAAGATTCTACAAAAAAAGAATACGAAAGTGCATAGTTAGAAATAGCTATATGCCTACCATACAAAGCTAATTACACATTATGCAACTCCAAACAGTAAGTCGTCAATAAATTTAGCACCCACCATACACAGAAGTAAAACTGAAAATAAAACAATAAAGCAGGATAATGGAGGGATCAACTATTGCAAGCATCACGCCATTCTAACTATATCTCTATCTTCTTCCCAAAGACCCAAAAGAACAAGCTCATAATCAAAAGCACTAACTTCAACAAGTGCTTGCATTTATAAAAAGAGAAAAATAAAGAAGACTAACAAGATTCTGTAGATAAAAAATATATCATATAAGATGAATGATGTGAGAGAGAGGGAGAAACAGTCCACCAAACCACTGTGCACCAACAACACTACTGACAGTAGCAGGTGGGATCGAAAATCCCAATTAGCCTATAAAGAGAGGGCCTCTAAAACAGTTTCTCAATAAATGAAGGTTCTCCTCTACATCATATGAATAATTTTATATCAAGAAGCAAAGAGGAACTGGCATGTCAAAGGAACTTATTTTGATCCACGGTCTACAAGTGCTTACTTTCAATTTCTCTCGCTTTATAATCCGTTCACAGAGAAGGCGTAATCTCTCAAGCTCCACCTGTATAAAATTAAAGAAAATGAAGAGAAAAACCCCATATGAATTTTATTTCAATATTCATGTATAGCATAACGGTTCAAATCATTAAATACTAAAACATAGAATTGACAGCCCAATGGCATTAAATTATCAAACAAGGATACTAATCTACATATTTATCTCTATTAACAATATCCATTCATCATACCCAAACACTCACCTAAGAGAATATCTTTAGACTACTTACTTTCTTCTTAACAACTACAGGACAGACATTTTCTATTTCTCTCATTTGGAAAGGAATACTTGAAAGCATAACCGATAAAGATCTTGAATCACCTACAAATTAGATAGGCCATAAACTACTTCAAAGAAAACCTTTCCCTGATGCCTACCAAGAGAATCTCCCGACTTACCCTGACTTGCTTAAGATTCCTGAACTCCTCAATGCCATGCTTTTGTGTCTCAGCCTGAAAAAAGTTCACCTTCCTAAATTAAAAGTAACTCATATAACAAATCTTAGAGAGTAATGAAGTGACCTCACCTTTGCTTTCTGTTCAACACTATGCTTCCCACAGTAAGCCTTGTGTTGTAGTTTTCCACCATTGGTTCGTACATTCATATAGAACCCAGCACTACGAGCACAAGAGGCATGGAAGGTGCTTTGACAGTTGCCATAGCTACACTGCAGATGTTGACAGGCTATTTAAAACACTACTTCAAAAATTTCAGCACCAAAACATGCTGAGATCATAGAACTATATTTTCCCACCTTAATGCAGACCCCTTGCTTCCTAGAGCAGACAACACATATGTCACTTCCCTTGGAGAGTGCCTCCTGAAATGTAGTATCAAAACAAAAGTTAAAATGTAAACATAGTAATAAACAACTGAAAAAAAAGAAGTATCTAGTACAAAAATTGCAACGATGCATCCTTAAGTTTAAGAGCTTTTTCCAGATATAAGTCTATAAAAATGCACATACCATTCCATTAATTGGATGAACTTGTCCTCGTCTGAATGTCGACTCTAATACCCACTACAAACACAAAGAATTGAACTTAACCCCCAAGTCTACATTACAAACAAAAATATAGCCAAGATGAAAATGATCCACAGGCAACGTTGACAAAATTAATATTTTACTTCAGCACAGAATGCATGGACCCATTGGCTGTCAATTGACTTTCTAAAAGCACCAGCAGTCCCTCCGCATAAAACACATTCTGCGACCACGTATGGTTTGCCCCAAGAATTTGTAGATGGCAATCCAGAGCCTCTAGATGACAATAGGTCATCACATAATTCACAGCACCAGGGGCCTGTAGAACTTTTAACACCGCGATAGCAATCTAAGTGAACTGCAACCTGCAGGAAAGAAAATCAAGGAATAATGAGAAAGTTTCCAAATCAACCACATATCCAAAGGCTCATAAGTACTTTGTTTTAGGGTAACCACCTTGCAATTTGAACAGACTAAGATCGAACATATCATCGTCTCACTTCTGCCACAGATTTCACAAGTTCTAGGGTGTTCTACAGAAAAATCTGGCGCCAAAGAAGAAGAATCAGAATGCTTTTCTGATGAAAGCCGGGCAGCAGCTGATCTAGACAGAGTCTCCTTAACTCGAGGGTTTTGCTGCAAGGAAAACCCAGGCCTTCCATTTGAAAATTTACCCTTTGGAAGTTCCTGAAGCGAGAAAAAGGTTCCCACATAAACTTGAAGCTAGAAACACTAGCAAAAAGGAGCTACACACAAGCCCAGACTAAATGCCATCAAGGACATTGTGGGGAAAAAAGGCCACACAGTAGAATAATTTCCAGAAATAAGCAGCTTAATTTATTCAAAGCTGGAAAACTAACTTCTACATGTGCAGAATCTTCAATAGCATCCTTCCTTAATGATGAGATTCGAGAAGAAGCTGCTGCAGCAGCTGTTGCAGCAGCCAAGACTGCTTGAGCCTCTTTATGCCGTCGTTCCTTTCTTCCTTGCTTTTTTGCTTCTCTAAGCTGACAGAGGTACTGGCTAAGTAAAACCGCATCCCATTTTTGCTTCCGAGCAGTATCGATCTCTTGCTGTAGATTCTCTGCAACCTTAGAGATTAAATCATCTGCCAAGACAAACCAGCAAAACAACTAGTATGAGAAGGATACAAGTATAGAACATAAGAATGCTTCAGTTAAAATCATAAGAAACATTAACAAGATGTGAATGGAATACAAAAAAAAGAAAAGAAAAAAGAGGAGCCCAAATTGCAGAGTTCCTGATACATATAGATAAGGAGCTAAGTACTAACCCATACAACATTTTCTCCGAACAGCGTTTGACATTAGCTTATGCTGATAATAGATAAGCTCTCCTTCAACTTCATCAGATGGACACAACTGCGGCACAACCATATTTCTTGCCTTGACCAACTGGTCAAAATTTTCCCCATTAAGTTTTGATATCCAATCAGTATCTGTCGGTGGTTGACCATGCCCATTACAGCAAATGCCTGAACTTGAAGATGCTCCTAATTGTGAAAACTCTCTCTCCCTTGAACCTGAAAATACTTCAGTATAAATATTGACCTAATAATATAACAACTAGGCCTTTGTCTCACTACGTGGGGTCGGCTATAGAGTTCATATCTAGTCATCATGTACGGTCAAGACACACTGATTCATTTTTATATAAATATAGCATGTCATCTTTTAAAGTTCTTTTTAGGTCTTCCTCTACCCCTTTTAATATTAGTTAATGCTTCTCTTTTGTCTACCTATCTTACTAGGGCATCTAGGGGTCTCCTACGTACATCTCCAAACCATCTTAGGTGTGTCACTCTCAACTTTTTCATCTATTGGAGATACTCCAACTTTCTCTCTAATTGATTGCCTTAGTTATTCTATCTAACCTAGCATGCCCACACATCCATCTCATTTCTGCGACCCTCATTTTTTGTTCATGTTCATAATAGATAAAAAAAATGTTAGAACAAGATTTACCTTCATACTCAAATCCATTCTCCATTCCAATCTGCTTATGCTGAATAAAGGGGTGAGGGGAAGAAACATCAGCTTTCCTGTATATGGAAAAAATTTAATGTTAAATGGACTCCAGCAACAAGAAATCTTAAGCGAGAGAGAAAGGGAAAAAATATCAACATCTTCCCCTGGTGACATAAACTAAGGCTTCTTAATATATGCTAGCATAATGAAACAATTTTTCCAGGAAAAAATGATAGGATAATCTGAAGCTTACTTAAGACCAGGGAAGTGATTGGAAATAGATGATACTTTTGCTTTCTCTACTTCAGCAAGAGCACCATCACTCTGTTCAGATGCGGAGTCAATAGTTCGTGCAGCATTCTCAGCAATGCTAATGACAATAGCTTCATTTGGCTCAGCTGTGAACAATTTACAAGAGTATGAGGAGAATAGAAATGGCCACCAGAAAAATGTGAGCAGTAAGAATTGACAGTTAGATATTAAAAGGGGCATGTTAATTGCAGGACACTTTTTACTAAACACAAGACACTTTTTAAAATTTTAAGGGGTGAAAAGACAATAATATCCTTATACATTTCTACCATCATAAATATTTTTACCTACACCCTCATTTCCTCTTTAACTCTCCATTTCACTCTTTAACTCACTCTCATGTTTCTACTCCAATTTTTTCAAATTTTCTTTCACTCATCTCCATTCCTTCTACAGTAAAATTAACAAGAAAACAACTTTTAAAAATAATCACCCCAACCAGGCAATTCTATGGGAAAGAATCACCCTGACCAGGCGATTCTATGGGAAAGAATCGCCCGGAATCGCCCGTTTGGGGCAATTCTTTAGAAGCGCCCAGATGGGAAGATTCTTTCCCAAAGAATCGCCCAGAATTAAAAGTTGTTTTCTTCTTACTTTACTGTAGAACGAAGTAGAAAGGGGAAGGGCAAAAAAGTAATTTCAAGTCTAAATTTTTTAAAAAGTGTCCTTTATTTAGTAAAATGTGTCCTTCAATTAACAATTCCGTATTAAAAATAGAAGTATAATCAGAAAGAAAGTTGACTCAGTTGCAGCAGAAACTCTAAAAAAACATCTACACATCTCCAGCAGAACAATCTAATGGGAAACAATTTTTTCTGTTTTTAGGATGAAGAACAAGATTACAACCTCAAGCAGCAGCAAAGTGATATACAGCTCAATCATTCCCCAATTTCACAAGAAAAAAAAAAAAAAAGAAGATAAATAGGTCAAGAGAATAGGAGGACCCAAGCATGAATAATTACAAATGGCAAAAGAAATAGGGTCAACTTTGCGCCAAACCATCAAACTTGCTACCAACAATCCCCACAAAAAAATCTCATGTTAACATTCGTATTTAGACAAGAAAGGAAAAGGCTAGACAACACAGCTGCATACTATCTGACACAAGAATACCTCAGAAACAGGAGAAAATAACCTGATTGTGCAGGAACGGAAACCCATACTCAAAACCCCATACAAATTACCAGGTTTAATAGCCCAAGTAACTTGCACAAAATGCTACCTCTGAATACCAAGACCCCCATTGGCATAAATCAAGAGGTGTAGGAACACCCAAAAAAACTAAAAATAAAAGGTGTGCAGGTGTGGACAATGAGAAATTAAACAAATGCAGCAGATTAAAAGCAAACCTTCAGTCTTCGGGAGATTCAGCGCAGAAGCCTCTTTCAAATTCTGCCAAGGGGGGAATATATAAGAGAATAATATATCAGGTAAAGAATTAACAAACTCATGTCTAGATAGTATCTACAATGCAGTTCTAGAAAGGAATAAAAGTAGCACAAACCGGAAACCCCACAAGAAGTCAAATCAATCAAGGCATTGATTTACTAGTACATTTTAAGGTGCCAGCAAATACAAAGCATTGGGGGATAAGTCCATCTAACAAGTTCCCCTAAAGTTAAATTCTTGAGCAAGCACATCTGAATCTCTCTGTAGACAGAGAATTTCTTTAAAAAATGAGCTATGTAAAATTTTATGTGATAAAAGATTCCAACTGCGTTGGATGACTAGAGGCATCTCAACCAGAATGAACATTAAACCACTCTATGTTTGTGTAACATGATACTAAACAGTTAAATAATCAACAAGCAAACTTTGAGTTAGAACTCCAGAGTGAAAGACAAGTAAATGAAAGGGATTTGGCACATAGCTCAATCATTCCGGTGCAACGTGATCTGAACCTCACTTTTGGGTTTTGTGTAGGTTGGAAAAAGAACTAATGTCCAAATCAAAGAATGGAAATGGAAGTTTTCAGTGTTTTACAGCTAAGGATTTGGCAGAAAAAGGAACTAAATAAATCATGAGATCAAATCAGCTGTTTAAAATTTGAATTAACCGTCCACTTGAAGGATCAGGAAAGGGAAAACGAAAATTAACTAACTTGAAGCAGCAGGCTCAAAATGTAAATTTCCCAGCAACATGAAAATTAGAACCGAAAAAGAGGAAGAATAGGATATTAATGCAAGTCCCAAACAACATTGCAAACTTACAAAATTCTACGGGTTCCCAACATGCAGTTTTACATAGAAAATAAATGACCAAAAAATTATTACATTTGTAAAGATACGAAGAATCTTTACAACACATGTCGGAACATAATGACAAAAGGAGCAGTCAAGTCAGATTTAAACAAATAGCAAGTACCATAAAAAATAATAGAAAATGGCCAGCCAAAAAATTAAGAATAAAGGTCAAAGGTAACTACTCAAGCCATAGCTCAATATCCAAATCAAAGCTTGTAAGAGAAAACCTACAAAGGAACCAAGACAGAGAGCAGATTACAGTAATGCCAAAACAATTTGGCACTCACCCCAAAAGAAGATAATTGAATACGACTAGCAGTAAGAAATGATTCAATGAAAAGTATCATTCACTAAGGATAGGTCATGAATGTGCAATATAGGATACTGATTATGGTGAGGGCTCCCACAGGCCAGGGACAAGAATTCAATTACCAAAATATAATTCTTATGAAATTTTGTAAGAGAACAAAATAGAGTAGCCAAAAAGCTAGAAATCGTTGGGCAATCACCTTATCAAGGGCATCAGAAGACTCCTTACTAGAACCATCTCCATTGGGCAAACCAGTCACAATTTCATCCCCCACTGCATCATCATATATCATTTCATTTGATGTGCAGATGACTTTATCGTTTCTTAAAATTCTCACATCATTTTTGGTTCTTCTACGAGGCGGTACACACTTGACGGGCACAACACAAGGGTTATCACTTCCAGCAACCATTACAGTTTCCGTTTCAAAAGGTGCAACCTCATGAGCCTCAGCCTTCAATGATGTCGCAGACTTGATTTTCACTTTCACTGGTTTATGTAAGCAGCTAATATAACCATGATCTTTTAGCCAAGCTTCAACTTTACCATTCAAGTTAGGAAACACGAGATCATCCTGCATGACAGCCACGCCAAAATATCAGAAAACACTGGTTAGTATTTGGAATAGTAAAACTGCTGACCGATGACTCCGCAGAGTTGACAATTGGGATAAGATACTGAAAAAATGAAGGTCATTAGTCATAAATTGTTCACTGAACTCTAAATGTATTCAGCCAGAAACTCAAAGGGAAACATGTCAGAAGTAAATATTGAACTTACAGAATGCAATGGGGATAGCGATTCAGGAGATACACCGAATTCCTCAGCTAAATCCTTCAGATCAACTTCGCCTTGATCTATTAACTGAATAAGATATAAGCAAACAAGAGTACCTCTATCAACTTACACCTGATGCACCCGAGAAATGTTTTGCTAAAAAAGATTCTTACACTAACCTTCTTCAATATCATGTTGAAATTCAAACAGGTATGTGACTTTGCATCTTCACTTGCACAAGTTTCTGCTGTCTCAGTTTTAACATGTTCCTGAACATCAATAAATTCTGACTGTGAATTAGAGTTTGACATGTTTTCCAGCAATCCATCCACTTGCAATATTTGATTATTCATTTTATCAGCATCCACAATCAAATCATTTCTTTCAACATCCTCTGCAATTTTATCTCCAATTTTTCTGCTGATTTTGAACTTGTGTAATTTGTTTCCAGGTGTTATCAAAGCCTTGTCCGTTGGATCAGAATCAATGGGAGAAGACACGTCCCCTGTGCATTGACCACTTGAACCATTCTCAATTTCTGAATGTTTAGCACAAAATGCTCGCAACTCAACCTATTAGACAATTTTGGTCAAAAGATAAAATGAAAAACTTTATCCAGAATAGTTCAAAAATGATATCTTAGAAGTACTCAAACAGATTAACAAAGTCACAGTTTTCAGACATTATGACTACAAACTTAAATACCCTAAAGAAATACAGCATACTTCATCGCATCCAAGTCTTCCCCAGATCTCCATTCGGTGCCTTGCCTCCCTTGCACATAAAGGATGGAAAGCAGTTCTACAAGCTCCTATTCAAAACCACAAAAGAACAATGACAATAAAGAATGAGTAGAGATCAGATCATGACAATAAACAATGATAAAATTATACACAACATAGCTGAAAGCATAGGTTACTCAAATTGCCAATCAATCATGGTCCTGCAACCAACATCATTCTCAAAAAACGGTAACTACCTTGCAACTTAATAAATGACATTGAGGACCACAACAGTTTCTCAGGTAGCTTCTAATTTCACATCTAAATCACTATTTTAAATCACTATTTTACTTGCTGGAAAAATATGGTCTTTAAAAGTGTACAGACAATGCCCGAATCTCTTGATGTTCAGCAGTCTACTTATCATATTTGTCTGGAAACTGACGTTTTAAACTCTCATCCTTATATTATTGTTTATAATATTTTTTCAGCTGATTAATTCTAATCCTGTTTATTGCAGGAAGTTACACAGTTTTAGTTTGCACATCGAGCATCTGTTTTCCATTTGCATTTAAACATTAAATTAATGTAACACCTTTGAAAAGAGTAATTGACTAAGCAACTTTAGAGTAAACCCCACAGTCCTAGTTCTTGTTACACAAGAGTGACTGTTGAGAATATCATCAATAGAACAAAGTAACTTCCGATTGCATTTCAGCAAGTATATTTTACCACATCATGAAATTTTTTTCTTATGTTCCAACTCCTGACTCCCTAACCTTGTTCATAATTTCCTTCTAATCTCTATTTAATGGAATTAAGATCCCAAAGGTCTCTCTTCAACTTCACCATCTTCTCCACAATATTATGTGTGTAAATACTGGTAATCTGCAATTCTAAGCCGAGAATGAAAAAGCTTCAAAAGACAATGCAAGCAGTGTTTCCAACTTGCTAAACTTACTCATGAAATCTAGATTTCTTTCTGTTAAGGGTACTTTATTTTGTATTTTTTTTCTTTGTTTCTGGGTTCAATGAATGATTCTGTTCAGAAGTGCTCATATTTCGTCTCTCACATCCGAGAAAAATCTTCAAGAGAGAGAGCATGTCCCTGTTTCGGTATGTGCAGCGGAGCATAGTTGTTTTAGGGTCTCACTGGATTCTACACTAATAGAGTGAAGGAGAATTGATGAGATCATTTCAATTCTTACTGGAAAATAAATTATACAAGAATCATAGTTGGCCAGGAAAGGCATCATAATTACTAATCTTTGGATTACATATTGTATAATTCCAGGATTAAAAGGTTAATCCATATCCAGTAACCTTGAGATCACAAGAATTGAGATCATTTCAATTCTTACTGGAAAATAAATTATACAAGAATCATAGTTGACCAGGACAGGCATCATAATTACTAATCTTTGGATTACATATTGTATAATTCCAGGATTAAAAGGTTAATCCATATCCAGTAACCTTGAGATCACAACATGATGTAATCTGAAAAATATAAACCAACAAACCAATGACCCCATGTGTCATAGATTGTCCAATAGTACTAATTCCATTGGAAGAGAATAAAAAGAGCCGAGGAAATGAACTAGAAATAGACAGCAGAATCTAAAAGGAGAAAGGGTTTCTACAGGATCAGTGTGAGACCTTGCTAAACTAAAGGCTTCTAATCACTAAAGCTTTTAATGGTAGATACAATGAATTTGATGAAAGACAAACAGGACTATGACAGCTCCAAATTTGGAATCAAGCAGCATATTTTCAGTTCATCCACCAAAGAAATGGACATCTAGAACAGAAAAAATTTGCATCCATTGGATCTACAGAAGGCGGCTTTAGCTGTGATTGTTGTTGGATCTACAGAAGGAATAGGAGAACTTTTGAAGCAGAAAATCAGGTTTTCGAACATTAGCTCTTCATTAAACAAATCAACCCAGGGTTCAATTTTGCTGTATGGCTAACAAAGTAAAGTGTTACTAGTTTCTTTCTGGTTGCAGTTCCTTCCATAACTGTAATATAGAATTGAGTAATCATAAGTTACTTTCGATTACCAAACACACCCCTTTCATATTCAGTAAATGAGTTCGAAATATGTCAAATGAAAATTTGTTTTGAACTTCTAAACAACGAAACAATAGAAAAGTCCAGAACCTTTACAACTATAAGGATTAAGGGATGTTGACTAGGAAGACTCTAGAATTAATTTATACATCAGACTTGATAGTTTAACCCAACCTAGAGCTAAGGGGTCATCACAAGACTATAAGCACACTTCTCATATGATTAGACAAAAAGGGCTCTTACCATGAACAACAATTTTCTATGAGCCATTGCCTACAGCAAGACTGTAACTAAGAGGAAGTGAGTATGTTAATGGTTGACACTTTAACAGAACTCATGGCCGTTGTTAATCATAAGACCTTTGCCAGAACATTATATCATTTTTATCCAATAGGCTCCATTTCATAAAACAAAAATTGGACACCTGAATACTTAACTCTGTCTGGAAAAATGATGTTCCAAATATTAATTCACTCAGAATTAGGTATTTGACCATATAAATCTGATTATTGAATTGAGTTCCCAAAACTTTTAATGGTTGTTTATATTTGTCTTTTTCAGTGCGTAATTTATCTTTTGAAATTAATTACAGAACAGATAAACTCTTAACAGGAAAATTTTAATTTAACAACATAGAACAAAAGGAAGGGGCGCCTTGGCGCAGCGGTAAAAGCTGTCGCCATGTGAACTGAGGTCATTATTCATGCCGAGGAAACCGCTTCAAATAGAAATATAAGGTAAAGCCGTGTGAAACAAGCCTTTCCCCAAACCCCGCACATACAGGAGCTTCTACGCACCGAGCTGCCCCTTTTTTACCAAATAGAACTGAAAAATATCTTAAATATCAATTGCCACCATAAATTGTCAGCCAAAATGAAGACATACTTTTAACTCTGAGTTTTCAAAGGAACTTGTAATTTGTCACACAAGTTGTGAATGACAGTTTGAATAAGTTGTCTGAATCTCTCTAAATCCTTCATTTATTCTGTTTTCCGAAAAAATCCAATTTTAAAATAAAAAATACAGGAACTCTCACTCACAAATATAATTCATCAAAGTAGACATTTAACTTTCACAAGAGTTTATAACAAAACTTTGACATTCAAATTGATGTGAAAAAATATCTAAAATTCAAAATCATCCAAAATATTCTGATTCAGCATATATTTTTCTCCTACAGGAAATATTGTAAATTTCTAACATTCAACAACCATTCCCTATCATCACTATGCCATTCAAGAAGATTTTTTACATTTATTTCAGAAACAAAATTGTTGCAAGAGAAAACCACATAAATAAAGGCATGGTACAGTCATTCATGATATAGTAACATTTTATGCATGAGACAGAATAAATGCTTTCCACTGTGGCCATTATTAAGAACATTTTGGAGGGCACCATCACTCATTCTATTCACATGCACCATGGGAGACTTGGAAGGCTAGAAATTCTTTGAGAATAAATGTTCATTAGTTAAACTCGTAAAACCATCAGCAACTAAATAACTTGTATGCTTGAGCCCCATAGGCAAGGCGTAATTCTAACAAACTGTTCATATTGTTGATTTCTTTACATGGTGCATATTTACCCATGCTGACCATTAATACTAGTGGAGTCACATTAACCCATAAAACAGAACAGAACCCACAGGTCTAACCGTTTGCTGAATACTAGTCATAGTTGAAACATAGCATATAAGATTACCTGAACAGAACCCACAGGTCTAACCTTTTGCTGAATGCTAGTCCTCATAGTTGAAGCATAGCATAAAAGATTACATCAATTTGTTCGATCTCAAAGTTTCACTCAACATGCCTTTTTTTTTTTTTTTTTTTTTTTACCCCACAAAATTTACCTTAGGAATTGCATGTCATTTAGTAAGACTGAGAAATGAATCAAAATGGAGGGGGACAAGCGGCTCTTTTTTTTCATCCTAAAAATTTTTCGATTAAGAATAAGGTTATGAATTTGTGTCACAACCTCCTCCATCAGGAACACTGTTACATTATTTGAGAAGAACAAAGAGGATGGATTGGTGGAGGCTAAGAAAGGAATGAAATTGACTGTATTTATGAAAGTTGAAAGAAGAACTAGAGAAGTACCAGTGATAGATACTGGAAAAAAAGATTACATCATAACCCACTGGGAGTGTGATCTACCAAAATGAGTTAAGCACAAACTTCCAGCTACGAGGCCAAAGGCAAAAATCATATTATCCCAGAAAAGAGCAATTTTGTTTTCCCTTCCATAGGAAAGCAATCCCAAGACAACTTGCCATGGTCAAGTGGAGAACACGGTTCCTTCTTGAAGAAGTGCCTAAATCTAAATAGATGTTAAATAATCCTACCACCAACCCAAACGACTGGGAGGAGAATAAAGGAATAGAGCAAATGTGGGCACATTCCCATCACAAATCAGACTAGTTCTCAAGAACTTCTCAAACTGGAGTGCTTTCTTTCTTTTACTTTAATAATAAGGTGGTCTTTGATCTCTAGAATCACTCTGGGCATGGGAATGGTAATGAAACCCACCTAGTTATATGGGTTGAGTAATTCCCAGGAATTCAGAAATCATTCCCAAACCATCTATCCAAAAACTACCTTTCACTATCATTGCATTCCTTGGTTCCCAAACCCACCAGCCAAACACCCCCTTAACAATAACTTCAACAGGACTTGGTAATTCCAGATGTCAGATGGCCAACTGACATATCATAGACTCATACCCAGGCAGTGAAAATCTAATGATGATGAGTAAGACCGCAAACTAAATAGCTAACATAAAATTAACCAAAGGAAAAAGGCACACTATACGTAATTCGTAGCTTATGCAATATAATGATTAAAAATTTGCAATTCCAAGCAATCGATGCAATCTGCAGATGAGAAGGTTAACTAATTATTAGAAGTATTCATCATGATCAACAGATGAAAGTGGTTAAGCCTCTGTCACATTTTTAAGAGCACAGATAATATTTACATTGCAAACAGAATTTCGACCATAATTCTTATGTTCAGTATTGTAAACAATAAAAACTTCAAATTTAGTATAACACACCCACACCCACACCTCATACTTCAAGTGTACTATATAACACACGTTTTTTATTTATTTATTAAAAAGCAGTGATAATATTTACATTTTATACACAAATTTTACCGTAATTCTTATGTTCAGTGTTTAAAAAAAATAGAAACTTCAAATTTAGTATAATAGCCCACACCTCATATTGCAAGTGTACCATAATACACCAGGTTTTTTTAGGTCAGTGATATTTTGCTTAATCTTTACATTTTACACAATTAATTAATTATTTTAGTTTATTTAATATTTTGTATTTTTCTTTCATTATATCCTTACTTCTTATTTATGTTATTTATATGTGTTATTAATTACCAAAACTAAGTATGCATGATTATACAAGACAACTTATTATATGCGACATATTATATCCTAATCACTTATATTATAATCCCAAGACAACTTGCCACAGTCAAATGGACACCACAGTTCCTTCTAGAAGAAATGCCTAAGACTAAATAGATGTTAAACAATCCTACTACCACCAACCCAAAAGATTGGGAACACCAATAGAGCAAGTGGGCACATTCCCATTTCAAATCAGACTAGTTCTCAAGAACTTTCCAAACTGGAGTCCTTTCTTTATCGTAAGGTGGCCCTTTGATCTCTAGAATCACTCTGGGCATGAGGATGGTAATGAAACCCACCTAGTTATATGGGTTTGAGTAATTCCAAGGAATTCAGAAATCATTCCCAAACCATCTATCCAAAAGCTACCTTTCACTATCATTGGATTCCTTGGTTCCCGCACCCACCAACCAGAACCCCCCTAACAATAACTTCAAAAGGACTAGGTAATTTCAGATGTCAGATGGTCAGCTTACCTATCATACCCAGGCTGTGAAAATCTAATGCTGATGAGTAAGAACCTCAAACTAAATAGCTAAAATACAAAATTAACAACATGGAAAAGGCACATAATATGTAATCCATGGTTTATGTAATATAATGATTAAAAATTTGCAATTCCAAGAAATGGATGCACTCTGCAGATAAGAAGGTTAACTAATTAATGGAAGTATGCATGATTATTAACAGATGAAAGTAAGTAAGCCCTCTCTGTCAACCGTGAACTAGATAAGGTACTTGAGCAGAACATTACAACATAACAGATCATCTAAAATGCGTTTGCTTAAGAGACTTGATCAATCGAATTGTGCCAACAGCTAGCAATAAAGGGTAAGTAATTTGAGGAAAAATAATGATAATAAAAATACAGATCATGTAGTCATTTGGAATTTAAACTTACAAATACAACATATACTATGGATAAAATCAACCATCTATATGGATAAATTCAATATACAACAGGATAGCAACAGTACATACCAGTGCTGCAACGAACACAGACACCACACTTCACCTTGCACAGGCAACAAACTAACTTCCGCCTAGTGTCATTTATCCCATCAGTATTCATTATTGGCTCCATTGTCCTGATATTCTCCACGTAAACCTCAGGGGCCCACTGACAACAGAACAAGTGAGCATATTCTAAACCCTGATTATCTCTTTTTTGAGCAGGTTTCAGTGCGCCACCCTGCTTGGAACAAAGCAAGCACGGTCTCTCACTGCTTTGACCATCTTTCTTCTGCCTACACCAAGAGCACAACCAAGTCCCATCTGCATCATTCTGTATTCCATAGCATCTCTGATGAACTGCAACGTTACAGGAGCTGCAAACAGCCAACCGATTCAACTGGTCATCCGTGTCTCCTGTACTACAATAATGACACAAGGAAGATGATCCATCAACTGGACGAGTAACAAGAAGCTTCTCCAGTCCTGCATCCCCTCCCAATAGCTTGCGCTTCTTTGAAGGTCGTTCTGAAGTCAAATATATCTTATGCCTAGAACCCAATAACCATTCAAAACCATTAAGAATACTACCCTTTACTCCATTCCCCAATTTAGGTACTTCCTCTTCCTTTCCAACTCCTTCAGCCTTCAATTCTTCATTTCCTTCTCCAATAATGTCAACATCCATAAATCCATCACCATTGTCATCATTCATTCCTTCTTTGCCATCCCCTTCATTGCCTTCTCCCCTAACCGCACCACCATTATCATCCGACTCAATCCCATCATTCTCTCCATTGCCAATTTCGCCAGTACCTAAATTCTCCAGAATCCACAAGTTGCAGGCAGTCCCCGTAGTTTCTAAGGCAGGTGCAGAAAAGAACTTATCACTACCAGAAAAACTAAAACACGAGCCCTCATAAAGCTTATCTATATCCTCCACCGTCAGCTCCCTAAAATACTCCTCAGTTTCAGTCCAAATGTTGGACCCACGAGACTTCTCTGGCCGCCCTTTATGATGCTCCCCGCCTGAATGAGACCTCTTATGTCTCTTTCTACTACCATCCGAATGCTTCAATAACAAATGAGCCAACCCACTGGGCAGAAAAGGGCTAAATAGCACACTGGCACTGGTAATAGTAGAGGTCGTCTGAGGAGAAGCGTCATCCGCATCAAAAGGTGAGCGCAGGACAAGAGCTTTCCGAGCTTGGGTGAAAAAATCAACAGAAGAACTGGTGGTTTCCATTGGCAGTTTCAATGGTGTAATTTGCCTACAATTCAAGGGCTTTTCCACAATTTCACCCGGAGGTGGGGCCCTAACTGCAATATTATCCGCACTGGGAAATGAGACGGGGCAAGGTTCCTCTCCGGTGCCGCAGTCCCCGTCGGCTCCTCTTCCGATATTCATTTCCCTCCTTCGCTTCCCTCCGCCTCCGGTCATCACCTCCACCAACCCCTTCCACCACTAGCCTCGCAGCATTCCATTACCCTCCTCTTCCCGTTCGAAACCCTAACCCTAAAGTCCTAAACCTAATCCCTATCGTTCCAATCTTCCTCTACACGAATTAAAGAAAACAATTACCCTAAAACCAGTAATCCTCTACGTCTATGTATTCCTAGCCTGCCGTTGCACGCAGCAGAGAGTGAAAGAGGTGCAAGGGTGCAGATTCGGGGGTGTCGCGGCTAGGGTTAGGGTTTTTTGGGGGCAAAATAGAATTTCGGTTTTTTGTGATGGAATCCGTTTTTCCTTTTCTTTTTTAAAAAAAAAATAGTTTTCGTTTGAGAGAGAAATAGTCGTGTTTTTCGGAGGCAGACAACAAGTCGGTTCGGCTTTTTAGAGAGAGAAAAATAAATGTGAGAGAGAGAGATAATTATAGAGTGGGTGTTTTTGCGAGTGTTGTGTGTTGTTAGGCATATCAAATATCAACTGAGTTCGGAATCACGGACCAGTGTAACTTTAAAATGATTTTATTTATTTATTTTTTTTGGGGGGCAAACGACTTAAAAGTTAAAACATTAAAAGAGGAGGTTATCAAGTACAATTCCACTTGCACTGTGAGTAGCTAGACAGTAGTAGATACCCTCAAAGGACGTGTTACCTACAAAATTTTCCGCTAATTTTTTTTTTTTCTCTTTTTTCTTCTTTCAGTGAACAGAAGATAGATGATAATTGATATGACTATTTTATTTTTTATTTTATTTTTGAGAAAGATACAATCGATCAAGCTAAATCCAAGAAAGAAAAGATAATATTTTGCATTTATACCGGTATATTGTCTCTTCCCACTAATAACTCACACAAGCCCCATCATTTCCGAGATCTGGACTATCTCTCCCAGCTAGCCTCTCGCTAGAAAAATATTCGCCGCCACCGATAATCGCCAGAACTAAGGTAATGCTTTAATTTTATTTTATTTAAAAAATTTTAAAAAATAAAAAAAAACCTTCTTTCACGCCAGATTTGTGTGGTATACCATTCCGCCACCCAAATCTAGCCAAAAGTAGCCAGATCTGGCTACAAAAACTGCAGGGGGTTTCCCGCTGCAAAAATTCACCTTTCTTAGGGTTATAATCCTAACCCCTCTATATATATTTTTAAATTTTTTTTTTCTATTTGGAAAGTGCCTCCGTGAGCCGATGAAACCCACTTTTTGAGGGTTTCTCTATCGTTTTTTGGGCTCCTCCAAGAGCCAGGAAATGCAACCCACGTCTATGCTCTCGGAGCTTCAAATCTAGCCAGATCCAATCGGTTCTCCCATAACCTAATAAAAAATTGAAAATCCAGTAGCGATGGTCGGCGTTCGGTGGAGGTGGTCGGTGTCTGGCGGTGGCGGCATGGGGTGGCTGGGATGAGTTTAAAGGGTAAGGGCAAAATGGGTAGAAATGCAAAGTACTATCTCTCATTCCCTGCGTTTAGCATTTTCTTCCCTAAATTTAGCATTCCCGATACAATTTATTGAAAAGTGGGTCCATTTAGAATTTGTTACAATTACTCAATTTTTTTTAACATAATTTAGTTTGACATTCTTTTCCTTCTTTTTTTCTTCTGCAAACAATGGTGGAGCAATGGGGGCGAGCCAGTGCAACTGGTTCTCCTTTTGCCGATAGATTAGGGTAATATTGGCCCCATGCAAACCCACATCCGCCCACCATTGTCGATGTGCTCATATTGCCAGGCTCAATGCTTTCAGTGCAAATTCCCACCACCTATCACTTAATCTGGAAGTTTGGTGGGTGAACGGTAAGTAAAGTGACACCGTAAATAAGGTTAAAAAAAAAAGAAGCATACCCCCCAAATCCTCCATATTCATCAGCGACACTTGGCGACAAAGCCCTAAATAGCAACCAAACGGTAAACACTCACCACTGACGTCACGGTAACCACCTAAAAGCAATACAATCTCGCTGTCGTTACGAGTCATTCACTGCAACTCACGTGACCAATGGTTGCATATAACCGCATTTAACACCAGGCTAACTCTTTTTCTTCACTCTAATATTTTCATTCCTTTTATTATTTATTGGTTCCCTTCACTTTATAATTTGTGAGATAATTTGAGCAATAATTTCATAATTACGAGATAATAATCAAATCTAGGTTAGTGTTAATGTCAAAGCAAGCGCTAGAGAAAAAAAAAAAAATGAGTTACCCAGATTACCCTTAATTGATTGAATCCACTAATTCTCTCGCACATAATTTATTTCCTATTTTACAGCTAATAGCCTCATAAATCTTACGTATTGGATTTAGGTATTGCCATCTACAGCACTGAGGGAGAGAGGATGCAATACTCCGATCCGTAAAAGTATAAACTAAAACAACTTCATATATCTTCATTGAATGTGGAAAAAGGCTAATTAGTAGGCATGCCGAAATGATAAAGAAGGGACTGAGAGACCTTAAAATCATATAGAATCTGATAGAGCAGAAGAAGCAAGCAATCGTTTTTCCAATTTTCATGTTCTGCTTGTTTAATAAAAGCAATTTCTCTAATATTTGTACTACAAACCTTGGATCTAAAA
Organism: Leptodermis oblonga; assembly: GCA_016801395.1. Taxonomy (NCBI): domain Eukaryota; kingdom Viridiplantae; phylum Streptophyta; class Magnoliopsida; order Gentianales; family Rubiaceae; genus Leptodermis; species Leptodermis oblonga. The sequence continues at coordinate 13,945,630 of CM028752.1, forward strand.
AGGTATCATCCTAACAGTGGCTAACCTAACAAATCATTAGTTCTCTTCTCTCTGACGAGGAAGAAGGAAGATGATGGACTTGTCAATTCTAGAATTCAAACACTTTTTCAAGGGCAGGAGGAATTTTGGCGCACCCTATTTTTGGGGCATGAGGAAAACCAAATAGGAAATGATGGATCAAGAGGAAGAAGGGAAGAGATGGTGGCGGAAATAAATAAGATAAATGAAATTCATAGCAGAAGTGGGGATGAGAAAGAAGGGAGGAAAGAGAGGCAGCGGCGTCACGTAGGTTACTGCAAATTTTTTTTCTTGAAGGGAAGTTTAGGTATTAAATTATTTTTTGTTGTGGATGCTAAAAACTGTTTTGATATTAACAACATCCCGAGATATAGACTTTATTTTATGTTTTTTCATTTTCATGGATATAGAATCATGTAATTGAGGAAATAAATTAATTATACTAAGGGGTTGTTTGGGAACACCAATTAATGTTTAAAATTATTTGATTAAAACATAATGAATTTTAGTCTGTTTGATAACAAAAATTCAAACTTCTTAATCAATTACGCACTGCTTATTTCCTTTAGAAAAATTTAAACAGCAAACGTCAGCTTATTGCTTATTTCTTAATAGTACACGCAACAATTTCTAGTAATTCATATTTTAGTTTCGAAACTACCCCTTTTATTTTACTCTTATTGATTTAACAATAAATATTTATATTTGAATAAATTAGTATCCTATTTTTATTCTTTAGTAGCATACCACATATTTTAAAAATTTTACATCATAATATTGTCAAATAAAATTTATTTAGGCTCTGTTTGTTTTATCACCCAAAAATGTATTTTCACCTTTTTTTTTCATTTACTTACTTGTTTGGCTGAACTATTTTCCATTATCCCTTACTCATTTTGTGTATTTTTATCAACGGTCAGTGCACAGTAAAAGCTAAAATGCTAAATTGGAATATATTCCCAATACTATTTTGCCTGTGAACCCTTCACTATTTATTATAGTTGTTCAAGCTTTAAGTCTCGAGCTTTTACTCCCAACTACCGAAGTAAAAGCTACTCTCTGATAAAGAAATTACACTATAGACTTGCCCTTTTCAGTGCATCTCTGCGCAGTGGCGTTGCGAAGAAGCCCAATTCACGGTTAGCATTTATTTCTTCCTTTGGCTTTGTTTTACTGGTTCTTTTTCTCCCAATTATTCTGAGGGTAGCACGGATCATGCTCTTTCTTGCTGAAATTTGCTTCTTCCATTTTCATGTATGTTTTTGCACTGAATCATTGTCCACTCTGAAGTGCCGAAAATTCTCCTCGACTTATTTCTCGATCCAGATTTCTTCACTGCGGTTGATTTCTTCCAATTGGGGATTTTCATTCCTACATATGGTAGACTATGCCTGTCCACTGTCGTCAACATCGAAGGTAATTATCCCAAATTTCTGCTGAAATGTTCAATTGGTTTGTAATTTGGGGTTAGAGATTTCATCGCCTTGTATTTAAGCCGTAGTGATTGTTGTTGTGCCGATGTATGTTCGTTTCTATTGTTTATCAATAATATTATATAGCTCCATGGGTCGATTAGGATTATGGGGACTGAAAAGTTGGGTAACTGTAGCTTATACTTAAGGGTCGTCAGTCAATAAAAACCAACTTCTGGAATAAATTTGGCAAAGATTTTGTGTTACAAAACGCATAGAAGTGGTTCTTGAGTCATTAATTATTATTGTAATATACAACTACCAACAAAATTACCTTTCCTAATACCACCACTCTTTCCAATAGTGATTTTTGTTACCTACAATTTTAGTTCACCTTTCTGGGCAAGAACCACGTACTGCAGTGATTAAAATTAGCTTGCTTCATATAATAGCATAATACCAATGTCATAGATTGGAATACATGATCTGACTTGGGGTGTGTACTCATGGCTTACTTTATTCCACCAAGTTCTACATTTTGGTTTTAAATGTTATGTAAAACTTTACTTAGTTGTGAACTTTCAGGGGTGGAGGGACTAATAGAGCTGGGGGCGGAGGGACAAATAGAGTTGCCCCACCAGAAAATAAAAATTTTCTTTTAATTATACTTAATTTGAAAAATATTTCTATTTTGCCCCACAAAAAATTAAAATAATAGGGGTAATATTATAACTAAATAATTTTGCCCCACCAGACCTTCGAGGCTTGGCTCCGCCACTGTGAACTTTGGATTCATTACTTCTTTAATTCGTATCTTAAATTTATTTTTAGATAAACTAGATTATTAGTAATTTGAAATAATAGCCTTAAGGGACCTTAGCCACCCTCCATGTTGTAGAAATCTTTATTTCTCAATTTGTTCCTAGTGTGCTATGTAGTGGGATATTAACAAACCTTTCCTGGAAAAAAGCCTTCGCTTGCAGTTTTCACAAGCCTGCTATTGGTAATATAATATAAACGTAATGGGTAAATGTGAAAAATACTTCTCTTGTCTGAATGCCACCTTAACGATAGGGTTGTGTTGTACAACCATAACAAATAGGTCTCATTTAATTCTAAGTACACCAATTTGTTTCAGATATTTAATCACACATGATTGTATGCTTCATTCTATAGGAATTCATCATAAAGGGGAAACCCCTTCACCTCCAATTAACATCACTCACTCTATAACCGACTCGAATGACATACAACTTTGTATGAAAACTTACGAAGAGGTAGAAAAGATGTGTTTGCAATATATTACCCACTTTTTGTGAGCAGATTTAGAGAGTACAAGTTTTTCTCTTTATTGTTGTTAGGAAATGGCTCCAGCTGATATGGGAGAATGAATCCTCACGTGCTTGCCCACTTCATTTACTTAATGATGGATGAAAAAGATAAAGGAGGATTGACATCAAATTCATTCACAAAGAATCAATTTGAGCAGATGGCCCTTGAGTTGTTTGCAAGGTGTAACGTGATGTTCACTGAGCCCTTTCTGAGAAGGAAATATCACCGTCTTCAGTCTTGCTAGTGATTGTACAAAGACCTCCAAGAGAAATACAATGGAGTTGGTTGGGATCCCGAGATTGGGGCTCTAATTGCATCGGATGAGCAATGGGGTTCTTGGATATGAGCAAGTACTCAATTGACTTCTGAACATCTAATTCTTTTCCTTATTAAGTTGATTAAGTATTTCATCAGGGCTACATTTTCATAGTCTTAATATGGAATTGATGATGTTTATCTGCTTTCTTACTCTTCTTTATTATAAGACTATTCAGGGTTATATAAGAGGATGGTAAATTTATGGTTACTGTGATTTACTATCATCTATTACTGAATACTGTGAAATGGTGTGCTATACAAAGACATAGACACATATTGCCTGAATAGAAAAGTCTGTGTTGAAGTTGTGAGATTAGTTAACAATGATAAACAGTATTACAGATCCGCTTTATATACATAAGTAGGTTCGGGACTTATAAGCTTCCCCTTCAATGAAATTACTTATTTATTTGTTTTTCAAGTTTACTGGAATATTCTTTTCAGTATTGATTACTATTAGTCTATTATTATGCAGATGGCTGAAATTTAAACTTACTGGAAAGTTTATGTTGTTTCAACTAATCAGAAAAATCCAGAATATAGGAGATTCAAAAACATGGGGTGTCCTCACTAGGGTGAGCTAACTAAGATTTTCATGCCCACCATTGCTACGGGAGATCTTAACATTAGACCCCGGAATGCCCCTAACAACTCTGATGAAGATTCAGCATTACAGAATTAACTCTTTTCGCAGGATGCTCTACAGATGTTTTGGCAGCAATCAGACAATCCTTATGGTCAAGGACCAAGTAGGAATGAAGTCAGCGGCAGTTGTTGAAAAACTGGAAAAAGGGTTGCAACAAGTGAGGGTACATATTCGAGACGTTCGTCCAAGAAAAGTAGGGATGATTCAATTGGGTTTGCCTTGGGAGTGTAGGGCCAAAAAACAATTCATGCTCCACGACAGTGTTGAACCTTCAGTGAGTGTGACTGAGTGCATGGCAATTCTGAATAAGATTAATGTGCCGATAACTCCACTATCATCAGGGCAACCTAATTTTTCTGTGATCCCACCAACCGCATAATTTTCAAGATGACTGTACCATCGCGCCTATTGGCTATCATCCAGCAGCACGATGATTGACAATGCAAATTTCTAACCAGATTCTCTATGACTAATTAAATTTCTAGTTCTAACTAAGTTTGAGTTGTTGCATTTTAATGATATGGCTATGTTTGTGTGTGGTGTTTATTTTCTATTCACTAAGTAAACAATATCTACAAGTTCCATTTGTTCCTTATGAACTTGTAGTCAGCTTTGTCAGAAACACTTTAAGTGTTATGTATTGATGTACTGTGTCAATTATAAGGGTTACTATAGGCTGTATTCTCAAAATGCAGTTATTGGTGATTGCTTTGGATTCAAATATTTGCTCTAATCGATTAGGTTTGTTTATTCAATTTGCAAATGTTCTTGATTTATTGGTACGCTATTTTTGTCTAAGCATTTTTCCTCCTGGTTCACATTGCATTTAAAGAATCTATGTTGAATGTTGCTGTTTATATAATCTACCTCATTATGAATGCTAATATTATGTGAAATTCATTCTCATTAATGTTGTACTATAACTGGAAGGAATTAGAGTTATTATATAAGTGCTATCAATTGAGTATCATTAGAACTATGAGATTATTGAAATTGATAATTAATGAATCTGCATTATCATTGTTTATACATAGGGTTAACTTTTTCCTGCTGCTGCTGCTACTACAAGATTAACTGGAACGTGTGCAAAGATTTTCATGAACAAGACATGTAACATGTCCAAGCAACTCATTTTTTTGCAGGCTGTTTGCAGATTCTGTCCACAACATTGCAAGCAACCATTTTCAACTTGCACCCTTATCTTGGCTTCAATATGTAAATTCTAATAATGTATACTGATACTGTTAAGCATGTGATTCGGTGCATTGGCTCGTCATTCAATTCATAGATCTGATGTGGAATATGACTGCACTATGCTTTATGATAAAATTGCTTTTATTATTTTTTATTGTCTTCATTTTTTTGGTCAAGTTTGTCAGAAAAATGTGTTTTTTTTTCTCAGTTATTACAAGTTGTATGGAGGAGAATAATATACTGCTAATTCACATGCGCCACAGTGAATGAATTGATCTATCCAGCAAATCAATATGGGATAGGTGTTGTATGTGTTGCTGAAAAAGTTTATATAAGTTCCCTAGAGCTAAGTTCTGTATCCAACTTGAGGAGGCAAAAACACATATATACAAAATATCTGCATAGATTTTTGGGAAGATATTTATCTACTCTTTACGTGATTAATATGTAAAATTGGTATTTGTTATGTGCTTAGGAGTGTCATTAGTTTCTGTAAAGTCTAGGTGATTAAAATCACTTGTTGTATGTTTTTTTCCTAATCCTTCTTGTCCTTTATAGTAAGGTACAATAAGTAGTGGTTGGCTTTTATCATTTGAGTTGTAGAATTTGAATGGCATAGTTTAATCAGACATATATAATTCTGAATATAATACTTGCACAGTGTAGTTCATTAGTCCATGTGGTGATTTTTTCTAAGCAGGGTAGGGATTATGATGGATGGATCTACATCAAATAGAAGCGTAACAAGTGATTCAATTAGTAATAATGAAGATGAGGACTTTGTAGATCTTCTTATTGCAATTTGGCTCATGGAAGAGGAGGATCCTGAACATATTGGTCGACAACCATGCCACAACTCAGCATTAACGAGAAGAGAATGGATTGAAGAATTAGTATAATGCCACCATTTGATGCTATTTATATGTTCAAACGTTTATGAGATTCTGACAAATACTCAAAGATGGAAGCTACATAGTTGAGAAACCTAGGTCAGGGGTATCCATCGAGGAAGTTGTTTGCATGTTCCTGGTTATGGTAAGTTATAACTCTCATCAACGTGTGGTTGCGGAGATGTTTCATCACTCTACAGAAACCGTTAACCGACATATTTGTCAAGTTATCCTTGGAATTGTTTTGCTAAAAAGGTAACAATATGCCCGAGAAATGAAATAACACTCAACCAAAAATATTGAATAATCCAAGTTATTTCCCATGGTTCAAGGTAAAATTTGTTCCATTCAGATATGACATTTAATAGATTTAATTTCAAATGTTTTTATACAGCTTTAATATGATACGTTTTCTGTACGATTGTATTGGTGTCCTAGATGGTACACATGTTTCTGCTTCTGTACTAACTAATCAAAGGGATGCTTTTTGGATTTAACATTCACAGATAAGTCAAAATGCTCTTACAGCTTGTGATCATGACATGAGATTTATGTACATTAGAGCTTGATAGGAAGGCAGTGCAAATGATGGGAGAGTTTTTCTCGATGCTGTTACTAGGTCAAACTCTAACTTTCCAATGCCTCCACAAGGTACTATATCCAACACCTATAGGTTGTTATTTCATTGATGAACATGCATGTATTAATCAAGCATCCCTTATTTTTGGCTACACTACAAAAATATTATGTTGTTGATGCGGCATATAGAAATGTCTCTGATTTTCTAGCACCATGTCGTGGTACTCGTTACCACTTACAAGATTATCGTGGGAGAGGAAAAGATCCTAGAGAATGGAAGAGCTATTCAATCACGCTACGCATCCATACAGAATGTCATAGAACGAGCATTTGATGTACTAAAAAAGAGATTTCCTTTTTTCCAATGTCCAATGTCGAACTATTTGATTGTGAGGCCAGTTCTAATGGTTGTTGCTTGTGCAGCTGTTCATAATTTAATCAATTACCGGAAGATGATTACTTCATGGAGCATGACCAGGATGACATCATCTATGATCATGAAGAAGCGACTAATCATAACATTCTGCTGCAGGAGTTTAATGCATCTGCTACGGCAGTTGAACAATGGAGTTCATTGCGGGATGAAGTTGCCTCTCAATTATGGCACAACACAAGGCATTTAAATTGATGATTCTATGGTGGTTTCCGTGTGATGGTGGGAAGTATATTAGCAGTTTGGATATGTTGGCTTCTGTTAATATCATGTATTAGTCAAGTGGTCAGAAGTCCTTACTTATTTATGTTCTAGTGCATTATTGTGGTTATTATATTTTGGGATTGTATAAGTCTGAAATCTGTGAACCACATCCCAACCTGACTGGGGTTTTTTTTTAGTGAGTCTCTATTCATTTTGAACTTCTAAAATTGGTTCAAGTAGTGGCAAGTACGTTCCATGCTTTTGTTAACGTTCAGAGCAGATTTTGTGTCCTTATGCATCCATGATGGTATCTGTTAATAATTATGAATGAGTAACTATGGTAATATATTCTCATATTTTGTGGCTTTTGTTGGTCTTTGTTGTTATATTCTATAGCCAAATCGTATGACCTGAAAATTTTTTAAGACAGCTGTTTTGATTTGAAGTTTGTAAAATTTGGCTTTGGGTTGTTTTGAACAATAAGGTATTGTGATGCACTGCACAGACCTGAATGTGGGTTGTTTATAACTTAATTAATGAGAAGTTTGAAGTGTAAAAATTAATAATGATTGGAAGAAAGTAATTGACTCAGTAAAAGTTGAAAGAAAACACCTGAGAAAGGGAAAAAAATGGGAATACCAAATGAAAACCACTATTACCTGCCAGAAATTTAATGGCGCCAGTGTTTCCCTCAAAAACATTTCCCAAACTTTTTTGGGGAAAAACACAAACAAACAGAGCCTTAGTTTTTCTCGATTGTATTTTAGTATTAAAAGTTTATTTAATAAGTTATATATTTTACATATTTTTATAAGGGTGAATTGATAATTTAGTCACCTTACTTTGGAAAAGTTAACGTTTTAGTCACTTTACTTTTTTTTTTTTTTCCCTTAGTCACTATACTTTCATTTTTGAACTTTTTTTGTCACTCTGTTAAAGTCGTCTGTTAAACTCACTAACGGAGCATTTTTGTCCTCACACTTTTTTTTTTCTTTATTGCTAAAAGATAATAAAATAAAATTTAAAAAATCACTCACTCTCTTTCATCTTTTTACTTTTTCAGTCGGCCCCTCACATCCTCTATCATTTGATAACTGTGCTATTAACCATCTCTCTTACCACCTTTTTCTATTTCTCCATTTTCTAGCCATTCATTCCCCTTTTCTCCATCTCTCCCCAATTTCTTATGAAGAAGAACAACTAGTTATTTTTTTCTTTTTTTTTTTTGGCTTGTAAACTCAAACAAAATTCATGTTTCATAATTTTCGTTTCAACACAGGAAATCCAAGTGATGTGAGTTGTCATAAAATGCCTCACGTTGAGGAAGACTTTGCCAAAGAAAGTCGAGATTTTGAAGGTCACAGACTTACTCTCTTTGAAACTCGAAACCTTTAGTTAATTTAAGTGAGACTAGCTACTTTTATTCCTAAATTAACAAGAAAATTAATAGGTGAATATACAGAAATCTAGGCGGAGCAAGTAATCTAGACTCTTCTAAGTTCGAAACTTGTAAAATTATCAATGCATGAAAATACACAAGTTCAAAAGGCAAACAAGTTGAGAATTCTAAACGTAAAGGATAAACCTCACAATTAAACTAAAGAATTCTGAATCTTATTATTTTTGGCTGCCCCTATTTATAAGAAAAGGGGTATTCAAAAATTACAAAAAAAGGAAATAGAAAAGAAATAGAATTGGAAACCATACAAGAGTTGGAATCCGTTTACAAACCAAATTCGAAAAGAGCACAAAATTGGTAATGTATTTTCGGTTATCTCATTCTATAGAGATCCGAAAATACATGGAAATTAAAAGAAAAAGGAAAGCTTGAATTTGGTACATTGAAGAGAAAATTCAAATTCAAGTTGTAAAAGTAATAAAGTAACTAAATATAATAGGAAACTAAAAATTAAGTCAAGTTGTAAACAGTTTAAGAAACTTGACTTAAACTACAATTAAAACTAGAAAAGGAAAAAGAAAAACATGCACTTTCCCAATCCCTCTTAGATTCTTCTTGCAACTTGCGTCAGTCGCAAGTTGGGCTGTGATGTGTGCGGATCCGATGAAGAAGCGGGCTACGACTGGGCTGTAGCGATAGCCTGCGATGGCACGGCCCTGAGTCATGGCTAAGGTTTCGCAGCTTGGGTTTCGCAGCTTGCTTCTGATTTTGTTGGGCCAACTAGGGAAAGCTTGGATGCTATATGGATTGGCCCAAAGTAAGATGGAGCATGAGTTGTGGATGAAAGGTTTCGCAGAGTCCACAGACTCTACAAAATAGGCCGCCAATCCTGTCACAGGACTAGGGCTTGCGCCTCTTCATGGATTGAAAAGACGTTGATCAATTTGTCCTTCTTAGATCGAGGATCTAGAGCGTGGCCTTCTTCTATCTCGTGGGCTTGGGCCGAGTGAGGAAATGATAAGGTTCTGGAGAGCCTCATTTACAGCCTTCTGTCTCTTTCTAGTCATAGGGCCCACAATATCAATTAGAGGGTCTCTTTGATAAGGACTTGGATCCTTCATGAATACTGGGCCGCGATGTAGAACTCGTGGCTCTCCTTGATCATTTGGCTGGTTCTGCTGGCTTGTCTCTGACGTGTTGCTCAAGATGTTCTCATCACCAAGGCCTAACATTTATAGCTAAACTTTATTATCAGCATCATTCAGGAATTACAACAACTACTCAGAACAAATTTACAAGCACATTTCTTATGGATCATCATTTTTGGATATTCAGTTTCGCTATCTGAATCCATAGGTTCCATTGTCTGAGCTGCATCCGTAGTGTCTTCCACTTGTGATACCGGAACGAGCAGGTTGTCTTGGCTAGGGATTCTTGCTTTCCCCTAATCCTTTGGTGGAGGTAAAGCTGTTGGGGCTTCCTTCTAGTCCCCTTGTTTTAGCTTCCATTGCTTCGTGGGAGGAAACAGGTCGTATTTCCGGCAAGAGTCTGTCGAATGGCCAACCTTCCAACAGCTGCGACAGTAGTGAGGTACCTTCTTGAAAACCGATTTCTGGTGGAAACCCACTCTGTGGGATTCCAGGTAAACAGAGTCAGGCAACGGTTGAAGCAAGTTAATTTCAGAACACACGCGAGCTTCGGACGGCCTGGCTAGATTTAGCGATGCAAAATTCATCCACAGCAACTTACAGAACATGTTCCCTATCGATAATAGGGACCACTTATTGTAAAGCTGGAAGGGAAGTTTGGGCAGCGACACCCAAACATGGACAATAGATGATTCTACACGTGGATTGAACGTTGGTGTCCACTTTATAATTCTAAGGGCATAGGATCTGAAGTTCCACACTCCTTTAAGAAAAATTCGATTGTAATCATCTGTTTCTTCAAACCTCAACAACACTTGCCGTGAATCAATTCTCCCAATATGGTAACCCCCTTTTAATCCTATAGTCAATAAATCAACTCGAAGCTCATCTAATTTCGGTCTACCCTAGAGAATTTCCCAATCAGGGAGAGCTTGAGCGGGGCTTCCAATTCATCAGACTTCTCCATAAAAATTACCGCTAATTTTCCCCAATGCTCCGTGACAGGTCGATCAATCGGTGGGAGCAGAGGTGGGAGACGGTGCTTTGACAGCATAATCGTGTAATTAAGGGCGGCTGGACGAGGCAGCCACTCTCCATAGCTGCAGGCGCGTGGGGCGGTGCCATTGAGGAAGGCGAAAGAAACCCTAGGTTCACAGAGAGAAGGGGGCGAATTTCATGGAGAAAATGGCTTCTAGTGGATTGAGATTTTTCTCTTCATAGGTTTTTAAACCATGGAGGGTTCTTCAATATTTTATAAAACCACGGGAGGTTTCTTCACACTTAACCCATAATTAAATATGAATACTAGACCAAAATAGTATTTTAAAGAAAGGCAAATTACCTAAACCCCCCTGTGGTTAGTGAAAGTTATTAACTGGCACCCTATGGTTTAAAAAGCTACGAAAAAAACCCCTCTACATTTCCAATATTTGTATCGTTTGAACTCTCCATCATATTTAACAACCCAAAGGTTAATTTTGTCATTTTACTATTTTTTATCTTTATTTTTTACTTGTAATATAAATATAAATATTTATTTATTTACCTACCTCCATTCATTAACCCTAAAACTTCTATTCACACCTTATTTTTTCTGCCGCTATCAGTCCCCCCTCCTTCATCCTTCTCTTCCCCCCCCCCCCCCACCCCCTTCCCCTCCATCATGCATGACTCTCCCTCTCCCTCTCCCCCTCTGCACTTCTTCCCCTCCCCATCGCCTTGGTTCTCCGGAGGTTGAACGGTAGCGGAGTCCCAAAGTCACACGAAGAAATCAGCCGATTCGCCGCCGCCTAGATAGAGTGAAGTTGATCGACTCATAGCCTATGTTCTTGAGTCCGATTGGGAGCAGGGGAGAGCAGATCTGAATGTCAAAGTAGTGAACATCTATTGGGTTTAATTTTTTTTTTTTTGGTTCAACTAGTGTAGCTATTGGGTTTTGTTGTTGGCGTTTTTTGTTGTTGGGGTTGTTGAAGGGTGATGTACGGTAATGGTGGTGGTGAGGGCGGGGAGAGGCTGGGACAGTATGGAAATGGTGGTGGCAGTGGCGATAGGTAGTGGCTGCTCCAACCAACTTCTTCTTTGTCTGCACGGCGATGGGTAGCACTGGCGGTAGGTAGATTTTTTCCCCATTGCTGAATGGCTTGCTGAGTGTTGTTGATCTTCTCTGTCTTAACAAATTGATTTGGATAGTGATGAGTGTTGTTGATATTACTATAATCCCTTAATTTTGTTTCAATCTTTTTTTTTTTTCTTCTTTTTTTAACCCAATCTCTGTTTTTATTTCTTGAAGAAAGTAGTGATTTGGGTAGTGCTTGATGTGCTGTAATATGTAAATATAACAAATTAAAAAAAAATTGAGAAAAATTAAATTATTAAAGCAAAAGGAAAAACACCAATTTTTATGAATTTTATTATAAAAATGACAAGTAAATAGTAAAACAAAAAAGTTGAAGCTAAAAAAAAAAAAAAAAAAAAAACGGACGAATCATATTTATAAATGTGTTAGCACTAGAGAATATCCACTTGATATTAAAAATACTTCAGGACTTGTAGAAATACCTTTGATCAATAAACAGGAAATTAATTCAAAGTTAAGTACTATACCCAATGAAATTAGAAAGACAATTTCATATATTCATATTGGCATGATAAGAATAATGATTAAGTCTACTTTTAGAACTGGAATTAATTCACCCATAAAATTAGCCCTTCTTGATAGAAGACTAAATAAATCAGAAGACGCTCTTTTCAGAGGATTACAAGGAAATTTAGTTTGTGGAAAACTAATTTTTAGCTGTTCACCAAGAATAGGAGTTCCATTATGCACTCCTGATATTAATAGAATTTTATGTCTTGCTCATGAATTCGTAAGAAAAGATATGATGCCTAATGGTGATTATCCATATACTATTACTTACATGTTAGGATATAGTAGAGAACTGACTACCTTGAATGTTCCTTCAAAATAATAATTGCTTCAATAATTCTCTAAATCTTCAATCTTCTTCCAAGCTCAACCGCTACTTATCAGAAATAACGGCTTAACCTCTTAACGCCTCATAGCTTCCTTTCACGAAATAAGAGCCTATTCAGGTATGAAGATAAAGACAAGAGAATTTCTGAAGATACTCGTTTTATTATTTTTATGAACAAATAGACGGCAGAGAGAAGCTCTGCTAATCCTCTTACAAAATCTACTCACTCATGGCTTTTGCTTTCTAACTCAAGAAATCCTCTTACTTTTGCTTTCGTCGTTCGTCTTTGTTGCGGAATTTGTACTTTGTTTGACAACAGTGGCTGCAAAGTTTAATGAGATCTAAAGAAAATAGAGGAATAGTAGAGAACTGACTACCTTGAATGTTCCTTCAAAATAATAATCGCTTCAATAATTCTCTAAATCTTCAATCTTCTTCCAAGCTCAACCGCTACTTATCGGAAATAACGGCTTAACCTCTTAACGCCTCACAGCTTCCTTTCACGGAATAAGAGCCTATTCGGGTATGAAGATAAAGACAAGAGAAGTTCTAAAGATACTCGTTTTATTATTTTTATGAACAAACAGAGGGCAGAGAGAAGCTCTGCTAATCCTCTTACAAAATCTACTCACTCATGGCTTTTGCTTTCTAACTCAGCTTAAGGCTTTGTTGAGAGCGGTCTGCCTTACAAATGGAAATTTCAAATCCTTATATAGACAAGGATTACATTATTGAAAGTGAAAAAAGGTCGAAAATGCCCAAGGGCATCTTTACTATGCAATCACAGATGCATTTTTCCTTTGATGGACGTGACTCCACTTTGACAAATAATTGTCCTGTTGAATAGTGGTTTGCTCCCCACTTTTTGAATTATTTTCCTCTTTTGGTGGTAGTCTGGGCCCTACCATTACAAAAGTACTTTTGCTGATCACATGAGATCAAAGAAAGCCTCGTCAGCCATTCCTTCAGTGGGATTTGCTGTTGCTGTGCTACCACCTTCCTCTGTCGGTTGACAATAATTGCACTAATGGTCACGAGTACCATATTTGCAAAATTCCTTTGCTGTGGCTGGAGAGATCTCTAATTCCCCGCTGTAGAAGAAAGATTCCATAGTGGTGATGTATGAATATTCCTTCTCAGAAATTCGTTCTTGATAATCAGATTTGATGATGGTCCTGGCGTCATGGTAATTGATTTTTACTTCAGAATCAGAAAAGATCTTTCTTAATTCTAAAAGTACTACCTGAAATTTCTGGAAGTACATCTTTTAAGTTAGCAGTGATCTGCAGTTCTTGTGGTTCTGGAAAGACTCTGTTCTTTTTTTCTAACCCCACATTAATGAAATAATAGGGTAACATGTTCTGCTGTTCGTCCTCGGTCCAGTCAATAATGGAACTGATTATAGATATATAAATCTGTTTGTCCTGCGCCTTAATGACTTTCTGCCTGAAATTTTTGATAGCATTATAAATGCCTGTAGGTAGAAGACGAATCTCCTCTAAATTGTTACTGGGATAAATTGTCCTGATGAGTCCACAAAGGAAACAATTTCTAACCATTTCTGCACCTGCACCTACAAGAAAATTAAACAAGCTAATATTCTTTTGGTTAGTGGTGAAAAAGGTTTCTATTTCGGTACTGATTTCAGCAAGATGAAAGAGTCGCTGAAAGTCATTATAGGTAATTAAGGGGAACGGTATTTCCTTAATTTCCTTTTCTGATTGTTGTCTGTTAAGTCTGTTAAGAGACCTCAGACGAGATGGATTTGCTACCACGGAAGAGAAGGTAGCTGAAGTAGGCTGGCTCCTACTTGGCAACTGTACTGGTCTGGAAGTTGTGTTTGGGACAAACGTATTGAAAGCATTGAGTGCTTCTTTCTCTGTAGGGTTAGACTTATGAGCATAAGGATTACCAGAGACAATTGCTGAGACTATAGACCAGTCAGTATAAACGCCACGATTGGGTCCTGTAAATACCACATAGTATTTCTTTGCTTTAGTAGTTTGTGGAACAAACATTTGAACGATAGAGGTAGCGTTAACCTCAAGAGGCCGGTGAAGGCTTACTGGTGTTTTACCACCGTCATATGTATCCTCTACCAAAGTAGGTATACTAATTGGGACTTGACTTATGTCCTATTTTTCCTTACCTTTGCTTTTCTCCTTCAATTTTTGTTGAAGTTTTTCTCTTTTATGTCGAAGAATCTCGAGTTTTGCTTCCTTCCAGGAGATTTTTTCATTTAATTCCTCAATCTTAGATTGAAGAATTGATTCTTCGTCCTTATCCATTAAGTCCTGCAAATTCACGAGTCATGGAATCAGCAAGAAAATTAATGTTTCCTGGAATAAATTCTATATCAAAATTGTAATACTGCAACCACTGTTGCCATCCAACAAGTCTTCCTTGTTTGTATTCGCCTTGAATTTGTGTATTCCTGAAATACTTAACATTTGTATTGTCAGTGCGTACTATAAAATGAACAGGTAATAAATAAATGCGAATAGGTCTAATTACTGCTAATATTTCTTTTTCATTACTACGATACTTTTTTTTCAGTATCTTTAAACGTTCCTGAGCAATACCTGCAAAGTAATTCATCAGATTGATTTGAATTTTTTGCTTTGAGAACTCCTCCCCAAAATTCTTCTGAAGCATTAGTTTCTATAATGAGTTCATCGTTCTTTTCTGGATGATATAATTTTGGAAGTATTCCAATTTTCTTTTTTATTTTATTTACCAGATTTGTATCTTCTTGAGTCCAATTCCAGAAGACTTCTTTTTTTAATTTTTGCTATAATGGATGTCTTAATTCCGCTATTTTGGGAAAATAATTAGATATATAATTTAATATTCCTAGGAATCTTTGTAAACTTTTTCTGTCTTCGATTTCACTTGGAAATTTTTGAATATTTTTTCCAATATGATCTTGTAATTTTATTTCACCTTGTCCTGTGATAGAAAGTCCAAGAAAATTAATGCTTGTTTTAAAAAGCTGTGCTTTCTTTTTTGAAAGAATGATTCCGATTTCTTTACATTTTTTCAAAATGTTGGTTACGTGTGTAATATGTTCTTCCTCACTATCTGAAAAAACAAGGATATCATCCACGTAAATACAACAATATTTTTTAAAATCTTTGAAAGATTCATCCATATGTCTCTGAAAAAGAGAGGGTGCTTGTTTTAATCCAAAAGGGACTACTTTCCATTCAAAATGACCTTGGGGGCAAGTGAATGCAGTCAAATGATGAGTAATATTTTTTACCTCGAATCATCTCAAGGAGCTCTTCCTTTTGGGGTAGAAGATAACCATCTCCTTTAGTGTGTTTATTGAGTTGCCTGTAATCAATAACAAGACGCTTTTTTCCTCTTCTTTTTTCTGCTTCATTGTTTACTAAAAACGCTGGAGAGAAATGTGGTGATTTGCTTTTTTCTATTACTTTAAGAAAAAGTAATTCATTAATTTGTTTCCCAAATTCTTCTCTATCAGAAGGAGTATACTGCATGGGTTTTACTTTAATAATGATAGAGGGATCATTTAGTTTTAAAGAAGCTGTTAAAGTTCCTTTAGAAATATTTTCATCCGAAGGATTTTCTGAACAGACTTGTTCTAATAATATTTCAAGATTAGAAAGTCCATTTATTGCAAACATAGGATTGTTTATATCAGAATTTTGAACAACATTTTCTGGTGGTTCGAATGAACTTTTTTACCTTTAATCTTTTTACTGGCTAGAAATTCAGGAACTCCCTGAAAATAAGCTTTTGATACCTTAGTACCATTACTGCATTTCCATCATGATGAAAAGTAATAGTATTTTGATATTGAGCAAAAGGCTCATATAATCGACAAAAGTTATTTCCTAACAAAATATCACATTTGTGATCAATTTGATAAAGGGTAGGTATAACAAAAGTATGTCCTGAAATAAGTATTTTAATTTGTTCTGCAACCTTGTCAAAAACAATGGTTTGGTCATTAGCTGTCTTTGCATAAATAGTCATTTTTGCATTAACCCAAAATTCTTTGGGTATAACATTAATATTTGCAGTGCACATAGATGCTCCTGTGTCAATATAACAATCAAGAGTATATTTTCTAAATCCTTTAAAATGGAATGTTCCTTTTATATAAATGCTGTTAGGATTTGTTTTGTTCAAAGTATGAATCATATTAGTTTCATTAAAAAGTGGTGGAATATTAGTATATTCATACTCATATTCATCTAAATTGTCCTCTAGCTGTTCTAGATTTTGATTAATCTGTACTGTAAGACTTATATTCAGAATTACTTTATTCAAAATCACTAAATTTTTTTAATATAAATATGTTTTCCTGTTCTGAATCTGAAAATTCGGATTCTATAGGTTCAAATTGTTCTAAATTTAATAATTCTAAAAACTTACTTTGATTTGCAGATTTGTTGGGGCAATCCCTTGCATAGTGTCCTGTTTCTTGACAAATCCAGCATTTGCAATTCTTTTTCCCTTGCGGGCAAGTTTTTGAATTGTCTTTTGAGTCATTCTCTTTTTTGACTTTCTTTTTGAAAAATCTTCTTTTTCTAAAAGGTTGTGCTTTTTTGAATTTTTTCTTTGATGATGACTTCCATTTTAATTTCTTCCTTTTGTTTCTTTTCTTTGAAGGAATATCATAGCAACCATACAAGGTTTCAGGTCCTGCAAATGAAGAACAACATTTATTAATCTTTCTAAGTTTACGATTAATGTAATCTTGTTGACAATGTTTAGTCATATAGTCCTGTACTAATTTATATGCATATGCAAGAGAGTGTTTAGTGATATCATTTTCTTTTTCCCATTTCTCAAGTACTGGATCTCCTGCATGGGGAATTTTTCTAAGAAAAGCTTCAATATATACCTTCCATTCAGATTGAGGTAATAGTAATAAATGTTTTTCATAATCACAATAGAAGTTCTCTAGATAACATAAATCACAAATTTGTAATCTAATTAATCTATATCTGGCTGCTTCTCTTTCTTTATGGAGAGTAAGATCTCCTTCAGTTAAGTAATTACTACCAATAAAGATAGTGTAAATTGCATTAGTAATATGCCGAAGAAAATCTTCTCCACTACCAATTTTCATTGAATCCCAATTTTGAGTTCTTAAAAATTGTAAAACATTTCCTGTTGCTTTATTCTGAGCAAGAGTTAATATGAGATCATAATCATCTCTAATAGTATCATCAGTTTGAACTATCATTCTCATTTCATTGTCCCAGGCTTCTATTTGTTCCCTGCGATTTTTTACACAGTCAAGATTTAATTGTCCTATTCCTAAATTATATTTCTTGGTTGGTTGATATTCTAAAGGTACATTAAACCTTTTATATCCAGTGCTTTTGCCAGTACTATTAGCAGTGTATTCTCCTGCTTCATATGGTTCCTTGTGCCTCCTATGAGATCTATGTGAAGGACCAGCTTCTTCTTCTTGATTTATTTTTACTGGTTCTTTATATATACTTCGAGTATCTATTCCTTTTTCTGAACAAAGTTCGTTCAAAAGTATTAAAGAAATGCCACAAACAGTGTTTAGATTATTAAGATGTCGAATACATCCATCAATTCCTTTTCCTCCTGAGTAAAAGTAAGAAGGAGTACCTTTTAAAACATTTTGATGTTTAATTCCTATATATCTTTTTTCAAAGTATGAGGTTCTAGTATTTCTTCAGAATTATTCATTTTAATCGGGTTGATCTAATTGTAAAGCTAGATTTTTTATCCGTTGCTGTACTTCCTCTAGATTGTCATTTCTAGGCATTCCAGTAATTCTAGATAGAGATCTAGCAAGTCCATGATTTCTATATGTGCTTAGTTCTAAGCTTCTTCTAGGAATTAATGATGATCTATTAGATTCATCTGTTATCAGAAGTCTTGAAGGTTCTCCAAGAAGTCTCTTTCTACTTAAATCCATAGCCCAAGTACTTTCAATGGGATCAGTGATTTGTACTTTACAATTAGATAATTTGCCAATTTCCTAAAATAAAGAATTTATAGAAACAAATTGTTTTCCCTTGAATAGCATACTATGATGCGAGTTTGTCAAGCTATATCCTAACATGTAAGTAATAGTATATGGATAATCACCATTAGGCATCATATCTTTTCTTACGAATTCATGAGCAAGACATAAAATTCTATTAATATCAGGAGTGCATAATGGAACTCCTATTCTTGGTGAACAGCTAAAAATTAGTTTTCCACAAACTAAATTTCCTTGTAATCCTCCGAAGAGAGCGTCTTCTGATTTATTTAGTCTTCTATCAAGAAGGGCTAATTTTATGGGTGAATTAATTCCAGTTCTAAAAGTAGACTTAATCATTATTCTTATCATGCCAATATGAATATATGAAATTGTCTTTCTAATTTCATTGGGTATAGTACTTAACTTTGAATTAATTTCCTGTTTATTGATCAAAAGTATCTCTACAAGTCCTGAAGTATTTTTAATATCAAGTGGATATTCTCTAGTGCTAACACATTTATAAATATGATTCGTCCGTTTTGTAATTTTATCAACAATTCTTTTTCCAAGATGTTCTGTATGAAATACTTCATTTGTAGAAAGAGTAAGATTAGTCTTACTTACCTGAATGTCAAAGTAGTGAACATCTATTGGGTTTAATTTTTTTTTTTTTTTTGGTTCAACTAGTGTAGCTATTGGGTTTTGTTGTTGGCGTTTTTTGTTGTTGGGGTTGTTGAAGGGTGATGTACGGTAATGGTGGTGGCGAGGGTGGGGAGAGGCTGGGACAGTGTGGAAATGGTGGTGGCAATGGCGATAGGTAGTGGTGCTCCAACCAACTTCTTCTTTGTCTGCACGGCGATGGGTAGCACTGGCGGTAGGTAGATTTTTTCCCCATTGTTGAATGGCTTGCTAAGTGTTGTTGATCTTCTCTGTCTTAACAAATTGATTTGGATAGTGATGAGTGTTGTTGATATTACTATAATCCCTCAATTTTGTTTCAATCTTTTTTTTTTTCCTTCTTTTTTAAACCCAATCCCTGTTTTTATTTCTTGAAGAAAGTAGTGATTTGGGTAGTGCTTGATGTGCTGTAATATGTAAATATAACAAATTAAAAAAAATTGAGAAAAATTAAATTATTAAAGCAAAAGGAAAAACACCAATTTTTATGAATTTTATTATAAAAATGACAAGTAAATAGTAAAACAAAAAAGTTGAAGCTAAAAAAAAAAAAAAAAAAAAAGAAGGTTTCTGAACTAAAAAGGAAAACATAAAAATAAATAAAATTTAAATTTTGTATAAATAGTGAAGAAAAAAACGAAGGACAACAGTTATTAAATTGGAGAAAATTTAAGAAAAGGAAAGTAATTAAACAAGTTTAAGAAAAGGAAAGATGTAAATTAATTCGAAATGTTAAAAACGAAAAGCAGTTTTTAACCCTTAATTAATTTAAGGCAAGAAAGAGAAAAATTAAATTTAAAAATACATAATAAATACTGTAAAATAATACAAAATAAAATATTTACTGTGAGACCCTGAATCTCATAATCTAGTACCTGTTAAACTGTAACAATATTTTATAATAAATTTATGTAAACATGATTTCTTGACTTGATGATTTGTAATTTGTAGAATAAATTCAATATGTAGGACGTAATTAGAAGAATAAATTTTGAGACATGAAACTAGACGATTCTAGTAAAGTGAACTAAAAATCGGTACTTAATAAATTATGACTGAAATGAAACTAGTTAGATAAAGTAAAAGTGAATTGAAATTATTTGAGATTGAGTAATAAGTGAAAAGTATGATTTAGGATTTAACTGAAAATTTTCTAAACAATTTGGGTTAAAGTGTGAATCGTAGAAGCTTGGTGGTCTACCTATAAACAAGAAAAATTATATATATTGAGAGGCGGTTTGTGAACCTCCAAAGGGGAAAAATATATATATATATATATAAATAAAAATAAACTAGGAGGAATTATCACGGCGCTAACATGTCGTGGATGTGATCATTTTTTTAATTGTTAATGTGGATTAACGTTGGTCATTATCATTTTTTAAGTATTGTTCTATGTAATATGTTGATTTTAGTTACTTATAAATTAATGCGGATGAAATTTCTAATTTTTGTAAGCAATTTTTACATATGTACTGATTTTAACTATTATTGCTAATATTTCTAGGGAGGTGCTAAAAGTAAGACACTTTTTTACTAAACGCATGATGGAGTGATAGCCTTTACAATTTCTACCAGTTCTACCCTTATCTCTATAAAATTACCCCCACTACCCTCATTACCTATTTCTTCCATGTTAATAATAGCCATAATCATTAAAAGTAATAATAACTTAAACATAAAATTAATGTCTAAATTCTCATTAACAACACTAAAAATAAAAAATAATTGTTTAAGACATTAAATTTAATAGAAACTCAATTGAGAAAAACAAACGTAAAAAAAAGAGAAGAAAGGAAAATGGAGAGAGAAAAATGTAAGGCTGCAGCCCTGCGTTTTGTTTCTGGATGTATGCGCTTCCCTTTTTCTTTTCTTTTTTATATTATTAATGGAGTTTTTATAATAGGAATTTAGTGTAATTTATAATTTGTGTAATTAGTGGAAATTTAGATATTAATGTACTTTTATTACTCCCTCCATTTATTAGAGAGTCAAGTTTTAAAAAAATAAAATTATTTATGAGTTGCAAAGTACAATACTTAAAATATGTAATTTGTCACAATTTTTTCATTAATATCCTTACTTTCTAAAGATTAGTTAGTTTAAAACATATAAGTAATTTCACTATTCTAATAGAATAAAAAATCATTTTGAATTTGTCTTTTCTAATTGAATTGAGGAAATATTATTTTTAATTATTATGGATTATTATTAACATGGAGGAAATGGGAAAGAAGGTAATTTTATAGGGGTAAAAATAGAATGGATAAAAGCTGTAAAGTTCTATACCTCTATCCTGTGTTTAGTAATATCAAATTGGTGTACTTCAAAAATTTTATTAATTTATAGATGTAATTAACCATATTTGGAATCATAGGTTGATTTGGTTATTTACTGTCCATGTTTGTACTACAGAATAAAAGGATTTTCTATCAGATGCTCTGATTTCTCTTCACTTGGAATAAGAAGTGAGTCATTAAAGACAGGAAAAATAAGGAACATATATTCTCCATGTTTTTTTAAAAAGTCATTCTTTAGCATTGCATTCACAAGTAAGAGAAGCCAACTTCTCATATTGAGGATCTTACTCAAGAGCTACCTCTTCTTCATTTAGAAGAAGGACTTGCAAAGAAAGCAAAATCTCTACGATAAGTCACTCGCAAGAAAATCTCATGAATGGTTGAGAGCTTTTCCTCTTTTAGGTTTCGAATGCTTGAAGCTAATATAAGAAAAGGGTAGGGAAAGAAAGAATAAACCAAAAAGGAATAGAAAAAAGTGGAGACTGAAGGAGCATGTAGCGCAACGGCAGAACCCTCAAAGCGCATGGAAAGGAACCGGCGATAATATACCAGATCCACCGAGAGAAAAAAGGGGAAAAAAAATCAAAGAAGATAATAATGACATAGGAAAAGCAGAAGAAGAAAGATGACATCCGGGACTGAGCTAACAACTCCCCTCAATCACCGCAGAAGCTCTCCCACGAATGGAAACCCACAGCATGAACAACCATGGAATCAGAGGGCCATGAAACAACGCCATTTTGCCTCTGCATAGAGAATCCAGACTGTGATGTGTCAAACTCTAATAAAACCATAATGGACCATCAAAATTAGCACATATGATCTTCTGTACAATTTCATAGAATTTACCATTTCTCTCTATATAAATGGCTACTTTTGTTCATTCATAGTTTCAACTTCAAACTCACTCACCTCAACAAGAGCAACGAAGAAGCTGTCACCATTGCAAATGATTATCGAGTGAGGACTATGGGAGCTCTCCATTGAAATAGATAAGACACTGTAATCGTGCAAAAATATTTCTTCCCTCATTAATATTAGCTAAAACAAAATGGCTTCCTTCAGAGTATGCTTGAATGAAACAAGATTTAAGGCTTACCAAGGAGTGCCACTGATTATCCCCGCGCAATCTGTCCTACAGCTTAATGGAGCCAGAGGCAACATGCAGAATGGATTTAGACTAAAATGTTCACAACAGTAAAGTTGAACAATAAAAATTCCAGCCCAAAGGCAAAGATCTAAATATATATATATATATATATATATAAATATATGGTTATGCAGAAACCTAAGAATCCAAAGAATCCTACCTAAGATGCACGAATAACATCTGAAAGCATAAAAATAATCAATAACATCAAACAAATCAACCTTAAAACAACAGATGTCAAAAAGTAAGAGAGAAATAATTAAAGCACAGATGAAAACTTATAACTAAGATCTCACATCAAACCAAAAGCAACTCCATATCACAAGATCATTTCAACATTTATGATACGGTATAACAAAAAAGCTATGATTCATAATTTCCAAAGTCATTTTGTCTTAAGGTTCTTTCCTTTAGATAATAAATACTAATTATTTTAGTGGATACCCTTGTAGGATCATAGTTTAAATAAGCAACTGAGAGTGCAAAGATTAATCTGACAAAGAAATAATTCTAGGTCATGAGCATGCAATGTTATCCCTGAACAAGCAGTAACAGAACAGAAAAATAATACAAACCTATGCACTAAATAAGAGGGAAGGGGCTATTCAAGAAAGAAAATTAGAAGCCAATTCACATGAAAGTATCACCCTTAATGTCTAGTATCTTATTTAATGCAGTTCTTCTTTTTTCATCCTGATGTACCAGTTTCATCCTCCAACTCTCAATCTCTCCTCCAAAGACAACCCAAAACAAGTTATTATTCAGATCGTGTATGCAGAGTCACTAATACTTCAGAAAAACTATCACCAATACTTAAAAAGTATACCTTCTAAATCCTTCATTTTCAGTTGAAGCTGATCCTTCCCCAGCTTAGGAATCGTATTGACATCAGCAGTAGGAGATCCAGACATTAATCCGGATTCAAAAGAGAGCCCATCAACTAAATTGACATTTGCTTCCCTTGGGACAGATTTTTTTATTACATTAGTCCCACCATTTTCAAAAAGTAAAGGGATCTGTTCTTCCTCATTGAAAATGAACATTTTCAAATGATTCCACTAGTTCAATCAAAGTTTAACCCAAAGCAATTCAATCTCTAATTTTTCCATCGTTTTTCAGGAAGAAAAAATTACCTTAACTTTAACTGATGGTAGAGAAGCTAGAACTGAAGGGAGCTTGAACATTATTGCAACCGACGACCAAGATCCCTCTTTCACACAAAAGAACGGATTAATAGCCAAAGTAAACTGGAGAGGAAAAAGATTACATTCAAAAAAGAGGACGCAGACGTCATTGGGAGCTCACACAAATTACGGCTTGATGAACAAATGTAAACAGGGAGACGAAAAGAAGAGAACGTAACCGTTAGCAGATTTTGGGACTTCACACAAAATGGCTAAGTTAACAGAAGTGAAGGGAGATGAAAAAAGTTTTGTTTAAATTAAGAAGAGGCAATAGTAGTTGGCAGCCGTTGGGAAGTTCTTTAGGACGGCACTTTTATACATGTAGTAATAGGGTTATAATATGGGAAGGAGATGGACTAATTTGTAATTTTGAGGCATTTATTTTATAAAGTCATAATAGCTTTAGATTAGAATGTAGTAATACATTGGTAAAGGGTTGAAGTGGGGGTTAATGTGAGAGCTTGTAACATTAAGCTCACAAGTTCAAGTTTTGATAATAAAAAAAGGTGGATATAATTTTCCAATTTTGTTTTTGTCATGAAAACAAAAAACGAAATCAATAACAACAACAACTAAGCCTTTGAACATTTAAAAAAAAAAAAAAATCAATTACCACACAAAATCGAAAAAAATTAATTAAAGAAATAAAAATGAAAAGGTGTAAAGTTGGGTTTGTAAGGCTCCTATAAAATTACCACACAAAATAATGCCCTAATTAATTTTTATAATGACATTTTCATATAATGTCACAATAAAATTTAATAAATGCCTTAAAAAGTAAATATAGAGACACTTATATTATAGTGTCTTAATAACATCATTTATTTAATATTTAATGTCATAATAGAGTTCTGTTAAGGCATTTATATTTTAATACACTACAAAAAGTGTTTGGATAACTCATTTTTGTTGTAGTGGTATTTTGAAACCGTCATATCTATATCTATATATAACTTGTTCATTAGCTTTGAAAATTTATACACAATCTATATATCTATACTGAAAACATGCATTGAGCTGATTGTATCGAGTGGGTGACTACTTTCACTCGACTCGATTTAATTGAAATTGTGAATAATATGCCATTATGCGTATTTGTGATTCTTTGATATGTGATGCTTGTATTTGTACTATTTGATTGGAATTCATGATTTGAAAGTCGTGTTATGTCTTGGCTTGTTACTGAATTACATTGCATGCTTTAAATACTTGTTCAAGTAGGCGAGGGTGTACTTTACTACCTCATCGCTGGTGGTGTTGCGTGATTTGACTGTGCTTGTCCTGCGGGGATCCCACAACTTCCACGACTTATCAAATCCACCGGGCCAGCGTCGGGCTTTTGACGGTTGGATAGATGAGTGGGAAAACAGGTGTACTCAAGCACCTGTAAGCCGTAACACTGGTTATATCGAAGTTGTTGTCGAAGGCACCGAATCGAGACGTTCGTTTGAGTGCCAGATCTCATGCAGGGACGCCTTGGCGGGTCAGCCCTCACGTAGGGATGCCTCAACGAATCCTCTTGGATCCCAGAGTATTCTACCTGTTGTGTTTACAGCTTTCTATTATTTGAAATGTTGAGATGATGTTTACTATACTCCATGATTTACCGTTTTTCATAACTGTCATTAAATCTATATTTAACGGAGAATATCCCTTGGCGTAAAGCTCATTAAGTGTTTATATGTGACATGACAGATCAACAATATGCACAGTCAACTATCAGTGAGCAGAGTTAGATTGAATAGCTGTTAAACGTTATGGACATTCTTATTTAGTAATTACTTATGAATTACGAATTGGCCCGCGTGCCATTTAGATATTAGATTGTTAGGCAACGAAATTGGGACCTATAAATTGTAATTATACAATTTAAGATAAAAGCTTTCGCATTATTTTTAATTTAGTTATTACTGTTCTGATTGCACTATTGAGTCCTGGTGCGAACCAGGCAAGATGGCTATCTGTTTAAAGAAAGTAAGTTGTCTCGTAGTTCTTGTAGGGAACTACTAGTTAGAGAGGCGCATAGTGGGTGAATGATGGGGGATTTCAGCGTCATGAAAACTTTGGATATTCTATTTAAACACTCCTTCTGGCCTGGAATGCGACAATCTGTGAAGTTTGTTTGTAGCCGATGCATCGAATGTAAAAAGGCTAAGTCTACAACCAAGCCTCACGGCCTGTACATGCCTCTCCCCGTACCCTTTGGCCCGTGGACTGATATTTCAATGGACTTTATTCTCGCCTTACCATGGACTAAACGAGGTAATGATTCTATCTTCGTCGTTGATCGTTTTTTCTAAAATGGCGCATTTTTTGCCTTGCAGGAAAATTGATGATGCCAAGCATGTTGCCGACCTCTTCTTTAATGGAATTGTTCGCCTTCACGGCATCCCACGCACCATCATTTCAGATCGGGACATTAGATTCCTCAGTTACTTCTGGAAGACCCTTTGAAGTCGTTTGGGGTCACGCGTATTGTTTTCCGCTACAACACACCCCTAAACGGATGGTCAAACAGAAATTACGAATCACACCATGGGAACTCTTCTCCAAGCCTTGATCAAGAAAACATGAAAAGCTGGGAAGACAATATTCCCATCGCGGAGTTTGCCTACAACCGAACTCGGCATTCTACGACCGGATACTCTCATTCGAGGTAGCATACGGTTTCAACCCATTAACACCTCTTGATTTAGTTCCTTTGCCTTTTGCAGAACAAACTAATCTAGACGCCGCAAAACACATTGTCTTCTTTTGATGATGATGCCAATCACATCTCAGAATTGGCTGAAAACAGTGCTATCATATACAAAGGAGGACGTTCACCTGCCAGAGGAATATAGCCAGATGGTCATTGTATCCCAATATTTGACTATAGCTGTTACCCAGGATTCTTTACAGCGGACCAACACCTTTCACACTACGACTAAAGTCAATGGAGGTGTGTGTGTTCTGATAGTTGACGAAGGGAGCTGCACCAATATGGTCAGTGAGTACATGGTCAAAAAACTCAAGCTCCCAACAGTTAACCATCCACATCTGTACCGGTTGCAATGGCTCAATAGCTCAGAAGGCTACAGAGTCACCAAGTAGGTGCGAGTTACTTTTACTATAGGTAAGTTCGAGGGCTAAGTTACTTGTGATGTGCTCCGTATCGAGGTGTGTCACATACTGCTTGGACGACCATGGCTCTTTGATATGAGGCCACATATGATGGGGTTGCCAACACCTACTCGATTTGCCAACAAGGCAAGATCCATACCTTTTTACCTCTCTCACCCCAGGAAGTTCGTACTGAATCTGTCAGGATGAAGGACAAGATCACCCAGAGGGCAGCTGAAAAGCAACAAGACAAGGGAAAGGGTGAACAGATTGTAAAGGGTAGTAGTAAGGCAAACTCTGATAAGCCTTCAGAAGAAGAATCTAGGCATGGCTTTTTTGCCATAGTGGGGGAAGTCGACCAAGTGTTAAGGGATAGTGGTTGTATTCTTGTACTAGTTGCTAAAGATGGTTCCACTAACCTTGACGACGTCCCTAGGATCTCCCTATGGAAGTCCAGTTTCTTTTGCTAGAATATGAAGATGTTTTTCCTGAAGAGTTGCCATCAAGAATGCCCCCTCTTTATGGAACTAAGCATCAGATTAACTTCGTCTTAGCTCATCCATTCCCAATAGACCGCATACAAAGCAAACTCTAAGGAAACAAAGGAGCTCGACGTCAGGTTGAAAAACTACTAGGTAATGGTCAGGTAAGGGAATCTTTAAGCCCTTGTGCAGTACCTGTAATTCTTGTTCCAAAGAAGGATGGTACTTGGAGAATGTGTATGGATTGTAGAGCTATTAACAAAATAATATTAAGTATAGGTATTCTATCCCTAGACTTGATGACATGCTAGAAGATTTATATGGCTCTACTGGTTATACTAAAATAGATCTAACACAAGGCTATCATCAGATAAGAATGAAAAAAGGCGATGAATGGAAAACTGCTTTTAAAACTAAATTTGGTTTGTATGAGTGGTTAGTTATGCCCTTCGGCCTCACAAATGCACCTAGTACTTTCATGTGATTAATAAATCATGTGCTTCGGAAGTTTACAGGGAAATTTATTGTGGTTTACTTTGATGATATTCTAATCTATAGTCGAAGCATGCCTAAACACATAGAGCACATTAAATTGGTATTAATTGAGTTACGTGATAATAAATTATATGCCAATGTTAAAAAGTGTACATTTGTGTAAAGGAAGTTGTCTTTCTTGGGTTTGTTGTTTCGAAGGATGGTGTCAAAGTTGGTGACACAAAGGTGAAAGCCATTCAAGAATGGCCTACTCCGACCTTGGCCTCGTAGGTAAGATCTTTCCATGGTTTGGCTAGTTTTTATCAGAGGTTCCCGAAGGAATTTTCAACCAAAGCCGCTCCCCTTAACGAGTTGTGTAAGAAGAATGTTCCATTTTTGTGGGGTCAGGCACAAGAAAATGCCTTCACTGTTCTGCACGATCTCACTCATGCACCTGTTTTAGCATTACCTGATTTTGATAAAGTTTTTGAACGAATGTGTAATGCTTCAGGGATTTGTATAGGTGTTTTTTTAATGTAGGAAGGAAAACCTATTGCCTACTTCAGTGAGAAACTAAAGGGAGCTGCCTTAAATTATCCTAACTATGATAAGGAGCTCTATGCTATGGTAAGGGTATTAGAAACTTGGCAGCACTACCTGATGGCCAAGGAGTTCATTGTCCATTCAGACCACGAGTCCCTTAAACACCTTAAGGGACAGGGTAAGTTAAACATACGTCATGCTAAATGGGTTGCTTTTATTGAAACTTTTCCTTATATTATTAAGTATAAAAAGGGAAAAGAAAATATGGTAGCTGATGCTCTGTCACACAGGTATGAATCCTCACTATTCTTGATCATGTATGTCTAGGGTCTTCATATCTGAAAGCATTGTATGCTTCTGATCCTAATTTTTCTACATTATATGAAGCATGTGAAAATGGTGCATTTCAGAAGTTCTGTAAGCAGAATGGATTTTTGTATAAAGAAAATAAGTTATGCATCCCACGTAGTTCATATAGGGAACTGATGTTGTGTGAAGCACATAATAGGAGGCTAATGGGTCACTTTGGTGTAACTAAAACACTTGACATGTTGACGGAACACTTTTACTGGCCTAAAATATGAAAGGTTGTAGAACATATTTGCTCACGTTGCATTAACTGTTTAAAAGAAAAGTCTACTTCCAAACCTTATGGTCTTTATACACCTTTGCCTATTCTAACTGTTCGTGGGACTGATATCTCTACGGACTTTATTCAAGGGTTGCCGAGGACATAGCGAGGTAATGACTCAATTTTTGTCGCGGTGGATAGATTTTCTAAAATGGCTCACTTTATTCCTTGTAGGAAATCAGATGATGCCAGACACGTTGTAGAACTGTTCTTCAGTGGAGTGGTTCGGCTACATGAAATACCACGCACCATCGTCTCAGATAGGTATGTTAAATTTTTGAGTTATTTTTGGAAAACATTGTGGTCTAGACTAGGAAATAAATTGCTATGTTCTACTACTAGTCTTCTACAAACAGATGGTCAAACTGAAGTGACCAACCGAACAGTGGGAAATTTGTTAAGGACACTGATTAAAAGTAATCTTATAGGTTGGGAATAGTTCTTTCCGATTGTAGAGTTTGCCTGCAATCGATCCAAGCATTCATCAACAGGATTCTCGCCCTTCGAAGCTGCCTACGGCTTTAATCCGTTGACGGTCATGGATTTACTGCCACTGCCCCTAAAGGAACAAACACGTCTGGATTGCGAACAAAAAGTAGACACCGTCAGAAAGCTTCATCAGAAGGTTCGAGAGAACCTTGAGAAGAAGAACGCCAAGTATGCATCAGATACAAATCGAAGGTGCAAGGCTGTGAGCTTTGAACCAGGCGACTGGGTTTGGGTTCACAGAGAAAGGAGAGGTTTCCAGTAGCCCGGAGGATGAAACTCCACCCCAGAGGTGATCGGCTTTTCCAAGTGATTGCAAAGATGGGGAACAACGCCTATAAGCTAGATTTGCTAGGTGAGTATAGCGTTAGTACATCTTTCAATGTTGCTGACTTGTCACCGTTTAAACATGACCAGGATCTTGATTTGAGGTCAAATCCTTTCCAACTGGGAGGGAATGATGAGGGCATCCCCAACCCTACAACAAGTCAGGATGTAGAGGATCCCAGTTCGAGTAATGTAGACTCGGGAAGTGCAGCAGAGGTTCGTGTGCTCCATAGAGGCCCGCCAATGTTCCAGGACCCAAGTCCATATCAAAGAGATTCGTTCGTTGATATAGTTGGGCCTATGACCCGAAGAAAGACAAGGAAGCTCAAAGCAGATCTTGAAAACCTTGTCCGAAGGTGTACTGCAAAATCCCAGCTAATTACGGACACCAACGCCCTTGAAAAGAATGCAAGGAAGGTTAAAAGCATCACTTTACTCTCCATTACAGAGGAAATGGCGCCTACTAATCAATCCAGCTGAAGGAAGGGGCATTTCTTGAAGTTCTTGATTTTCTTGAAAATCTTGAATTTTGTGGTTTACTGAATCTTGAAATTCTTAATTTTTAACGTTCCGAAATGATTCCAGGCGATTCCAGAACCTCCCAACATCATCAACTCATGGCCCACTTCAATTTAGGCCGAACCCACCCTTGGAGTCCTTTCCATGATTTCGGCTAAGCCAAGCCCACAAGGAGAAACCCACACACCACTTGGAAGCTTAGGTTGGGGAAGGATTAGGTTTTGTGCATGTTACCTAATTCTACTCAATGTTTGTTACTAGTTTGTTAGGTTCTTACAAGTTTGTTACAACTAGGCTTACTAGGATAGTAGTTTCGAAAAAGGTTTCCGTTCTTGAAACTTTTTGTGATTAGTTTCTATTTCCTTTTTTCATCAAGAATTCAGCCATGGAACTTACTCCCTCCAACTGAAATTCCTTTTTCCAATCAACTCTATTTCCTTTAGGATTTGGTTCTTGTAGGAAATCAATCTCTTGTTGGGTTTCCAATTCTAGTTCTATTTCCTCTTTGTTTTTGGTTTCTTGAATTTGGCCATCTCCATATAAATAGGGCAGCCGAGTTCCACTTTTCCATCAGTTGATTTAATTGATAAAAAGTTAGTTTATACTTTATTAAATCACTCACTTTTATTTTGGGCTTATGTAATTTGCATGCTTGTTAATCACTAAAGTACAGAAACTATAGGATAATAGATAATTGCTCTGTCTATTGCTAAGATTTATTTTGATTCTAGTTTTCTCCACTTGGTTCGAATTGCGTGTTTAATTCTATTTCGATTCTAGTTTTCTCCACTTGGTTCAAATTGCAAGTTTAATTTACTTGTTAAATTATTAGGCTGCCGAATCCAAGGGTAAGGACTCTAGGAGTTAAGAGCTACGTCTTGCATTCACACTTTACTTTGCAAATTTTCGTATCGAGTTCTTGGTTTCCATGGCTTTAGGGATCAGGGGTTCTCATCAAAAAGTTATACATGAAAATTAAAAATGTATCTTACCATAATTGAATTTACTTAACAAACTAATGATCTTCAAAAAAAATTATACAAACTTAATAACTTGAAACTTTGTTCATAAATTCTCCTTAATATAATATAACGACTAATGAAAAGTTACAATTTCGTAAAATGGTTGACCTATATCTAATCTATTTATTTTTCTCTTATTATTGCCAGACTCAAAGTTGAGCATAAACATGTAAAGGGTACATCAATCTATACCCCCTAAAAATGAATTAAGTTGTTTAGGAGAGTCATAAACTACCATCCCAAAATGAGAATTATGGAATTGTTAGGAAACCAAAGTGAGAGAAATAAATAATATGATTTAAGTCATGTAAACTAAGAACATTTACTGGTAAGTTTCAATTTTAATAGATTATTGGAATTAGTTAGAGAGAATAAAATATTAGAAAATAAAAATTTTGAGGATAAAATGAAGGAATTAGGAAAGGTAATTGAGGATTTAATTCGAAGTCTTTCAAAATGTGTCGGGGCCATATTGAATTTCCAAAATTTTGATTATTTCAGAAAAAATTAAAAACAAAAAGAAATTTATACTAAGAAGATTCTTTCTTTCTTCGAGTAAAAGAACCAACACTGCCTTTGACCTCATCTAACCCAAGAAAATAAAAAAAAAAACACACAAAATCATGAACTACTTGATCAAATGACTTTCAACTTCATGCTTTAGCTTTCTTCCGCAAGAAAATTCAGGTAAAAAAGGAAAGGAGAACAACCTTTGAATCAACCAAAGCCCTTCAGTTTCCAACCCAAGAAAACCAACCAAAACAGAGTTCCATCTAAGTTTGTGTATTAATAGTGCATAAGGGTCCCACTGAGGTCTCTCCATACCCTCAATGGGCCCTAAAACCCTACCAAACAAGATCACTAATACCAAAAGGACACTCTCAAAACAAGGAATCCTTCCAACAACTCACCAAGCCCTTTGGAAGGATCACTATATGCACTCACAGAAGTTTACACAGGTAAGGGGATTTCTCTCTTTTTACTGAAAATACTCTGATAAAACAGTTACCCTCCATTGACTTGTTCGTCAGAGCATATTCTAGGGACAAACTCCTGGAACTCAAAAGCTTCTTTCCTTGACAAGTTTATGATGTCCACTCTCAATTTCGGGTCATCGTCCACCCTCCGGCTAGATGGATCTGACCATTCTAGCAAATTAGACATCCTCATTGTCGCCCTCTGTGGGAAACACTAACGAACAGGAAGTCACAGTTGAGAGTGATAATTCTCCCTCTCTTAGAGCTCCCCAGCAAGCTCTAGAGTTTACACCGATAGATCCAACCACATTGCCTAGACTATATTCAGTGGCCAGACTGTCCAACCCTCCAAACGACCAGTGGCAATAGGTTTTCTTAAACAACATGAGTACCCTCCATTCTATGCTCTCAGCCTTCCAACAATTCACTAACCTTGGCAAGGCATCCGAACCCCTTCCTCAAGAGTTAATTTTCCCTGATCCACTCCTTACTGAAATCTGACTCAGACTATCCGTCGAAAAACAACCCTGCCACTTCCTGCCAAAACATCTCCAATCCAACTACTTTGAATCCACCAAGCTTGCTCCACTAACTATACACAACATGTGGCCCAACATTACGCAAATCATACATTATACCCCTCCAGCCTGCACATACTCGTCCTCACAGCTTACCAAGGGGCCATCCACCCATCCCTATGTATTCCCAAAATAGCAAACTTCGTTGCTGAAAAAGGTTACAACTTCAAAGAACGACTGAAGGAGTATGATGGAACTAAGGACCCTGCAGACCACTTAGCCCATTTTTCAGCAATGATGGAAATTAACAGCCTTCCCCAACCCCTTTGGTGCAAGCACTTCGTTACCATGTTAACAGGAAAAGCTCGCTTATGGTTTGACAGCCTTTCTCTCACCAGCATCTCATCTTGGTGAGACTTTGCCAATAAGTTTAACACAAAATTCCTACAGCACTTGAATTATGGCAAGAACAAAGCTCAATTCTGCTCCCTTTCCCAAACTCCAGGCGAGCCGCTCCAAAAATACATAGATAGATTCAATGACGAGTGCCTAGAAGTCACAAAACTACAGGACCAGACGACCATCTCAGCCTTCATAAGTGGCATTCAGGAAGGAGATGCCTTCAAAGGCCTTATTTCGGGCCCCCTCTCCCAAGCTATCAGTGAGCTCTCCTGTCACCCCGATAAATAAGCAAAATTCAAAGAAGCAATCCTTGAGAAAGCAAAGGCCATAGCTGTCATGACCAGAAGGTACAAAGGGTGAGATGAATACCACTTCCGAAATAAGAAAAACATCCATGATAGGTTGGGCATATGGGTTCCCGACCCAAAACCCAGGGATGCCCCATTCTACACCCCACTCAATCGAACCCGAAAAGAAATCTATACCGTGCTAGAAAGAAAGCACATCCTCAAGCCTCCACCTAAACTCCAGACACCTTTGTTTCGACGGAACCCTGACCAATTCTGCAAATTCCACAATGATCACGGCCACGACACGGGCGACTGCAAAGACCTTTGCCAAGAAATTGAGCTTAGCATTCAGTCCTGCTAGTTGAGCAATTTCGTTCAAAGGGCAAAAAAATACTACCCTCAGAACAATAAGGGCAAAAGGCAATCAAGCAATGACTAAAAGAACGACTATAAGAGATCAGACGATAACATGCCACAAATCACTTGGCCTTGGAAAGTAGATAAACAACCCAGAGATGGAGAAGATGGTCATCACAAAGGGAAACGCCAAATGGGCAAAATTTTGGCTAATATAGAAGGTCCAGTAGGAGGCGATTCTGAGTCTGCCTCAAAGGCACATTGCTGAACCACCCAAAATTAGAAAAACCAAGCATACCACCTTCGAGTGAAAGAGACCATAGCATTCTCCCACTCAGATCCAATCCTGGATCAGACGAAGTAATGACCAAAGCAGCTATCGCTAACAAATTAGTCCACCGCATCTACTAGGATAAAGGCAGTTCAACTGAAATCCTTTATTGGGATTGTTTTCAAAAGCTTGATGTTGATATCCAAACTCAACTCTGATCCTCCAATACTCATGTAGTGGATTTTGCAGATAGGACAATTTAAGAGGAAGGATTAATTACCCTACAGGTCATTGTAGGCGATGAACCAAGGTTCAAAACTATATATTTGGAGTTGCTTGTACTAAAAGCTCAGTCTCCTTACAATGTCATTCTTGGCCGCCTAGCTCTGGCCAAACTTAAAGTCATCATTTCTACCTTTAAATTTTTGATCAAGTTTCCCAAACCTCACAGTGATACTATTCATGGTGACCAGCAAGTAGCAAGAGAATGCCACCGAATCACCCCCCGACAAAGAACAAGATAAAATAGCCCAGAGGCCGAACCAAGCACCTCACGACCATAAATACTCCCTTCTAGTACTTCTCACTAACACTCCTACCTTTCTACGACTAGGGGCTGAGATGGAAGACATTCAAGTGACGGAGGGTGAACCCCGCCAGAACTCACCATTGGCACTGGTCTGCCAGAACCCATCAGAAACTCCCTCATCCTTCTCATAAAAAATTCCTTGACATATTCTCCTGGTGCCCCAGGGACATGACCGAAGTTAACCCAACTCTAATGGTCCACCGACTGAACCTTGACCCGAAAGCTCACCCCGTCCGCCAGAAGAAGCATACCTTCGCCCCATAATGCAACTTTTTTTTTATTAATTCGGAGGTTTCCAGCCTCATTGACGCTGACATTTTGAAGGATACCCCACTTGGCTCTCCAATCCCGTGCTGGCAAAGAAAGTATACGACACCTGGCACATGTGTGTTGATTAAACGGACCTCAACATGGCTTGCAAAGAAGATTGTCACCCGCTACCTCCCATTGACCTGAAGGTCGATGCTGTGATAGGTTTCCCCATCAAATGCTTACTAGATGTATACAAAGGTTATCAGAAATCTTAATGGCAGAAGAGGACGCAAAGAAAACAGCGTTCATCACTGAAAAATGGGTCTTTTGTTACAAGAAAAAATGCCTTTTGGTTAAAAAATGCAGAGGTAACTTATCGAAGGTCGATGGATCGAATCTTCAAAAATTAGGCAAGAAGGAACGTCAAGGCCTATGTCGATGACATAGTCATCAAAAGCACCATACTCGACACATTTCTATCTGATGTCCTGGAAACCTTTACAACCATTCAAGCAGTTAATTTGAAGCTCAATTCTAAATAAAAAAAAAAATGCAAGTTTGGGGTAAGTTTCGGTAAGTTCCTAGGCCACTAGGTCTCTGAAGAAGGCATCTCTGCCATCCCCAAGAAATTGTGACCAATACTTGACATGGCAGTTCCCAAGAAGATGAAGGATGTTTACAACCTGATAGGTAACTTAGTTGCCCTCAATCGTTTCTTATCCCGATCAGCGGACAGAGGACTTCCGTTTTTCAAGTTATTGAAAGGAAGCACGGGTAAATGAGCCATACAATGGGGGCCCGACCAGGATCAAGCATTCCAGGACTTCAAGAATCACTTAGTCATACTTCAAACACTGACGATACCCCTTCTAAAGGAAACATTGTTCATGTACCTTGCGGCCTCAGCATCAGCGGTCAGCGCCGTATTCTTGCGTGAAGCAGATAAGATTCAGCAGCCAATTTACTTCATTAGCAAAACACTTCAGGGCCCGAAACAACGCTATGCACCCATCGAATAAAAAATATCTTGGCACTAGTTCATGCAGCCCGAAGCCTACACATACTTCAAGTCCATCCACTCTGTGTGCTCACAAACCATCCTCTACGCCAAATACTCACCAAGCTAGAAGTGTCTAGCCGAATGGTTAAATAGGTAATCGAACTAGGTGAATTCGATATCACCTTTCAACCCCAAAACGCGAAAAAAGCCAAATTCTGGCAGATTTTTTTTTGCAAAAATGCATAAAGAAGCAACTGACCCTTTCGACCCATAACGGCCATCGGAACCCCAAAATTAGACCCTATTCATGGGTGATTCATCTACCACCGAAGGGCTAGGCGCGGGACTATGCATAGTTGATCCCTTCGGAACCAAATCATCTTACGTCCTCACTTTTGATTCCCATCCTCGAACAACAAAGTTGAATACGAGGCCCTCATTGTAGGAATGGAAATTGTGTAGAAACTTGGGGATTCGAAACTTAAAGCCTTTGGCGAATCCCTCTTTGTGGTCAGTAAAATGAATGGACAAAACGTAGCCAAGGGAGACGCGATGCAGAAATACCTTCTTAAAGCCAAGGCTCTGTCTTTCAACTTCTTAGAGTTGTCCCTCACAATGATCCCTCCAACAGAAAACTCAGAAGTGGATGCACTCAGTAAGTTGGCATCCTCTAAATATGCCAAATTCCTGGAAACTGTCATCGTCGAAACCCTTGAATCCCCGAGCATTGATAATCGAACACTCTCGGTCATAGAGGAAGAAGGGGCTAATTGAATGACATCTATCCGGGAGTTCCTAACATATGTGACCCTCTGCTGCCGAGCAACCAACTACGTAATGAAGGAAGGTATCCTCTACAAAAAGTGCAAGCACAGGATCAGTAGACATGCTCGTCTTGAATCTTTCAAATGCTTATTGGCAGGAGTCATCCCACTTCCATGCCGTCTCCTTCTTGAGCAGGTCCGTCATGGGTAGGCTATCTTGGAGTAATCCTTCACAAAATTTCGATAGTAGTTGATAAGACCAAGGAACGATCCAAGTTCTGTGACACTGCAGGGTTGTCTCCACTCTGTAATAGCTTGAACTTTCTTGGGGTCCATGCGAATTCTGCCTGGCTCAATGATGTGCCCCAAGAAATCGATCTTCTGTTGTGTGAATAAACACTTCGAGGGTTTGGCGTAGAGTTCGTGCTCCCTTAGTCTTGTCAGCACCCGCCTCAAGTGTCTGAGGTGATCCTCTAGCGTGTTGCTGAAGACCACGATGTCGTCCAGGTACACCACCACAAATTGATTAAGGAAATCTCGGAGTACCTGGTTCATGAGGGTGCAGAAGGTGGCTGGGGCATTAGTTAGCTCGAATGGCATGACCTTGAACTCGAAGGCCCCATATCGTGTCACGCAGGTTGTCTTGTGCTCATCCCCCTCCTTGATGCGAACCTGCCAGTATCCATAGCGCAGGTCGATCTTGGTGTAAAACTTTGCGTGACACAGCTGATCAAAGCAATCAGCGATGAGTGGAATCGCATATTTATTTTTGCTGGTGAGTTTGTTCAATGCCCGATAATCCACACAAAACCGCAAGGAACCATCATGCTTCTTCTGGAAAAGCACAGGAGCTCTAAACGGTGATTTCACTGGTACGATGATACCACACTTCAGTATCTCAGTAAGCTGCTGCGTGCTCAGGTTCTGTAATCTTGTAGGGGGTGCGAGCTGGAGGCTTCGTTCCCGGGATCAACTCAATCTCATGGTCCACCTCGCGCCTTGGGGGTAGTTGTCTCGGCAACTCATCCGGCATTACGTCCTGGAACTCTTCCAAGAGTGACTTCACTGACGGGTCCACCGGTCCAGACAGTTCAATTTCCTCCCAGCAGAGATAAGCTAGATAGCTCACCTCACCATGTTTTAGCCCCTTGTTGAACTGTAAGGCTGAAAGTCATTTCTCAGTTGACTGACCAGCCATAGCACGAATCAGGCACAGACTGTCACCTAAAACAACTAGGGTATTCCCGTGTGGGTAGATTGCAATCCTCATGTCTCGCAAGAAGTTCATCCCGATTCTCAGCTTGAAATCATCCATCTTCATGGCATGGAAACTCGCCTTGGCCACAAACGAACCAACTTTCACAGTACATCCCCGGGCAACACCTATAATTGGTTGTGCGGCAGAGTTGACAGCCTTGGCTCTACCCGTAGATTCTCTAACACAAGGCGTAGCCTTTCCACCTCAGAACTCGCAAGGTGGTTGTGCGAGGTCCCAATGTCTATCAGTGCCCGAATGGGCTTCCCATTCACTTGTATATCCACATGCATCAGACCGTTGTGCTTGCTCCATAACTGTTTCACGTGCTCAATGTCATCATCACTCATAGTGGACGTTGGCTTGTCCACAGGTGTGTCTCCCACCTTTTTGGTGATGGAAAACTTCTTCTTTTCAACTTGAAGCTTTGCGATTAGAAAGTCAACCTGGTCTTGCAAAGGGGGTTCAGCTTTCCCCCTTCCTGAGGTTTCCTTCAATGCATTGCAATAGAATGTGAATTCCCCCAGGGCATTTGGCTCATCATCCTCTTGATCCTCTTCGTGAACAGAAGGTTCTCTTGAAGACTCCGGCTGTTCTTCAGCGAAGAGGGCATTTAACAACTTCTTCTTTCTTGGACAGTCAAACATTTTGTGCGGGCCTTGACAGATGTAACACTCCATCTTCGTCGTTGAACCCTGACTGTTGGTAGATCTCCATCCGCTTGACTAACCCACACTGCCGCTGCTACTGGCTGGGGAAGCTCGCTCCCCCCCCCTTTCCCAACATTCGGGTTACGTTTCCCGAATCTACTCTCTCCACTCCTCTGAGTGTTATTGTTGTTGGTCGATCTGCCCTCCCGTCGAGGCTCAGTTTGGTAGTCCACCAGACTCTCTGCGTGGGCTATTGCTTCTTCAAGGGTCTCTACCCGAGCTCGTTTGCACCTCCTGCCTGACCCATTGTTTTAATCCCTCTTTGAAGATGAAAAGTTGGTCCGTCGCAGACATGTCCGTGATGTTCAGACAACATGCCTGGAACTTTTGAACATACTCGCGGATCGATGCTGTCTGCCTCAATCAACTAGCGCTCACCGAGCCTGTTCCTTTACATTGTGGGGGAAGAACTGTTTCTTTAACCGCAACTTGAGCTCATCCCAAGTGTCGATTGACAGCCTCCCCGCTTGGATCTCCATCTTTTGTGAGCACCACCACACTTTGGCATCACCCGACAAATACATTGTTGCAGCGGCGACCTGTTGAGTCTTATCTCTCAAGTTGGTCGCCTCAAAATATTGATCAATGTCAAAGAAGAAATTCTCGATCTCCTTTGCATCTCGCGCACCTCCATATTCCTTCGGATCTGGAACTTTGTGTCTCGAAAAATTCCTGCCCAACAGGCCATTCCCGACAGCGTTCTGGTTACCGAAAGCTAACTGTTCCATGTTCATTTGACCTTGAAGCATGTCAACAACTTCCTTCAGCTCGAGGATCAAGTCATCTTTCGCTCGAAGGGCATCTAGAAAATTGTCTTGTTTGGCTTCCATCTCAGCCAATTTGGCCTTCACGGTCTTCTCAATGTCTTCACTAATATTGCCGACATCATCCTCCACCCGATTCACCCTCGAGTCGATGCGAACATGTCTGGCCTTTTCAATGGAGCACACATCGAAGACCACCCCCATTGCCTCCTCTAGCGAGGCCAACCATTCTTGGTTCGTCATCTTCCTCTTTACTTGTGAAAACTAGCAAAAGCAACTGCCCGGTTCCGCAACTGGAGCTCTGATACCAACTGTCACGGGATGCTCTTTGAGGTTATTAAAAAGCGTTCAGTGTGGCAATCAATCCGTTGGAGATTGCTTCCGCCAAGTCCTAGCCACCAGACGCAATCAGCACCGTAATGCCTTTAGTGGGACGGCAAGAACGAAGTACACTTGTAGGGACTCGGACGTTCACGATGACTATTTAAAGTGGGCAAGAGAATGTAGATTAAGAATGCTTTAATCAACTAGCAAAAGCTTAACTTACATTAAATTCAGGTACTGTAGCAGAGCATGTGTCATATACTACCATAGTAGGAAAACTAGTGAAAAGTTACAGTGCCCGTAGGAGCGTACAGGGTGTGAAAGATGTAAATCTTTCAATACTTACAAAAATAATGCTATTCTACCAAGATACTACTCTAAATATCCCCCTACTTACTAAAGAGGGGCATATTGTACATAAAAAGTCTTAGCTAAGAAAAACAAGTAAAAACCATTGTGTCGAGTCGAGCGTCGCAGTCGAGACACGATGGGCAGCAAAACAGCACCGTGGTGGGCATGCGAGGATTGTGGGGCACCATGGGGAGTACGTCATCGTATCGAGTTGAGCGTTGTTATCGATACACGATGAGCGGCAAAATAGCTCACTAGCGGGTGCGCAAGGGTTGCGGGGCAACGTTGAGGAGTTGGCCCGTAACACAATGGAACCCAACTTATCCAGGACCCCTTCAAATCTGGTGCAAATAAATGGACATCCAACGAAACCAAACCTTGGTTCCAGGGATTTAAACCAAATTGGATAAGGCAAAGGGAAAGTGGGTAGAACAATTACCTAACGTCCTCTGGCAATACTGTACAACCATTCGGTCCCCCACGCGCAAAACCCCTTCCAACCTTGTGTTTAAAACAAAAGCAATTATTCTAGTAGAAGTAAGAGTGCCTTCGTATTGAATTTTATAACCTCTGGAAGAAGGCAGCGACGCATCCATTCTCTTGGATCTAGATCTCTTTGAAAAAAAAAGTGAAATTATCCTCCAGATACAAATCCCTGATGGCCCGACGTTACAACTCCAAGGTTCGGGAAACAAAACTGGAACAAGGACACCTTATCCTCAGGAAAAACAAAGCTAGCAAGCATGAACAAACAAAGAAGCTTGATGCAAACTGGGAAGGGCCATACCTTATAACTGACGTACTAGGAAACAGAAGCTATAGGTTACAAGAACTCAATGGATGACAGGTACCAAGAAATTCGCACATTTCCAATCTCCACAGATTTTATTACTAAAGCTGGCAGGCGTCCACCCTTTGAGAAATCTTTTGTCTGAATTTTAAATTTCATTCTTTTTGTACATCCTTTGCCTCAAAACACGAATGCAAAGTTAAGGCTGAATGGTTAATTTTCAAGGATACAAAGGGTGAACCCCCCTTCTTTTGTTAACCAAAAGAAGATCAACAAATTTACGTTAAAATTCTTAACTGAATTTCAACTAAAACCTTCCACCAAAGGTAGAAGCACAATTACAATGACCTTGGTAGAAGGAAGAAAAAAAAAAAAGTCCTTCAAACGAAGGCACTTAAAGATCTTCTGATAAGGCAACATAGAGACCTTCAAACGAAGGCACTCAAAGACCTTTCGGTGAAGGCGCTCAAAGACCTTTATACTAAGGCAAAAATATAAGACCTTCAAACGAAGGCATAGAAGCAAATATATCACTTTGCAAAAAGTAACAAAAACCTCTTGGACATAAAAGACAAATGATATTCAAACGAAGGGACAACAAAAGCACTTAGAAAAAATAATTGAAGTAACAGTCAATCGTGCTAAAAAAAGTACGTCAATAAAAATAAATAAGTAAAAACAGCAGATGACACTATCTATTACAAAACCCAAAACTAGATTACTTAAAATCCACAAACTACCCTCAGAATGCTCCTGCAAAGGACCTTCGCCATCCTTTCGCCTCTTACTGGATTCTTCGCAACCATCATTTTGACCCCTCTTTCACTTGAGATGCCCTACCCAAAGTGAATCAACAATTCCTTTTATCAAAGGAACTTCTGGCCCATCATTTGAAGGGTTGAACTCATATGCTGCTTCGAGTATCCGGATCTCACCATTCCAGAACTTCTCAAGACTCTTCCAATCAATCCGTTGAAAGGTTACAAAAGCCTTGGCAAAAGCACGCCCCCATCGGGATCGTGACCCCTAAATTCATTAACCCTTTTGTTCAAAATATCCAGGTCAACTTTTTTTGCACCATAGACGACGCCTTCCGACATAAATCGAAGGGCACAGGCACTTGCAAACTTCCCAAGTTGAGAGCCAAACTCGGCGGAATAAAATAGCTTCTTGAGAATTATTTCTAACTCTTCTGAAAGAAGTTGCAGAGCCCCTTTCAACTCAATAGCTTTCTCTTTTTTTGCTCGATCACGATTGGAGGTCATAGCCTCAAGCTTCTTTAAGAGCTTCACCTTCCCCTCCTCAGCATTCTTTGCCTTTAATTGTGCCAACTCTAAATTTGCACATTTCATCTGCCCTTGCTCTGTCTCTATTCAGCCAACTTCTCCAGTTTGGCGACTTCCAATTCAGACTTTTTAAAGTTGCCCCAAGCATCCGCCACTTGCCCTCAAAACTTAGTGGCTAAAGTCTTCGCCTCCTTCGCTGCATCCTTTTTATCCTGGATAACCTCACGACACCCTTGACGAAACCGCTCAAATTGCTTGGCCTCAAGATGCACATTAAGTGCAGTCCTATCTAAGCTCTCTAACAA
This sequence comes from Leptodermis oblonga, assembly GCA_016801395.1. NCBI lineage: Eukaryota > Viridiplantae > Streptophyta > Magnoliopsida > Gentianales > Rubiaceae > Leptodermis > Leptodermis oblonga. Next base: position 13,988,264 of record CM028752.1, read on the forward strand.
ATCATCCGCATTACCGAACTCAAAATCTTCAATCACAACTCGCGAAATGTTACCCGCACCCTTTCCCGAAGTTTATCCACCAACTTATCCTTCCGCTGAAGATTGTTGAAAACCATCGATAGGGGAACATCATCATCATAATTGAACCCCTCCTCTCTCGCCTCCGGCATTGAGCCCCCCTCTACCTCAAGATGCCCTTCTGAGAAAACATTTCCTAAGGTTTTACTCTAGTCATAAGATCCTTGTTCTTTCTCTTCTATTTCTTCGAATTTTGAGCTGAAATATTATGCCTTGCTCTACCTTCATCGGACAGACCTGCAAGAAGTAAAAATACTTAGTCATAAAAGAGGAAAAACAAATTAAGACAAGATCAATACATAGCACACTAAAGATACATATCCGGCTAGTCAACCTTGGGTTCTTTCTCTACCCCTTCTCCTGACTTAGGCGGGTTGGTGCTATCCACCAATGTACCACCTATGACCAGACCCAACAGCACTTCGACTGGTTCCTCAAAGCTAATAGTCGAAGGCACAACTTTTTGCCCCTTCTTCGGAGCACGCACCTTCCCTGACCCCATCGCTCCTTAAAAGTATTATCATAGATTTTTTTCACCATCATGAGCCCTTATGATACCACTAGACGTAAGGGTAAAAAACCTGTCAAATTTCAAGGCTACAAAGCAACAATTCATCATAGTCCATTTAATATATATATATATATATGTATGTATATATAAAAGATGGTACCAGACCAGTAAGTATGTATATATATATATATATATACTTACTGGTTTGGTACATCTTCAAGGTTCGACATAATGATCGGAGGATCTGGCTTGACCACCACGTGGCTCAATCCACTTATAACCAAGATCCTTTTATTAGACACACAAACACCCGGAAGAGGAGAACTAACAACCCCCACCCAGCATGAACCCCACCCAGCATGAATGGGTCAAAACCAGGAGGTATCACGCTTTTTCTTTTCGCTAAGAAACCCTCCCCATCAAACCAACTCTATATATTTTTTTGGCAAATGCCTTTTATGCATATAAAAATAACTTATGCGCCAATCCTTTACTTTACTTCAGCACCTCTAAAACTACCTTAGGAAAAGTCTTTCCCCTATCCTAGAACAAAAATCAACCCTTTAGATGCATATTACTAACTGACGTCATTATAAACAAATACTTAAACATCTTTACAGTATTAAACCTATAACAAAGAATTAATAATCCTAGCACCTTTCAAATGGAATTCGGACCTAGCTGTGTTAAACTCAACCCATAATAATTTAACATATTCACTAAAAATGAATGCATAGAGAAACGGAGGCCATATTTAAAAATTTCCTTGTAAACCGTCACATACCCTTTCGGAGGGTCAATAATCAAGTAATGTTCATTATCTACAATCCTAAAGTCATATTCAGACTCAGGTTAAACCCCTAGACCTAAAAAAGGCTAAGTGTTTAACCCCAAATTTTGACCTATACTCATTCATTCTAGTACTCTACCTCTCTGCTGATTCCTTTCCTATCCGGCCAATTACAATTCTAAATGAAAGGAAATTTAAAAATATGCTAAAGCAAAAGAAAGCAAAAAAAGACACGCCATAAATATAAGTTGCAAGGGTACACATACCTTCAAATATGACAGAGGAAATAGAGGAGATACCTCGTGCCACGAAACAGCGTCTAACCAAAGTAGTAGTTAAGACCCTCCACCGACGACTTGCAATAAACCCCTCTAAGCAAGTGTTCTAAACTGTCAATTTTCTCTTACTAGAAACTTAGGTGCAAAAGACACAATACCTCCACCTACTCGCTTATCACCTCTTTATATAGACACCAATGGGCCTTCAGCCTGGGGAACTGGAACGGCCCGTATTTTTAGAAGACACGACTTTTCACCAACACCCGGAGACAAAATGTCATTCCTGAAATCTCACCTAGAAGACGAAATGACACGCTACATCTGACACCAAACATCATCATTGAAAACTAAACAAAAAAAGAGAATAACAAAAATTTCCTCCCTAAAAAATTTGAGAATAATTTTTCATCCAACGAAAAATCCCCTTTTATCAAACAAAAAAGGGAATAACAAAAATTTCCTCCTTAAAAAATTTGAGGATCATTTTTCATTCAACAGAAGCTCCCCTTCTATAAAACGAAAAAGGGAATAATAAAAATTTTCTCCCAAAAAAATTTGAGGATAATTTTTTCATCAAACGGAAGCTCCCGTTTCATTAAAACAAAAAAGGGAACAACAAAGGTTTTCTCCCAAAAAAATTTGAGGACATTTTTTTCATCAAATGGAACCTCCTTTTCAGTTGAACAAAAAAGGAAATAACAAAAATTTCCTTTCTCGAAAATTTGCGAATCATTTTTTCATCAAACATAAGCTCCCCTTCCATCGAACAAAAAAGGGAATAACAAAAATTTTCTCCCTAAAAAATTTGAAGATCATTTTTCATCAAGTGAAAGCTCTCTTTCTATAAAACAAAAAAGGGAATAACAAAAATTTCCTCCCTAAAAAATTTGAAAATAATTTTTTCATCAAATAAAAAAAATTGAGGATTATTTTTCATCAAACAGAAGCTTTCCTTTCATCAAACAAAAATGGAAGTAAAAAATTCCCTTCGTAAAAATATTAAGGATCATTTATTCATCAAATGTAAGCTTCTCTTCTGATAGTTTTACTCTCCAATTCTCTTCCAGCCCGTAATGGCCATCTGTCCATTTTAGACCCAGGCTAGAGCAAAACCTCTACCCCTTTCGGCCTGGGGGGATTAGTAGTGCATAAGGGTCCCACTGAGGTCCCTTTACACACTCAATATGTCCTTAGACCATACCAAACAAGATCACTAGTACAGAAAGGACACCCTAAAAACAAGGGATCCTTCAAACACTTTTCCAAGTGATGAGGCCATCATTAGCATCCTTAATCCAGACAGAACTCGAAAATAGGACCCTTAATTTCGCAAAGTACCTAGTAGAAAGGCAAGCTCCGTAGGAATCATTGAACTCGAAGCCATCCCAAACCAAAGGAAAAATGTCTCTTGAAGTCTGCGGACTTTAAGGGATTTACTACACTGCACCAACTCATGCTCCATCAACAAATTGGGTGAATTCACTCAGTATTCAAACTTTACAAATTGGCCCAACCCAACACAAAGGCACCCTGCGAATTCTGTAAAGACTATCGCAAGGAACTCTAGGGAAACCGTGTGCACAAGGCCACTCATGGAGTGAAGCCCACACGCAATGCGTGTAGGGTTTCCTCCTTTTGTTTCCGAAAAGGATTTGGATTGCATGTTTCCTTTTCCTTTTCTATGTTGTAATTGGATTAAGTCAAGTTACCTAAACTGCTTACAACTTGACTTAATTTACTAGTTCTTATTTTGTTTCTTCTTCTTGTTTTCTATTACAACTTGAATTTGGATTTTCTATTCAATATACCAAATTCAAGCTTTCCTTTTTCTACTAATTTTTGAGTAGAATTTTAGATCTCTACATATTGAGATAACTGAATTTCTACTTGCCAAATTCATGCACTTTTTGAGTTTGGTTTGTAAAAGATTTCTGACTCTTGTTTGGATTTCAATTCTAGTTGGTTTCCTTTTGTTATTATTTTTCCTTGTAAGTTTTGCCTTCCCCTATTCCTATAAATAGGGCCAACCAAAACCACACTCGGGGAGAATTATTGAATTTATAGATTATTTGTGAGGTTTATCCGTTCTATAGAATTCTCCATTATTTTGATTATTGAACTTGTATAATTTCAATTGCTTGATTATTTCATAGGTTCCTAATCTTAGAAGAGTTTAGGTTATTGCTTCACCTAAATTTCTATTTATTAAAACTCTTTAAAATCTGATTTGTTTAAGAATAAAGTATACTAGTTTAATAGAGGGAATTTTCAAGTTCTTGAAGAAGCAAAGGTGATCAACATTGTTCGGCTTTCCTTGGCAAGTTTTCTGCCTCTCCAAGTCTTTCTTCGAAGTGCTCACATTAAATTTGGTATCAGAACCAAGGCGAACATGTTGGTAGGAGGGAGATCGTAATAACACGGTTAAGCTCATAAAGGTGTCTTCTTTCCCTTTTATTTTTTGGGTATGAAAACTGCATGTAGGATGTCCTTGAAATATTTTTTGAGAATTTGACGGCATCTTCTTGCAATTTTTTTAAGTTGCATGATTTCAGTTTTAGCTTGAATTAAATTTTGGTATCTTAAACCTAAAACCAATAATAAATTTCTTGCTAGGAAAATTTGTTGAGAAAAAGAAATCGGTAAAGAAAATAAAGATAAAGAAATCCCAATTTGAAGAAAAAAAAAAGGAGTAAAATCGGAAATCGCTTTTATTTTTGATTTTTCAATTCTTATTGCTGATGTACGATTTCTTTATTGTGTTGTTTCTGATAGTGACACTCCCGTTGTGTCACAAATTGTGCTTAATTTGTTAGGAATTTTTGTCGGGTTTTTCAACCTTTTTGTGACTAAACTTATGTCGCCGAAGGGAAGACTTTCAACGCATTAGGGTTTTGGGGGTAATCCTAGCTCTTGCGACTAAAATTTTGTGTCGCTAGGAGTTAGGTCTTTCTTCCCATCACGTTGCTGAATTGTAGCTTTCAGTTATTGCTAAAGATTGAACGATTTGCTTAACCTAGGGTTGTATTTGCCACGGTTATTAGGATTACGATATTCGAACCCCTAATTTTACCCCAGCAGACAATCTTCATTTGTCTTACCCTTTCAACTATAGATTTTCACTACGGTTTTGGTCAGCTTGGCAACATCAGTAGGGCTACAATCCTTTTTTGAACCCTTACTGCCCATAGTCCAAATGATCGGACCCCTGTGATTTTCTATTTGAAATCTTCTTCTCTATAATTCTTGAAATTCTATTGAATGAAAGGTTGAATTTTTCTATTTTTAAAGATAAAAAGTTTCTATTTTTCATAACCTAAGTTAAGTGGGCCAAACTTGATCTCTCCTCAACCTAAGAACTGATTTTCGGCCAAAACTAAACTCTCTATGCTATCCTTCTGTGAAGTAATTGCTTTAAGTGAGGAATGGTTTCTTATTACCTATTGGGTGGATGATCACATCTCGGGTTTGTTTCAACCTAATTGCTTTTCCTTCTATTCATTTTGAATTGCCCTGCAAAATATTTCCTAGCCTAGATTTCTTTTGAAGCTACCTTGAATATTAGATCTTAATATTAATTCATATTTTGTATTCGTGTACATTACATTAACTTGCTGAGATTGAGGGCTTATCCCCGAATCTCCTCCTTGTGCACTTCTTATCTGAATTTATTGCGATAAAATTATATTTTTCTATCCTCAAAACCGAAATAGCTTCAGCCCCTATTCTGAGAATTATTGCTTTTTTGCCCGAGTTTTGCTACTTATGTGCTTAATCTGCTTGTCTTTACCTTATTCAATTTTTGAAAGTTCTATTACAAAGGATTTTGAGTGGTAAAAGGCAGAATGTAGTATTACAATAAAAGCCAATTTGAGTGAAATACTGGGAGTACATAGCTTTAGTTGATATACTTGGGGGGACAAGAGGTGAGGTTATTATCACCTAGATTTTAAACTTGTCTGTTGTAGGTAATTTTCAAAGAAATCGGCCTACTGATCATGTCTGATGAAGCAAAGTCTGAATCACTCCAGCAGACCATCACGGCCCTTGCTGCTCAAGTGGAGGCCCAATTCAACATCCCCAACGGGAAGGTTGAAGTTCTGGAGGTGCAAGGCCAAGGTGTGAGGCCTAATCCAGGCCGTCCCGACTGTCCCGCCAATCCATGGGCCAACAATGGTCTGAGTAATTTTAAGTCCAAAATTTCAAAGTTTACCGGTAGTTCAGACTCGAACAAATACTTAGACTGGGAGATTCAATTGGAGAGGTTGTTCGAGCTCCATGAAGTTCCCAACGATAAAAAGGTGAAACTTACACTTGCTAACTTCACAGACTATGCTGCTATCTAATGGGATAATGAGTTGGACCAGCGGCGCCAAGCCCACCACTCTCAGCGAGCCTGTGCTCCCACATTGAGCTGGTATGAGTTCACTACCGTCATTCAGAAATGCTTCGTCCCTGCCCACTTTTTTAGGGAGTTGTACAAAAAGCTGTGTACCTGCGTTCAAGACTGTAAGTCCGTGGATGATTACCATCGAGAACTTGAGAAAGCAAAGCTGCAGCCTAATGTGTAAGAAGACGAGAAAGCAAGTATGACCCATTTTCTAAATGGTCTCTGGCGTGAGATCACATTAGGGGTGGAGATGCAGAATTATTCCAACCTTGTCTATATACTACACAGGGCTTGAGTCATGAAGACATATCACAAGTCCATAAGGTCTGCACTTGCAGTTGTCCCTTATAAGCGTTTTACCTGGAGCCCAAGTTCGAGTTCCAGAAATCCTGTCACCCTCACCACAGAACGAAAGGCCATCATGCCTAGTCCATCATCGTCCATCCCTCGTACTTTTGCCCTAGATATCACTTGCCATAAATGTTTGGGAAAAGAGCACATGATGTCTCAGTGTCCCAATTTTCAAAAAGTATTAATGTCGGCAGACGGAGTTTACATCAGCGAAGAGGATGATTGGGATCCTACCTCACCCAGAATCACTCTTGAGGAAGAACATGAAGTTGTGGCCGAAGAGGAGGTTGCTTATATTGACTCTTCCCATGCTGAGGAGAGTTATCTACATTGCCAGGTCCCTTGCTCTACACTTCGGCGAAGATGACTCTCAACGAATGATTATCTTCCACTCCAGGGTTAAAGTTACAGGGAAGAAAGTTATTGTGACTATTGACGTAGGAAGCTGCACGAACGTTGTTAGCATATTCCTTATTGAGAAACTGGAATTGTAGCAGGGCGATCATCCCAAACCCTATAGGCTACATTGGTTAGACAATTCAGAGGGGATCCGAGTTACGAAGAAAGTTAGGGTAAAGTTTGAGATCGGGAGATTTAATTCAAAGGCTTTATGTGAGTGGTGCCTATGTAAGCTTGCCACATTTTGTTAGGCTGACCATGGTTATACGATCTCCAAGCTATGCATAATAGTGTTGCTAACATATACACTGTCAAACAGGATAATAGGTCCTTCACTCTAAAACCAATGCCACCAACAGAAGTTAATAATGAGTGTATCTAGATACGGATTGCATTCAAAAAGTGGGCCGCCAAGAAGAAAGGAAAGGTCATTGAGTTTTTATCCACAGCTCTGGCCTGCAAAGCTAGCAAGTCCGTTAAAATCGCTGGTTTTACTAACCGCCGCGAAGACACTAAGACTTATAGTGCTTTCGCTTATTTTCCAGCCAACTGGACGTCGCCGGATATTTGTATTTCTCTACGTGGGGATGCTTTGGATTTGACCACTTGGCGAGGCAAAGTGGAATTTTGTATTGAACTGTATTTCGCTAACCTCTTTTGTTTCCTATTTATAGGTCTGATTTTTCCACGGATTCGTGGACGAAGAATCCTTTCTAACCGGGAAGGATTAATGAGGGCATCATTGGCTTACTTAATCCAGATGGATCTCGGCACCAGGACCCTCTATTTTGCAAAGTACCTAGTAGAAGGGCAAGCTCCTTAGTAATCACTGAACTAGAGGCCATCTCAAACCAAAGGCTAAATGTCTCTTGAAGTCTACGGAGTTTAAGGGATTTACTGCACTGCACCAACTCATGATCCATCAACAAATTGGGCCAATCCACTCAGCATCCAAGCTTCACCAATTGGCCCAACCTAACACAAAGGCACCCTGCGGATTCCATAAAGCCTGTCGCAAGGCCATCGCATGGAGCCCTAGGGAAATCGCGCGCACAAGGCCGCCCATGGCGTGAAGCCCAAAAGCAATGCGTGTAGGGTTTCCTCTTTTTGCTTCTGGAAAGGATTTGGATTGCATGTTTCCTTTTCCTTTTTTTTTTTATCTTGTAGTTGGATTAAGTCAAATTACCTAAACTGGTAATAACATAACTTAATTTACTAGTTTCCTTTTTTGTTTTACTTTTTGTTTTCTTTTACAACTTGAATTTAGATTTTCTTTTCAAGATAACAAATTCAAGCTTTCCTTTTTCTATTATTATTTGAGTAGAATTTTGGATCTTTACATATTGAGATAACCGAATTTCTACTTGTCAAATTCATGCTCTTTTTGAGTTTGGTTTGTAAAATGTTTCCGATTCTTGTTTGGATTCCAACTCTAGTTTGTTTCTTTTCTTATTCTTTTTCATTGTAAGTTTTGACTTACCCTATTCCTATAATTAGGGCCAACCAAAATCAAACTTAGGGAGAATTATTGAATTTATAGAATTCTTTCTATATAATTCTTTCAATTGAACTTGTGTAATTTCAATTGCTTGATTATTTCATAGGTTTCAAATCTTAGAAGAGTTTAGGTTATTGCTTCACCAAAATTTCTATTTATTCAAACTGTTTAAAAATATGATTAGTTTAAGAATAAAGCAGACTAGTTCCCACTTAAATTAATAGAGGGATTTTTTTGAGTTCTTGAAGAAGCAAGGTTGATCAACATTGTTCGGCTTCCCTTGGCAAGTTTTCCACATCTGCGAGTCCTTCGAAGGGCTCACATCACTAAGCCCTTTTGAAAGATCACTATATACACTCACTGAAGCCTACAGGTAAGGGGATTACTCTCTTTTTACTGAAGATACTCTGATAAAGAATTTGCTCTCCACTAACTCGACCGTCAGAGCATATTCTAGGGACAAACTCCCGGAACTCCTTAATGACTTCTTTCCTTGACAAGTCCACTCTCCCTTACGGGTCATCCTCCACCCTTCAACCAGACAAATCCAACCCTTCCGGCAGATCAGATATCTTCACGTATGAAATTCAAGGGGCTATGTGGTATAAACAATTTTACAACTGGTTAATAAGTTAGGGTAACCCTTGAACTTTTTGGCTATGGATTTTTTATTTTTATTTTTATAACAACCACTTAAGTGGTTGGAAGATAGAGATCCTTTATTAAAAATTAAGTGAAAAAAAGAATGAGGAAGCCATAGTAAACATTACCTCAAATTCCATAAAGCTGTGCATGTGAATGATATGATATAGGGTAACCCTTGAACTTTTTGGCTATGGATTTTTTATTTTTATTTTTATAACAACCACTTAAGTGGTTGGAAGATAGAGATCCTTTATTAAAAATTAAGTGAAAAAAAGAATGAGGAAGCCATAGTAAAATTACCTCAAATTCCATAAAGCTGTGCATGTGAATGATATGATATAGGTGAACCCTTGAACTTTTTTCTATGGATTGGGATTTTTATTGATAACAACCACTTAAGTGGTTGGAAATAGAGATCCTTTATTAAAAATTAAGTGAAAAAAAAAATGAGGAAGCCATAGTAAAATTACCTCAAATTCCATAAAGCTGTGTATGTGAATGATATGATATATTAGGTGAATACTTTTATTCTAGGATTGGGAATTTGTGCAAAATCTGAAACTAGAAGTTGTCAAAGTGTGGTTGGGAAACTGTCATGGTGAAAGTTCGCCAAATAGTCCATGGCTTAAGCATGAAAACACATAAAATATCTAATGTAAAAATTAAAAAAAAAATCTTACAAATAAATAAATATATTTAACATATAAATATATAGATATATGAAGAGATGGAGACTAGAGGATTATTGAGACAGTTCTAGACCCCATAAAACAGCTCCTGCAGGTAGATATCGTCACAGTTCTAGTTCCGTTTGTGAGACCCCCATAATTTTCACCCTAGGATTAACCCTTAAATTTTGTATTTCTTTATGAAATTATTTTCTTAAGACTCAATTATATGTAATTATAAACTTATATATTTACTTTAAAATTTAAATTATGAAGTTTATCATTCGAATTGTGATGTTTAATTTTTTTAATTCAAGTTATGATCTTGAGTAAGTTTAGGATTATATTTAAGATATATGAAATGGATATATTAATTTAATTTTGACAAATATGGAATAAAAATAAAAAAATTTGAAAATAGGTGAAAAATAAAAAAATAAAATAAAAAAAAAGTCGAAGACCGCTAGTAACCTATATTTGAGTGGTTATAACCGATTGAAAGTGCCTTAAAAATGTGAAGAAAATATCTCAAGGGGTAGAGGAGCGGTTATAAATGAACGTCGACTGGATATTGTCGAACTTCGCCAGTCTGACCAAAGTCAGATCAGTTATTGCCTGACTTTAATTGGTTATAACTGATCGGCACCTGGAGATGGAAAAAAAATATTTTCTTCAAGTTCCAAAGTTGGGCTACGACTCTAGGGTTCTATAGCCCTACTTTTTGTCCAGTAAGGAAGTCTTAAGAATGTAATAACCTTCCTAGATCGATCATAATCGCACAGGAGAGAAGAAGCAAGTAAGTGAGGATATAGAGAAAATAGAAAATAAGAAAGGAAGGAAAATAGGAAAGAAATTTGGTAAGAAGGGATTCTAAGCTAGAAACTTGTTTTTGATCCATTGGAACATACCTTAGTCACTTAGGGAACACAACGGTATCCTTAAATCACTTACGATAACGTTAGAATTCAGATTTATGATGTATAGAAATTAAAATGATAAAATTTAGAGTTTTCTTGAAAATTAATTTGAATATTTTATTTTAGACGTTGTAAAGATGTTACAAATTGTTAGAAATGTTTTATTTACACTATAGGAATGATTTTGATCAAAAGAACCCAAAGAAAAATAAGTTTTGAAGCTGTTTTGACTTTAAACCCAAAGTGGAAGTTTTGGACAAACTAGAATTTTATATGACCGGTTATAACCAATTGAATTGTGGGAATAACTAATTTTCAAAATTTTAATATTGATAAAACCTTGTTAATAATAAATAAATTTTTATTAAAACCTTGTTTTGCTATAATTAGGAATAAAATCTTAAATTCTTATAACTATCTAATATTTTAAAATGATTTCTTTTAAAGGAAGTAATTATTGTAGATTAATTAAGAAATTAAGAATAAGTCTAGACAGATAAATAATATTATTTCTAGAATAAAGTCTTTATCTTGAGACTTGAATTAAATACAGATCGTTCAGATAGTAGTGAGCTAGCATCTACAGATTGATGTGAGTTTATCATTTAAAATGGATACCATTTTAATGCAATTAAAAATTGAATCTGCATTGAAATGCTTTTGATGACATGTTTTATATGCTTTTGAAAATTGTCTGAAATGCTTTTGATTTGAAACAACTAGTTGTGTTTATGTACCGGCTGAAATGGCCTCGAAAGGGTCATCTCATCTCAGCAATGCTGGGCAGCTGCGAGCCGATGCTGCCTAGCACATGCCTGCGATGTGCGAGCAGCGAGGGCCTTATGGTGCCACCGAGTGCCGACCTCGACCCTCGCAAGCCAACCTGGCTATTTCTTGCCAACCAAGCCTTAGCCATGCAACCTTTAGCACTAGCCTTGACCCACTTGACCTTTACCACTAGCCTTGACCTACTTGACCCTAAACTTGACCCCTTGACCACTTGACTTGACCCTTGACCACTTGACTTGACCTGTCTTTTGACCATCTTTGACCCGTCTGACCGAGCCTTGACCCTGTTGACCTATCATTGACCCGCTTGACCCAAAACTTGACCCTTGACCTAGAGTCAACCGTAAAAGTCAAACTTAACTAGAAAAGTCAAAGGTTGACCAAAAAGTCAAAGTTGACTGAAATGTCACCCAAAACCCAAAAAAGTCAAAGTTGACCAAAAAGTCACCCGAAACCCAAAAAGTCAAAGTCAACCACAGTTGACCAAAAAGTCAACGTGCTTAGAACATTAGCAACTCTTCTTTAACTAATAATCGTATCTCTGTTGTCCTCAGGAGCTGAACGTTGACCCGAGCTAAGCGAATTGGACGACATACGCGCCTTCCAGAATTCCAGGTAAGGGATTACTCGCTAGCTTCATAAGATTTACACGAACTACCTACGTAGTACTTATATGTAGCTATATGTACTATTGTGTGTTTATATTTTCCAACGATGTTTCTCACACCTCATCAATTGCTTATTTTCTTGATTATGTCTTACACAGAACATGCGTGCTTATGTGTTACGTGCCTACGTGATGCCCTTCCCTGCTTGTTACATACTTTGCTTTGCATGACCTATCTACTTGCATACTTGCCATTATGTGTGCCTGCAACGATGAGCTAGCATGACCCGCCAACCTAGAAGGACATAGACTGCTCGAGGTAAGTTGCATGTCATCTAGGATTGTATAATGCCTTTAGATATGTATGAAGCATACTAGGGTTGTTATGATCACCTTAGCGTGAAATAGGTCGGAGACCTACTTGATAAGACCCGAGCTCCGCGTCTTCTTGCTTGACTTGACATGAACCCGCTCGCCCCTGAGAAGGCCTACCGGGGAAGACTAGTGTCGGAGACAGTCGACGCTCCTTCATTATGAGAGGAATACTTGTGGCCTGAATTTGAAAGGGCCAGGATCCAAAACCCCTGTCGTCGAGCATACCTCCGTTGTACGGCTGCCGTAGGGGCGATGTGCTTTGCAAACCATCAAGTACTTGAACAACTCAAACACTTGAATAGATTCCAACCTAGCTTTATTAGAGAAGGCTTGTTTGTGCAATCTGCTTGCCAGGGGTCTAGTGGCTCAAATATGTGCATATGACTGCTGCATCTATGTTGCCATGCTCGATTGTCATAGTTTTCATGTGTTGAACTATATGCCTGAGGTGCTTGACTTGCTTGATTCGATGACATTGATTGCCTGTACCCCTGATATTATATGATCATATCTTTTTACCCTGTATGAATTGATGCATGAGCTGTGTGCTTGACTCCCAGCTTTTCTGTTAAAACATACGGTGGGATTTTGTACAACCCCAAGGTCTCTCACTAAGCATAAGCTCACCCCACTCCCTTCACAATTTGCTAACAAGTGCTTGACTTGTGTGTGCTAGAGGTGAGGTCATTGGGAGTCCAGAAGAATACCATGAAGGCTTTGTAATAGTTTAGTTCCTGAACCCTGTTTAGGAGGATAATTTGGCCTAGGGCCATCCTCGACACTTTTATTTATTTTTTTTCCACTGCATTTAACACCTTGAATTGTTGGGAATAAGCATAACACTTATGTCCTTGTCCTGTTTATTCTGTATCGATTGTTGGGCGAGAGCCCTGTATGACAGCCCCACGCTTGCTCTCTTCTCCTCGTCGGGAATGATTTTCTGAGGCAGGGGGGGAGGGGGTCAGGTGTGGGGCATCACATAATTAGCCTATAGTTCCTGTACTTTAGCAATTAACAAGCATGCAAATTACATAAGCCAAAATAAAGATGAGTGAATAATAAAGTATAAACTTTCATTCAATTAATCACTAAGTAATAATGAAGTCATGCACCCCTATTTATAGGTATAGGGAGCACGAAATTTACAAGGAAAAATAAGGAAAGAAAACACAAAATTGGAACTTCATCAAGAGATTAAGTAACTCATAAAAATCAGCAAGAAAAATGAACTTACTTGCTGAAAAAGTAAAAAACAATAAGAGGAAATTTCGTCTTCCATAAGGAAAGGTTATGGACAAAATTCTCAAGGAAAAAGAAAGAGGAAATTTTGAAAATAAAGAGGAAAAAAGAAAAATGGAAACTTAACCAAGAGATTAAGTAACCTTGACAAAAATTGGAAACAAGGAGAAAAGAAGCATCTCCTTATTTTTGAAAATAACAAAGATGGAAACTATGAAGAGAATTAGGTAACATGCACAATACCTTAATTTCTCTTAAACCCTAGAACACTTAAGTAAAACCCTAATTCGCATATGGGCTTCCTTGTGAACCTGTTGGGCTTGACCGAATTTGAAGTAGATGGACTTGAGGGAATTCCGCCCAATTGATGTAGCATGATGATGTAGATGTAGAAGCTTCTAGAATCTTTTGGAATCATTTTGGAAACTCAAAAACATTTCATTCCCAAAATTCTTCAAAACTGTGAAATCTCCATTTCTTCACTTGAAAGACAAGTAGTTACCATTTCCACAATTTCCACCATTTCCACAACTTGGAAATACCATTTCCACCATTTTCTCAACTGGAAGAATTAGTATTCACCATTTCCACTTTGATGGAGAGTAGAGTAACTCTTGTAAGCTTCATTTCCTTCTCATTAAGTTCATTGGAGCTTTTGGTTGACCTAGTGGATTTTGACTCCTATTTTGTGTTATTTTTGCCTTGGATTTCCTCATCATTACTTTCCAGTTGGAAAGGATTCGTCCTCGAATCCAAATTGCTGCAAACACAAACATAACAAGTCAGTACTTTACGCACAGAACGTATGAAATCCCAATTATCAATAGTAACCTAAGAGGGGAAAGGGGTGAATTAGGTTCTTGACCCTTTAAAAATATTTCTTCTACAAAGAAGATCAACTTTAAAAAACCATTTTGAAAGACAAGTATAAAAACAGATTTTACAAAGTGAGGTGTGTGATTAGTGATTTGCAAAATGTGAAAGAAAATAAACAATCAAACCAAGAACACACCAAATTTATAGTGGTTCGGATTCCCCTTGAATCCTAGTCCACTCCCCAAGTTCTACAACTTGAGATTTCTAACAACTAAGAAATACTTAAAGGAGTGTTTCAATCCCTTACAATTGCTTAACATTAATTTCTTAATCTCTAGACTTTTCCATTGCCTAAGGCTAGCAATGAATCTTTTGCCCTATCCTTCCTCAAGGACTTTAGGTCTTACTCAAGACTTCATTGCCTAGCAATTAGGACTTTTGCTCAATCAACCTCTTGATCAAGACTTTGACAAATGCCTATCTTAACTCTAAGCTAGGACTTCTACCCTTTGTCTAATCCAAACTCTTGGATAGGTCTTTAACCCCAATGCCTAACTTACCTCAAATTGGGACTTGTACAATTGCCCAAACTCAACCTCTTGAGTTGGGTCTCTCATTCTCTGCTTGCTCCCCCTTTCTTCTTGCCTAACTCTTTACTCAAGAGCTTAGGACTTTGCCTAATACATATTGCCTACACTCAAAATCTTGAGTTAGGACTTTTCTAAATGTGTTTAGAAAGATAAAATCTCCACAATGGAGTTTACAATGACAAACAACAAATGGGCACAAAGGCCTCTTTCCAATCCTACCTTAACAAGCTAATTTGATATACAAATCATTGAAATGAAGCTTGAGAATGCTTCTAAAGTGTAGAAGACTTGACAGGGATAATTAATCATTATTTTATAGCTTGGGGGTATTTATAGGAGTGACTAAATGGCTCCCAACGACTCTTTAACGGCTAGTTTCAGAGAATGGCTTTTCTTACACAATATCGGTTATAACCGATGTATGATCGGTTATAACCGCTGCTTTGAATTCTTCAGTTTCATGCAAATTAGCTTGGATTGGTCATTGTCGATGTTTGCATCGGTTATAAGCATTCATACGGTTATAATCGCTCTCAGGATCGGTTAAAACCGATTTGCCTCCTTTCAGCTTTTTTCTTATTCTTTTCTTTCCATTGTTCTCCAAGACCTTCAAAGTCGAGAGGGTGTTGAGGCTCGGAGTCGAACATTTCTGGGCAGCGTGCTTCAAGGTTGACATGGTGTCGAGGTCGGGCTCGAAACTTCACAATTTTTCTCCTCTTTTCGGCCAGTAGCTTCCAAGGGTGTCGGGACCCAAGGCTCAAGTTAGACACTTTCTTGGCAATGTTCAAGGTTGAGGTTTGAGTTCGAAGGTTAGGTTCAACACTTTCTGGGCTTAGCTTCAAAGTCGACACCCATTCTACACTCGAGTTAGAAGCTTTCTTGTTTTGCTTGCCGTTTCTTCATTTGAACTCCATTTTCTTCACCATTTTTTGTTTTGGTCTTGTTTTGAACTTTTTTTTCCTTTTTCTTGGCCTTTGAGACTGGCTTTGAACTTTGCTTTGTTGCACTTTTTCTACATCTTTTCTACAAATAACTTCAAGTGCAAAGCATTTACTAAAATCATATATCTGTATTCTTATCATCAAAACGAAGATTGAGACCGTAGGTCCAACAACATAGATCATACTTACCTAACAAATCAACCCCTAGTATTGCCCACCTGAACTACACACAAACCAATGTATAGGATTGGCAGTCCCTATATGCTGTATCGTTTAGCCTTTTACCTTCAAGTAGTACTTTGGCAAAAGTAATCACACAAGCACAATAACTATATAGGAAATTAGCAAATAATTTTTGAAATAGACACTTGGTTGTATTTTGTAAAAATACCTTTTCCAAAAAGAAATTTTGTGGTATATATCAAATAAGAAGTGCACCGATATGGAACTTTCGGGGAGAAGCCCTCAGAGTTTAGAAATAATAACAGTGCACGAAGACAAAATTCAAGCTATATATTCAAAGTAAATGTTCAAGATAGCACAAAAGATCATGAACAGGCTTAAGAAGCAGGGCAATTCAAGTGACGAGACAAGAGTAATAAGCAGAGTTGAAACAATTCAGGAAGTACTAAAACTACCCAAGAAGTGATCACCCAACCAATAGGTAATCCAAAAACAGATCCCCACTTTATTACTCAAAGTTTCAAAATTTTAATTTTTAAGCAATGGCAGAAAAATTCCTCAGAATTTTAGTGTAGTGCTGTGGGAGGTAGTGTTAATAATCGAACACTATCAACTTGCAAGTACACCAAAAAAATCAGAAGATTTCCAATGAAGAAAATATCTCTCTTTGGTAAGAAAGTGTAGTGATGTGGGGAGTAGTGTCGGTAATCGAACACTATCAACTTTGCAAGTACACCTTTAAACTGCCAAGAAATAATTCTTACTCAAATTTGCTACAAAAGACTTAATTTTGGTTTATGAGAAAATCCCTTTTGCAACTTTAAGAATAGGCATACCATATCAAGAATCCAATATATTTTCAAAAATTCAAAACTAATGTATCAAGCATAGGCATACTATTCACAATTGCAACACAAGGTGAGCTGCTTAATATCAGCCGCAAAACTCACCAAAATTATGCACAAAGGGAAGCAGAAATTGCAAAAACCAGTCCAAAGTAGCAAAAGCAAGTGCCAAAACCGAAAGGCTTTTTCTTTTTGCAAAAACCTCTACTTGATCTTTGGTTGCCTTTTTATTTTGATTTTGATTTTGATTTTGATTTTTAAAAGATCTCAAACTGTACCAAAACCAAAATTAAATAATTTTAAGAAAAATATTTCTCAAAAAGGAGTGATAAATTCCAAGAATTTCAAGACAAAGCAAGACTAACAAGGATTAGAAAACACCTGATGATTCGACTGAGTTACTTCTACCTCCTCTTGTCGAGCAAACAGCCAAGGCTCTAATGCCAATTGATGTGAACCCTTGATTCAAACTTGTGAAAACAAGAACTTAACGTGAAAAATTGCAAGGAAAGTCTGTATCAAGACGCAGCTCTCAAAACTCTAGAATCCTTACCCCTGGATTTGCCAGACTACTAATTTAAAAATTTAAATTAAACACGCAATTCAAACCAAGTGGAGAATAATAGAGGCGAAACAAAGCATGCAATTAGATCGAGCAATTATCTAATTTGCCTATAGTTCCTGTAATTTAGCAATTAAGAAGCATGCAAATTACTTAAGCCAAAATAAAGATGAGTGAATAATAAAGTATAAAATTTCATTCAATTAATCACTAAGTAATAATGAAGTCATGCACCTCTATTTATAGGTATAGGGAGCACAAAATTTACAAGGAAAAATAAGGAAAGAAAAGACAGAATTGGAACTTCATCAAGAGATTAAGTAACTCATAAAAATCAGCAAGAAAAAGGAACTTACTTGCTGAAAAAGTAAAACAAAATAAGGGGAAATTTCGTCTTCCATAAGGAAAGGTTATGGCCGAAATTCTCAAGGAAAAATAAAGAGGAAATTTTGAAAATAAAGAGGAAAAAAGAAAAGAGGAAACTTAACCAGGAGATTAAGTAACCTTGACAAAAATTGGAAACAAGGAGAAAAGAAGCATCTCCTTATTTTTGAAAATAACAAAGATGGAAACTATGAAGAGAATTAGGTAACATGCACAATACCTTAATTTCTCTTAAACCCTAGAACACTTAATTAAAATCCTAATTCGCATATGGGCTTCCTTGTGAGCTTATTGGGCTTGACCGAATTTGAAATAGATGGACTTGAGGGAATTCTGCCCAATTGATATAGCATGATGATGTAGATGTAGGAAGCTTCTAGAATTATTTTGGAAACTCAAAAACATTTCATTTCCAAAATTCTTCAAAATTGTGAAATCTCCATTTCTTCACTGGAAAGACTAGTAGTTACCATTTCCACCATTTCCTCAACTGGAAGATTTAGTATTCACCATTTCCACTTTGATGAAGAGTAGAGTAACTCTTGTAAGCTTCATTTCCTTCTCATTAAGTTCATTGGAGCTTTTGGTTGACCTCATGGATTTTGACTCCTATTTTGTGTTGTTTTAGCCTTGGATTTCCTCATCAGATTCATGTAAAATAGGGTTGTATAAAATCCTATTATGATTGTAATGAAGTGGGGTTGATATGTTCTGAATGACAATTAGCCTTGGTAATGGGGGCATCCCCAGCTCTATGACAAGTCAGGACGTAGAGGATCACAGTTCAAGGGATGCAGACTCGGGAAGTGCAACAGAGGTTCGTGTGCTCCATAGAGGGGCACCAATTCTCCAGGACCCAAGTCCCTATCAAAGAGATCCACTCATTAACATAGATGGGCCTATGACCCTAAGGAGGGAAGGAAACTCAGAGCAAATATTGAAAACCTTGTCCGAAGGTGTACTTCAGAAGCCCAGCTCGTTAAGGACAAAAACGCCATTGAGGAGAATAGAAGGAAGGTTAAAAACATCACTTTACTCTCCATTACAGAGGAAATACTAATCACTGAAGATAAGGGCATTTCCTGAAGTTCTTGATTTTCTTGAAAACTTTGAATTTCACGGTTTACTGAATCTTGAAGAATCTTGAAATTCTTGATTTTTGACATTCCGAAATGATTCCGGGAGATCCCAAAACCTCCCTACATCATCCACCTCATGCGCTACTCAAAATGGGCCAAACCCACCTTGGAGTTCATCCCATTAATTTGGCCAGGCCCAGCCCAAAGGAGCAGCCCACACGTCACTTACGGTTAGGGTTAGAGTAAGGGATTAGGATTTGTGCATGTTTCCTATTCCTACTCTAAGTTTATTACAAGTTGGTTAAGGTTGTTACAAGTTTGTTACAACTTGGGCTGATTTGCTAGTTGTTTCCAAAAAGGGTTCCTTCTTGAACTCCTTTTTGTATTAGGATTTGGAATTTCCTTTTCCTTAATTTTAAGTGTAAAATTTGGCCAGCCCCTTCACATGGCAGCCGAATTACCCCTTTTCAACCAATCCTAGTTCCTTTAGGATTTGGTTCTTGTATGAAATCAATCTCTTGATTGGTTTCCAATTTCACTTCTTCTCCTAGTCACTTTTGGTTAGGAATTTTGGCCACCCTACCTTATAAATAGGGCAGCCACATACAACCTTTTAATCAGTTGATTAAAAGATATAGTTTTATACTTCTTTAATCACTCACTTTATTTTGGGCTTATGTAATTTGCATGTTTGTTAATTGCTAAAAGCTACATAAATTATAGGCTAATCGATAATTGCTCTGTCTATTGCTAAGCTTTGTTTCGATTCTATTATTCTCCACTTAGTTTGAATTGCGTGTTTAATTTACTTAGTTAAATTAGTAGTCTGCCGAATCCAAGGGTAAGGATTCTTGGTTTCCACGGCGTTGGGGATCAGGGGTTCACATCACTTGGTGTGACTAGGAAAGCATCCGATTAAGCCAGTCCCTTGTTTCCACTTCCCACGTTGCCTTAATTCTCGAGAAGGCTTCCTATAATTAATCCGGCTGTTTCCTTTTTCGCTTCCCCTTCCATAACTCCTTCACTGTCGTGTTTTGCCTCTCTTTAAAGCCTCTAATCCTTCTTCCTTTACGCGTTCACAACCTTTGCTTGCTTGATTTTTGCCTTTTCCTTTTTAGCCACATTATTTTTGCCTTGCGTTCCAGTTGCTTACACTACCGCGCCTACCCCGTCGACTTTCAGAACGTAATGACTGAAGAAAGAAGTTTTGGCACTGGCCTTCCTCCTTTGAATCCCTTCGCAGGTCAATCTGTCCCTCTTTCTCTCTCTCGTTGTTTTAGTTTCGAGGGTACTGTAACCCAATCGCCGGCCAGGGTTAGATCTTCGGCGAGGGATATGCATGATTCTGTTCCGACTAACATACCCTTTGACGATTTGCTAAATGTTCTCCCCTCTAACACACCCTTAGCAAGTAATTTGAACTTAGCTGTAGGATCTTCTAGCCTCCTGCATTGTGAAATCCCGCCAGATTCCGACGCTCCTATAATTCCTCCAGCAGACACGACCGAGACGGTCCCTCTTAGGTTTTACCTTGATGAAATAGTTTCTGAATTAACCCTAGAAGAATTGGAAGCCCTAAAACTGGCCCATTATCTTGACCTAGCTATCCCAACCCATTTGCCCACAACTGAAGAACATATCAATACACTACCAACAGTTGGGTGGCGAGCAACACATTAAGTCAGGACTTAGATTCCCTATACCGACCTTCTTTGCTGAGCTATGAGACCAATTCAAGATCGGGCTGAGCCCAATACTTTTAGATTCTTAGTGGGTTTCCTGTGTGTGTGTTCCGGAGCGAAAATCTAACCTTTCATAGATCTGCTACTCCAATTCTATACTATCTATCAATATCCCTTTGGACCGGGCTGGTTTTCTTTGCAAAAATGAAGGAACGGTCCTATCCTTATAACCGACTTCCCAGATGCCATAAAGAACTGGAAATCTCGCTTCTTTATGGTGAAGACTGATGAAGCCAATCTCCCTTGCCGATGGGTGGAGTTGATCATGCCATCAAATTAAGTCCATGATAAATCCAACCCCATAATAATGTCTCAGTACAATATGCTAGATTCTATTACACGGACACAGAAATACTCGGCCAAATATCCTTACGAGGGCTTTCTTGTCTGGGCTGGGCTAAGCCAAGCCCCTGATGTGGAGAGTGAATGTAATAATCTGCCTTTGAACTTTAACTATAGATTCATTGTGTTTAGGTTGGTTTTCCTAATGTCTTTATGTCTCACTGTGCATGTGGCTTCAGTGGCTTTGGTCGGAAACGAAAATCTAACCGGCAGACGTCGACGAACTCGGGGTCAACCCAAAAACCCCTTGCCGAAATTGATCTGACCCAAGAGGGGGAAGGTGTTGACCCCCCCCCCCCCCCCCAACACTGATGCCTTAATTCCTCATGCCTCTAAGAAAAACTCCTGGGAGATTCAAGTGGCCAAAAAAGCCAAAGCTTCTTAGAAAAATCTCGACCTTCCCCTGCTCACATATCCGACACTCGGGGCTAAGGTTCCCAGCCCGGATGAGCTTTTGGGGCCCCCTGGACTCCTCAACTAGGGAGAGAATAATCATCTTAAAGAATTTAAAGGAAAGACCAGCCTCCCTAGCCCAGCTAATTTACCAGCCTCACCTGTCTGAGGCTCAGCTCGGAGATGTCATGCCTTACACGAAAATCGTAAATGATTCTCACGATCTTTTAGGGAGATTGTTGAGGCGAGCAACCAGATAAAACAAGGCATTGAACAGCTGAATGACCTGACCCAGAGCATTAGCCAACAAGAAACCCTCATTGCCACTCACATTAAACTGGTGAAGTCTGAACTCTAATGTTAATACTTGAACTAACCTTGCTACTTTACATACTAACTGTTGAATGCCTTTCGATATAGGTCGGAGTCAACTATGGGGCCACTGTAAAAAGAACCGTAGCCTTGGATATACTTTCACAGAGCTATGAACAAGAGAGACAAAAAAGGCCGACTGAGGAAATAGACTAACTTAAAATGAAACTTGGGGTGGAGTCTAGCAGGGTGACCAACTTCCAATCGAAGAATACTGTGCTTTACAAGGAAAACCAAGAGCTTGGCACCAAGGCCGGTCAGTGGGAGACAAAAAGCGATGGGCTTAGAGGCAGAGGTCGGGAACCTAAAGAAGGTGAATGCCGATCTGAAAGAGGAGAACACTGTCCTGAAAAGGGATTTGGAGGAAGAAAAGAAAAAGTTGGCAGTGTTTCTGTGCCCGTCGGAAGAAGAAGAGGCCCTGAAAGCCGTCAAAGAGGGGTCTTTGCTGAAGGTGATGAACCGGCATTTTAAGGAGTTAATCCAATGCGGCAACACGCTGTACTGGGACAAAGTAAGAGGTCCCCGGTCGGTGGATGGTCTCCCCAAAGAATCCTTGCATAACCCTTGCTGGCTCCGGGTTGGGATCCCTACGACCTGATTGATGAGGTCAAACAAGAGTGTCATGAAGCCGACATTCCCTTGCCAGAGAATGTAGAGGAAGAAGAACCAGCGGTCGACCTGACCAGACCCGTTGAACAAGAACCAACCTCCCAAGCTCCTTCGGCCTGACTTTGAATTGTACTTAGTTTACTTGAACAATGTTTCCCCACTTTTCTGGGTATTCTTCGATTTTCATTTCTTGGGCCGGCAAATGGGTTTTCCGGCATAACGTCCTTGAATTGGTGTTTTAACCCCAACTTTTCCCGTTATGAACTGGGTTCCAACTGGCTATTTAGACATAATATTTTCTTAAGTGTGCTGCATTCCAAGCTCATGGAACTAACTGCCCTTGTAAATCTTCTAACACATAGTTGCCTATAGTTCGTGCTTCAATCACCCAATAGGGCCCTTCCCAATTAGCTACTAACTTGCCTTGATCCTGTGGTTTACTGATAGCCTAGTTTCGTAAAACTAAGTCTCCCAGTACAAAGGCTCGATGTCTGACCCGGGCATCAAAGTGCTGTCGAACTAAATTCTCGTAATTTATTTGGTGTACATAGGTTGTATCCCGAACTTCTGCCAATAAATCCAAACTAAGTTCCAAGTTTTCCTGATTTTAACCCCTTTCAAAGTGCATGACCCGAGGTGTATTATTCTATACTTCGGGGGGTATGAATGCGTTCACCCCAAAGGCTAATTCAAATTCTTTGCCCTTAGGTGTGGTTCGGTGACACCATAATACATGAGGTAGCTGCTCCACCCAATTCTTGCCCTTATCTTCTAACCTAGTTTTTAACCCATGTAACAAGGTCCGATTCGTGAGCTCCCCTTGCCCATTTGCCAGAGGATGAGCCACAGATGCAAAACGTTGAGTGATACCTAACTTAGTACATAATGCTGCAAATTCCTTGGATTCAAACTGAGTCCCATGATCCAAAATAACCGAATTAGGTATGCCAAAACGACAAATGACCAGTCTCCATAAGAACCGAGCTACAGTTCGTTCTGTAATATTTATTAAGGCCTCGGCCTCCACCCACTTTGTAAAATAATCTATGGCCACAACTAGATACTGACAAGTACCGACCTTAGGAAATTGACCCATAAGATCTATCTCCCATTCTGCAAAAGGCCAATGTGCCATTATCCCTGTAAAGCTGGATACTGGCACCCTATGAATGGGTGCATTATGCTGACAACTAGAACAATGTCGAACATATTCAGCCACTTCATGAAATAATCGAGGCCAATTAAACCCAGCCCCAACTATTTTTTTTGCCAAATTCCGAGCTCCAATATGGGACCCAAAATCCCTCTCATGGACCTCCCGAAACATGTTTGCCGCCTTTCCTGGACCCAAACACTTTAATAATAGCATCAGAACGCTCCTTTTGTATTCATTGTGCCTATTTTCGTGAATCTGGTAAAGTATTGCTTTGTAAATACTGCCACAAGGAAACCTCCAATCCTGACCTTCAAATATGGGCAAGATTGTTGTCTCGGCCGTACTCCTAGTTTGTACCTTTTCTACCAGAACACTCTTAGTTAGATGAAAGAAAACTGAGGAAGCCAACTTTGATAATGCATCTGCTTTCGTGTTTCTACCCTGTGGAACCCGCTCTATAGCCCATTTCGAAAAAACTTGTAGCTGCTCTTGTACCAATGCCAATATTCCTCCATCTGTCTATCTTTAGCCTTATACTCCCCCAAAATTTGTTGATGACCAACTACGAGTCTGAACAAATTTTCACATGACGGACCCCCAACTTATGAGCTAATTTTAGGCCGGCTATCAGGGCCTCGTATTCTGCCTCATTATTGGTGGCTAGGAAGCAGAACCATAAAGCATAAGTGCACACTTCCCCCGATGGGCTAGTGAGGACAAACCCAGCGCCCGACCCAGACTGACTGGAAGCATCATCCACGTAGAGTGCCCATGAATCATCGCCTTTGGCAAGGGTTAAAAGAAGGTCGATTTCCTGCGATGAAACGGGTGAAGCCTCTTGAATGTCGGATATTCCCTCGGCTATGAAATCTACTAACACTTGACCTTTAACGGTACGAGGCATGAAGGTGATCTCATAATCTCCTAGCTCAATAGCCCATTTGGTGAGACGACCTGAAACACCTACTTTTTCCAAGACCGCCTTAAGAGGTGCATCAGTATAAACAGTGACCGGATGAGCATCAAAGTAAAATGAACTAAAGCCAAAACTAATTTCTCCAAGCTAGAATAATTCTTCTCTATAGCCTGTAAAACTTTTCTAACAAAATAGATGGGTCTCTGGACCCTTTTATCCTCTCGCAGCAAAACTGAGCTAATTACAGATTTAGTAGTGGCTAGATACATGTATAATCGTTCCCTAGGAATTGGCATGCTTAACGACGGTAAAGAAGCTAAATATGTTTTAACTGTTCAAAAGCTAATTGACATTCTGGGGTCCAAACAAACTTATCTGACTTTTTCAAAACATTAAAAAAGGGTAAGGCCCATTCTGCTGATCGAGCTAAAAATCGATTCAAAGAAGCTAACCTACCTGTCAATTGTTGAACTTCATGAATTGACCTAGGGGGGTGCATTTGTAAAACAGTCTCTACTTTTTTGGGATTAACATAAATTCCACCCTCAGAAACTATGGAACCCAAAAACTTACCCAAGGTAGCCTCAAAGATGTATTTTTTAGGATTTAAGCGTAGTTTATACTGAGCTAAAGTTTCAAGTGTTTCCCGTAAATCTAATAAATAGGCAGATTCATTTGTACTTTTAATGAGTACATCATCAATGTATGCTTCCAGATTCTGACCTAATTGTTTTTTAAATATTTTATTAACCAAAAGTTGAAAGGTAGCCCTAGCATTTTTTAAACCAAAAGGCATACTAATAAAATAGTAGGTACCTTTGTCCATGATAAATGATATTTTTTCTTCATCTTCCTTAGCCATGAAGATTTGGTGGTAGCCCTTGTATGCATCCAAGAAATTAAGAAAGCGAAACCCATCTATGGCATTGACCAGAATGTCAATTAATGTCCGGGGAAACCAATCCTTGGGCCAGGCCTTGTTCAGGTCGGTGAAGTCAATGCACATGTGCCAGGTGCCATCTGGCTTGCGAACTAACACGGGGTTAGCTAGCCATTCCAGGTAATCCACCTCCCAAATAATACGTACTTCCAACAAAGCGTTGACTTTGATCTCCACATATTTACTATGTTCTCCTCTGAAATTTCACTTCCGTTAACGAACCGGCCTATGACTGGCATCAATGGATAACTTGTGCTCAATGTTGTTTCAAGAAATACCTGGCATATCTTATGAACCCTAGGCAAAGACCTCCGCAAACTCACGCAATAGGTTAAGCAAAGCATGTTCTAGTTGGAGAGATAAATCAGCTCCTACCTTGATTACCTTATTTGGGTCGGCAGCAAGAGGGATAGCTTTAACCTCAGCCCTAGCCTTAATGAATCGGTCTAAACAACCTGTAGGATCTTCCAAGTCGGTGATATCAATGATACGAGAGGTACTACCTTCAAGAGTGGCTAGTGGAGCTTGGGATACTGGGGTCGGTGGGACCACCGGAACAACTGGCAAACTAGAATTCACCAGTACTTGTTCTCTTAGAGAAGCTGTATAACATTACTTTGCCTGTTTGACATCACAACGAAGAGAGGCCACGCCATCCATGGTAGGAAATTTTAAAAGAATATGCATGGTAGAAGCAATGGCCTGAAACTGATTTAGCCCTGGCTGACCTAAGTATATATTGTATGGTGATAGCTCGTCTATGACCACAAAATCGATGGTTTCTGTACTTTTTAACTAACCAGCTATCAAGGTGACTGGCATATTTAACTGCCCTGTAGGAATAACATGGTAATTGCTAAAGCCAATTAACGGTGTACCCATCGAATTTAGCTTGGCCTTATGCAACTGACAGCCTGCTAATGCCTTTGTGGTAATTATATTACTAGACCTATCAGTAGGACGTACTTGAAAATTAGAGATGTAACAATCGATAACTAGTGGATCATCACAGTTATCAGGCTAGAAGTGGTCACTGTCATCAAAGGTAATGACTGAGGCCACAGGGTCTGCTTTACGCTTACCTAGGGCGCTCTCCCTTTGGCGATATACCTATTTTCTTTGACGGTTGGAGTCACCCTAGGTTGGCCCTCCAGCTATGGTATTTACGACTCCAGCTATGGTTGGGTCAGCACCACCACCTGGCTGCAAGGTCCGGGGATCGGGCTGTAAACACTCCCGAGTGAAATAACTATGCTCCCCACACCTATAACATCCTGTAGGTCATTCCCACCCTACCGAGACTGGAGGCTTGGGCAAAGGAGCCACTTGGGTATACTGAGATAGCTTTTCAGCTTGGATAAGTTTTGATATCTCAGAAGCTAAATCCCTGCAATCTTTAGTGTTATGACCAATATGTTTGTGATAATTACAATACCTACTAGGGTTGAGCTAATCAGTGGGGCCCAGTATGGGACAAGCTGGAGGCAGTAACCCTTGATGCTGAATGGGCGCATATATGTCTGCCCGTGGAACGGAAAAGGGCTCGATCTCTTGCAAAGCATTAATACTGACCCCCACCCTTAGACAATTGTCAGTAGTACCTGCAAAGTTTTGCCTCTTCCCCCCTCCAGGGTTAGGGACTGGGGAAGAAGCCTTCCGTTTACCATAAACATCGGAAAGCCCCATTTCTCGTTCCTGTTTAATTTTTGCGGCATCCTCAATAACAGCAAAATTAGTAGCAGTAACCAACATTTCAAAGTAAGAATGTGGGGGTCTGATAGCTAACTCAGTAGCTAAATGTCCCTACTGTAACCCATTAATAAATGATCCCATCATAGTCCTATTATCTTTTTCATGGCATTGCCTAGACTCTACATTAAACCAATCTATATAGGCTTGCAACCCTTCCCCCATCCTTTGAGTTATGTTTATTAAATAAAAAATAAGCTTAGACAAGATTTTATTGCCCATAAAATTAGCTAGAAACAAATCCCCAAATTGATCTAACGAATGAATAGAATTACGGGGCAGAGTACAATACCGATTAATGGCCTAACCTTTGAGGGTGAGATGAAACGTCATGCAACGATTAGCGTCGGATAGATTAGCTGCATCCATCACACTCATACTTCATCCAATAAGCTGTTGGGTCGGCAATACCATCATTTTTGTCAACCTTACCTAGATCTTTGTAACCTGGTGGGAATGGAGCTGCTTGAATTTCCCAACCAAATGGATGAGAAACTCGGGAAGTGGGGCCAACCCATCCCTGTTGAGCATATCCAGATCCTCGTATGATTGACTGATCGAACTGGACATATCCCATCTGACCCGATTGATACCCCCTCCCCCTAATTCCAGGATAACCAAGTAACCCCCCAGCTACTAGACCCCTATACTAGCCCCAGTATAATAGCTTGGATTAAATAAGGGAGGAAACGCAGTAGGAGGCTGCACAGCCCAGCTTGTGGCCACACCATAATGCTGAAACTGAGCTTGTTTTGACGAGACTATGGATCTCGGATACCCTGACTGACTTCCCTCGGGACCAGACTGACTAAACTGACCCAACTGCTAACCTAACGGAGACCCTACCCTCCCCCCTCCCCCAAAAAAGAGAAAGGCATACCTGACGCAACAGGGTAGTTATTGGGCGGAACGGCAGGGATCGTGAAAGGACTCGAAAAGGTAAGTGGAGCTTGGGAATGGGCTAGGGTGGTGTAAATAGGAGGAGCGATAGAAAAAGTGGGGAGACCATAAACGTGATTAGAGCTTGAGAAAGGGTAAGCCCAACCAAGATAAGGAGGACACTCAGAAACCATACCAGGGAAGCCGGACGGAGGAGATAGGCTGGAGATCGGACCAGCCAGTGTGTCGACTACTAGATTGAAACTAGCACTAATCACAACAGAAGTACTTGGTAAAGAAACCACAAAAGTAACCTGTGAAATAGGAGGATCATCAATAGTAATAATATCGGGAACAACAGTAGTAAGACTAGATACAGGGAGCCCCAAACTAGAACTAGGGGGAGCCCGAGTGCCATGGCTAACAAAGTGAAACAATTTAGTAAATAGGCGATAAAACTTCTCTCGCTCAGCCTATTCTTGCTGAGGGGTGAGGGACACAGCGGTGGAAGATGCAACAACAACCGTGGTAGCAAGCGGAATATCGATGGTAGAATTTTTATGCTTGCTCTAAATATTTTTTTATGCTTGCTCTTTAGAATTTTAGAAACTACAAGGGTGTTTCATGTAACATTTTAAAAATTATAGGGGGGTTCTTTATAGTTTTTAAAACACAAGGGGGTTTTTGGTATACTTTTGAAACCACAGGGGGGTCATTTGTAGTTTTTTAAACCATAGAAGGGTCATCTGAAAGTTTGTTAAACCACAGGGGGTTATGCGTAATTAACCCTAAAACAAAAGAAGAAGAAGAAAGAGATAAGCTTGTAGAGACTTCAGGTGCAAAAAAACTAAAACAAAAAGAAAAATGAAAAAAAACAAAATAAAAGGAAGAAGAAAAAAACAAAAGAGAGAAGGCAGTACAAGAAGAAGGGATAAGAAAAGTAGTCGTAAAATTGAATAAGTAAACCAAATAAAAAATAATAATAAAAATAAGATAAAAACAAAATTATGAGGACATCCCTAGCGACACTAAGACAGGCCAGCAGGATCAATCCGAGGGCAGGGAGCCACGAGTTCTACATCGCGGGCCGACATTTCTCAAGGACCGAAGTCCTTATCAAAGAGACTCTCTGATTGACATTGTGGGGCCCATGACTAGAAAACGACAGAAAGCTGTAGATGAAGCTCTTAAGAATCTTATCATCTCCAGTTTCCGTCAAGGCCATATGCTAGATCCCCGATACAAGAAGGACAATGTGGTCCACGTCTTTTCAATCCTTGAAGACACGCAACCACTAGTCCTATGACAAGAATGGCGGCCTATTTCGTAAAGTCCGTTGACTCTGCGAAACCTTTCATCCATAATTCATGCTCCATCTTATTTTGGGTCAATCCATACAGCATCCAAACTTATCAAGTTGGCCTAGTAGAAGACAGAAGAAGAACCGCGAAGAAGCCTGTGCCTGCGATTGCCGCAAGCTCACGCCGCAGCCCATCATGACCCATTCTCCCTTCACGGATCATGCGCACAAGCTCCAGAGCATTTGGAAATTGCATGGTTTCCTTTTCCTTTCCTTTTCTATTAATAATTATAATTAAGTTCAGTTACCTTAATTGGTTACAAATTTTCTTAATTATAGCTTCCTTTTTAAAGTAGAGTTTCTTTCCTACTTGAATTTAGATTTTCTCTTCAAGATACCAAATTCAAGCTTTCCTTTTCCTATTTTATCTCCATGTATTTTCAGACTTTCCAGTATAGGAGATAACCAAATTCACAAGCTGCCATTTTTGAGTTCCTTTCAAATTTGGTTTGTAATCTGATTCCAACTCTCGTTGGTTTCCACTTTTAATTTGTTTCCTTTTCTTGTTTCTTTTTTCTCCAATATTTTGGATTTCCATCTCCTATAAATAGGGGGCGGTGACCGAAACCTTGAAACTCAGAATTCATAGTATAATTGTGTGGTTTATCTTTTACTTTGGGTTCTCATCTTTTTATTTTGAGCTTGTGTGTTTATTATGTATTGATAACTCGGAAAAGCTCCAGAACTTAGGGTATCTAGGTTACTTGATCCACCTAGATTCTTAGTTGGTTCACCTCTTCATTCTTCTATCTAGTTAGGATTGAAAAAGAGCTAGTCTCACTTAGTCTAAATAGGGATTGTCGAATTTAACATCAGAGAGTAAGTCTGTGACATTTCAAGTTCGATCCTTCATTGGCAGTCGAATTCTGCAACATGGGGCATTTCACAACAACTCACATCAAATTTGGTATCAGAGCCAAGGCGAGCTTGTTTGGTAGGAGGAATACCGGAATAACTCGGATGAACTCATAAGGTGTTTTCCCTCTCTATAATTTTTCTTGTATGAAAATTTCTTGCATATTGATCTTGATATCTTGCATGGTTCCTTGAAAAAATTAATTGAGAATAAAAACGACATCTTGCATGCTGAAAATTTTTTTTTTTTTAAGATCAAAAGAAAAATGGAAGCATTGCGTTTTTCGGATTTAGCAAATTAATTTGATTTGATCTTAAGCTAAATCTTAAATTTAATTTTCTTGCTGGGAAAATTAAGAAAAAGAGTTTGGTTAAAGAAAAGAAGAAATCGAAAAAGCTAAGGGTTTGAAAATTCGGAAAATTTTTTTTTTTTTGTTAAGAATTGCGATTTGCGATTTTCCTCCGAGATTATTTCTTTTTGCGATTTTTGTTCTTCAGTGTGATAGTAACACTCCTGTTGTGTTACAACTTGTTAGAATAATTTGCTGGTTGAATAGTTCTGAAAGATTCCACCTTTGTGTTTTAAGAAGTAATTGTGAAATTTGGTATCGCCAAAGGTTAATCTCTTTTCGGTTCTAGGGCTTTTTGAAAACCCTAGGTTCTTGCGACTTTTTGTGTCATTAGGGACCTAGTTCTCTTTTCAGATTCCCTTGGATTAATTGCAATAACCTTTTTAAGGTTGGAACGTGGAACTGGAATTTTAAATCGGCTTTGCAACGTCGGTAGGCTACGACCCTTTTCGAACTCCTACCGCCCACAGTAAAAAGATTTTTAAAACCTAAGTAACAATCCTGAATTGGGAGTTTCCTTATTTCCCACAAGGAATTCAAATTCTCTGGCTACAAGAGTTTCAGTTTTAATCAGACCTTGGCACTGGTTCTTTCGACTGAACTAAAATCCAAGTCTTTGTTCTTAATCTGTGAAGTTAATTTCATATAGTGGGGATTGGTTTCTTTGATTACCGATTGGTAAGGTGATCACATCTCCGGTAGTTTTCTTGATTTGTTTCAACTCTACTATTTCTACTAGTTCGAGTTACCCTGCAAATTACCTAGCCTGATTTTTTTTCAAGTGACCTGGACATTAGATCTTAAATTATTCTAGATTTTGTCATCGTGTGCATTACATTAATTTCTTGAGATTGAGTGATTCTCCCTGAGTCTCCTCCTTGTGCACTTCCTGTCTGAATCAATTACAAAATATCTTTTTCTACACTTCAAATCCGAAATAGGTTCAGCCCCTATTTCGAGAATTACTTTACTTTACATACTTGCTCAAGATAGAAATAAGACCATTGTAAAGGAGTGAGAGGTAAAACGCAGAATGACTTTAGAACAAGTTTTGAAAAAGCCAATTAGAGCGAAACACTGGGAAGTGCGTAGTTTTAGTTGAAACACTTGGGGGTGAGATCATTATCACCTATTGAAAACTTGTCTAAAGCAGGTAATTTCCCACAATGGTAGCACTCATGGCTACCACCCAACGGAGTCTCGCTTTCCATACCCGAGTTAAGGTAAATGGAAAGGTGGCCATCCTGATAATCGATAGAGGAAGCTGCAACAATTTGATCAGCGATTTCATAGTAGACAAAATGTCGCTACCTCCAGTCGACCATCCTCAACAGTACGAGCTTCAGTGGTTTAGCAGCGTGGATGCCGCCCACATTCACAAATAGGTAACGATACATATAGAAGTGGGGAGTTTCCAAGCCAACGTAGTCTACGACATCGTGTCTCAGCGCACTTGTCACCTACTGCTGGGATGCCCCTAGCTCTATGACGTAAAAGCGAGTCATGATTGTGTCACAAACAGCTACACCATCCGACAACACGACAAAGCTATCCTTCTAAAGCCTATGCCCCCGACTGAGGTAATGTCTGAACAAACTCGCATTAAGGAAGCTTTTGCGCAATGGGGAGGCTGCCCGAACGACGAACACAGTGTTGTCAGGGAGAGCTTGGCACACACTGACCCGTCAAGTCAGCACACCAATCTATATGCTCGTGCTCAGAATGTCAACAAGGCTCTAGGGAAAGGTGAATTATTGTTTGTACTTGTAAACATCGACTCCTCTGAGCCCCAGCCCGATAGAAGAGGTTCCTGAAGCTCTTAAACAACTAATAGCTGAATTTGGAGATGTGTTCCCCAACGAGCTTCCTCCAGGAGTTCCACCTATTCGAGGAATTGAACACCAGATCGACTTAGTTCCTAGTTTCAGTTATACCCAATTGACATGCCTACAAAGCCAACCCAGAGGAAACGAAGAGTTGCAAATACAGGTAGATCAACTGCTAGCCGACGGTCGAGGTAAAGGAATCTTTAAGTTCTTGTACTGTCCCTATTATCCTAGTCCCTAAAAAGGATGATAAATGGAGAATGTGTATGGAATATAGGGCCGTAAATAAAATAACAATCAAGTATAGGCATCTAATACCTAGGCTTGATGACATGTTAGAAGATTTATGAGGTGCATGCATATTTTCGAAAATTGACTTAACACAAGGGTATCATCAAATTTGCATGCGGGAGGGGGATGAATGGAAAACTGTTTTTAAAACTAAATTTGGTTTATATGAGTGGTTAGTCATGCCTTACGGTCTCTCCAATACCCCTAGTACTTTTATGAGACTTATGAATCATGTTTTGCACAAGTTCATAGGTCACTTTGTCGTTGTGTACTTTGATGATATATTGTTTTGCAACCCTGATGCAGAGACACAAGCTATGCATGTTAAAATGGTACTACTTGCACTCCGTGAACATAAATTGTATGCTAACTTAAAAATGTGTACTTTCTGTGTGGAACAAGTTGTATTCCTTGGTTTTGTTGTGTCTAAAAGTGGGGTCAAAGTAGATGAATCCAAAGTGCAAGCAATCAGAGATTGGCCAACACCTAAATCAGCGTCCGAGGTAAGATCTTTTCATGGGTTAGCTAGTTTTTATCGACGCTTCATGCAAGAGTTTTTGACAAAAGCAGCCCCCTTAAACGATTTGGTCAAGAAAAATGTACCTTTCATATGGGGCGCTGCCCAAGAAGAAGCCTTTGCACAACTAAAGTGTGACCTGACACATGCACCCGTCCTCTTTTTGCCTAACTTTGAGAAAATGTTTGAGCTTGAATGTGATGCTTTAGGTATAGGGATTGGACCGGTACTAATGCAGGAAGGTAGGCCTATCGCCTACTTCAGTGAGAAGCTGAGAGGAGTTGCCTTGAACTATCTGACTTATGACAAGGAGCTCTACACTATGATCCGCGCACTAGAAAATTGGCAACATTATCTCATGGCCAAGGAATTCATTATCAATACGGATCACGAGTCCCTGAAATATCTCAAGGACAAGGTAAGTTGAACAAAAGACATGCCAAGTGGGTAAACTTCCTCGAATCTTTTCGCTATGTATTAAAATACAAAAAGGGTAAGGGCAAGGATTGAACTGTCAGCGCTAGGAGGATGGTATTGGTTGCCTGAGTTTCCTTCAATACTAGAATCTAGTATCCTTATGACTGATATACCTTATCGACTATACCATGTTCCAAAATGGTTCAGCAACCCTCTAAGGAAATGTAAACTTTGTCAATACCATTACCCTTGACTTTAAGGGACACGATATTTTTCGTAATGGACTGTTGAACCAAGAACTATACTCTTCTGAATTAGGGAGTGGAATAGAAAATTTTAATGAACTTTTAAGACTCGTCTAGAAGCGTACACCTCAAATGGAAATATGCAATAGTGCTTCCTGTACCACTTTTTGAGTAAAATGTCTATCCTACTGAGGTATATAATGAATTTGGTGATATGAATGCCTATAAGGGTCTGTTCACACGGCGAGGTCGACTAGGCGAGGTTAAGGATTGATAGAATACCCTGATGATGAGACTAGATACTAGCTTGGAATGGGATAATCTGGTTGAGCGACCATCCTACTACCCTCGATATGTAAATTGTAAAGATTGTACCTTTCAAATTTATTAAAGCAAATTATTTATTAATAAATAATTTATAGTTTGCTCATGTTATCAACTGTGGGCGTGAGCCCTGAATGGCGTCTCCTGCCCGATCCATCCCTTTGTGTATGGCACCGAATGGGGGGTCGGGGTGGGGTGTCGCAGGACACGCCTGTTATTTTCCATGATAGCACACCCCCAAACGGATGGTCAAACAGAAGTCACGAATCGCACCGTGGGAACTCTTCTCCGAGCATTGATCATGAAAAACCTAAAAAGCCAGGAAGACATGATTCCCATCGCAGGGTTTGCCTACAACCGAACTCGGCATTCCACAACCGGATACTCTCCTTTCGAGGTAGCATACAGTTTCAACCCATTAACACCTCTTAATTTTGTTCCTTTGCCTTTTGCAGAACAAACTAATATGAACGCTGCGAAGGTCCGAGAGAATATCGAAAGGACAAATGAGCATAACGCTCGCCAAGCACATCTACACAGAGTAAAGATGACTTTCGAACTCGGCGACTGGGTCTGGGTTCATATGAGAAAGGAACTATTTCTGCAAGCCCGCAAGACAAAGCTCGACCCGCGTGGAATGGAATCGTTCCAAGTGATCTCGCAAGTCGGCGACAACGCCTATAAAATCAACCTTCCAGGTGAGTATTGAGTCAGTACGACTTTCATTGTTTCTGACTTATCTCGTTTTGAATTTGACAGCGCTATGGATTTGAGGACGAATCATTTCCAACCGAGAGGGATAGATGAGGACATCTCTAGCGACACTAAGACAAGCCAGCAGGATCAATCCGAGAGAAGGGAGCCACAAGTTCTACATCACGGGCCGAGATTTCTAAAGGACTTGAGTCCTTATCAAAGAAACCCTTTGATTGACATTGTGGGGCCCATGACCAGAAAATGACAGAAAGCTATAGATGAAGCTCTTAAGAATCTTATCATCTCCAGTTCCCGTTACCAACAAAATAGAAGAAGACCATATGCTAGATCCCTGATACAAGAAGGACAAGGTGGTATACGTCTTTTCAATCCTTGAAGAAATGCAACCCCTAGTCCTACGACAAGAATGGCAGCCTGTTTTGTAGAGTCTATTGACTCTACGAATCCTGTCATCCACAATTCATGCTCCATCTTATTTTGGGCCAATCTATATAGCATCTAAGCTTCTCAAGTTAGCCCAGCAGAAGACAGAATAAGAACCGCGAAGAAGCCTACGCCTGTGATTTCTGCAAGCCCATGCCACGACCGATCGAGGCCCATTTTCCCTTCACAGTTTGTGCGCACAAGCTCCAGGGTTCTTGTGATTTCGCAAGTTCCCTCCTTCTATAATCCTGCGAGGATTTGGAAATTGCATGGTTTCCTTTTCCTTTCCTTTTCCAATAATAATTAGTTCAGTTACCTTAATTGGTTACAACTTTACTTAATTATAGCTTCCTTTTTAAAGTAGATCTTCTTTTCTACTTGAATTTGGATTTTCTCTTCAACATACCAAATTCAAGCTTTCCTTTTCCTATTTTATTTCCTTGTATTTTTTAATTTCCCATTAAAGGAGATAACCGAATTTAACAGGTGCCATTTTTGAGTTCCTTTCAAATTTGGTTTGTAATCCGATTCCAACTCTCGTTAGTTTCCACTTTTAATTTGTTTCCTTTTCTTTTGTCTTTTTCTCTAAGATTTCGAATTTTTAACTCCTATAAATAAGGGGGTGACCGAAACCTTGAAACTCAGAATTCATAGTATAATTGTGAGGTTTATCCTTTACTTTAGGTTCTCATTTTTTTAATTTTGATCTTGTGTGTTTATTATGTATTAATAACTCGGCAAACCTCCATAATTTAGTGTATCTAGGTTACTTGCTCCGCCTAGATTCTTAGTTGGTTCACCTTTTCATTCTTATATCTAGTTAGGATTGAAAAAGAGGAAATCTCACCTAGTCTAAATAGGGATTGTCAATTTTAACATCAGAGAGTAAGTCTGTGACATTTCAAGTTCGATCATTCCTTAGCAGTCGACTTCCACAACATGGGGCGTTTCACAACAACTCACATCATAAAACGAAGAGGCGGTGGAGAATTCAGCTCTCCACGTAGCCTATATATATATATATATATATATATATAAGAAGTTCAAGTATCCTATATATATATATATATAGCATGAACAACTTGGTCCATTCTATCCTTTTCGTCCCACAGGAACAGTGTTCATCTTTCTGCCCACTATATGTTTTAGGGGGACAAATTTGGCAATACAGTATTTTTACAAGGGCAAAGTTGTCATTCGCCACTGACAACCCACTTGCCTAATATAAATGTTGTCCTCACGTGGCCACCCTTATAGAAGGAACAGTTGTCCTGATTCGTTTCGTAAGTTTTTCGGATTCTTCTTCCAAGAAAAACGAACTAGCCTATAGAACCAAAAAAAACATACACAGATCAAAAAACACAATATATTGCAATGTTATAAAACAAAAACAAAAAGAAAATTTAGAAACAAGAACAGAAAACACTATACAGTGCAATGTTATAAACAAAGACAAATTTAGAGAGAAGAACAGAAAAATAAAGCAGTTTAAAGCAATCACAGACAGTGTGCCTTTTGTGACGCCCCCGCCCCGAACCCGTCTCCCGAGGAGCCGTTCCTTTGAGGGAGTCCAGGGACAGCGTCATTCAGGGCTCGCGCCCAACAAGTTGATATAGATATTAGTAAAAACATAATAGTACTTTTATATGAAAATAATTCAATCAATAGTTCTTAAAAGAACTTATCCAATGCAGAAGCTAAAGCATTATTCGGGATGGTCAACGACCAAATTATCCCTTAATCAAAACAATCATTGTCTATGCCTACTTATTACAAAATAAATGCTCAACATTGCTGCAGCGAACGTCGGCCTCACATCTAACGAACAATAAGCCATACCTAATTAAGCACCTGCAAAAAATAAATTTATGAAAGGGGTGAGCTTCACTAAATTCAGTGAAAGACCTCAGTTTCTATATAAAATTCCCACCGTGGTACTTAGACAAAAGGTCTCAATTATCAAAGCGATTATATAGACATGGCATTACAGTTTATGCATCAATATTCATAGTATTCATAGCATTTACAATTCATGCGTCAATGCATGAATTGCGTCAATGCAGAAGCAATCAATCAATCAATCAATCATCTCTATAATCATGTAGCAGAGATATATATGGCAACATGAAATGCTTTTAACCATATGCAATAATCATTCTATCAATTCACCCGTAGGTATTCAATCCATCTAATTTCTACGTAGCTTTCTCATCTAAAGTCAAAGGGATAATCAGGAATACGATTTAGCAATAGGCGGTAGTTTGCAATCAATTTGGCGTTTAATCCTTGGGTTTCAATCAATTTGGTGTTTAGCCCTTAGGTTTCGATCAATATGGCATTTAGCCCTTAGGTTCCAATCAATCTGATCTCCATATAGGTCTCGCATCTAAAGCTAAGACATTAATCCAGAATACAATCTAGCGAGAGGCCGTAGTCTTAATCAAACTTCCAATTTCGATCAATCTAGCTGTATACATACAACCCTTGGTTTCCCTTTTAGGGAGGCGTCGACTAACTGCAATGTGCCTCACTACGCATGGCAACACGTGCAGGTGATTACAATTGATCAATTAAGATTAGACGCTCACCGTCTTGTATCTGGTTTAAAGGTGTCATACCTTATCTCTTTACTAGGCAAACCTGGCATCTCTAATAGGCTTTCCTAAATCCTCGACAATTCAATATGCAATCAATCACCTAATCATAGCATCTCTAGCATGTTTTCCAGATCCCTAAACATGTCGATATACAATGCAATAACCTACTCATGGCATAAGTATTAGGCATCTTCTACTTACACCTAGAATACATCATGCTTCTCTATAGTGTACAATCAATCATATCCTCAATCAATCATCAATCAATAGGCATACATGCTTGTGTTCATATTAAGCAATTAGCCAATTCAAACATACATCTCATGTATAGCAAGTCAAGCAATCAATCAAGACATACATCTCATATGTAACAATTCAATTCCAATTACTTACAAGTGAGGCGTGGGCAACCTCTTTATTTAGTCGATTAATCAAGTTTACAGTTTGCTTCTCGGTCAATGATCAACTCCTGCATTACGAGTGTTCTAGTATAAGTCAACTACATTTTGAACTTTAAGGTTTAACTTTACGTTTTATTCTTGATTTGACTTTTTGGTCAACTAGGGTTGACTTTGACTTTTGTTCAAATAGGGTTGACTTTACTTTTCGGTCAACTACGGTTGACTTGCCTTTTGGTCAAAGATCAAGATCAATGGTCAATAGTTAAAAGTCAAGGTCAATTTCAAGAATAAGGTCAATTCTCATAAGGTTAAGTTTTATAAATCTAGTATTATTAGGTACTTTTGGGGTCAATTTAAAATAAGGTAAACTTTTAGGTAATAAGGCAATTTTCAAAAATAGGCTAGGCTTGATTTTCAAAATTCTAGGTAAAAATTACACTAAAGTTTTCCGGCAACTTCTTGTTCTAAATACCTTATTCGGGTTTACTTTTAATGTACCTTCAAATCATTTTAGACCAATCTGAAAGTATAGATCTAAGGATCAACATACGTGCTATGATTATAAACCTTAATTTCACATACAAAATCAATCTAACTCCATTAAAAATTATGTTGAACTAAGCATCAAACATGGTTCATAAACATGCATAATCTCCAATTTTGTCTTTTTTATTAAATCACTATATCCCAATTAATTACTAGATGCATCAATCCTAGTTCAATTAACATTCAAGAAGGACATTAAAATCCTAAGAACATAATTTTTATGGATTTATTTCATAAAAATCTAATTACTCGTTCTTCAAGATTTCATAAAAATATAGTCTTTTAGCATGCTTCTTAATTCTAGAAACTTAATTCTAGTTTCTTGTTTCAATCCGATATTTAAAACTCACCGTGAGGTCCTAAGATTACCACAGACTAACGATATTCAAAAAGAAAGGAGAAGAGGAACGGTGGCGTCGGCACGGCGGCGGACGGCGGCGATGGAGGCTTCTCGGCAGCGGCGCTCTCTTCCTCTCTCTCGAATTCTTCTTCTTTTGTTCAAGAGTTCAAGCTTTTAGTTCATGAACTTAAGGTTGTATATATAGGCAGCCTCTAGATTTAATGTAATTCTAAAATTTCCTTAATTTAGGTAATTGTCAATCTATACATTTCCTTCTTTTGGATTGATCATGATTTCCAATTTCCAAATTTCAAGATCATTTCCTTATGCTATAGCCGATTTTTCCTTCTCCAATTTATCTCTATTTTTGGTCAACTTTTATACCCACTTTAACTCTCAATCAATCAATTTATGCAATCAATCGATCAATCAATTAGGCAATCAATTAATTATTCAATCGAGCAATTCAATCAATCAATTAAGCATTCATTCAATAATCAATAAACCAATTAATTCAAGAATCAATTGATCAATTAGTAATTCATGAAATTCGAATTCATGGTTAAAAATTAAGGCAAGCAAAATGTCTATTTTACCCCTTAAAAGGTCTCAGGTTCTAGTCCGAAATTGTTGGTTCTCACTTTCTCCCCCACTTAATGGAATTCCGTCCCAGGATTCCTTTGCCTATTCTATGAATAAATGCGGGTACTTCTCTTGCATTTCAACCTCGGGTTCCCAAGTGGCTTTTCTAAACCATGGTGCTTCTATAGCACTTTAACCAAGGCGATCTCTTTGGTTCTCAATTTCTTATTTAATCGGTCCAGGATTCAAATTAGGGTCTCACTATACTCCATTCGCTCATCCACTTCTAGATCGTCCAACTAGACTACATGCTTCGAGTCATGTAAGTATTTCCTAAGCATGGAAACATGAAACACGGGGTGCATCTTTCCCATAGATGCGGGTAAATCAAGTTTGTAGGCTACCTCATCCACTCGCTTAACGATCAGAAAAGGTCTTATGAATCTATGGCTCAATTTTCCTTTCTTCCCTTTCTTCACTATATGGGTATACGGGGTTACTTTTAAGAATACTCTCTCGCCTTCTTCAAAAGTCAACTCCTTCCTCCTTCGATCCGCGTAACTCATCTGTTGGCTCTAAGCGGTGACTAATGTCTGTCGGATCAGCTTAACTCCATCAAAAGCTTTATCCAATAACGATACTAAATTTGGTGGGGTGATCTTACGTTCACCAACTTCATCCCAATATTTGGGGATCTACACTTCCGGCCATACAAAGCTTCATAGGGTGCCATTCCTATTAAAGCTTGGTAGCTATTGTTGTATGCGAACTCTATCAAGGCTAGGTGACTATCCCACGATTCTCCAAAGTCCATGGAACAGGCTCTAAGGATATCCTCTAGAATCTATATGGTTCGTTCCGACTGTCTATCGGTCTGCGGGTGTGCGGCAGTACGGAAGTTTAGTTGCGTGCCCATTGCCTTCTAAAACTGCTGCCACAATTGAGATATAAACCTAGGATCTCTATCCGAGGTAATACTCACGGGTATCCAGTGCAATCTCACTATTTCTTGGACGTACAACTGGGTCAGTTTCTCCAACGAATACCTTACGTTGATTGGCAAAAAGTGAGCAGTCTTGGTGAGTCGATCCACTATGACCCACACTGAGTCATAGTTCCTTTGCAATCGTGGGAATCCGGTCATAAAATCCATCGTGATGTGTTCCCATTTCCTATCAGGAATCTCAATCGGTTTTAGCAATCTTGACAGTCTCTGGTATTTGGCTTTCACTTGCTGATAAGTCAAACACGTCGATATAAATTGGGCAACTTGTCTCTTCATTTTGTCCCAACAATAACGATCGCATAAGTCCTTATACATCTTGGTCTGTCCAGGATGTACAGTGTATCGGGACTTATGCACTTCCTCCATGATCTCTCTCTTTAACTCCTCGTTCCGTGGTACATACAAATGTCCTCTGTACCTAAGTGCTTCATCTGCACCTATTTGATAATCCGAATGCTCCTCCTTCTGAGCAAGCTCTATCCGGTGGTTCAAAGTCAGGTCTTCTTCCTAGGCCAACTTTATATGAGCAGGTAATTCGGGTTTCGCGATTATGTTCGCGTGGACTACAAGTCGAGCTAGCTGGTCTTTTCGGCTAAGCGCGTCGGCTACAACATTTGCCTTTCTGGGGTGATAGTTTATCGTGCAATCCTAATCTTGCAGAAATTCCATCTATCTCCTCTGTCTCAAGTTCAGCTCTTTCTGTGAGAACAGGTATTTCAAGTTCTTATGGTCCGATAACACTTCGAACGTTACTCTATACAAGTAGTGTCTCCACTTCTTCAAAGTGAAGATCATGGTTGCTAGTTCGAGGTCATGAGTCAGATAATTCTGTTCATACACCTTCAACTTTCGCGATACATAAGCCACTAATCTCCCTCCTTGCATCAACACACAACCGAGTCCTTCCTTGGACGCATCTGTGTACACTTCAAAATCCTCCTTCCTTTCTGGCAACACTAGTATTCGTGTGGTCGCGAGCCTCTTCTTCAGCTCTTGGAACGCCTTCTCGGCTTTCTCACTCCATTCAAACTTTGCCAACTTCTCGGTAAGCTTTGTCATAGGTCCAACAACCGTAGAGAAGCCAGGAATGAACCTTCGGTAATATCCTGCTAAGCCTAAGAAACTTCTTACGTCTGTGGGGTTCTCAGGTCGCTTCCACTTCATTACCGTCTCGATCTTCGATGGGTCTATCGCGATCCCATTCCTAGAGATCACTTGTCCTGAGAACGAAATTTGATCTAGCCAAAATTCACACTTACTGAATTTGGCGTACATCTTGTGCTCTCGTAACTTCTG
Source organism: Leptodermis oblonga (assembly GCA_016801395.1). NCBI lineage: Eukaryota > Viridiplantae > Streptophyta > Magnoliopsida > Gentianales > Rubiaceae > Leptodermis > Leptodermis oblonga. Next base: position 14,030,387 of record CM028752.1, read on the forward strand.
AAGTACCTTTCCTAAATGCTCTTCGTGCTCATGTTGCATCTTCAAATAAACCAGGATGTCGTTGATAAAAATCATGATGAACGAGTCTAGGTAAGGTTGAAACACGCGGTGCATCAAGTCTATAATGTGGCCAGTGCGTTTGTCAATCCAAATGAATCACAACAAACTTGTAACTGGTAATATCCTTGCCGTAAATCCAACTTGGAAAGCACGGTTGCTCCTTGTAAATGGTAAAATAGCTTATCTATCTGGGGCAACGGGTACTTGTTCTTGATAGTTAGGTTATTTAATCCTCGGTAATCGATGCATATCCTCATCGTTCTGTTCTTCTTCTTCACGAACAGAACTGGTGCACCCTAAGGTGAAGAACTAGGTTTGATATACCCTTGTCCTTTCAGGTATTGGAGTTGTTGTTTCAACTCCCTCAACTCGACTGGGGCCATTTGATACAGGGTACGAGAATAGGGTTTCGCTTCAGGTACTAACTTAATGGGGAACTCTATCTCTCGCTCCGGCGGTAGGGTTGTCAATTCTTTGGGAAAAATATACTCATATTCCCATACGACGGCCATATCCTCGATCTTGGTTTGATCTTTCGGTTTGTTAATCATTACTGCCAAGAATCCTTGTGCTCCTTTCCAAAGCAGTTTCTGGGCCTTTAATCTAGAAATCATTGCATTCGAAGACAATTCAGTAGGGCATGGTTTTGGGCCAACCAATCCATTCCAAGGATTGCGTCGTACCCTCTAAGATCCAGCGTTACTAAGTCCACGGGTTGATTCTGACCTAGGATGTCGATCGGGCAATTTCGGTAAATGGAATCCGTACACAGGGTAACATCCGAAGTTGGGGTACTAACTTCGAGTGTATAAGGTAATCTAACCAAGGCTCCTAAAAGAGCAGGTACAAATCGCAGAGCAATAAACGACTGGGTAGATCTAGGGTCTACTAATACTTTGGCAGGCAAATTCAAAATAGAACGTGTACCTTTCACTACGTTGTTGTTTGGACCCACTTCATGATGCTCTAAGGCAAACACTCGGCTTGCACCCGTTTTGCGGTATTTGGGTTTCGCTGGGTTCGGTCCAGTCTTAGCTCTAGTAGTCAAGCAATCCTTCACGCGATGGTCCGCACTCCCACAATGCAGACACTTATTGTCCTTCCTCTAGTAGTCAGCTTCCACATGGCCGCCCTTTTGGCAAAATTGACAGGTAACTCTAGTTTTTCCTTTATCCTTTCCATTCCTTCGATCCTTTCTGCCCTTGTAGACTCCCCCACTGGGCTTCAGATTACTTCTTTCTTTCCCGCGGTTATGGAACGACCCTAAACGTTCCTGTGCATCCTCAACTCGTTGAGCCTTCTCAATGGCATCGGCATAAGTGGGCATCTCTGTAATGGATAATGCTGACTGAATCTCTAGCTTCAGTCTATACACAAACTTCATCTTCTGATCATCCTCCGTTGTAACCACTTGTGGCGCGAACTTAGACAGTTTGGCAAACTGTGCCTCATACTCGACTACGGTCTTGGTACCTTGTCAGAGTGCCATGAACTCATGTGCCTTGCGCTCCCTCACTACTTACGGGGAATACTAGACCCTAAAGGCCGTACCAATTCACCCAAGTCTGTGTGGTACGGGCTGTCTCCCATTTTGATTCTCCACTCACCACCAGTCCAAGGCAGCTCGGTCTAGTTGGTAAACAGCTAAGTCTATCCTTCACGCATCATTGTACTTTAGCAGGTTAAAGGTTCTCTCAATACTCTATAACCAACTCTCAGCTTTCTCGATGTTAGGCTCTCTATCAAACCTAGGTGGGTGAAACTTCAGAAAGGCAGTCATGGCGCAATCGTCGCCATCCCGACAATCTGGGTGACGATGCATTTCTAGGAGAATTTGGGCCATTTGTCCAACAGTAGCCCGGAGAGGGTTCTCTCCTTCCTCAGATCTAGAAGCTTGTTCGGTACGACGAGTTCGGTTCATCTACAAAGTCGGGTAGGTATTATCTAGGGTTTCCTCGAACCAGTTTTAGCTAAGTGACTACCCTTGTTTATCTCGTTTAGGGGTTTTAAGCATTCTAGTTATTCCATTACTAGCGATTAGCCTAGGGTACATGCATTTCTAGGCATATGATAAGCAAATAACAATAATGGCAATTCAATAAGCAATAACGAATCAATCATTTATTCAATCAATCAATCTAAAGATAGGACGCCGTGCCCACTTTATTCAAACAATCAATCCGAGGCTCGGTCTCAAAACCCGGCCTAGTTTCAGAATCTAACAATCAAGCAACCAATGAAACAAATCAATCAAGCAATGTCAACTTCGGAAGAAAACAAAACAATATAAAATGTGCAAAAACGCGCCTAGCACTCTCGTCCTAAGACTATTCGCTTTCTTTTTCTTCTTCTTCATCCATGGGTCGCACGGTGTTATTGAAAGTCATTCCCTACAAGTGGCATTGATTAGTACATGATAAGCTTTTACCAATTATACGTGCTTTTACGCCATGCCTAGTTCCAAATTCTAAGTATCCAAATATTATACCAACTGTAGTACTATTCAAGTCTTATGAATCTTGGATCCCATAAGTCCAAGATACCAACTGTTACTCTTATTAAGTATTATGAGTATTATGAGTTCCTAAACCAAGTTACTCTTATTAAGTACTATTCAATCATTTTAAGGATCTTCGCTCCTTTAAGAACGAGGGCTCTGATACCAACTGTGACGCACCCGCCCCGATCCCGTCTCCCAAGAAGCCGTTCTTTCGAGAGAGTCCGGACCGGTCTGGGGACAGCATCATTCATGGCTCAGGCACAACAAATCGATATAGATATTAGTAAAAACATAATATTACTTTTATTTGAAAATAATTCAATCAATAGTTCTTAAAGTAACTTATCCAATGCGGAAGCTAAAACATTATTCGGGACGGTCAACGACCAAATTACCCTTTAATCAAAACAATCACTGTCTATGCCTACTTATTACAAAATAAACGCTCAGCACTACTGCAGTGAACGTCGGCCTCATATCTAACGAACAATAATCCATACCTAATTAAACACCCACAAAAATAGTTTATGAAAGGGTGAGCTTCACTAAACTTAGTGAAAAACCTTGGTTTCTATATAAAATTTCCACCGTGGTACTCAGACAAAAGGTCTCAATTATTAAAGCAATTATATAGACATGGCATTACAGTTTATGTATCAATATTCATAGCATTTACGATTCATGCGTCAATGCTGAAGCAATCATGTCTATAATCATGTAGCAGATATATATATGGCAACATGGAATGCTTTTAACCATATGCAACAATCATTCTATCAATTCACCCGTAGGGTTGACTTGGACTTTTTGGGTCAACTAGGTCAAGATCAATGGTCAATGGTCAAAGGTCAAGGTCAATGGTCAATTTTAAGAATAAGGTCAATTCTCATAAGGTCAACTTTTATGAATCTAGTATTATTAGGTACTTTTGGGGTCAATTTAGAATAAGGTAAACTTCTAGAGGCAATTTTCAAAATAAGCTAGGCTTGATTTTTGAAATTCTAGGTAAAAATTACACTTGAGTTTTCCGGCAACTTCTTGTTATAGATACCTTATTCGGGTCTACTTTTAATGTATCCTCAAATAATTTTAGACCAATCTAAAATTATAGATCTAAGGATTAACATACGTGCTATGATTATAAACCTTAATTTCACATAAAGAATCAATCTAACTCCATTAAAAATAATGTCGAAACTAAGCATCAAACATGGTTCATAAACTTGCATAATCTCTAATTTTGTCTTTTTATTAAATTACTATATCCCAATTCATTACTAGAGGCATCAATCCTAGTTCAATTAACATTCAAGAAGGACATTAAAATGCTAAGAACATAATTTCTATGGATTTATTTCATGAAAATCTAATTACTTGTTCTTCAAGATTTCATAAAAATAGTCTTTTAGCATGCTCCTTAATTTTAGATTCTTGTTTCAATCCGATATTTAAAAATCACCGTGAGGTCTAAGATTACCACGGACTAATGATCTTCAAAAAGAAAGGAGAAGAAGAACGGTGGCGGCGGCACGACGGCGGCACAACGGCGAAGGAGGCTTCTTGCCGGCGGCGCTCTCTCCCTCTCTCTCGAATTCTTCTTCTTTTGTTCAAGAGTTCAAGGTTTTAATTCATGAACTTAAGGTTGTATATATAGGCAAACTCTAGGTTTAAGGTAATTCTAGAATCACCTAATTTAGGTAATTGCCAATCTATACATTTCCTTCTTTTGGATTGATCATGACTTCAAATTTTCCAATTTCAAGATCCTTTCCTTATGGTATAGCCAATTTTTCCTTCTCCAATTTATCTCTATTTTTGGTCATTTTTTATACCATTTTTAACTCTCAATCAATCAATTTATGCAATCAATCGGTCAATCAATCATGCAATCAATCAATTATTCAATCGAGCAATTCAATCAATCAATTAAGCATTCATTAAATCAATCAATAAAGCAATTAATTCAAGAATTAATTGATCAATTAGTAATTCATGAAATTCAAATTTATGGTTAAAAATTAAGACAAGCAAAATGTCTATTTTACCCCTTAAAAAGTCTCAGGTTCTAGTCCAAAATTCTGAGCCCTCAAACATCTCCTACCTTAAAATCTTCATCCGCTTAAATCCAAGTTGACTACATGAAAAAACAAAATGAAGTTGTTAGACCCAGTTGGTCTTAATCTTTATTTTGATTGATAAGTTAACAAATATGAGAATTAATTTAATGATTTTTCTATGTGAGAAAGTTAACAAATATGAGAATTAATTTAATGATTTTTCTATGTGAGAAAATGTAGAAAAATGTTCACGAAAGAACCGAGGCAAAAAAAAGGCAATGAAAAATGTGCTAAAATGAAGAAATAGCAAGCAAATAAAGAAAGAATAAAAAAATGTCCCAAGCAAATCCCTAAGTGGGACCACAGAGTTTCTCAATCAAAAAATGAAGAGAATAGTTCACAGGTGAACCAACGCAAAAAAAAAAACAACAAAGAAAACGAAGTTAAAATGAAGAAACGACAAACAAACGAAAAAATGTCAAATCAAGGGCCGACAAAGGCTGACGGCGAGGGCTGCGACCTCGCACCGCACTGCGCGCGGCCCATGCAGGGCTAGTCATGCAACAGTCATGGTTGTCGTGGGCTGCGTCGCAGGAGTTTTGGGAAGCCACTTTTCTGCCCATTTTTTGCATTCTTTCAAGGGGTCCCTTCTCTTATAAATACCTCCACTTCAAGAACACTCAAGACACCTCTCTCCATCTATTTTATGATCAATCTCAAATGTTAAAAAGCTCTCAAAAGATCATTTCAAAGTTCGAGCATTTTATTTCAAAGTTAGGCTGGAATAGAAAATCCTCATTGTAATAGTTAGCTATTTTCAAAGCATTAATTTCCTACTTTGCAAAAGGGTTACAGAGAAGTCTTGGATCCTTTCAAGAGGTTGATAAAGGTCTAAGCAAGGAGATTAACTAAAGGATTACCTATAATTTGAGTAAATTAGGAGTTAATCCATTGGGTTAATTTATAAAATTTAAGATTCACCTTTAAGAATCTTATTGGGAGATTAGGACCAAACATTTAGCTTGGAAGTGAAGTAGACTTTCCTTGAGGAGTGAAATTTGAACCACTATAATTGTTGTGTGTTCTTTAAATTGTTTTCTTTATTGCTTTACACTTAAAATCGCACACAAATCACAAAAAGATTTTTGTTTGCTTAAGTTTGTTTTAAACCTAATTCACCCCTCCCCTCTTAGGTTTACCTTAGTTGTATTTTAAATTGGTATCAGAGCAAGAACCTCAAAATAAGGCTAAAAACCTTGAGGTAGCTCCATGGGAACTAAGACAACTCCTTTTCATGAAGGAAATTCCACCACAAAGGCGACCACTCTTTTGTAGAACTGATTGTAGTGGTTGGAAGGACCAGATGAAAACATTTCTTATCTCAATTGAGTATGATTTGTGGAGTATAGTTGAGGAAGGTCCTATACCTATTACTATCACAAATCAAGATGGAACCACAAGAGATAAAACAAGTAGTGAGCTCACGGGTGAAAATAAGAAAAATCTCTCTTTGAATGCTAAAGCACTCAATGTTCTATACAATGCTTTGAAAATTCAAGAGTCTAGTAGCATCAAATGTTGTAAAAATGCTCACACCTTATGACTTAAGCTAGAAGAATACCATGAAGGAAGTGCCAGTATCAAAGAGGAAAGGAAGTCCATACTTGTCTCTCAATACGAAGCCTTTAAGATGGAGTCTAATGAAACTATAGATGGGATGTTTTGTAGATTCAATGGGCTTGTAAAAGACCTTGAGGATCTTGGTAAAACATACCCTCTAAATGAAATAAATCACAAGATTCTTCATGATCTTTCTACAGACTACAATACTAGAGCTTTAGTCATTGAAATTTCAAAGAATTTAAAGACTCTATCTCTTCAAGAGCTTATGTTAATGCTCAAAATTGAAGAGATATGATGTCATAATGAAGTTGGCTCTAAAAGGAAAAATCTTTCTTTCAAATCTTCAAAAATTGAGAGTGAAGATGAAGATGAAGTAAGTGAAGAGGAGTTATCCCTTGATAATATAAACCTCTTAGCTAAAAATTTCAAAAGATTTTTTTTAAAAAAAACAATTTTCAAAAAGGAAAAACTTTTGATAAAAAGAAGAATGGTCCTAGATGCTATAAATGTCAACAAGTTGGTCATTTCATGAATGAATGTCCAAAGAAGAAGAAAGAATTTCAAAAGAAGAAATGTAAGAAACCTATATTAATGGGCGAAACATGGGATAAAGCCAATTCCGAAGGTGAAGCTTCAAGTGATGAAGAAGAAGCACAAATGTGCTTCATGGGTCTTAATGAATAGGTTAGTATCCATAATCTCTTTTTTAGTGATAATGAATATCTTGATGTTGAAAATGAGTTAAGCATGAAAAAATGTGATCTTATTGCTTATGTGCAAACTCTTACTTGAATCTAGATAAATGTACTAAGCTTTGCATGAACTTGAAAAGAAAAAATAAAAACTTGTTTAATCTTGTTGAAGAAAAGAAAGTAGAAAATGAAAAGTTGAAAATAAAACTTCAAAATGTTCAACTTGAGAAAAATGCTTTTCATAGAAATGTAAAGATTGAGCATATTGCCTTGAATAAGAGAATCAATGAATTAAGTGAAACTATAAGCAAGTTCACTAAGGGTAAAAATAGCTTAGATATGATACTTAGTTCTAAAAGATCATATAATGATAAAGTGGACTAGGTTATCACACTTATGTACAAGCATCCACTAGTTCCTCTACTTTGAATGTTAACAAGTATGCTTCTTCTAAGAATTGGATTCCTTCTTTAAAAAATGCTCATCTTTCTTGTCATTATTATGGTACTTTTGGTCATGTTTCACCTAAATGTCATGCTAGAAAATTGGCGCTTATTGGTAGAAAGAAATGGATAATCAAAACTAACTCTCAATTATCCAAAATCAAAAGGGGACCAATTAGATTTCTTTCTTCTCTTATAGGTGCATGATACACCTTAAAGCTATCCAAGTGGTACATGGATAGTGGGTGTTCAAGACACATGAACGGAGATAAATCACTTATAATAATGTCAAGAAAAAGAGAGGACATGTAACGTTTGGTAACAACAAACAAGGAAAAATAATCGATATAGGTAACATTTCTTCCAAATGGCATAACTTGTTTGAAAATGTGTTGCTTATTGATAACTTCAAATTTAATTTTTTAAGTGTTAGTCAAATTTGTGAAAAAAGTCTTAGTGTTCACTTCAAAAATGATACTTGCTATGTGGTAAATCATTCTTTAAATGATAAAGTAATTTGTAGTGCAAGTAAAAATGGTAATGTATACATTTTGGATATAAAGACTTTACTTGAACAAAGTGATCATTGCTTAACTATTACTTGTAATGATAGTTGGATATGACATAGAAGGTTAGCTCATGTTAGCATGGACCACTTGCATGAAATTTCAAAGAAAGAATTAGTAAGAAGTTTGCCTAAATTAAAGTTTGAAAAAGAAAAATTATGTGATGCATACCAATTTGGTAAACATAAGAACTCTTCTTTTAAAACTAAAAATTATGTTAGTACTACAAAGCCTTTAGAATTAATTCATATGAATTTATTTGATCCTACTCAACATGCTAGTTTAGATGGTAAAAAATATGCATATGTACTTGTTGATGATTATTCTAAATACACTTGGGTAATATTTTTGACATATAAGCATGAAACATTTCATGAATTTGAAAATTGGGCAAAAAAAGTTCAAAATGAGTTTAATTTGAATATTATTAAATTAAGAAGTGATAATGGAACGAAATTTGTTAATGCAAATTTTATAGATTTTTGCAATTCTTTTGGAATCACTCACAACTTTTCGATTGTTAGAACTCCTCAACAAAATGGGGTAGTAGAAAGAAAAAACTAGGACTTTACATGAAATGGCTTGAATAATGCTTTGTGAAATAATTTGTCAAAATATTTTTGGGCCGAATCGATTAATACTTCTTGTTATGTAATGAATAGAGTTCTTTTAAGACCAATTTTGAAAAAGACTCCATTTGAACTTATATTTGGAAGAACTCCCAACATTGAATACTTCAAAAAAATTTTGTGCAAATGTTTCATTTTGAAAACAAGTGAGCACCTTGAAAATTTTGATAGTAAATTCAATGAATGAATTTTTCTAGGATATTCTTCAAATAGGAAAGCATATAGAGTTTTCAATAAAAATACTTTGAACGTTGAAGAAACATGCAAGTTGAATTTGATGAAACTTTTGTTTCCAAAAATCAAAATGAAGATGATGAACTTATTGATACTTTGCCAAATAATTTTTAAAAAAGTGCTTCAATTAAAGATGAAGTTGCATCTACTTCTACTTCTAACCCACTTCCTATTTCAAAAAAGTTTATTAGAAATCATCCTCAAGATTTAATCATTAGGAATCCTTCTAATGGGGTTAAAACTAGAAATAGAGTGTTTGAAAATAATGTTCATGAAAACAAAGATTTTAAAAACAATGTTGTTTTTCTTTCAAAAATTGAGCCGAAAAATATAAAAGAAGCTTTACTTGATGAAAATTAGATTTTGGCTATACAAGATGAAGTAGCCCAATTTGAAAGAAACAAAGTTTAGAATTTTATTGAAAGACCAAAAAATCACTCTATAATTGGCACTAAGTGAATTTTTAGAAACAAGTTAAATGAACTAGTTGAAGTAACTAGAAACAATGCTAAATTAGTTGTACAGGGTTATAGACAAGAAGAAGGAATTGATTATGATGAAACATTTGCTCCCTTTGCTAGATTTGAATATATAAGAATGTTATTTACTTTTGCATGCTTTAAAGTTTGAAATTGTATCAAATGAATGTTAAAAGTGCATTTTCAAATGGTTTCTTACATGAAGAAGTTTATGTGAAACAATATCCCGATTTTGAAAATGTTAAATTTTCAATTCATGTGTATAAACTTGTTAAAGCATTATATGGTTTGAAACAAGCTCCTGGAGCTTAGTATGAAAGATTGACATCCTACTTGCTAGCTAATAATTTTAAAAGAGGCCAACTGGACACCATTTTGTTTACTAAAGTTGATGAGCATAGCAATTTGCTCATTGTTCAAATATATGTTGATGGAATTATCTTTGGTGCCACTAAGCATAAGTTATGTGATGAATTTGCTAATATTATGCATAGTGAATTTGAATGAGCATGATGGGTGAGTTAAATTTCTTTTTGAGATTTCAAATTAAGCAAACTTCCAAGGGTATTTTTATTTGTCAATCTAAATACACAAAGAAAATTTTAAAGAAATTTAACATGGAAGATTGTAAAGCTAATGCTACACCTATGTGCACTTCTTCTAAACTTGATAAAGAAGAAAATGGACAAAGTGTACATCAAAAATTGTTTAGAGGAATGATTGGTTGCTTGCTTTTCCTCACGGCTAGTAGGCCAGATATTATGCATGACGTATGTCTATGTGCTATATTTCAAATTGCACCTAAAGAATCTCATTTATGTGTCATTAAAAGAATTCTTAGGTAATTACAACACACTCTTGATTTTAGTTTGTAGTGTGCCAAGTGTAAAACATTTGATTTAACTGGCTTTATGAATGCAGATTTTGGAGGATGCTTAATTGATATTAAAGTATAAGTGGCACATGTCAATTACTTGATAATTGTCTTGTATCATTGTTCAGTAAGAAATAACCTAGTGTATCTTTGTCTACGGCCGAATCAGAATATTTAGCCGCTTCTTCATGTTGTCAACAAATTTTTTGGATGAAGCATACTTTACTTGATTTTGGATTGAACTTTGATTGTGTGTCCATTATGTGTGATAATACTAGTGCAATAAACATTTCAAAGAATACAATCCAACACTCAGGAACCAAGCATATTGATATTAAACATCATTTCATTAGAGACTTGGTTCAAAAAGAAGATAAAATTGGAATATATTTCAACTACGGATCAATTGGCCGATATTTTTTACAAAATCATGGGCAAAAGATCAATTTTCTTTCTTGAGAGCAAAACTAAATGCTCAACTCATACCTTTATAATGTGCCATTCTTTAGAGTTGTATTGATTTTTACTTGTATGCATTCTTTATGATTATGTATGCTAAGTCCTTTTTGTGATGTCAAAAAGGAAGAGAAATATAAATGAAATTATGGAATTGGGGATTATAAATTGAGGGGGAGAATTACTTAAACTTTACTTGTTGCTTTATTGTCATGAATTCCATATTTGTTTTGTCATCATCAAAAAGAAGGAGATTGTTAAACCCTGTTGGTCTTAATCTTTGTTTTAATTGATGAGTTAAAAAATAGAATAATTAATTTAATGATTTTTCTAAGTGAGAAAATGTAGAGAAATGTTCAAGAAGAACCAACGCAAAAAAAAGGCAATAAAAATGAGCTAAAACGAATAAACGGCAAGCAAATGAAGAAAGAATAAAAACATGTCCCAAGCACGTCCCTAAGTGGAACCCAAGGAGTTTCTCAGTCATAAAACGAAGAGAAGAGTTCACGGATGAACCAACACAAAAAACGGCGAAGAAACGGAGTTAAAACGAAGAAACGGCAAGTAAACGAAAAAATGTCAAATCAAGGACCAACAAAGGCTGACGGCGAGTCGCCCGAGCAGACGTTGCGCGTAGGCATAGCCCTGCGACGAGGGCTGCAATGGTCGCAGGCCTCGCGCCACGCACAAGGTCGCGGGCTGCGTCGCAGGAGCTTTGGGAATCCACTTTTTTGCCCCTTTTTTGCACTCTTTAAAGGGGTCTCTTCTCCTATAAATACCCTCACTTCAAGAACACTCAACACACCTCTCCCCATCTATTTTATGCTCAACTCAAGTGTTAAAAAGCTCTCAAAAGATCATTTCAAAGTTCTAACATTTTATTTCAAAGTTAGGCTAGAATAGAAAATTCTCATTGTAATAATTAGCTATTTTCATAGCATTAATTTTCTACTTTGTAAAAGGGTTAGAGGGAAGTCTTGGATTCTTTCAAGAGGTTGATAAGGGTCTAAGAAAGTTGATTAACTAAATGATTACCTATAGTTTGAGTAAAGTAGGAGGTAATCCCTTGGGTTAACTTGTAAGGTTTAAAATTCACCTTTAAGAATTTTATTGGGAGATTAGGACTAAGAATTTAGCTTGGAAATGGAGAAGACTTTCCTTGAGGAAGGAAAGTGGAACCACTATAATTATTGTGTATTCTTTAAATTATTTTCTTTATTGCTTTACACTGAAAATCACACACAAATCACAAAAAGATTTTTGTTTGCTTATGTTTGTTTTAAACCTAATTCACCACTCCCCTCTTAGGTTGACCTTAGTTGTATTTTCAGAAGTTCAACAAAATAATCCAAGCACCAACTGAAACAAAAACAAAACAAACCAAAAAAAGGAAGGGGGGGGGGGGGGGGGGGGTTTACAAAATTATCTAAAGAACTAAAGAAAAGAATGATGCATACGTGCTGAAAAGGCCCCTTAGCTCTTCTTCATTTATATTCTCTCCAAGATTGCCAATAAACAGTGTGTTGCAAGGAGGGTTATCTTTAGTGTTCTACAATAAAGAATACAAAATTTCCTCAAGGTTGGGAAACAGTATCCAAATGTACAAAAGAAAACAGTTTAGAGTAGCACCAAATCATAAAGGAATGCAAGAGATAAAGCTACATTGATATAACTTGCTTATATATTGTTTGATGAAAAATGATGTCTATTAAAGATGGCTTTTTGTGTCCAGAAAACACAACGAAAGACACGATCACAACAAAGGGACCACAAAAATGAAGTACAAAGCCAAGCCCAGGAGAAACTCTTCAATTGAGTTCAAAGTATACCAAACGCCAACCTTGAAACATTTTGCCCTTAAGAAAGAGCAAACACCATTCAACAAGACTTTTTGCCATCAGTGTGTATCTCCTAGCTTATTAGTTTAGCCATTTGTGTTTTGATTTTTTACGAATTACTTTTGTACAAAAACCACCACTCTTGTACTAAAACAATTTTCACAAGGTTTTCAAGTTGGTGAAGGGAATCTATACGGACATATTCAACCAAAAATCAAGAACTACAACAAAAAGTAGATTATAAAAAATTTTTAAAAAAAACTAAAAATAAAAATAAAACGAAAAATCGAGAATCTTACAAACAAAACCAAATCACGACCCACTCTCCTCCAATTCCCCATCTGATCGGCTTATAATTTTCTCTTTGAAGGAAAACCCACCACAAATTCATCGTCATAAATCTATTAATCTAACTATAGAGTCAATAAAGCCTGTGCGGAAGTATTGTTTATTTAAGAGAACAATGGTCTACCTAGTACACATCACTTTTCATCAAACAATACATAAGCAGGTTATATAAACAGAATTGCAATTCAAAAACTTGTAACGATTTTTCATTCAGGCATTTTCTCAAATACCAGACATACATAAAAGCATTAACATTGAACGAGTTGAAAACGCATTCATAATGAAAAGTAATCCAAACCAAATTTAGAACACATAGAAAACACATTTCCCAACATTACATACCCATGGATAGCGATAATAATTACCAATCCTTTTACCCTCTAGAAGATTCACCGCAGGAGCCGACAATAAGTTGAACCGGTTAAAGAAACCAAAACCGACAGAAGTACGAAGCAATTCACCGCCGCTCCTTGATTCAATTAACTCTGTTGATTGGGGTTTCGGTGTTAATTTCGCCCAATTGGGATCTGAAGCCACCGAAACCCTAAAGTCTCATTTAGGTGATGACTCAAATGAATCGTGGCAATTTCAGCTCAAGCCCCTACTGGAAGAAGCAGATGATAGCGATTGTCCCATTGATTTGGGATTGGATGATTAAATGTCATTCGAGGAAGATGGGAAGGAGACACTACTACAAAATGGACTTTCTACGGCGGTGCTTTAACAGCGGAAAGACCAAAACCACCATTAAAAAGAAAGTACGGACTTTCTACGGCGGTTAGAAATAAACCGCCGTAGAAAGTCACCTTTCTACGGCGGTTTTTGATAATCGCCGTAGAAAGTCACCTTTCTAAGGCGGTTTTCTAAAACCGCCGTGAAAAGGGGACTTTTTACGGCGGTTTTATTTCTAACTGCCGTAGAAAGTTCCCTACTTTCTACGGCGGTTTTCAAAAATCGCCGTAAAAAGGGGACTTTCTACGGCGGTTTTATTTCTAACCGCCATAGAAAGTCCCTTTCCAGACGGTTGTATTTCTAACCGCCATATAATTAATAAATATGATGAATTTTACTATAAAAATTGATAAATAGTAAAATACATATTCATTATTAAATTTAAAAAATTTGGGGGTTAATTTACAAAAATAGAAAAACTAGAAATTAATAGGAATAGAGGAACGGGCGGGAATTCACAATTACGGGCTTTCTACGGCGGATTTTTTAAAACCGCAGTAGAAATGGACTTTCTACGGCGGTTGTAATTAAAACCGCCATAGAAAGTAACTTTCTATTAAAACCGCCATAGAAAGTTACTTTCTATGGCGGTTTTAATAAAAACTGCCATAGAAACTTGATTTTGTTTGAATTTTAAGGGTTTCCCTTTGTTTCCATCTCCAGCCAGCCGCGGCTTCCCCCTGTTTCCATCTCCAGCAAACCGAAGCGCTCTCTCGTTGCCCACGCCCATCCTATCTCCGTCGGTTTTTTCTCTTGTCTTCCCCCGAAGTCGTTCTTCTGGCAGCGTTGATAACAAGATCCGCTATCACCCAACTTCGGACATGGTTTCTTAATCGGCCATCACCTATCACTTGGAGTTAATCCCCCATCATAATTTCACCACAATCGGTCCTTGTTGTGGGTTCAAATCATAAAAAAGGTAATATAGAATAGTTTCAACTTTATTTAAGCTTTACAAATTTTATTGTTACTTGATTATTGTGATTGGCCTAGGGTTTATTATTAGTGTTAAATTCGGGTTTGGTGAGATGATGAATGATTAAATTCAGGTTTGATTAGTGTTATATCGGTGATTATTGTATTGTTCTTGCTGTTAATGATTAAATTAATTAGAATTTGATGGATGCCCGCAAAAATTTTGTGAAGTTTAGTGGTTGTTCGGTTTATTAGCATGGAAATTTTTGATATATATTTTGAATAAAGTTGAAATATATATATATATATATATATATCAAAACCTTTCTAAGGCTGTTCCTGCTGTTTTTGATATATATTTTTTGAATGTAGAGAAAAAAATGAAATATTAAATTTTTTTTTACAAATTTGGTACTTTCTACGGCGGTTATCTTCAAAACCGCCGTAGAAAGTCAACTTTCTACGGCGGTTCGCTTAGGAACTGCCGTAGAAAGTAGACATTCTACGGCATTTTTTTTTGAAAACCCCCATAGAAAGCCAACTTTCTACGGCCGTAGAAAGTTGGCTTTCTACGGCGGTTTTGAAAAAAACCGCCGTAGAAAGTCCGTAAACTTTCTACGGCTGCCGGATAAATGGCGGTTCAAAAATGCCGAAAACCGCTATTAAAAGCCCTAAAAAACTGCCATTAAAAGTCATTTTTGTAGTAGTGAGACTAAGGGGGATTTAGATAGGCCGCGTGATATGGGGTTTGGCGATTAAGTTTATCTGATGAAAATCGGAAGGAGACTAAGCGAGCCCTAGAATTTGGTGACCCAGCTGATACTGGAATGCATGGGAATATAGGAAGGTTGGAGAAGACAAGAAATGGACGATTGAAGAGGAAGTGCTATAAGACAAGACGTGGAAGGGGACTTTGAAAACACGGATTTTTTCCCCAATATTCATTTTGACCACATATAAATACGAAAATACTCAAAAAAAAAAAGTAAAATTCCCAAACTATATAATACAAATTGGGGAGATTCGTTTTCATCTCCCCAATTTGTTTTCGTCAAAATATTTATAAAAAAAATTTCTTTAAGTGAATTAGTTTCTTTACAGAATTTATTTTTATTTTATTTTTTAAAAAATATTTTGAAGAAATGAAATCAGTGAATCATTTCTTAATAAAATTTATTTTATTTTAAAAATATACTAAAAATAACACTGAATTCGTTTTCTCCTGAAAACGAATTTACTGAATTTGATTTCTGGAAACGAATTAACTGAATTTGTATTTCAGAATAATCTTAAGATTAAATGAAATAATTACATCGCAATTTGCCAAATTTCTACATTCAAATATGTAATCTTATTATGTAAACATAAGTTCTTGTTTTATATAATTCATTTTAAATTACTTATTTTCACAAAAATGTATGAATTATCGAGAACTTATCTTTATTCCCTATGCATGTTCATTTAAACTAAAAACAATTAAAAATGGAAACATTAATATCGGTACAATGTAATAGCTTTTTGGGAGAATCGAATTTATTAGTCTCGTTTTTTAACGGAATTAATTATTTTTAAAACATAAATGCGTGACTAAATTTTCAAAGATAAATGAATTCCCCAAATTCTTTCTTACGGAGATTTTATGTATTTCCAAAAAAGCCATAACTCACTTCTTCTAAAATTTTATTAAATTACAAATTAAATTTTCATTTATATTACGTTTTGCCTATTTTTCATAAAAACTGAAAAATGAATTGTGGGGGTCCGTTTCAAATCACCATAATTCATTTTGACATTTTATAATATTTACTTTTAAAAATGTATAGGAGAAAATGAATTCAGTGTTATTTTTAGTATATTTTTAGAATAAAAAAAAATTTATTAAGAAATGATTCACTAATTTCATTTCTTCAAAATATTTTTTAAAAAATAAAAAATAAATAAATTTGTAAAGAAACAAATTCATTGAATTCGTTTCCTTAAGGAAATGAATTCATTTCTTTAAAGAAAAATTTTTTAATTTTATTTTTTTTATAAATATTTTGAAGAAAACGATTTGGGGAGATTCTTTTCATCTGAAAACGAATCTCCCCAATTCGTTTTCTATATTTTGGGAATTTTACTTTTTTTTTTTTGAATATTTTTGTTTTTGTATGTGGCCAAAATGAATATTGAGGGAAATAAACCTTGAAAATAGGACAAAGAAAAGGAAAAAATAAAAGAATTAAAAGAGTTGGAAACAGCAAAAAAAAAAAAAACAAAAAATTATAAAAAAAAAACTGAAAAAAATGTCAATTAACATTTACTCTTTCCCTTTCCAAACAAGGGATCATTATGTGATTCTCACACAAAATGAAAGTGACAGACTGATTTTCTTCTTTTATCCTTATTTATGTTTTCTTGTTTAATTACATTTTAAATAGAAGAGTAATGATAGACAACTTAACTAATTCCTTCTACTTTCTTATATAGCAAGTAAGGTGTCATGCATTCATTAGTCAATAATATATTATTAATAATTATTTTATAAAAGTGTAGTCAATGAATGCATGACACCTCACTTGATATAAGAAAGTTGAGAAAATAAGTTGAGTTGTGTATTATTACTCTAAATGAAAATATGCGCAATATATGTGTATTTAAAATAACATTGTAATTATATCATTAAATGAAATCAATTAAATAAGAGTAATATTGAAATTTTAAAAAAAAGTTATATTAAAATGCGTAAAGACTTATTTGGAAAAAAAAAAATTCAATAATGACCACTCATTTGGATAGAAACGGATGGAGTAGTCACTAAAGACCTTTTTAATAAAGAAGCAATATTTCCTTTTAAAGTGAGAAAAAATTAGTATTTCTTTTTTTTTTTTTTAATCAGTATTGGTCAATGTTTTATACCTATTATTTCTTGCACCGCCCACTCCCCACTAGTACATATATGCAGCAAACACAAAGATAAAAAGATAAGAAAGGGAAAAAGCAACATCCGAAATAAAAAGAAAAGACAGGAAATAGAGAAATGGAAGAGAGAAAGAAATAAAAAAGTGAATTGAAAGTTGAGGGAGAGAAATAGAAGGCTAGAATTGCAGCTTGAAACCGTAGGGAAGAAAGGAGGATTGGAACCGAAGCTGGAATCAGGAAGGCTTAGCCAAGAAGGAGAAAGGGAGGAAGAAGAAGCAAGGAGGAGAAGGAAGAAAGGAAGAAATAAGAAAAAAATCTGAAAAGTGGAATTTCGTTCTTGAATCTTGATTCTAATCGGGTGGATAGGATCTTAGCAATCACAGGAACACGACGGTAAGCTTAAATCTGTTACAATAGCGTTAGAATTCAGAATTTTAGTGCATATAAATTTAAACTATAAAATTCTAAGTTTTCTTGAATTTTAATTTTAATCTTAGATTTTAGAAGTTATATAGATGTTATGGAATGTTAGGAATGTTCTATATATGTTATAGGAATGATTTTGGGCATAAGAAATTAAAGAAAAACATGTTTTAATGTTGTTTTAATTGAAACCCGGAGGTGAAGTTTTGAAAAATTGAAAACCATGAAGAAAATTGGTTATAACTGCTATTAGACCAGTTATAACATCTATTAGACCAATTATAACCGATCTTCACTTTTGAAGGTTAGAGAAAATTGGTTATAACTGATCTTCCAAGCTGAAAATTCCGAAGTGCAGTTATTACCACTATCTGAGTGGGAAAAATCGCTCTTTGGAGCTGAAGGGATTTTTGCATCGGTTTTTGCCGCTATTTGAGCTAGTAAAAACGCTCTTAGAAGCTGAAGAGCAGGCAAAACCGATCTAACTTTGAAAAATGAATTTTTGAACATTTCTATTTCCTTTGGTTATTTCTTTGCGATTCCCTTTCAAATCTTTTATAATCTAAATATTTTACCAACTATTTAAAGGCCCTTAACTTATATTTTCCTTAAGTTAGTAATTAATATATTCCTTGTCGATTTATTTGTTTATTTCCAAAATATAGGTTACTTAGATAGCCTTTAGAATACGCAAGAAGTTTAAGAATCATATAATATAATTAGGTAGAAATAAATACTGAAATTCTAGAACGTGAAATATATGCAAATCAAATAGATAAATCGTGAACTAGTATCTACGGACCGAGGTGAGTATTCTCACTAAAGGGGTTAATTGATTTAAAGAGTAATGAAGCAAGTTAACATGCTATATTTATGTTAATGTTATGTTTATAGTGAAATTCATGTGCTATAAGTGATAAGTATCATTATGACATTTATATGTAAAAGGGCAATGTTTATATATGTGTCATGTTTACGTAATTGTTTTCAAATACTGAGTTACATGTATAAGTGAAATACATGTTCATAATTTCCATATAAATGTAACTTGTCATGTACTCCTATTTAAGTGTCAAGCATGAAATGTTATGTCCCGTGCACCCCTGTATGTGCATCATGTTGTATGCTACTTGCGAGTCATATTTGGTATCCCCAAAGCCTGTTTAGTTGTTGAAATCGAGCATGTCGGCGTTGGCCTTGAGTGATGGACTCAATGATTGAAGAGGTCATGTTCGGTATTATCTCGAGATATGCCACCCTGTCATTTGTACCCCTGTATGTGAACTAGTTCATTAGCATAGTTGACGAGGTGACACACCGTGTATTGTGTCACCGACCAAAGAATTTCAGCACAAGTAAAGTATAATCAGTAATGCTTAACAAAAGGTCACATAGATCCTCGATATAGCTTGCCGGTTATGCTCTTTTATCCTTCATGTGTCCCCCCTTGCTTGCATAGGAAATTCTTGTTATGTGATGGTAATTGTTTACTTGGTAATTAGTTTAATAGTGCGACCTCACTGAATATAGAACCTCACCCCTTAGACGTTTTGCATGGTACATGAATTAAGGGTGATATCGTGTGAAAGAGCGTCAGAAGTATTGCCGTAAGGCGAGAATTTTGTAATAGTTATAGAACTACACTTGTACAGTTTATATTAGTGAAATGAAATATATCCTATTCTCATTTAGTGTACAAATTTATTATAATTAGTTGATGCTCTGTGTATCGTGAATGAGTTTTGGTGCGAACCAGGCATGCATCTCGGTCGCGACTCCCGCATGAAATAGGGAGGTCGAGCCTAGGGGTGTCACAAAAACCCATCGTGTCGGTCAAGTTTGGAGTCAAAATACCCACACAGATCGGTAAAAACCTAACAATCATCAGTACCGACCAAATCCATACCGATCGCCCTCACAGTTCGAAGCAAATATGCCCGCTGACCATTGAAATTTGAACTTGAAATCACATAAATGACAAACTCATCGGAGAGTGAGGCTAAGGAGGAGGTGGATGCAGTGAGAGAAAGGTGATGGAAATAGTGAAAGAGAGGGGTGAAAAAGACGAAGAGAGAGAGAATGAGAATAAGCGTACGAGAAGGAGAGGAGAGCAAGAGGGAAGGGTTTTAGGGTTAAAACGAGATAGATATTAAGAAAAAAAAATTTTAAAAAGTAAAATGACAAAATCACCCCTCTGACTGTTAGTCATAACGGAAATTTCTAACTTTACACATTTCGGAAAACCATAGGGGTCATTTGGAACTTTTTAAACCATATGAGGGTTATCTGGAAGTTTCCCAAACCACAGAGGGGTTATGCATAGTTAACCCTAAAAATAATTAATATCTGAAAATTTCTTCTTTAAAACCTTAAGGATATAAAACCAAAATATGAAAATTTTCTATCCATGAAGGTTAAATTATATGAAAATTTTGACAGAGTTCCCTATGTATTTCAAAGATGCTCACCTGCAAACAAAAAAGTTTTATAGCCCAATGAATGTATAACATTTTAAGAACTAACCATTACCAAATCATATCAACCTTAATTGCAATACGACTCATAATAGTTATCCAATACTAGATTATTTAATCAAAAGAAAATGAAATCATTCATCAACTAAAGAAATTAAAGAAACCCCAAAATAAAGACATAATAGAAAAATATCTCAAGCACTCAAAGGTCCAACCAAAATAAACGAAATAAAATTATCCAAAACAAAGATCCAATACAAGGATCAATGCAAGTACTGTGCAAGGCATGAAATTCTCAAAGAACATAAAACCTCAAAGTAACCCATCTCTTTGAGCTCTCCGGATCGCTCTCCTATCTTTTAATATCTGCCTCATAGCCTCGAGTTCAGCATCACACTGCATTTGCACTCCTTTTGAGACCACGGTAAGTTCATCCTCAAGATCTTCTTGTTTATCTAACATTACTACCACTCTTGCTTCCAACATGTCAAACCGGGTATGAAATTTACCCAACTATGCATCCATGGCAGCAAAATGCTCACTCATGGCAGCCATGATAACCTCATTCCCTGATTGAGATGAATTACCTCTTTCTCTCTTATGATTCTCAGCTTGACTTCTAGTACGAGATCTTTTTCCATAGACCTATGATCGGCACCTTTTAGTTAGTTTATTTTGGCACTTTTATTGGCAGTTCTCATGGCCATATGCCTAAGTTTTGTATGAATAAGTGCAGTTTAGAGATCAATCAATGGAGCAAAGAATAAGTGCAAAAGCTGCAAAAAAGAAGAGAATTTGTTCTGGGCAATCAAGCAGTGCGTTGAGGAAACATTGGGTGTCTATTTGGACACTTAAGAACTGCAAAGGCGGGAGAATAAAGAGAAGCTCGTGACCCTGAAGTAATTGGGCTTGTTCCAGTGCAAGGAAGAACCCCACAGCAAAAAGGAATTGGAAAAGGATCCAATTACCATTCTCAGCTGGATTAAAAGAAGGAAGTTTCAAATTACCCAATTGAAGAAACTTCCGATGCAAGAAAGGGAAAATAAATTTGGTTCCCAATTAGAAAGTTGATTGACAGATACTCCTTAATTAATTATGAGATAGCTTTTTTTTTTCATCTTTAATTATGATTGCCTATATATATGGATGTGCGATGCAAGAAAGGAAAGCAACTCTATGCTTAGGTTTTTACGCTTTATTTCTATTCTTAGAGATATTTTCAGTACAATTGGTTTTACTTGCTGTTTTGAGTTTCCGACTGCCAAGGCTACCGTTTGGCCGAGCAGGAGGCAGTCGACGATCGTAATAAAGAAATCCTTCTTTTTCGTTATTCAATGGCTTTCTTTACAAGTAATTGTTTTGTGTTTAAGGCCATGAGTAGCTAATCGTATTATTCTAGTATTATGTGAGAAACCGTAATCCATGCATATATGAAACTTTGATATGAAATTGGTCTAATTGCTATGTTCTTAATCTAGCCTGTGTGCGAATATAATTGCTAGGACTTTATTAAGTCTGATCAATTTAATCTAGTAAAGTCAATAAGTGACAAACTACCATCCAAGGTAGTGCAGGGTAGTTAGGTGGTAATTCTTAGAGGTTACGGCTGATAGGAATTAGTAGAATTAGGTTCCCTTAATTCTTAATGCTTCTCACCGGACTGAACAAAGTGCAGAGGGAACCCACTGCTTTGGTAAGTTGCAGGTTAGTTGGAAGGTAATCCTTGCAGAGGGGGTCCATGGAGGATTGCCTGGTAACTTAAAGGGGAATTCGGTATGCAGAGAGAGCCAACGGTACCTATAACTAACCGACTTAAGGTAATTAGAGAACTAAAAGTGTTAATGATTATATGCATGTGATGAAGGTGGATTACATAATACTAGAATATTTCTCTCTATTAATACATTCTTTGCTCGTAAGTTTACTTTAATTTTTCGATAATTAGCGACAATCAAAGGTCTCAATCGAGGCACAAAGGTGATTGCTAGTCAACAACTGGTTACAATAACATTAATTGGGAAATTGAGTTTAATTTTTCATCCCCGTGGATCGATCATGTTACTGTTGTGCTATAGTTTACGAGCATATTTGTTATAGGTATAAAGCAATACTTTTATTACATTTTGGTGACCCTTCGACAAGGTCCATCAACCCATGTCCCATTTATAAAGCTCATTCTTTTCTTAGTAAAGTACTAAAAGTCATACCGAAGTGAATAAACAGAATTCTGATCTGGCTCACTGAAAAGAACATTATTAACCTTAAAGATCTGAGTCAAATAATGCCCAAAAACTAAATACCTACTAACTTTAAACTCAGCCAAATATCCCATGAACATGCTTCCAAAATCAATCAAAACATGCTCAGCCATCACGTAAAACAAAGTAATCTTAGAAATGTTTGGCTCAGAGGAATGACCGACAGTAAGCACAAAAGTGTGACAAGTGATCTCATAAAGCAATTTAAAAACATGGTCCAAATGCCCTGAATTATAATCAACCGCATCTGCAACTCTCTTAAAATACTTCTTACTCAAATCCAACAATGACAGTGGAAAATCAGAAGGCTAATGATTCACATAATAAATCTTATATCTAGCATAAATAGTAGAATCATCTGTACTAGGACAATTCTAGGCCTTATAAATCATGCTTGCATTCACAGTAAATTGAGTTCCATTAACTCTAGAATAAAACAACCCTTTATCATCAATCCTAAAATTTTCTTAGTAATCTCTCACATCTTCCTTATATATTAGCTCAACCACATTCAATAAAGGCATAAAACCTTGAAACTCAAAATAATCCAATACATCATCAATATTCACAGTCAGTTGACTATCCAAATCAAGAGCATAGCAATCTGAAAGCTTACATTTCTGCATTAATGTGTATAAGCTTTGAGCCTCATAATCTAGAAATTTAGGAAATGATTGTGATGTCGAGCTCTTCATCCTACTCTTCTTGAAAGTAGTCTTCTTTGTAAGATTTGGTTTCTTTGGAGCCATGGAAATTTAACAAAGATAGAGGAAAAAGAAAATTTTGAAATCCAACACAAATGTTGTTTGGATTCAACCCAAGCTAAAAGTCACTAAAGGAGACCCTAAGGAATCCAAGGGAATCAAAAACCAACTTCAAAACAATTCTCAAAACTGGCAAAAACCAAGCCAAATTTCTGTTTTAACTCAAAATTAAGAATTGGAATTGAAGTGAAATAAATGAAAAGCTAGAGTAACAAAATGAAATCTCACACCCTAAGGGAGCTTTTTAAATAGGAATCCAAACACAAAACTCAAAATTCAACCCTAAACTGGCAATTTATTAGTTTGCACTTTGAAAAGAAAAACCTAAATTCAAGAGAGGATACTGATGTTTTAGAGGAAAATGGTTGGATGAAATTGTTCTTCTGATGTCTAGGAACCTATCAAAAATTGAAAGGATTAAACAACGAATTGAAAGATTTCGAAAGCTAGGGTTTAAGTTTTTTGTTTGGAGAAGAAAAGGGAAAAGCTTTGGGTGAAGCAAGAAAAATGTCGCAAAGAAGAAGAAAAGTTTTATTACCTTTCTGGCGTTGAGCAGCTTTAACCGACGGGGCAACGGGTGTAGCCGATTCATATTTAAAGAAATTGGTTTTTAGCCCAAGAAATTCGGCTATTACCGATTCAACCCCAAAATTTTTCTAAAAACTTCAAATTCATTTATTCTCATTTAAAAGGGATATTTCCTCGATTTCACCTAAATATCTAGGCCCTATTTTAATATAAAAATCTAAGTAAAACACCAAGAGTTAATTAAACAAGATTATAAGACTAAATTTTTTATTTTCTTTTCTAACTTATTTTCTTTTCAAACATATACTCTTATTGAAAATGAAATTTTATTGGTAAAAATGTTTTAGTATTCATAAGTATTTTTTAATAATTCCATATCTTTTAAAATTTTAAATTAATGGTCAAGATTGACTTAAAAATTAAACTTTACTTATTTCCAAATTTAAATAAAACTAACAAAGAATTTCAAGGACGAATTTCCTAAGGGGAAAGGATGTGAGACCCTATAATTTTGACCCTAAGAATATTAACTCTTAAATTTTTTATTTCCTAATAAAAGTATTTATTAAGACTCGATTATGTGTAATTATAAAACTATATGGTTTACTTAAGAATTTTAATTATAAAAGTTTTTTATTCAAATTGTGATGTTTAATTTTTAATTCAAGTTATGATGTTAAGTTAAGTTTAGGATTATATTTAAAATAAATTGAAATAGATATATTAATTTAATTCTGAAAAATATGGAATAAAATTAAGAAAATTGGAAAATAGGTGAAAAATAGGAAAAAGTTGAAGAGAGGTAATAACCTATATTTGAGCAGATATAACCGATTGAAACCGCCTTTAAAATGTGAAGAAAATTTCTCACCGCCTTGAATAGCGCTTATAACCTAACATCGACCAGGTATTGCCGGACTTTGCCAGGCTAACTAAAGTCAGAGCAGTTGTTGCCTCACTTTGATTGGTTAAATCGGCACGTGGAGATGAAAAAATATATATATATCTTCTTCAAGTTCCAAAGTCGAGCTACGACCCTAAGGGTCTATTGTCCTACTATTTTTTCAGGTAAGGAAGTCTTAAAGACATCCTAAACATTCCTTGATCGATTGTAATCACAGAGGAGGAGAAGCAAGCAGGAGAGGGTAGAGAGAAAAGAGAAAATAAGAAAGAATGGAAAATAGAAAAGAAATTTATAAAGAAGGGATTTGAAGCTGGAATATTGTTTTCAATCCATTGGAACATACCTTAGCAACTTCAAGAACCCAACGGTAGACTTAAACTGCTTACGAGAATGTTAGAATTCAGATTTATGATGTATAGAAGTTAAAATGATAAAAGTTTGAGTACTCTTGAAGATTAATTCGTATCTTTGATTTTAAACGTTGTAAAGATGTTATGAATTGTTAGAAATGTTGTATATACACTGTAGGAATGATTTTAATAAATAAAAAAAAAACCAACAAAAAACATGCTTCAAAGCTATTTTGATTTAAACCCCAAAGTCAGAAGTTTTGGAAAGTAAAATTTTACATGAACAGTTATAACCGATCGAATGGCGGGAATAACCGATATTCTTGGCTCAAGAAAATTGGTAATTACCAGATTTTGAAAGGTTATACGCACTGTTTAAAAAATAGAACAAAATTGGATCGGTTATTTCCAAAGTGTGTTGCGGTTATAACTGATTTTCTTGACGAAGCTTCAAGAAAATCGGCTACAACCGATAAAGGTGAGATTAAAACCGATATTTAGTTTTTGAGTAATTCCAGCACCGATTTTTACCGATTAAATTTTGGGAAAATAGGTTTTCAGGTCTGGAACAATTTTCTGGTATGGAACATGGGTTTATCATTTACTATCTCTCCTTTTGTGGGTAAAACTAATATCATGTCTTGAAAATGGATTTTTAAGAACTCAACCTAAACCGTTTTGATTTCTTTTCTAATTTTAAACACTTTAATTAATGATTAAGTAAAGAATCATTAAACAACTGTTAATTTTATAGATTATTACTAAATTTTTATTGAAACCTTGTTTTGCTATAATTAGGAATAAATTCCTAAATTCTTATAACTATCTTAATATTTTAAAATGTTTTTTTTTAAGAAAGTAATTATTCTAGATTAATTCGGTAATTGAGAAAAAGTCTAGATAGGTAAATAAGGATATTTAGAAGTCTAAATTCCAAGAATAATATTATTTCTAAAATAAAGTCTTAATCTTGAGACTTGAATTAAATGCAGAACGTTCGAATAGTAGTAAGCTAGCATCTACCTACTGATGTGAGTTTATCACTAAAAATGGATACCATACAATTAATAATTTAATCTGCATTGAAATGATTGTGATGACATTATTTATACGTTTCTGAAAATTGTCTAAAATGCTTTTAATCCGAAATGACTAGTTGTGTTTATGTACCGGCTGGAATGCATATATATATTTGCTATGGTTTAGATGTGCTTTCTTTGTGCATTGGAACTTTTAGCTGTGCGTAGTTGAGTCTATATACTTTGTTTGGTCCGAGCTGATTCCATGAGCCGGTATGGACCTGATTGTCTAAAACAGCACCGTTCATGATCTCGAGATCATTACCGAACCAATGGGTCCCATAATGAATGAATGAATGAAAGGGCACGGTTGACAAAATGAATGAATGAATATCTTAATGAACACCAAGGTGAGTTGGCCAGTTCGTTTATCGTTCATATAGAACTTTAACAACTGCCATTCATCCTCGTTTACATGTCTATGATTACTAAATTGGAGTTATGAATGCTATGTGGTAGGATTGATTGGATTGTAGGCATGGGTAGTTATGTAACTCGGAAAATATTTGCGAAAATGGTGTATTGTCACTGGGCAATGGCTCATTCCTATTTTGTTTTCTGTTTTTTCAAATATAATTGTTACAGATCCCTGGAACGTGAATGATTGTTATCACTACCGGTATTAGGACAACATGAATCATTGTAATAGCTAATTAAAGTTGAGGACAACAATATTTTAGTTGGGTCCATACTTTAAGATTCATGTAAAAATAGGGCTGTATAAAATACTACTATGACTGTAACAAAGTGAGATTGATATGTTCTGAACGACAATGAGCACTGGTGCGAACTAGGCGGGCATCTGGTTAAACTAGTCCCTTGTATGTGGGATGATGAGACTAGGTGTCACATTGTTCCGATTGAAGCAATTTAATATAAATAATTATTTTATATTTAAATATACTTTAATTTAATGACTACTTATATTAATAATATATGTATATCATTAGTTTATACATTATTATAATATATATAGTATATATTATTATATTATATGTGGTATAAAATAGTTATGTATTTTATATGTAAATAAACATATAATATAATAATAATAATAATAATAATAATAATAATAATAACAAAAGAAGATGTAGCTTGAGTAATTAATTAGTCCTCTTTAAGGCACATGTAAGTTGAGGGCGCAAGTTTGAATCCTTGCTTGCAGCTAACAAGATCAATATGATTTTGATCACTCTAAGTTGGGAACTGGCAGTTCCGGCTAGTTTCAAAACTAGCGGTTCTTGAAAAGGCGAAACTAGAACTGCAATGTCTAACTCTGCCCTGCTTCTAATGTTTTCTTCTTTTTTTTTCCACATTTAAATTTACAGTTTATAATTTTGAAGTGTATAATTCTCCAATATTTTCTTTGTACACTTGTTCAAACACTTACTCCAATAAGGGTAATTGGAAGTGGGGGTGGACGTTGAAGAAGAATTGGAGAATTTGTTTGTTTGTTAGGGGAAGTTGGGATGGGGGGTTTGGGCAACATTGGGAAGGGTGTTGGGGGAGACTTAGGGATCCTAATTCTTGAGAGGATCTCATGTAAGGTTGAGAACAAATATGAAAGTTTATGAACAAGTTTGGAATCTACTTCGTAAAGCTCAACTAGACCTTGTTCATTTATAAATGAACATGATGTGAGTCCTTCGGAGAAGTCCCGCAGATGGGCAAAGTTGCCAAGGAAAGTCAACACTTGAAGGTCACGAACTTACTCTTCTTGAATATGCAAAATTACTAATTAATTTAAGTGAAACTAAGTTACTTTTATTCTTAAATTAAGGAGGAGTTTCAAATGAGAACAACAGAAATTTAGGTGGAGCAAGTAATCTAAATTCTTCTAAATTCAGAACTTGCAGAATTAATCAATTCACTCGAAAAATACACAATCTCAGAAAGTAAACAATTGAGAATTCTAAAAGCAAAGGAATAAACCTCACAATATAAATATTATTGATTATGAATATTATTAATTCAGTTTCCACTAGGAAACTCAAAAATAACTAGGAAAAAGAAACGAAAACAAACTACAATTGGAAACCAATAAGAGTTGGTAACCTTTTACAAAACAAAAACTGAAAAGGATCAGGAGATTTGGAAAGTGAATTTTGGTTGTAACTCAATGTGAGTTACCCAAAAAATGCACTCAAAACAAGAAGAAAAAGGAAATACAAATTCAGCTATCTCAAGGAGAGAAGAAATCTGAATTTGAGTTGGAAAAGAAAATAACAACTAGAAACCAAAAAGGAAACTACTAAAAGATTAAGTCAAGTTGTAACAGTTTTGGAACTTGACTTAAATGTAAATTACAACTGAAAAAGGAAAAGGAAACATGCATTCCAAATCCTTCTCGGATTCAATAAGAAACTTGAGAATTCGCAAGTGGGCTCTGCGATCGGGAACTGTTGAAGCGGGTTGTTGCAAGATGGG
Organism: Leptodermis oblonga; assembly: GCA_016801395.1. NCBI lineage: Eukaryota > Viridiplantae > Streptophyta > Magnoliopsida > Gentianales > Rubiaceae > Leptodermis > Leptodermis oblonga. Next base: position 14,058,941 of record CM028752.1, read on the forward strand.
CCTTGCAAATGCGGGCTCGATGTCGCGGCTGCCGTCAAAACTTGCCTTCGAATATGGTTGGGCCAATTTGCGAAGCTTAGATGCTGAGTGGGTTGGCCCAAAACGAGGATGGAGCATGAGTTGTAAAAATCACTGGTTTTGCAAAGTGATGTGAGCAGTTCGAAAGAACTCGCAAGGGCGAAAAACTTGAAGCCAAGGAAAGTTGAACAGATGCCGGTTTACAATACTCACTTTGAACTCAAAAAACACTAGCTAATTTAAGCAAGATCTAGTCTACTTTAGCATTAAACTGGCCAAATTTTAAGATGTGAACCAACAGAAATTTAGGTGGAGCATTACCTAAACACTTCTAAAATTTGAAACTTGTTTAAATTAACATGTGAAAATTACACAAGCTCAATATAGCAAATAAATGCGAGTAGGAGGATTAAAGGAATAAACCTTAAAATTTATCTATCAAATTATTCTTCCAGAACTTGGAACTCTAACCCCCTATTTATAAGTGAGGTGTTCAAATTCTAGACGTACAAGAAATAGAAAATGAATAAACTAGAATTGGAAACTAACTAGAGTAAGTTTCTTGTTATAAAACCAAACCAAAAGAAGCATGAATTCGGTTGGGGTAATTTGTTTGTAACAAATAGGTAGTTACCCGAATTATCACTTGAAAAATAAAAGAAACACTTGAATTTGGTAGCTTTTAAGTAAATCCAAATTCAAGTTGTAAAACAAATAGGAAACATAAACTAATTAAGAAACTAAAAAAATTAAGTCAAGTTGGAAACAAATTAGGTAACTTAACTTAATCCAAATTACAACTAGAAAAGAAATAGGAAACATGCAATTCACATTCCTTCTCAAATTCCCTAAAGTTGGTGGAAACCACAGAACCTACGATTTGGGCCTTTCAAATCGCACACGAATCCAATGGTCTGGGCTGCAATTTGGGCTTCTATAGCAGGTTTGGGTCGTGCGATCGTGGGCTTGAATTGCAGCCTAGCTTGCCATTTATTTGTTGGGTCTACTTGTCAAGTTTGGATGCTAAATGGGTTGGCCCAATATTGATGGAGCATGAGTTTGTGAAATGTAGTAAGTCCCTTAAAGTCCACAAACTTCAAGAGGCATTTCGCTTTTGGCCTAGGCCAGCTTGTGGATCACCTTCTTCCTAAACTTCAATGATCCTGACTGAGCTTGCCTTTCTACTAGGTACTTTGAGAAATGGAGGTTCCTATTGTTGGGCCCCTTCAAGAGTAAGGAACCCAATGATGAACTCATCAATCCCTCCCAGTTAGGAAGGATTCGTCCTTGAATCCATAATGAAATCAGACTTAGGATAATGAAACAAAATTGGATTAGAGAAATACATTTCAATACAATATTCCACTTTACCACGCCAAGTGGTGAGATCTGTCGCATCCCCCTAGAGAGATTCGAATATCTGGTGAAGTCCAGTTGGGTAGAACATACGCGAAAACAATATAAGTCTTAGTGTCCTCGCGGCGGTTGCTGAAACCCTTAATTTTTACGGATATGCTAAGCTTATAGGCTGGTGGTTTGGTCAGTAGTTTAACACCCTTTCTTTCTTCTCGGCGGCCCATCGCTCGAAGGCAATCCACATATGAATACACTCACTGTTGACTTCTGCTGGTGGCATTGGTTTGAGAGTGAATGTCTTAGTATCCTATTTGACAATGTAAGTATTTGCGACATTGTCATGCATAACTTGTTGATCGTACAACCAAGGGCATCCTAATAGAATGTGGCATGCTTGCATTGGCACCACATCGCAAAGGGCCTCTGAATTAAACCTGCCAATCTCAAACTTGACCCTAACCTGTTTCACAATCCGGAGGCTTTCTAAATTGTCTAATCAGTGAAGCCTGTAGGGTTTTAGGTGATCAACCTGCTGCAAGTTCAGCTTCGCAATAAGGAACGAACTAACCATGTTCATGCAATTGCCTGAGTCAATGATCAAGACAACTACCTTCCCGTTGATTTTGACCTTGGAGTGGAAGATAGTCTTCCTTTGAGAGTTATCTTCATCGAAATGTAATGCTAGGGACCTGGCGACGTAGATACTCTCCTCCTTATGAGAAGTAACAATATAGGTGACTTCCTTATCAGCCGCAACTTCTTATTCTTCTTCAAGGGTGATTATGGGAATGGAGTCCCCATCGTCGTCCTCACTTATGTACCCCCCATCTGCTGTTAGCAAAAATTTTTGAAGATGGGGACATTGAGACATGGTATGTCCTTTTCGTAAACATTTATGGCATGTAATGTCACGGGCAGAGCCAAGATCTAGTCTACTTTAGCCTTAAACTAGCCAGATTTTAAGAGCTCAATCAATAGAAATTTAGGTAGAGCACCGAAACCCTTCTGAAATTCAGAACTTGTTTAAATTAACATGCAAAAATTACACAAGCTCAATAGAGCAAATAAATGCGAAAAAGAGAACCGAGCCGAACCAAAAGAAGCATGAATTCGGTTGGGATAATTAGGTTGTAACAAATAGGTAGTTACCCAAATTATCCCTTGAAAAATAAAAGGAGAGTTTGAATCTGGTAACTTTTAAGTAAATCCAAATCCAAGTTGTAAAACAAATAGGAAATAGAAAATAATTAGGAAACTAACAAATTAAGTCAAGTTGGAAACAAATTAGGTAACTTGACTTAATCCAAATTACAACTAGAAAAGAAATAGGAAACATGCAATTCCCATTCCTTCTCGGATTCCCTGAAGTTGGCGAAAACCACAGAACCTACGATTTGGGCCGTTCGAGTCGCGCACGGATCCAATGGGCTGGGCTGCGATTTAGGCTGCGATCATAGGTTTGTGCCATGCGATCGTGGGCTTGAATTATAGTCTAGCTTACAATTTATTTGTTGGGTCGACTTGTGAAGCTTGGATGCTGAATGGGTCGGCCCAATCCTGATGGAGCATGAGTTTGTGAAATGTAGTAAGTCCCTTAAAGTCCACAGACTTCAAAAGACATTTCGCTTTTGGTCTGGACCAGCTTGTGGATCGCCTTCTTTCTGGACTTCAGTGATCCTGACTGAGCTTGCCTTTTGCTGGGTACTTTGCAAAATAGAGGTTCCTGTTGTTGGCTTTGGGGATAAGGAAGCCAATGATGACCTCATTACAAAGTCTACGGATTTTACAAAACAAGCCACCATTCTTGTCGAAGGATTATGGGCTGCTTCTCTTCGATGATTGAAAAGATGTGACCATCTTGTCCTTCTTGAATCTGGGATCTAAGGCGTGGCCTTCTTCTATCTTCTGGGCTTGGGCTGAGCTGAAAATAACGAGGTTTTGAAGAGCCTCATTTACAGCTTCCTAACTTTTCCTAGTCATAGGCCCGATGATGTTAACTAAAGGATCTCGCTGGTATGGACTTGCGCCCTTCATGAACACTGGGCCGCAATGTAGTACTAATGGCCTATCCTCTGGTTTGCTTGTCTCCGCTTGTTCGGTTGGGATATCCTCATCAGAACAATGCGTTAAAAACTTTTTACAGGTTTATGAACAAGTTTGATAAAGATATTAAATATATAGAACAAATAGAATAAACACATACTAAATAAACTATTAATTGATATAAATAAATAAATTTCTATATACATATAAATTCTAAAATATTAGTTTGATTTGAAGTTAAACCTTTGTATAGGCTTATCGATATAATGAATTAAATTAACTAAATAATATCATTTTGTTCTAACTAACAAGGGGAAATGACAAAGACGAATATTCATGAACAAAGCTCCAGTTCATCTCAGTTCGATAAACGTTTGGCTTGACCTCCTTCATTTAATAAACGAACACAAACCAACAAACTTTAACATACTAAAACTTGGTTCGACTCGACACAATATCACCCCTAATCCCATGACGAATGTGTACCCTTCACATTTTGGGGGTAAAAATGTAAATTTGGGTTGCTACACCATTCGACCCCATGAATTTATATTTTTAGCCCCCTAATGTGAAGGTTACAGAGATAGCATTCCCTTGACAAGGTGTATAATATACTAGATAGGATTCCCTTCGGCAGGGGATCCAATCTGGTTGGTTGGTGGAGGGGCTGGGGAAGGGGGAATTTTGTTTAGGGTGTAGGGGGATTTGAGAAGGGGTTGGGGAAGTGGACTTTTATTATTATTATTTTGGTGTGGTGGGAGAAAAACACATGAATAGAAGAAAAAAAAAAAAAAACTTATAAGTGACAATTTTTTAAAAAGAAAAAACAAGTTTCATTTGTACTTTCAAAAATTACACTTTAAGAACATTTTTCTTAACAAATAAAGAGTTTTTAAGAAAATTTTACAAATTTGTAGGCCAAACACATTTTAATTTTTTTTTTTTTACGTATAATAACTAAAAGTGTTTTTTTACGTATTTGTCCAAACGAGAGCTTAATTATTACAATTTTTTTCTCTTTTATTACATTTATTTTCAGAAACAATTGCCTTCAAAATTTTCATTCCCAAATTATAAAATTATCATTTTGTTTACAATAAAAACAAAACCTTCGTTTACAGTCTTGTTTAGACACATGCGCGATAAGGTTTCCATTAATCTAAAATGGCATGACACATTAAATTATACCATCAAGCTAAAAATCATACACTAAAATTTCAAGTATGTCATGTTTCTTTTGATGGGTTTTGAAAATATATTTTTAAATTTTGATCTTGAAAATAATTTTTAAACATGAAAAGTGCATTAATATATAAAATGGTGAATTGATAATTTGGTCACCTTACTATCAAAATGTTCACGATTTAGTCATTTTTCTTTTTTAATTTTTTTTGAGTCACTAAACTTTAATTTTTGCATTTTCTATGTCACTCTGTCAAGTTGCTCCATTAACCCGCCAATGGACCAATTTTTGTGAGGGCAATTTTGTCATCATGCTTTTTTATTTTACTTTTTCCTCCTTCTACGTTTCCCTCATCCATCTCTCCACAATTTTCACTTCCCTCCTAACCACTCATCCATCTCTCCCAGCCATTCATTTTCCTCCCTCTTCCGTAACTTTTCCTTCTCTCTCTCCATTTCACTTTCCTCCTTACCACTCACCCATCTCTCCCAACCACTCATTTTCCTCCCTCTCCGTAACTTTTCCCTTCTCTCTCCATTTTCCCAGTTCTTTGATAGCGCCCCCACTCCCTCCCTACCTCCGGTGACTTATCCCCTAACTCATTCTCTTCATTTTTTTTTCTTCTTCTATTTTTCCTTCATTCAACCCCATAACAGAAAATTGAATGGAAGGCAATGGTAAAATGTTGCAACAGTGGTGGATCTGTAGTGGTGATGGCGGATACAGATCTTGATGATTTTTTGTGCAGAGAAAATTTGGGAGTAATTGTGAATTCATTGGGTCTTTTCTCAATCTTAAAGATGGAGACTAAAAGCTTTGAATTTTTTCCCCATTCCAATCCAATGTCCTCTTCTTAATCTTCATCAAACTTCCTTATTTGGGTTTTTTCAAAATATCTTAATTGATATGTTTTGCTTATGATGAATTGTACCAAATTTGAAACTGGGAGGTGATTTGCCCCTTCTTTGATTTGCCAAAGGCGGGCGGGCTGTTGCATTTTTCTACTTTGATTTATCAAAAAATATGTTGGGTTGTCTTTGTATTGTAAGTCCTCAAAATAACTTCAGATTTGATGATTGTTGAATTTATAATTTAATTTCTCTATGATTTGTAAGAAAAAAGGAGGGGAGAGAGGGGAAAGAAGGGCAAATTCATGGCCAAATCCCTGTTGGAAAGAAATTCTCAATTTGCAAACTTCATTTTGATTGGAGATGGAAAAGAGAATTAGAATTTAAAAATTAAAAAAAATGGATTTGAAGGAGGTTGTCTTTGTTGGATTCGACTTTGATGGGATCAAGAAGTAGGATGAACAAGAAGCAATATCTGGGTTGGTTTCTTACACACAAAAAAATAAAAAGAAAAACAAAAAATCCATTTGAAGAGGAAGAAAGACCTTTTTAGAGAAAATAGGATGAAAAAAATAATGAGCAGATTTGTTTTAGAAACGACATCATTTCAAAAGTGACAAAAATACCCTCAAACAATGATTTTGTTAGCCACTTAATGGAGCAAGTTAACAGAGTTACTGAAAAAAGGCAAAACTGAAAGTTCAGTTACCTAGAAAATAATTAAAAAAAAAATGTGACTAAAATGTGAACATTTGATAGTAATGTGACCAAATTTTCAATTCACCCTATATAAAAAGTATAATTAAAAGCTAAAAATATATATTGCCAATGATAAAAAAATTAATATAATATTCAAAATTATAAAAATATATTTTTTAAAACATGCTAAGTAACATTCTCCTAGTCTTGGATGTGCATTGATAAGTGGGAGTCCGATCCATAGAAATACACTACAAAGTCGAATTATCTACTATATTTATTATGGTCCACAATATAGTAATTAAAAAATTAAGTAAATTTCAAGTAACCTAAGAAATTGGATCGCAGCTGCTGTAGAGGAAAATGGATTGGCTATCAGGTGTGTGGCGTCCATGGTGCAAGCTTTCTCATGTAAGTTGTGGTGCGAATGGAAGAGGTTGGACACTTTATGGATGAGAATACAGGTATATGTGTAGGGGATGGTAGATCATTGTTCTTGTACATCAATTGGTCCGGGGAGGGGTTCCTAGCAGACTTAGAGGAGGATTTAGGTATTGGGGAACCCCTTCTTACCCTGTGCGGCTTTAGCCTACGAAAATCTGAACTGCTACCACATATGAAGTTCATTTTTTCGGCCGAGGTATTGCGGGTTATCAAGGCATTCCAGTTCAATTTCTTACCAACCCCAGATCGCCAAGTGTGGAAACCTAACTCCAGGGGAGACTTCTCAGTTTGTTTCGCATACAATTTGGTTTGGCTACAAGGCCAGGGGGGTATTCAACTGCCCTATGAATAAGGCCTCTGCCATTTAAAATATCGGTGTTTATGTGGAGGTTGGTTAATCGCATTCTCCCTCTGGATGATGCGTTGCAGCGTATTAGCTTCTCGCTTGCCTCTAAATGTCCCTTCTATGACATGAAGGGGGGGCGGGAGCACCTCTTTTACCATTGTAGTCGGGCACAAGAAATGTTGGGATACTAGTTCAGCACCCTACGGCTGAGACAGTCAGGGACTTCTACGTTGGCTAACTTGTTAAATTAGTTCTGGACTCAATATGATAAGGATTGTTGGGCTCTACCGGGAGAGGTCATTGATGTGCTTCCGGTAATGGCTGCTGGGAACTATGGACATCGTACTCCAGAAAAGTGTTCGGAGGGGATCAGGAGCCGCTGGGTCTAGTGTAATTTCGGACACGAAAACTCATGTGGCAGTTATTCACGGTTCACCCTCCTTAATATATTTCGAGGGTATAGTTCTTGATTGGGGTAGTTCTTCCCCGCTGGGCGTATCGAAAGAAGAAGGTGGCGAAGGTGGTGGCTTGTCAAGGGACGCGTCATGCTCAGTACAATTTGAATGTGGATGGTTCCTCCATGGGGAATCAAGGGCCTGCGAGAGTGGGAGTGGTGCTGCGAACGATATATGGGGAGGTCGTATTTGTGGCTAGTGTATTCCTAGGAAACATGACGACTGTCTAGGCTGAGGCATTAGCTTTATTATATGGTATCATGACTTGCCGACAACTCAGAGTTTCGGCAATATAGATAGAAACTGATTCACAAGTATTGGAACATGCGTTCAAAATAAGAAAGGGGCCTTGAAATTCAATGGCTACCTTATTCCAGATTGGGGAACTCGTTGAAAATTGTTCTTTGCGGTATATCTATAAGGAAGGAAAAGCGGTAGCGGATGCGTTGGCCACGAGAGCAAGTACTACAAGATCAACAACCCTTTACCTAATGAGAAATCTTCCCCGGCAGGTGAAGGAGTTAGTGCTTCTAGATCCTAGAAGCTTTTCTTATGTTAGGATATAGATTTTTTAAATAGGGTTTGGTTATATGTTGACCCTTGACACTCAATTTTTTGAATTAAGGGAATAGGCTATGGCCGCCAGCTTCGGCTGATTAAAAAAAAAAACCGAAGAAATTGTTTTTAAAAAAATATATGTAATTTAATAAAGCCCTGTTTAGTTTTAAGATTTGAGTTTTAACCTTGGGTTGGATTGTGATTTTAAAATATTAAAATTGCATTGAAAATATTAAAAAGTGTATTGAAAATATTATTAAAAAAAACTTATTGAAAATGATAAGAAATTATTATAAAATACAAATTGATGTGGTTTGAATCAAGTTACCAAAAGAGGGCTTAAAAGTACTATAATCTAGAGTATCCTACTATACTAGGGGGGAAGGGTTGGGGATGGTGGTAAAGGAAGGGTCTTATAACCCCGAAGTCATTGGCTCGATTATTGCGGATACAACAAAAAAAAAAGCACGAGCATCCTACTATACTAAGCCAATTGTACCTAAGAAAGAACTTGAGTGATGTTATTTCCACATAATCGCGGCTGCATTAAAGTGGTTTTTGGAAGAAGTGCTCACGTTTGAATCTTTAAAATTTTACTAAATATATTATTTGGACTTATTTCTTTTCGTATTTTTACTTGTGATTTTGAAAAATAAATTTTTTAGTGTAAAAAGTGTATTGAAATGTAAAAAAGTATAGTTGAATAATAGAAAGTGTGCTAAACATAGGCCCAAAAAATACTAAACGCAAAATAGAAATATAGTATTTTTCTTCTTTTCCATAATTATCCCCCTCACCCACTACCCACTGTCAGACTAACGACGGACCATTGAGAGACCAAAAATGGACCACCATCATACCATCGCTGAAGAAGATAAATATATAAATTTCTTTTCAAAAAAAAAAAAAAAAACTTCATGGTTGAAATGAAACTCCTTTTTGGGGCTTTCATTTAATCTTAAGGGTTTCATTTATTTTGCAGCGGTAAACTATTTTTGGACAGCTTGTTGTGAAAGCATCCCAGCCCTACGACAAGTCAAGACGTAGAGGATCCCAATTCGAGTAATGCAGACTTGGGAAGTACAGCAGAGGTTCATGTGCTCCATAGATGCTCGCCAATACTCCAAGACCCAACTTCATATCAGAGAGATCCGTTCGTTGACATAGTTGGGCCTATGACCTGAAGGGGGACAAGGAAGCTCAGAGGAGATCTTGAAAACCTTGTCCAAGGTGTACTATAGAAACCCAGCTTGTTACGGACATAAACGCCCATGAAGAGAATGCAAGGACGGTTAAAAGCGTCACTTTACTCTCCATCAAAGAGGAAATGGCACCTACTAATCAATCCAACTGAAGGAAGGGGCATTTCTTAAAGTTCTTGATTTTCTTAAAAATCTTGAAGAATCTTGAAATTCTTGATTTTTGATGTTCCGAAATGATTCCAAGAGATTCCAGAAGATTCCAGAACCTCCCTACATCATCCACCTCATGCACCATCACCATTGGGCCGAACCTCCCTTGAAGTCCACACACTCCAAGTTCGGCCAGCCCAACAGCCCGCCAAGGACAGCCCAATTCGATTAAGGGTTTTAGGGTTTGAGAAGGATTAGGTTTGTGCATGTTACCTAATTCTACTCCAAGTTTGTTACTAGTTTGTTAATACTGTTACAAGTTTGTTACACCTAGACTAGCTTGTTTGGTAGTTTCCAAAAAGGATCACCTTCTTGGATCCTTTTTGTGATTGGTTTTCCACTTCTTTATGTCCTTGTAATTTTGGCCACCTACACCCTTGTGTAGCCGAAAATAGGTAATAAAACCAATCCTAGTTCCTTTAAGATTTGGTTCTAGTAAAAAACCAATCTCTTGATTGGTTTCCAATTCTATTTCGATTTCCTAGTTATTTTAGGACTTAAGAATTTGGCCCCCTCACCTATAAATAGGGCAGCCAAATTCACATTCCATAGTTGATTAAATTTATAAAAGTTAGTTATATGCTTATTTAATCACTCATATTTATTTTGGGCATTATGTAATTTGCATGCTTGTTAATTATTAAAAGTTACATAAACTATAGGCTAATAGATAATTGCTCTATCTATTGATAAGCTTTGTTTCAATTCTAGTTTTCTCCACTAGGTTCGAATTGTGTGTTTAAATTACTTAGTTAATTTTGTAGTATGCCAAATCCAAAGGTAAGGATTCTAAGAGTTAAGAGCGGCGTCTTGCAATCAGACTTTCCCTGGCACTTTTCGTATCGAGTTCTTCGTTTTGACGAATTTAGGGATCAGGGGTTCACATCAATTGGTATCAGAGCCAAGGCTGTTTGCTCGACAAGAGGAGGTTGAAGTAACTTAGTTTACTCATCAGGTGTTTTCTATTCCTTTAATCTGCTTTAATTACTGATTTTGTGGAATTGGAACGCGCCTTAGTAAGAAATTTTTTTCTTTTTCTTAGATAAATAATTTCAATTTTTGCTCCTACTGTTTCACAATTAAAATCAAATTTTTTTTTGAAAAATAAAGGGTTTTACGGAAAAGAAAGTGTTCAAATCGGTTTCTTGAAATTTTGGGAAAATCGATTTTAAGGGTTTAAAGCTAGGGTTTGTTTTTTGATTTTGTGGATGTTTTTGCACAATTTGGTACTGTTTTGCAATTGCCATTTCGAATCCAATAAGTGTTGTTTTTGTGACAAATAAAGGTTTAAAAGTACACTTTTTGTTGCTGGAATTGCCCTTTAATTTGGACTGTTTTGCCCGCCTCTCCCTATTTGCAACTTCTGTTAAATTTGGTAAACTTTGGCAGTTGAAGTTAAGCCACTAGCCTTGTTTTTGCAATTTGTGACTTATATGCACGAATTCTTGAAAATATAGGGAATTCTTGAAAGTGTATCGTGTGCTGCCTAATTTTGCAAAATCGTATATTAAGTATTGGGTGGTGATAAAATTGCATACTTTGGTATCTTTTGTGGCAATTGCTTTAAGAATTGTTTTCTCCACGGTTTAAAGTGTGCCTAAAAAGTTGATAGTGTTCGCTCATCGATATTACTCCCTACAGCAGTACGCTCTAAAGCCAACGAGGTTCTTTTCTTCATTGGAAATCTTCTTCTCTATCATAGTACTTGCAAAGTTGATAGTGTTCATTTTCGACACTACTCCCCACAGCACTACAGTGATATTTGGGGAATTTTTTCGCCACAAGGGTTAATTTCACAAACTTGAATAATTAGTTGGAATTGGTTTCTTGATTACCCATTGGGTAGGGTGATCACTTCTTGGGTTAGATAGGTCTTTCCTGATTTGTTTCAAACCTGCTAATTATTCTTGCTTCTTCGCTTGAATTGCCCTGCTTCTTAAGCTTGCTATCTTTTCGTGAAACCTTGTACGTTTACTCTGAATTATAGCTTGAATTTTGTCTTCGGGCACATTACATTAACTTCTTGAACTTTGAGGGCTTCACCCTAAAAGTTCCTTTGTGTGCACTTCTTCTTTAAGCTATATTACAAAAACTTCTTTTTCGAAAAGGTATTTTTCAATTAAAAATCAAACCAAGTTCTTTTTTTCAAAAATTTTTTGCTACTTTTTATATAATTTTGTCCTTTGTGTGATTTACTAGTTGTTTGTTACCTTTGCGTAGGATTTTGTTAACTTAATTAAGTATACATAACCGAGGTAAACGGCTGAGTGATACTGCACACAAGGGTTGCCATCCCTAAGAGCGATACACAGGGCTGTGTGCAGTTGTTAGGAGGGACATTCTAGGGGGACAAGGGAGTAAGGTTACTCTACTCACTTTTACTTGTTATTAGCAGGAATTTTTCTGGGTTACTTTTGGCATGTCAGGAGGGGAAGTGCCACCAGTTACTAATGCACAACTCATGACTGCCATTGCGAATTTGACCAATCATTCGCAGACCTCAAGGGTGAGGTCACAGATATAAGGGCCGCCCAGCAGGGTTGATTTGAGGAGGATGACATCCACACCCCACGGGCTGGCACTGATTCAAAGCCTTTTGAAGGCCTAAGTCAATTGAAGACATCTATGCCTTCTTTCGCTGGAGGTGTGGACCCCGAAGAATACTTAGACTGGGAGATCAAGATGGAACGGATCTTTGAGCTTCACTCAGTCCTCGAAAACAAGAAGGCTCCACTCGCGGTGGTCAATTTCACTGAATATGTACTCGTTTAGTGAAATCAGGAGTTGGACCAGAGGCGCAGTACCAGGCCTATGCGTGCATGTGCTCCACCTCTTACATGGTTTGATTTGACGATAGCTATGTGCAAGACTTTTGTACCTGCGTATTATTTTAGAAATTTGTATAGGAAGTTACACACTCTTGTATAGGGATCTTTAACTGTCGATGCCTATTTTAAAAAGTTAGAGATGGTAAAAATTAGGGCCAATATAATAGAAGACGATGCTGCCAGCATGGCTCGTTTTCTTAGTTAGCATAATAGGGGGAGCTTAAGCGGTAGAATTGTAGAATGCTACTAGTTTGACGGATATGCTTCACAAAGCCAGAATGATGGAGAAGTACCTGAAGAGTGTTCCGACGGTTAGGACGCCTGCCAGCACCCCTACTACTTGGAAAAAGAATCTGGTCTACACGCCATCGCCAGCAAGGAAACTGTTCAACTTTGAACGTAAAGCTATTCAGCCTGCCCATTCCACTTCTTCTTCTTCAGCAGCTAAAACGCCTTTCACTCCGAAGCAGAGCATCTCGCAAATCACTTGCCAGAAGTGTTCTACCCGTGAACACTACATGAGGGACTGTCCTAATATATGAAAGGTACTACTAGGGCCGGATGGCTAGTACATCTCAAAAGAAGAAGACAATGAGGCTGTCAATACCGTCTCAGAATTAGCTGACGACAGCAAGTCAGATACAGATGAGAACGTTCACCAGCCAAAGGAATATAGCTAATGGGCCTTTGTGTCCCGATCTTTGACTACAGCTGTTGCCTAGGATACTTTACAACGGACCAACATCTTCCACACCAGTACTAAAGTCAATAGAGATGTGTGTGTTCTGATAGTTGACGGAGGGAGCTGCACCAATGTGGCTAGTGAATACATGATCGAGAAGCTCAAGCTCCCCACAGGTAACCATCCACATCCGTACCGGCTGCAATGGCTCGACAGCTCAGAAGGCTACAGAGTCACCAAGCAGGTGCGAATTACTTTTGCTATAGGTAAGTTTGAGGAACAAGTTACTTGTGATGTGCTCCCTATGGAGGCATGTTACATACTGGTCAGACGACTATGGCTCTTTGACATTAGGCTACACATAATGGGGTTGCCAACACCTAATCAATTTTTCAACAGGGCAAGATCCATACCTTTTTACCTCTCTCACCCCAGGAAGTTCATAATGAATCCTTCAGGATGAAGAACAAGATCACCCAATGGGCAGCTGAAAAATGACAAGACAAGGGAAAGGGTAAACAAATTGTAAAGAGTAGTAGCAAGGCGAACTCTGATAAGCCTTTAGAAGAAGAATCTAGGCGTGGCCTTTTTACCACAGTGGGGGAAGTCAAACAAGTGTTATGGGATAATGGTTGTATTCTTGTCTTAATTGCTAAAGATGATTCCACTAACCTTGACGATGTCCCTAGGGATCTTCCTATGGAAGTCAAATTTCTTTTGTAGGAATATGAAGATGTGTTTCCTGAAGAGCTGCCACCGGGAATGCCCCCTTTTCGTGGAATTGAGCATCAGATTAACTTCATGCCTGGCTCATCCATTCCATATCGACCGGCTTACAAAGCCAACCCTGAGGAAACAAAAGAGTTGCATCGCCAGGTAAAGAAGCTACTAGCGAATAGGCAGGTAAGGGAATCTTTAAACCCTTGTGCAGTAATTCTTGTTCCCAAGAAGGATAGTACTTGGAGAATGTGTATGGACTGTAGAGTAGTGAAAAAAATCACCATTAAGTATAGGCATCATATCCTTAGGCTTGATGACATGCTAGAAGATTTATATGGCTCTACTATTTATACTAAAATAGATTTAACACAAGGCTATCATCAAAAAAGAATGAAAGAAGGCAATGAATGGAAAACTACTTTTAAAACTAAATTTGATTTATATGAGTGGTTAGTTATGCCCTTCGGCCTTACAAATGCACATAGTATTTTCATGCAATTAATGAATCATATGCTTAGGAAGTTTATAGGGAAATTTGTTGTGGTTTACTTCGATGATATTCTGATCTATTAAAAAGACATGAAACAACACATAGAGCACATTAAATTGGTATTGATTGAACTAATAGATGATAAGTTGTATGCCAATGTTAAAAAGTGCACATTCTATGTGGAGGAAGTTGTCTTTCTCAGTTTTGTTGTCTCAAATGAGGGTGTTAAAGTGGATGACACCAAGGTTTAAGCCATTCGTGACTGGCCTACTCCGAGCTCGGCCTCGCAAGTAAGATCTTTTCATGGTTTGGCTAGTTTTTATCGGAGGTTCGTGAAGGATTTTTCAACTAAAGCTGCCCTCCTCAACGAGTTGTGTAAGAAAAATATTCCATTTTTGTGGGGTCAGGCATAAGAAAATGCCTTCACTGTTGTTAAGTATCATCTCACTCATGCATCTATTTTAGCATTATCTGATTTTGATAGAGTTTTTGAACTAATGTGTGATGTTTCAGGAATTGGTATAGGTGTTGTTTTAATGCAGGAAGGAAAACCTATTGCCCACTTCAGTGAGAAACTAAATAGAGCTGCCTTAAATTATCCTACCTACGATAAGGAGCTCAATGCCGTGGTAAGGGAACTAGAAACTTGGCAACACTACCTCATGGCCAAGGAGTTCATTGTCCATTTAGACCACGAGTCCCTTAAACACCTTAAGGGACAGGGTAAGTTAAACAGGCATCATGCTAAATAGGTTTCTTTTATTGAAACTTTTCCTTATTGAAAATATAATAGCTGATGCTCTGACACGTAGATATGAATCCCTCACTATTCTTGATCATTCATCTCTAGGGTTTTCATATCTAAAGGAATTGTATGCTTCTGATCCTGATTTTTCAAATTTATATGAAGCATGCAAAAATGGTGCATTTCAGAAGTTCTTTAGGCAGGATGGGTTCTTGTATAAAGAAAATAAGTTATGCACCCCACGTAGTTCATAGAGGGAACTGCTAGTGTGTGAAGCACATAATAGGTCACTTTGGTGTAACTAAAACACTTGACATGTTGATGGAACACTTTTACTGGCCTAAAATGCAAAAGGATGTAGAAAGTATTTACTCACGTTGCATTAATTGTTTAAAAGCAAAGTCTACTTCCAAACCTCATGGTCTTTACATGCCTTTACCTATTCCAACTGTTCCTTGGACTGACATCTCTATGGATTTTATTCTAGGGTTGTCGAGGACACAGCGAGGTAATGGCTCAATATTTTTTGTGGTGGACAGATTTTCTAAAATGACTCACTTTATTTCTTACAGGAAATCAGATGATGCCAGACACATTACAGAACAGTTATTTAGTGGATGGTTCGGTTACATGGAATACCATGCACCATCGTCTCGGATAGGGATGTTAAATTTTTGAGTTATGTTTGGAAAACATTGTGGTCTAGACTAGGAACTAAATTGCTATTTTCTACTAATAGTCATCAACAAACGGATGGTCAAACTAAAGTGACCAACCGAACAGTGGAAAATTTGTTAAGGGCTCTGATTAAAAATAATCTTAAATGTTGGAAACAGGTCTTGCCAATTGCAGAGTTTGCCTACTCCCTTGTCCCAGATGCAAATCGAAGGCGCAAGGCTGTGAACTTTGAACCAGACTACTGGGTTTGGGTTCACATGAGAAAGGAGAGGTTTCCAGCAGCCTAGAGGACGAAACTCTGCCCCAGAGATGATGGGCTTTTCCAAGTGATTGCAAAAATGGGGGGCAATGCCTATAAGCTGGATCTGCCAGGTGAGTATAGCGTTAGTACATCTTTCAATGCTGCTAATTTGTCTCAATTTGAACATAACCAGGATCTTAATTCGAGGTCGAATCCTTTCCAATCGGGAGGGAATGATTAGGGCATCCCCAGCCTTACGACAAGTCAGGACACAGAGAATCCCAGTTCGAGTAATGCAGACTTGAGAAGTGCAGTAGAGATTCGTGTACTCCATAGAAGCCCGCCAATGCTCTAGGACCCATGTCCATATCAGAGAGATCCGTTCGTTGACATAGTTGGGCCTAGACCTGAAGGAGGACAAGGGAGCTCATAGCAGATCTTGAAAACCTTGTCCAAAGGTGTACTACAGAAGCCCAGCTCGTTACGGACACAAACACCCTTAAAGAGAATGCAAGGAAGGTTAATTAAAAGCGTCACTTTACTCTTCATCAAAGAGGAAATGATTCCTACTAATTAATCCAGCTGAAGGAAGGGGTATTTCTTAAAATTCTTGATTTTCTTGAAGATCTTGAATTTCGCGGTTTACTAAATCTTGAAAAATCTTGAAATTCTTAATTTTTTATGTTCCAAAATGATTTCGGGAGATTCCAGAAGATTCCAGAACCTCCCTACATCATCCACCTCATGGACCATCACCATTGGGCCGAACCTCCCTTGAAGTCCACACACTCCAAGTTCGGCCAGCCCAACAGCCCGCCAAGGACAGCCCAATTCGATTAAGGGTAGGGTTTGGATTAAGGGTTTTAGGGTTTGAGAAGGATTAGGTTTGTGCAAGTTACCTAGTTCTATTCCAAGTTTGTTACTAGTTTGTTAAGGTTGTTATAAGTTTGTTACACCTAGACTAGCTAGTTTGGTAGTTTTCGAAAAGGATCACCTTCTTGGATCCTTTTTGTGATTGGTTTTCCACTTCTTTATCTCCTTGTAATTTTGGCCACCTACACCCTTATGCAGCCGAAAATAGGTAATAAAACCAATCCTAATTCCTTTAGGATTTGGTTCTTGTAAGAAACCAATTTCTTGATTGGTTTCCAATTTTATTTCTATTTCCTAGTTGTTTTAGGACTTAAGAATTCGGCCCCTTCACCTCTAAATAGGGCAGCCAAATTCCACATTCCAAATTTGATTAAATTGATAAAAGTTAGTTATATGCTTATTTAATCACTTATCTTTATTTTGGGCTTATGTAATTTGCATGCTTGTTAATTACTAAAAGTTACAGAAACGATAGGCTAATAGATAATTGCTCTATCTATTGCTAAGCTTTGTTTCGATTCTAGTTTTCTCTTCTTGGTTCGAATTGCGTGTTTAAATTACTTAGTTAATTTAGCAGTCTGTCGAATCCAAGGGTAAGGATTCTAGGAGTTAAGAGTGGCATCTTGCAATCAGACTTTCCTTGGCACTTTCCGCATCGAGTTCTTGGTTTCCACAGCGTTAGGGATCGAGGGTTCACATCAACTTGCCACACTTTTTATTCTTTTTTTTTTTCCAAGATTGGGGGTTAAACTGAGTCATTAAATTTGATTTCGTTAGTAAGAATTGTAAATTCATTGAAATTTTCACCAAATGCATCATACTATTCATTCAATGAAATTCATTCTTGCATATGGAATAAACAAAATATAACGTAAATTTGAAAATGACACATTCCTCACAAATATTTAGTAACATTAAGTCATGTTGTGATAAAAGTACTTGATGTTACTAATTTTGTGATGAATGTATGATTTTTACAATAGACAAAAAATACAGTGACATTATAAATTTTAATGGAAATATCAATGACATTGATTGTCTAATAGACTTACGATCGGCAGTATTCAGTCAGATTGAATAAGTAGGCACAGACAAATGCTATTTTGGAGTAACAGAATAAGTTGTGGAGGTAAACATTTACGGAATTGATATTCGCAGTAACCGTTTCGATATTTGCAATAACATTCCCCTGTAAAAAGACAAAAATACCCCTGGGCAAAAAAAAATTACAAACCATCTATGGGCTGCAAAAAATATATATATATTGAAAAAGCAACTCACGGGCTCTGTTCCGTTTAATAATTCCTACAAAGCAGAGCCGGGTGGAATCACAAAATCGGATAAAAATCGAGACGACTCGGATCGGAAAAAGGTTAGTGGCTAAAGTTAAAATGTTTTGCGGTATTGTTTTAGATAGTTGGTTTGATTATTTTAGTTGTATTATGTCCGGATGTGTTAGCATTTTTGTCGAAAATGTGAATTTTTTATCTGATTGGCGAAGATCCGCCCGGTGGTTACTGCAAATATCAAAAAAAAAAAAATCGGAAATATCGCCGGTCGCCGGTTTTTTTTTTTTTTTTTAGTGTTAGGGGTATTTTAGACTTTTTACAAGAAAATGTTACTGCAAATATCGAAACGGTTATTGCAAATATCATACCCCAACATTTATATGCATTAGCCATGTTTAGAATTCTCATAGATATGCATCTACTATAGAACTTTGGGCATGTTCTTTTAGATTTTGTTTTGGTTTCAACAGTAAATTTAATATATTATAATTATTTTTCATCATTTTTAATACAATTTTTTACAATTCAACTGTATCTTTTTATATTTTCAATACATTTTTTACATTATAAAACGTGTTTTCAAAACCGTTTTCAAAATTGTTTTCAAGAACAGGTCTAGTTTTTTCTTGTGTTGAAATCAATCAAGGCATTGTTATCATAAATGTATGCCAAAGCCTACTTGAAGCTACAAAATTTACATTGTTCTAAATATTCACGGAATGAAATGAATCAATCAATCAAGATAACAACTCTTTGCAAACCTACAAAGGAACAACAAAAGAAATACTAGTGAAATTCAATAAAGAAAAAGATGCATTCGTCACAAATATTTATTAGTACTTTTATCATCACCAAACTTGATGTTGCTAAATATTTATGAATATGTATAATTTTGGGGTTTTTTGTCCCAAAATTAAGTTTCGGCCCAAAAATTTTCAAAATACCAACTTTTTTTTTTTTTTGTTTTTTTGTTCTTCCTAAACTATAAAAAACAAAGATGGGAGTAATTCCATTATCGTTTTCCAATCTGAATCTTAAAAAAATAAAAGAGGTTAAAAAAGATGATGTTCGTTTTTCAATACTAATTTTTAAAATAAAAAAATTGGTAAAAAACGATGAAGTTGTTGCTAAGGACGACGCGACGTCGACTAATCGCTAAGGTGATTTGGGTTTTCAAATTCATTTTTAATTTTCCAATTCAAGGAAGGTGGAAGAGACAGGAAATGTATCAATATACATGGAGTCGTTGGTAAGGATGACGCGCTGTCAACTAATTGGCCACTGGGAGTCATTTTTTGGACAGAATCGGTCCAAGACCGAGGCGTGTCAGTGCACGGTCCAAAAGACGAATATGCCCTCGATAAAAATAATTGATTTTTTTTTTTACTGTTTTGATTTCTTTTTAAATAGTACATTTTTTATGGTAAAACAGTACATAGCAATTTTAAAATCAGTACAATCTTTATTGTAAAATGGTACATAGTAAAAAAAAAAATAGCAGTCCTTTATGTAAAAACTAAAAAATAATACTCCCTCCGTTCCACTCAAAGAATCTACTTTGAAATGTGTACAACTTATTATGGGTTGTGAGGTACAACACCCAAAATAAGTAATTTACCACCATATTTTTCACTTATATCCTTACTTTAGAAGTAAGGGTTAATTGTGAACCACACATTGTAATATTAATAAGGGTATGTAATGTAAATAAATTCAAAGTGGACTCTTTAAATAAGACAAAAAAAATTTTAAAAGTAGAATCTTTGATTGGGACGGAGGGAGTAGAAACAATACATTTTTTTATTTTATAAAATAATATAAAGTAGTCATATTTGTAAAACAGTACAGTGTAATATAATACAGTACTGTGTAAAATAAAAAATAGTACAGTGTAATATAAAAAATAGTACAGACTTTATTGTAAAACAGTACAAAATAATCATATTGTAAATTAATTGTCTCAAACATTTGGACGAAAAAGAAAAAGAAAAAAATACAAATTAATTGCCATAAATTTAAAACTCATATTTTTCAGTACTTTGTTTTTCAAAAATCTGGACGAAAAATAAAAAGAAAAAAATACGAATTAATTCTCATAAATTTAAAACTCATATTTTTAGTACGTGTTTTCCAAAAATCTGAAAGAAAAACAAAAAGAAAACTAAAATAAAATTACCAACTGAAAGAATAATAAAAGATGAGAATAGAAAAAAATTGAAGAGGAAAAGATAAAACATTGTGCAACAGAAAAAAAATATGAGAGGAGAGAGAAGAAAGAGAAGATGTAAGAAAAGGGGGCTAAAAATGTAAAAATAAAGAAATGGGTCCCTTTCGGGGTCAGTTTTGGACAGTCTCTGTCCATTTACTATTTCCCTTGGCGACTAGTCAAAAAAGAAAAAAGGGGGGGGGGGGGGGGGGGGGGGGGTGGCGTTGGTGTTTTCCGGAGTTCAGAACCAATGTTTAACAAATCAGATTGGACATTAAATTGGTTTAACTTAGGGGTCGGGTTTTAACTTGGGTTCAGAGGTCGAACCGGTGACGTCATTATGATGACATAAATATATTTAAAATATTATATTATATATAATTAATTTTTATAATATTAAGAAGATAAAAAAATATAATTAATTTTTATGATATCAAAAAGATAATTTTTATAATGAACAATAATAATATAAATTATCTAACGTCTAAATTATCGTTTGAATATGTTTAGCCTATTTTATTAAATGCTGGTTTTGACCGAATTGACCGTGTTTTTCTCAAATGCCATATTTGAGGGCAAACTCCAGTCCAGTTTAGCCAGCAGGTCCGATCCAGTTTGTTAAACACTGCTCGGAACATTGCCGATGTAGAACGACACGTCATCGATTGATTTGCCACTAGTCGGAAAAGTAGGTGGTGCGGCATCGGAGTTCAGAACAACAAGTGGCGCAGCTTCTATGTAGGATTCAGTTTCTCAATTTTTTTTTTCCCCTTTCTAACCCGTCGTCTGTTAAGTTTCTGTGCAGAGCAGTAATTTAGTTTATTCCTTGTTTTGAAACCGATAGTGGGAATATCAATTTTTTTGAAACAAATTTTTCGTAATTATATTCCATGTATTTTCGGTTTTCCCTAAAACTAAAACTTCCATATTCGATTTTCATAGTAGTTTGGGAAAAAAAAAATTGTATTTTGAGACCCAAACTTAAATTTCATGGAAAAAAAACTCTATAATTTTGTCAATGGACATAAAATAAAGTAAGATTATAGACTTGTTGACCTGAAATTTCACAATAGACATTTTTTTTTTTTGGAAATTTCTCCTTCTCAAGTTCATGGTTCCACCAAAACTTTTATGGTGCATGCACGAATTTGTCCAACGGAAATGTTATTTACAGGCCACAAATTACTAAATAGAGGCCACTTTTTAAAATTTTAGAGTGTGAAAAGACCAAAAAGCCCTCCCCCTTATAAAGTAAAAAATCTTTCCTTCCTTGGCCACATTGCTGCGTCTATACCGTTGCTTGCTGCTTTGGTTGCTTCGTCCGTTCGGTGAGGCTCTCAGCTCGGTGGGCTCTCCATTTCGGCTTTGGTTGCGTCAATTTCGGCTTCTCCATTTCCGGCCGCCTTCTTCCAGTTCGGGCGGAGCTCCATTTCCGGCCATTCCACGCTCACGGAAGCTTTAATTAGGTGTGTGGAGTTTTTTTTCAGTTTTTAAAATGTTTGTGCCAAATGTTGGAATTGAAGTGAAATGGTTGTTGTTTTGTTTATGGGCAAGGTTTTGAATGCATATTTGCTGCGTTTTTCGGCCCTTTTGTGCATAATTAGAATTATTGTGCATAAATGGATGTGTAATTGGTTCCATTTTGTGAAGTGAATGGAAATTTTGGCATGAAACTAATAAAGATTGCATTGTTTTGGTAGTGTTTTAGTTCCTAATTTGCGTTACCGGCTGTGATGTTACCGGCTGTGATTGCTTTGAATTGAATTTGTAGTGTTTTGATTCTGGAAAACCGTTTTCCCGGTAAAGAACCAGGGAAAACGGTTCCCGGCGGCCTCTGCCCGAGAAACACGCCTCGTGGAGGCATGGTTTTCTTGAACTAACGCCTCATCGAGGCGTCTGTTCCATATAATCACGCCTCCACGAGGCGTTTGTTTCTGTAACAAACGCCTGGTGGAGGCGTGATTCTACGGAACAGACGCCTCGATGAGGCGTTAGTTCAAGAAAACCACGCCTCCATGAGGCGTTTGTTTCTGGAACAAACGCCTCGTAGAGGCGTGGTTTTCTGGAACAAACGCCTCGTAGAGGCGTGGTTTTCTGGAACAAACGCCTCATCAAGGCGTTTGTTCCGGAAAACCACGCCTGCACGGGGCGTTTGTTCCAAAAACAAACGCTCCGTGCAGGCGTTGGTTGAGGATCTGTTTATTTCTTACAGTTGTTTACATATAAAATGTGGTTTGTTTATGATATTCTTTTACTGCAGATGGGGGACAGATTTAAAGGTAATATATTCCTTCGGAAGGGAAAAAGATCCAAGTCCGGTAAGAGCAGTAATCCGGAACCATCCCAGGAGAGTGTTAATCCGGATAATCAAGAGGCGGAAAATGCCCCGCGTATTCATCCGACGGCATCTGAGCGTTCGAGGAAGGTGGTTGCACGATCGGTTGCATCTTCTGCGACAGTGAATGTCATTGCTCCTATAACTGAACACTCATTTCAACATTCAGTGTCTGGACATGAGTACATTGGGGCGTCCTTCACAGAACAACCGTTCGCCCCACCATTTTCAGATGTTGAGATGTCCCACGATGATGGTGACGGCGAGGGGGCTTATGGAAGAAGTGATGCTGAAGGGGCAAGCAGCGAACCAAGTAGGAGAGCTGGGAAAGGACTCATAGGCAGTGAGGCCAGGGCAGCGATTGAAGGGTGGAAGGAATATAAGGAGCTGAACCATCCGCTAGAAGGTGGTCCTGTAATCCCTGAGTTGATCTTGAGTTTCAAAGGCCACACTGCCTACCGCGTCTGGCATGGAGAGATAATTCTATTATATTGTGCATGTTCAAATGCGATGTTCAATGAATTAGTTTTTTTTCTAAGTATATATGCTTCGTTACTTGTGATCCATAATGGAATAATAAAGAAAGGTTGCACGGTTAATTTATTAGTTTTTTTTTTACAACTTAAATGCGTTAGGAATTGTATCCTCTGGTTTTAATTCGTTGTTTACATTGTGTAGGAACGGGGGATACTGAAATGTCATAATGGGGCCGATCGATTGAAAAATTGGGCGGCCGATGAAGAGATGATGAAGCATGTTGAGGGGTCCGGATTGGCCCATTTAGTCCAGTACATGCATGATGAGTTAGACGCCGCGTTGTTATGTGCGTTTGTGGAGAGGTGGCATCCGGAAACCAACTCCTTCCACTTGCCGTTCGGTGAGATGACAATCACATTGCATGATGTTGCATACATATTGCGCATTCCGCTGGGGGGTAGGCCCATTTATGGCAAAACAAAGACTTCACAAATAGCGACGGATGTTGCAGCTGTGTTGGGGATTGATGAATTTAAAATGGATAAGCCTGGATTTGTGAAGTTGACAACCATTGAGGCGAACTGTGCGGGGAGATTTGACAAAGTTAATGCTGCATCTGGTTATTTATTGTGGGTTTTAGGCCTTTCCCTGTTTGTTGACAAGTCTAAAACCCACGTTTCTACTCAGTATTTAAGTTTCTTGCGCGATATCGAGACAGTAAGTGATTACTCGTGGGGAGCTGCCACATTGGCGTACTTATACCGCCAACTTGGGAAAGCGTCGAGGGCAGAAGGTGCACAGTTTTCTGCTTGTCTGACTTTGCTTCAGGTTTGTCACTTTACATGTTGCTTTCCTTGGCATACTTTGATGTATTTCGTTACAAGATATGTACTGATTGTTCTTATGTTCATTATTACTAGAGCTGGATATATGAATACTTCCCAACATTCAGCCCACCGAAGAAGCGGTCGTGGAATACCGGATTGCCGGCGGCAATGAAATGGCAAGTTGGTACTGGGAAGAAGCGTGTTGCAAAATATGATTTGGAGGCATACAGGAGGGCCCTAGATGCACTGCAGCTGAACGAGGTAACATGTCCATTCTTTGTAATTACGAACGGTTCTTTTATGTTACTGTGCTACATTTGGTGATATATTCATAAACGACCAGGTTAATTGGCTCCCATTTGAGCCCAATCCGGCATTGGCCCACAAAATCTCCTTGTATAGGGGTCTTATATATTCCGTTAACGTTGAAGAGCCCTATATGCCGGATCGGGTGTTAAGACTGTTTGGATACGCCCAACAAGTTCCATTTCCTGTCTTCAAACCAAAGGAGTGCTATAGAGGCCCAGAGACAAAGAGGTATGCCTGCAAATACGTTGCGGATCTGAATGGTTGGGAAATCTCGCATACAAGGCTTCTGCGAGACATGAAGAGAGCGGAGTATACTGACGAAGCAAGCGAGGATTACCTTGAGTACTTCCGGGCGCGTTCGCACATCCGCGTCAGTAGTGGTCCTGTCGAGAAATACACTCCTGATCCTACCCACCTGTCCCTAAATGCAGTGAGTGTAAGATGATGTGTTAATTTATTTTATTCTTACATATATTTGTCTGTCTTACTAGTTGCTGATTGTGAGCGTCATTTTACTTATTACAGCGACTTCAGTATTTAGCCTCTCGGGCAGTCTATTTTCATCCAAGGGTTGAACACGCTGTCAACCCTGAGACACGTAGGCAGGCTATTGTAGATGTTGCTTATCATTTAGATGGACTGATGCCGGGACTGGAACAACTTGCGCTGCGACCTCCATTTCAGCCTTAGTGCATTGTATTCCTTTTGTTTGGCTGATGTATAATGTGATTGTAGTGTAACTCTGGATGATTGTTTTTTTTTCACTCCCTGTTACAATAGAAATGTCGAATTATTGCATATTATTGGGTGTGCCGTTGAATGAAGTGCAGAAAACAATTTAGTGATTCATTGTGTGGTATGAACAGGGATTCTGTGCTCATATACAGGGGAAACTCTGCCCAAATTTCATACCATTTAAACACAGAGGAACTGTATTAGTAATTCATTATGCGTTCCCGAATGTAGGTGACATTGTTGGGTGCAAAGGGCCTTTGTTTTGTATCAAATCGCACAAGGAATGTGACTGAAAGCAAGAAAAACGCCCGACTTAAGCGTTTTATATAGAGAAAAACGCCTGATCTGGGCGTTGTTCCTAGATAAAAACGCCTGAAGTAGGCGTTTTTCTTCAGGAATCACGCCAGAGAGAGGCGTTTGTTTTCCAATAAAACGCCTCCACCAGGCGTTTATATCCAATAATAACGCCTTCATCAGGCGATTATATGGTATTTAAACGCCTCAGTCAGGCGTTTTTCTTAGAGAAAAACGCCTGACTGAGGCGTTTTTCTCTGCTGACTGCACCTCATTCAACCAACATGATAGCACTGGAACAACAAACCACATTCCCAAACATTTTCACAGTCCATACACACCTAACCACAATCATAACCTGTTGCAATAATCAATAGCATGACAAATATATTCTAAATATACAATACATCTATATGTCAATACACACACAACAGAGGATTCCATAACTTTGAAATCATAAAGCTAGCTAATCGATAACTATTGTGGGTTCCCTTTCTACATTGCCTAAGCTAGCAACGTACAAGCTCTGATATCTATCCAATCGAGTTGATAACCTTTCCTCCAAATCATCCATCAGGTCGTCCTTATAGTATCTCCACAACACACTGACAGGGGGCAACAAGATTTCACCTCTCGTCTCCAAACAAATGAAATGGTTGCCTCGGATATGTCCCATAGTGATATAAGAGGTCGGATCATCACTTACAACGGACTCCCGCAATCGAAGGGGAAGGTAGGTGCAACACTCCGCTCCGTAAGTTGCGAATACCCTCTGGTACCTCGTGGCGACAAGTAGTCCAAAAAGATAAGTATCGAACCAGAACGCATCTGTTGCCGGACTTATGTGGTAATCCAACACTTTAAGAGCTTTATCATACATAACTTCACCGAGGACGCCAAACCATAATGAGGCATACGCGTGAAGTTCATGTAACATCTCCCGCCGGACTTGCGACCAAAGGGATTCGTCACCATGTACGAATGTAGAGATTACCCTGAACCACAGTGTCCATCACCCATTACA
Organism: Leptodermis oblonga; assembly: GCA_016801395.1. Lineage (NCBI taxonomy): Eukaryota > Viridiplantae > Streptophyta > Magnoliopsida > Gentianales > Rubiaceae > Leptodermis > Leptodermis oblonga. Next base: position 14,085,056 of record CM028752.1, read on the forward strand.
TTTTTATAATCAACGATATAATCGAACACGAACTGTTTAACCAAAGATGGGAGGTTGAAAGGCCAGTTGGATTCGTTAGGAGTCATTCGAATACTCCTGGATGATGACCCACTTGACCTGCTGCGACCTGCAAATAGTATTTGAATGCATGAACAATAGATGCATCATAATAAATAAGTGAAATAAAAACCAATTCAAAGGATATGACAACTATATGTACCTCTGCCTCTTGACCTGCCTCTGCCTAGGTCGGCTTCCCTCTCGGCATGCTCGTAGCCAGAAAGGTCTCGCTGCATGGAGTTGTTCCTCGGCCTTCCCCTACGTGGCCTTTGAATGGGATCTGCGAGGTCAACAATCTCTGGATACAAAGTGCTGTGCATGACACCCGCTACCCTATAAATGTCCGCAGTCGAACGCTGCGAGGCTTCCACATACATCTCATGCAGTCGACCTTGTGCTGTCTGCCGTTCCTCATCGCTAGGCATATTCCCCTCATCCAAAGATAGGGTCCTCCAGAAGAGGTCCACATCCAAGGGATCAATAGGTGTGTAATTCCTGCCCATTTCAACCATCTGATGCGCACACGGTAAGCCATAGCTGGTTCGCAGTTCACAACCACACATCTCACTATTCTGCCCATAGACTGCGCCTCGCTTTTTATATTCTTGTAACAGCAACAGTATGGCGTCTTGCGAAACTCTGCCATTGATCCTACTATACAACATGTAATTGGCTTCACGGATTGTTTTGCTTCGGGATGCCTCCATTTTACTACGTATCTCACCCAAATGCAACTTTATCATCTCATTTATAGCCAAAAATATTGTAGGAAATGAACCTCTGTCGGTTTTAATTGCGCGCTTCAACTGTGCGTGCGCACTCTCAGCCCTGCATTTATGAAAGACGAACAAATGTCATGTTGTAAATAAGGGAATAATGTGTAATTGTATCATATATATATATATATATAACTGTAAGCTACAAAATTGAATAGACTCACATGTTGTTTGTGCGCCCTCCATAATATTTTATCTCTTTAGTCCACACTGAGACAAACTTGGTCCGGTGGGGATCCAACCAAGTATGGTGCAAATAATTAACCACGGACGTCCACCGGCCTCTATATTTGGTCTCTATGATCTCCACAGCTTTCGTGAACTTGTCATACGTTAGAGCACTCATAACTCTTCTCCACCGTCCTTTAAACTCATCTAATATTTCTTTGTCCGTACACACACTGAGTGCTTTCTTCCTCACATCCATAGCAATATGCCGTTTACACAGTAGTTGCTTAGACTCGGGAAAAACAACGTGGACAGCTTTCATTAGAGCGGACTCTCTGTCCGTCATAACAACATGGGGATATGTCGATGGATCAAAAAGTTGCCTCAACCTAGTCATAGCCAAGAAGTAAGTTGCATATGTCTCATCCCTCAAGAAAGCAAATGCAACATGTATGTATTGATCCGTCGGAACATGAGAGACTATCTGAAGCATAGGCATGTCATACCGATTGGTCTTGTATGTCGTATCCATATACAAAACGTACGGAAACTTACAAAGTATACTAGGGACATCCGCATGGACGAAGACACATTCTCAAGCGCGTTACGCTCATCTTCCACTGTGTACCAGTAGTAGTAACTATAATCCTGCATCAGTTTCAAGAAATACTGGATAGGACTTAAATCTCCCCTCTCTTCTCTCCTAACCTTTGCCGTTTCATTGTAAACCTGCCTGATACGTGTGACATTAGTCACATTGTCATATCGCAGTTTTGACAGCATCTGTTTTGGAGCCACATTTATCTTCATCATTTCTGCAATTTTCTCCTTTTCCTCGTCATTCAACTGGGACTGCTTATGATGCCAGTTTCTAACCAGTGGTAATTCATGGTTGTGGTACCCTTTAATGACACTCAGCTTCCAGGTACCCCCACTATTCTCTTTCCGTGATATTTTAAAGGGACAACCAGTCAGCTTGCTACTAGTGTTGTTACAGGATATTTTCCCTTCAACTGGGGGTGCTTTGCTTCTCACTTGCCCCGCTCTATCACAACAAATGTCAACTCTCCCTCTTCTCTCTTTCAGAGGCCCCTTCCACTTTTTAGAAGAGGTAATTTTCGTATCAAACATATGCTCGGCAGCTCTGACTTCAACCCAACCAATCAACTCAGCTCGAGTAGTGAACTCTTCATCAGTCGTAAATACATCCGTGTAATCTAGACCGTTTACGTCATCCAAAACGTGCGGAGCCTGTCAAGCAAACCCTATGATATTAGAAATTCCCGCAGTCGGTGTAAAAAATGGAGAAATGACATTTCAGGGAGAAAAGCGCCTCCTGGAGGCGTGTTTTTCCAATACAATCGCCTCTCCCTGGCGATTATATTGGAAAAACACGCCCAGAATGGGCGAGTTTTTCCAGAACCATCGCCTGAGAGGGGCGCGTTTTTGGGAAAAAAACGCCACAAGCCACCTTTTTGTTTTTGAAAAAATCGCCTCCCAGTGGCGCGTTTTTACGAAAACAACGCCCAACCCTGGCGAGTTTTTCCCATAAATTCGCCAGTTTGGGGCGTGTTTTCCGACGAAAAACGGTGGCCTTGGGCGATTGTATCACAAAAAATCGCCCATTACAGGCGCGTTTTTGGGATACAATCGCCCGTCGTGGGCGATTCGCACCCAGTGACGCAAAAACGTGAAAAAGCTGCTACCTTTAATCCATACAAATAGTAATGTCATACGTACCGTGTAATATGTATCTTCATTTGTATTTTCCGCCATGAAACTCAAGCAATGGAGAAGAAATGGATCTTCAATGAATGTATGGATGGAGGATGAATATGTGGATGTTAGAAATGGAGAAATGGAGAAGTGGAGGAATGTAGGACAAACGTGTAGGAGGAATGTTGATTTTTTACAAAGGTGTTGAATGAAAATGGGTAGGTAAATTTTTTTTCACCAAGGTAAGTACCAAGGGTATTACCGTCTTTTCACTATTTAAAATTTTAAAAAGTGTCCTGTGTTTAGTAAAATGGTACCTATAAATAACATGCCCCTTGTCCAATTGAAAGTATTGTAAAAGAATGATACCACAAGCTGTGTCAATTAATCTAAAGTTTCAGTTTCAATTTTACTTTCCATGAAATCGCGGTTATGTCTATTTTAGATGTTATAATTTTACATTTATAAAATTAGGGTATGTTCATTTCCATTTCATTCTAAGAAAATTATCACTTTTTTCATCAAAATTTTACATAAATAAATAACATTATTTTCTATTAAATTTAAATTTTAAATTTTTTTCTAAATCTTCACTTATATAAATTTAAAAAATAACATAATTATTATTTATTTTATTTTATTTCTTACACAAATTTAAAAAAAAAATTACCTGCCAAAAAATATTTTTTCCTTAAAATAAAACTTTTCCGTTTCAAAATTTCCTAAACTTTAGATTTTGTTTTGAATTATTATAGTAGAATGGATAGTCATCCACTCTTTCGACATGTTCTTTTTGTTTTGTTTTGAAAACGGTTTTATTTTTAACAGTAAATTTAATATATTTTAATTATATTTCATCATTTTCAATACAACTTTTTACTATTCAGCATCTACTTTTTACATTTTCAATACATTTTTTACATTATAAAATTATTTTTCAAAACTTGTTTTCAAAATTATTTTCAAAACGATGAAAAAGAACTGGCCATTTGTTCTTCTTAGACTTTAGTCTCGTCAATCCACAGTTGATAGTACTACTACAGGTGAGGTCAGCACCTGATCTTACGGCATTGGAAAATGGGATACTTAATTAAGTAGGCAAATCTTCCCGCGACAGAGGATGTAAAATCTCTACAATGATTAAAACTGACAGTTGGAACAGTTCTGTAAGGTGTAATTATAGCCTTCATTCCTTGCAACTTCCGAGCCTGGCCAAAGGACATTTTTGGTTTGGCATTGGCTTCGGCGGGTGGCCTGTGATGTGATAGCCTTTGGTTCGGGTGGACAGTGTATTTTCAGTGAAGTAATAATACTCATTAATGGACAGAATTTTTTTCATAAAAAAATGTATTTTTATTCCGAAAATTTGAAAATATGGATAATTTTTGGAAAATTCCTGATTTAATGAAAGCGAAGTTCGCTTTCTTTGAAAATAAGTTCGGGGTCAAATTTGTGAAGAAAACAAATTTTTGAACTTCGCTTTCTTTAGAAATTGGGTGAGGCAGTAAATTCCAAAGAAAGCGAGGTTTGTAACTTTGCTTTCTTAGGAAAAACTCGAAACGAAAATTTGTACTGAAAGCGAATGTACTAACTTCGCTTTCTTTGGAAACATTGTGAAGTGAAAATTTTTCAAAGAACTTACTTAGGAAAAACTCAAAGCAAAAATTTGTTCTGAAAGCGAAGGTACCAACTTCGCTTTCTTTGGAAGCCGAATTTTCAAAGAAAGTGTGGCTTGTAACTTCACTTTCTTAGAAAAAACTTGAAGCGAAAATTTTTACTGAAAACAAAGTTGACAACTTGGGTTTCTTAAGAAATTGGGTGATGCAAAATTTTTTAAAGAAAGCAAAGTCATAGAAAAAACTGGACTTTGGCCCCTTGGCCACTTTTAGGAGATTCAACTTTGCTTGGTTTGGATATGGGGTGAAGCGAAAATTTGTACTGACGAGTCTGTGAACTTCTGTTTCTTTAGAAATTTGGTGATGCGGAAATTTGTGAAGAAAGCGCACTTGAAACCTTCAGTTTCTAACTAACTAAAATGAAACTTTATTTTTGAAAAGAACTACTAATATAATACGAAGTAGAAAAACAATAAATGCCTCTTCAAATCGTGCAAATGCACTTTCCTTTATAGGCTTTATTAGTCACTTTATGTGTGTAAGGAGTTCAGGACTAATATCCTTTTGAGATAAGATGAAGATGATCATTAGAAGTCTGCAATGACTCAAACGAACTACAGAACAAGTGTGAAAAGTGCAAGAATAACTTGTAATATGAGAATGATTCATTTCTCTAAATCATCGTCCTAAGGAGTCTATTTATAGACCTCCAAAGGGTGTCATTCAATAGTCATAACTCTTATGAAGAGATAGGAAAAAACGAAAGTGAATTCGAATAAGAATTGAGTTCGGAATCACCATTTCTGTGAAGAGATGTAACTTTTCAGAATAAGGAACTCTTACTGGAACACGTTCGAATTTCTGTCCAAATCGGACAGTAATTCGGACATACATCAGTCCCAGAAGTTGAACTTTCCAGTTCCAGCCATTTACTGGAACTCGTTTGATTCTATGTCCGAGTCAGAAAGAAAATTGGACATACACTAGTTCCAGAACTTGAACACTTCCGTTCAAGACGTTTACTGGAACTCGTCCTAGTTTCTGTCCTATTCGGACAGATATTTGGACATTCTTTAGTTCTAGAAGTTGAACACAACTCTCTCTGGAACTCGTCCGAGTTTCTGTACGATTTGCACAGATTTTCGGACATACCTATTCAGTCTTTTTCCTTTCTTCTTTCAACTTAATTATTGGAAAATCTCCAACAAATAGCTCGCTTTCTCATATTAGTGGAGACATAATATATTTTGCTATTTTATTTTTGAAATAAAGTTACCAACTTTGTATATATTTAGAAAACATATTTGTAAACAATAAAAGTTCGACATAGTACAATTTTAATAAAAAAATCGACAGAGTTTCCCCTGTAACAAGATCAAACTCCCTGTTAAACAATTCACATCAAATCACAATTATATCACGACATACACATCTATTCAACTATTAAAATAAACAATCACACAACAACAGTACAAACCTATTCAACCTCAACCAACAAAAGGAAAATCATTAAACCATCCATTAAATATTCAAAATAAACATTCATTATCCAAATAATATTTTCAAAGGCACCCCCCCCCCCCCGTCCCACATGGGGGACGATTTCTCGGCCTACACGGTTGTTTCCTCATGGGTTCTTCAGCATTCCATGTGTTAACATGTAAAGAGAGACAACGTGGGGCATCCTCATTGTTAGCGGGCTGCGTACGACGCTCATACACATTTGGAAGAGAGAACACGAATTTTCTAAGTTCGCTTTCTATGCAAATTTCTGCCTCACCCAATTTCCAAAGAAAGCGAAAGGAATTTACTGCCTCACCCAATTTTTAAAGAAACCGAATTTGAGAAATTCATTTTCTTCACAAATTTGAACCCGAACCTATTTTCAAAGAAAGTGAAGTTGGCTAAATCGGGAATTCCCCGAAAATTGTCCCTATTTTTGGATTTTCGAAATAAAAATACATTATTTATGGAAAAAATTCTTTATTTACACTTATTTATCATAACTTCTCATAAGCGATTTTATATACCTTTATTAATTTGCTACATTTTTTTGGAAATACTCCTTCTGTTTTTCAAAATATATATTTGAAATTTTGATTCTTTTGAAAAAATGTCATTTTATGATTTTGACAGCAAAAATTAAACAAAATTCCAAATCCCTAATTTTATTCATATAGCAGTAAGTGAAGAGAGAGAAAAAAAATGTAGTTAAAGCCACAAGTCGGTGTAAGAATTATTTTACAAGACCAAAAAAAAAAAAAATACAACATTAATTTAGAGTAAAAATTGACAATTTTATTGTTTTCTTAATCTCTGTGTTTTTTTACTCCAACAATGCTTTGTAGAGGACAACTGGAGTAATATAAATATCACATTATTGATTAATGAACGTATACTACATCACTTGCTATGTATTACTTCTTTTGTTTCTAAAAATTGTCAATGGAATAAAAAATACACAAAGAAAACATAAATTGTCATTTTTAATTTTAATTAATGTTGTAATTTATTTCTCTCTCAATTAATTGTTATATCACCTTATATATTTAATTAATGACAATTTTCTCTCTCATAATTTATTACTATAAAAATAATATTAGAATATTATTTATTTTTGGTATTGAAAATTGTTATAATAAATTAATTGTGATAAATATCACTGCTTATTATTATTATTATTATTATAGAAAACTCAAATTACAGGCAGTTTGTTTGCCACTTTTGCAGTAATGGACTTCGGAAATGAGAAATTAAAGGTATTTTACTTCAAAAACCAAATAAAATTATCTTCTTCTTTGAGGGCTACAATACAAAGACACCCATCCTAAAACTAAATTAAAACAATAATAAATTCTTATACCTACTCAAAATAAATGAGAGATCTAGGCCTTGTTTGACAAGTTTTTCAAAAACGTTTTTACTATTTTAAGAGTATAAAAAAAAATAAAATAGTGTTTGGACAAGAAATGGTAAAATATTTTTAACAACTAATTTTAAGTAAAATGTATATGAAGTACAACTTTTGAAGAACATTTTGAACATGTTTTACAAAATATTTTTTAGAAATTTAAAGTCATTTTAAGTTAAACTCGCGATCGCCTTTCCTACCCCCAACCCCGACCCGCCCCCAACCCCCGGTCCCATCCCGACCTCGCTCCCAGCCCAGCAAATTACCTCAACCCTGCCCCAACCCACCCCTGACCTCAACCTCACCTTGACCCTGACACAACCCCAACCAGGCCCCGACCCCGAACCAACCTCACCTTGGCCCAGACCCTCGACCCTGAACCCCAACCCCAACCCTTAACCCGACCCCACCCCCACCCTCAACCCTGCCCCTGAGCCCAACCCTGCCCCTAAACCCGACCCTGCTCCCAACCCCGAACCCCCGTCCCTATCCCAACCTCTACCTCAACCCCACCCCTACCTTCCCTAAACCTGCTCCCGACCTTAACCCTACCCCTATCCCGACCCCGACCCCACCCACCCTACCCAAAGGAAATATATATATATATATATCTAAACATAAATTTCATATAATTATTTTCATCATAAATAAATTTAAAAGGCTTTTATGAAATATTAGTGAAATCTGAATTATTAATAGCAACCTAAAATGAATCTAAGAGGGGAAGTGGGTGAATTAGGTTCTTGACACTTTAAAAATATTTCTTCTACAAAGAAAAACTTTGAAAACCCATTTTCAAAAAAGTTTTAAAACACTTTAAAACTAGACTTCTAGGTGAAGTTTGTGATTGATGATTTGCAAAACATGAAAGCAAATAAACAAACAAAGCAAGAACACGCCAAATTTATAGTGGTTCAGATTCCCTTTGAATCCTACTCCACTCCCCAAGTTCTACAACTTGAGATTTCTAACCCACTAAGAAACACTTAAAGGAATGTTTCAATCCCTCACACTTGCTTAACTCTTTTTCAAGAGTTTAAGACTTTTCTGTTTCCTAAGGCTGGCAATGGATCTTTTGTCCTATCCTTTCTCAAGGACTTTAGGTCTTACTCAAGACTCCATTGCCTAACAATTAGGACTTTTGCTGAATCAATTTCTTGATTAAGACTCTGACAAATGCCTACTTAGCTCTAAGCTAGGACTTCTACCCTTTACCTAATCCAAACTCTTAGATAGGACTTTAACCCCAATTGCCTAACTTACCTCAAGCTAGAACTTGTATAATTTTCCAAACTCAACTCTTCTTGACTAACTCTTAAACAAGAGATTAGGACTTTGCCTCACATACAATGTGCCTACAACACTTACTCAAGTATTTAGGATTTCCATCAAAGTGTTTACAATTGTGAGAATCTCCACAAATGGAGTTTACAACAAACTATGACAAATGGGCATGAAAGCCTCTTTCTAATCCTAACTCAACTAGCTAATTTGACTTGTAAATGTATAAAAATGGCTCTTGAATGTTTCTTGAGTGTAGAAGATGTTGGGGGATGATTAGTCTTTAATTCCCGTGCTGGTGGCTTTTATAGAAGTGAAAGAACCACTTCAAAGGTCAAATAACGACTCTATTTTTATGTCCGTTGGAAGCTTCGAAGTCTAAGTTCGGGTTAGAAGCTTCACAATTTTTGGCCAGTAGCCTAAAAGGCTGTCTGGAGCCTATCTAGGCTCGGGTTAGAAACTTCACAAGTTTTCTCTTCTTTTTGGCCAGTAGCCTAAAAGGCTGTTATGAGCCTGTCTAGGCTCCGTTTAGAAGCTTCACAAGTTTTCTCTTCTCGATTCGAGTCCGGGCTTTGACGTCGAGACCAGACTTTGACACTCTGTAGTTTTTGAAATCTTTTCTCCAATGACTAGGAGTTTTGGTGCGGAGTGCAATTAATGCGTTTGGCGCATTCTTTTTTTCTTTAGCTTCGAGCTTGAGACCCTGTCGATGGTGACTTCGTTTGTTCAATTAATTTCAACCCGAGAGTTTGGCTGCTGCCGTCTGCCTTTCGATGTGAGGGAGGTCGGACATTTTGGGTAGCTTCAAACTCGAGAGGCTGTCGATGCTTGAGCTCGACAATTTCTACGTTTAGCTTTGAGCTCGACTGCCTGTTGATACCAGAAGTCGAAGGTTTCTTCTTTCTCTAACCGTTTCTTGAATTTTGCTTTGCTGTAGTTTTTCTACATCTTTTCTACAAATAACTTCATGTGCAAAACATTAACTAAAATCATATATTTGTTAACTTATCATCAAAACTACGATTAAGATCATAGGTCTAACAATCCCCTCTTTTTGATAATGACAAAAAAAAATACATGATTTTACGGAGAAATATAAAGTAAAGCATTTTAAGCACATATTTATCTTAACTTAAGAAACTCCAAAAATTCAAGATGACAATGTAAAGCAAAAAATCACACCTTCTCCCCCCTTTTGTCATCTTTATATAATGTAAGCATACAATGGAGTATTCTTATATCAAACCAAGCCATTTATCAATTAAGCACAATTTAAGCCAAGCCACATATAGCATTTTCTCTCCCTTTGTAAAAGCACTCTAAAAAGCCCATTCTAAACCTAATCCGATGGGGCTCTATGTTAATCTTAACACCTACTGTATATGCTAGTTCTAATTTTTCTCCCCTTTGATTTTAGCACACACATTTCAAAGAGCTTAACTAATCAAAGAAGCATATAAGCGTCATTCAATCAAAGAGCAAGTTAAGCTATGAAAATCAAAGGAATTTGTCATTCTTAAAGAATGATCATTCTTAAACACATAAGTTTTCAAGGTTTTTGAAATATAGCATTAACTCATGTTTAAACAAGTCAAAAGTATGCAAACAACTTCAAATGACTGTAATGATCTATAAGTATGCATCAAAGTTCAAAGAAGATGCATCATGTCAAAGTCAACTCATTGGTCAAACTTGCAAACTTTTTAACTTTTCATGAAATTTCCTTTTCTTATGTTTAAGAACTTCATGTCTTCATGCAAGAAAATTCCATTAGGAATATAAAGCATTTGAAGAATGTAAGGATTCACTTTTCATGCATATTCTTGAAAGTCAACTAAAAGTTGAGCTTTTTCTAAAGTAGTGCCTATTTTCTTAAAGCTTGTCAATTTCATCATGCAAATCTCAACTAAGCACAAGAACAAGTTTTAATCAACATATGCAACATATCAAAGGAATCAAACATTTCAAATCATGCATGTGTGCAAACTCAACTTATTGGTCAACACTTCTCAAGCTTAAGCGAGTTAAGCTTTGAATTTTGAAAGTTGCTAGTTTCAAGGTTCTATCATCTATTTTATCATCCAACCAACTTCAAATACTCAAGTAGTTTATGCATAAAGATTCAAACCATCCAAAACATGCATATTTTCAAAGTCAACTACTTGGTCAAGCTCTTTTAATTTTAAGCATACAAAACATACGATCTTTAAAATTTGTCATTTTGAAGCATATAACCTTAATTTTATCATGTGAGAAACTTCAAATCATTAATAATTTCATGCCTAAAATCTTAAGTAAGCTGAAGCATGTGTACATTGAAAGTCAACCACTTGGTCAACCATTTTCAAATAATGCAAACATGCTTAATTTTCTTGCTATCTTCAAATGAAAAGTTTTCACTTCTTTTAAAATGCAAGAATTTCAAGATACCAAAGATGAAATAGATCATAATACATCATTTTAACTCTAAAAGTATAGTATTCTAGAATTCTGCCACTCAAAGATTCATCAACAAAGGCAAGTTTTGAAATTACATCAAATTTTCTACATTTTGCCTAAATCATCTTCTTTTGAGTCGAAACTCTGATGATCTTCAAGACTTGTAATCTTCACTATAATTAATACTTTTAAAATTCAGTCTGGAACTCTCCAAAATAAATGACCCTTGAAGGCGCTGGAGGCAAAATAACTCTTTTACCCCTGGCGGCCATTTGAGCATCTTTTGGCTTGTTCGGGCTTTTGGTCCTTCGAGCTTGAACCTTAGCTGGAGGCTTTAATGGAGAACCCTTGTATAGATTTGGAGTCACCTTAGGCTGAACTCTAGACCTTCTAGTCCTGACCTTCCGAACACTTGAATCAAATCCACACCTTAAGCATGGCGAACACTTGTGTTCTGTAGTAGGGATGAGCTTATCAGAAAGGAAGGCATTGTATATTTTAGAATCATTCTTTCTATCATAATGTCTCCTAGGATTATTTCTAAATGAACTATGCACATTCATATATAGAAGCATAATGAAATGCATGAGCATTTATCAAGAAAACATTCCTTTTTGGGGCACATAAAGAAAACTCATGAACATGACAACAAACTTCACTATGCCTAAGGGGAACATGCATTTTTCTAGGCATATAAAATAATGAATCAATCAAATTTTCATCATTTTTACAATTAGAAGACTTCTTTTTCTTTTCATACAACCATGCATGATTAGTCTTCTTTTTAGCTTAATAGATGGAAAATCAAATTTAACATCACTATTTGAAACATTAACAAAGGTAGTAGAATTAGAAAGCATATCACAATTTTGGTCACTATCATAACCTAAGCCATGCTTATCATTTCCTAACTTTTGTTTGCCTAACAATTTTTCTAGGTTAGCTTTTCCTAGAGTCAATTTTTGTAAGCTAGAACTAAGGTCTTCAACCCTTTTCTTCAATTCAATATACTCAATTTCTAACTTTTCATGAGACTTCACTTTTTCATGCAATTCAACATTTTCATCTAAGGCAGTCTAATAATACCCTTTCAAATCAATGTACTTTGCATCTTCATTATCTAGCAAAGTACTCATTTCATCTACTTTGTTTTAAATTCAACATTTCACATTTCAAAGTAGAATTTTTTTCTTTTAGAGATGCAACATGAATATCTAAAGAATTAAATTTCTTTTCAAGCACAACATTTTTTTTCATGGCATTCATACATTTCTTATGCAATATAGTGACATACTTGTACAAAATAACATTATTATCATTATCACTATCACTATGATGCATATCATTACCTCATGATGAATATTGGGAAGAATTTGTTACCTCTTTTAGATCACCCCCAACAAAGCATCTTTAAGTAGTTTCCTTCTCTTCCTCACTTGAGGAATCATCCCAAGTCCTTGATTGAATGGTCACCTTCTTGGTGGCTTTCTTACCTTTAGACTTTTGTGCAAAAGTGAGGAATTTAAGGCACAAATAGTCAAGCAAGTAAGCAAATAAGACTCTAAGGCTCTGTTCTCTTCCTAACTTGGTTAGGAAATTTTTTAGTTAGGGAAGAATTTTGTTTTGGAGGGAATTTCTTTTGGGGTTTTGTGTAGAAAAGAGAAAAAAAAGTGTAATGATTATGTTTTTTTTCAAATTTATGTGAGTGAGAATTTAAAGGGAATTTTTAAATTTGAATTGTGAATTTTATAAAAATGATGTTGTTTCTTTATGTAATATTTTTGAGAAAAAAGTGATACTTTTCCTGATTATGTTCGGAAAAGAAAAGAGCCTAAAAATCACAAAGGTTGCAAAAATGACTTTAACTCAAAGGTTGTTAAACCTACAAATTTGAGCACTAGCTCTGATACCAATTGAAATCCCAATTATAAATAGCAACCTAAAATGAACCTAAGAGGAGGAGCGGGTGAATTAGGTTTTTGACACTTTAAAAATATTGCTTCTACAAAGAAGAACTTTGAAAAATCATTTTCAGACAAGTTTTAAAACACTTTAAAACTAGACTTCTATGTGAAGTGTGTGCTTGATGATTTGCAAAATATGAAAGCAAATAAACAAACAAAGAAAGAACACACGAAATTTATAGTGGTTTGGATTCCCCTTGAATCCTACACCGCTCCTCAAGTTCCACAACTTGAGATTTCTAATCCACTAGGAAACACTTAAAGGAGTGATTCAATCCCTTACACTTACTTAACTCTTTCTCAAGAGATTAAGACTTTTCTCTTGCCTAAGGCTAGCAATGGATCTTTTGCCCTATCATTCCTCAAGGATTTTAGGTCTTATTCAAGACTCCCTTGCCTAGCAATTAGGACTTTTGGTTAATAAATCTCTTTATTAAAACTTTGATAAATGCCTACTTAGCTCTAAGCTAAGACCTTTACCCTTTGCCTAATCTAAACTCTTTGATAGGACTTTAAACCCAATTGCCCAACTTACCTCAAGCTAGGACTCGTACAATTGCCCAAACTGAATCTTTTGAATTGTGTCTCTCCATCTCTTCTTGCTCCCCCTTTCTTCTTGCCTAACTCTTAAACAAGAGCTTAGGACTTTGCTTCAAATACAATGTTCCTATAACACTTACTCAAGTGTTTAGGACTTCCCTCAAAGTATTTACAATGGTGAGAATCTCCACAAATGGTGTTTACAACAAACTATGGCAAATGGGCATGGAAGTCTCTTTCTAATCTTAACTCAACTAGCTAATTTGACATGTAAATGTATGAAATATGGCACTTGAATGTTTCTTGAGTGTAGGAGATGTTGGGGGATGATTAGTCTTGTGGCTTATGGCTTTTATAGAAGTGAAGGAATTAATTCAAATGGTTAAATAACGGCTCAATTTTTCTGCCCGTTGGAAGCTTCGAAGTCGAAGGTCGGGTTAGAAGCTTCACAATTTTTCTCTTCTTTTCGGCAAGTAGCCTAAAAGGCTGTCTAGAGCCTGTCTAGGCTCGGGTTAGAAGCTTCACAAGTTTTCTCTTATTTGTCGCCAATAGCCTAAAAGGCTGTCTAGAGCCTGTCTAGGTTTAGGTTAGAAGCTTCACAAGTTTTCTCTTCTCTATTCGAGTCCGGGCTTCGACGTCGAGACCCAACTTCGACACATTGTAGTTTTTGAAATTCTTTTCTCCAATGGCTAGAAGTTTTGGCACGGAGGCAAGTAATGCGTTTGGCGCATTCTTTGTTTTCTTTAGCTTCGAGCTCGAGTGTTGATGTGAGCGAGGTCGGACATTTCTGGGTAGTTTCGAACTCGAGAGGCTGTCGATGCTTGAGCTCAACAATTTATGGGTTTAGCTTCAAGCTCGACTGCCTGTCGATGCTGGAACTCGAAGGTTTCTTCTTTCTCTAACCGTTTCTTGAACTTTGCTTTGCTGCACTTTTTCTACATCTTTTTTACAAATAACTTCAAGTATAAAGTATTAACTAAAATCATATATTTGTTAACTTATCATCCAAACTAAGATTAAGACCATAGGTTTAACAATTAGTCCAAACAAATTTTAACTATTTTCAACTCTAAAAATGTTTTTATAAAATACTTGTCCAAACGCATATTTCTTTAAAAAAAAAACTTCAAAAATATATTTTGTAAAATGTTTTTGAAAAACATTTTTATAAAAAAATGTTTTTGAAATACTTGTCCAATGGGATCCTATTCTTTAAAGTGTATGTTGTCTAATTATGGGTTTCCTAAAGAATAATAAATACAGTAACTAGACAGTTTTCAAGTTATTGAAAAGAAAGTCCAAAAATCACTTAACACGTATTGATGAGCTTGATTAATGTCCGTAATAGTTTTGGCTTCAAGAACTATTGATGAGCTTGATTAATGTCCGTAAAGTTTTGACTTCAAGAACTGTGATTTAGGCTCTGTTCTCTTAGTACTATATAAAGGAAATTTTTTGGTTAGGGAAGAAATTTTATTTTGGAGGGAATTTCTTTTGGGGATTTGTGTAGGAAAGAGAAGAAAAAATGTAATAATTATGTTTTTTTTGAATTTATGTGAGTGAGAATTTAGAGGAAATTTTTTAATTTAAATTGTGAATTTTGTAAAAATATTGTTATTTCTTTGTATAATATTTTTGAAAAAAAAGTGATACTTTTTATGATTATGTTCGGAAAAGAACAGAGCCTTGATGAATCAAACTTTATTTCATTTTTCTTAGCATTCAAATATAGGCTGGACTTCCTTTACAGATATTAGGTTGCCAAAGTATTTTTTTTAACAAAAATTATTTGTAATTTTTTTGGCTTTGTATTAGCGGCGCCACTATAGGTATAAATAGAAGTTTTGATTTCATTATTTTTAAAGAAAAGATATTTTGTGAGAATTTTATATTTCTCCCACTCAAAAATTTTTCTTTGAACTAGTTATTTAAAATTTATCAATTTAATTTAGCTTCACCTGACTAGTTAAGTTTTCAAAATCACTTGTCTTATCAATTTAACAAGGGTGAAATACAGTTTCCCCTTGTGATTTCTTGTTTTGGACAGTTTTCCCCTCGTGGTTTTGGACTGAAGTGTCCACTTAACAGAAAATTGCATTTCTAACGGCGTTAAAAAAAATAAATAAATAACCCTAGCTAAAAAGGAATAACTATGGACATGAATAATTCTAGGGTTATTTTTGTTCTTTTTTTTAACGCCGTTAAAGATGCAATTTTTTAAAATCACTTGTCTTAATTCTTAGGTTAGGATTATACAATCAGAGCGAATTCTAAAGTTTAGCTGATTTGAGACAAAGTATAAAAGGCGCCTCAAAAAATATATAATGTGATAATTTAATCTTTTTATTATTATTATTTTTTAATGTACACTCTTGCATAAATATATTTGAAACAAAAATAAATTGGAGCCCTGAGTTGAAAAAAGTAAAAAAATAAAATAAAAAACCAACTATTGCATCAAATATTTTTTTTACAACGCAAGTAAATATAGACCTTAAATGATGACCTTGAGTTATAAAAAAAGATTAAAATCCATTTTTGCATTAACCCATTTCACACAAAAATAAATGTGGGCCTTACTATAAAATTTATAAGCAAAAAACATTATTACATTATATATATAAAAAAATATTAGAGTAAATTCTAATTTTGGTCCCTTACCTATGGCATTTTAATTTTTTTTGGTTCTTAACATTTAAAAATGTTTTATTTTAGTCCCTTACGTTTAAAATATGAACTAATTAATCCCCCAACTACTTATAGTAACAGAATCTGTTAAATTAGGGGGAAATTTTGTCAATAAATTTTTTCTCCTCCCAAAGCCATTAATGAGAGGTAAATCAATCTCGCAAGGCTTCTTCTCTCTCTCTCTCTCAAAAAAAAAAAAAAAAAAAAAAAAAAAAAAAAGGAAAAGAAAAAGGTTGCATACCATTCTCTCATATCTATATCAGAAATTATTTTCACTCTCATCTAATCTCATGTGAAGAGGATCATGGTTTCTTATGTTCTGCTGTCCATTGATTATTTTTGTTAAAGAAACTGAGGGGCCGTTTGGTTGGGGGTATTTAGAGGGGGCAATGGGAATGAGAAGAAATGATTGCCATTGTTATTGTTTGGTACATGGTTATGAGAATGAAAATCTCATTCCCATTCCCTGATAATCGGATGTTGCTCAATCCCTACCCCCCCCCCCTGGTATTGGGAATCATTCCCGTCCGGAATGAAAATTTTTTTTCTCACCAAAAAACCCTTTCCTTCTTCTCTATGTCCTCCGCCTCCAAGCCCCAACCGACGCAGCCCCTTTCTCCTCCATTCATTAAATCAAGGTAAACAGCATGAACTTTTGAATCTTTGATAGTTGATTTACCCAAATTCTGAAATCACCCACAAATGCATTCCCCAATACTTTGGGTGTTAATTTGTTGTGGGTTTGATAAATCGAGAGTTGCAAATCAAAAGGTGAAGCTTTTGTTTCGGTTTTTGGGTTTAGCTTGAGATTTCGTGGGTTTCTTCCTTTTCAACAATTGGTAGTCCAATTTGGTTGATTTCATTCCGAATCGTGGGATCCAGTTTCGGGAAGGAAATCTTCGACTTGGTCAACATCGGGGCTGCAACAATAAGAAGAGAAAAAGAGGAAGAGGAAGAAGAAAAAGAAGAAGAAGAAGAAGAAGAAAGAAGAAGAAGAGAGAAGAAGAGGAAGAGGAAGAGAAGAAAGAAGAAGAACAGAGAAGAAGAAGAACAGAAGAAGCAGAAAAGAGAAGAAGAAGAAGAGGAAATGGAGCTGCAGCGGCCCAATTCTCACTTTTTGCAATAATTTAGGAAAAAAGTAAATTATTTTATTAAAGAAATATAAGGGTAAATTTGTAATTTTGATTGATTCCTATTACTAATATTCAACTGAACCAAACATCATTTATGTCATTGATATCCATTCCAAGATTTGAACCAAACAACAATTATTCATTCCCATTCCCATTGATTCTCATTCCCATTGACTCCTTAATCAAATCCATTCTCATTCCGATTGACAGGTTTGAACCAAACGACCCCTGAAAAATCTATGAATGGAAATAATGATGCTCTTGGAACCTTTAAATTTAAGCTAGAGAGATTGCAAAAAAGAAAGTAGTTGTCATACATTCACACACCCAGATAGGTAGCCGAAAGGAGAAATCACATCCTGGAGGCGTTCTCTTTACGAAGCTTTCCAGCAATCAAATCTCATGCTCTACTCATTCTTGAATTCGTAGCATTATTTCTTCTTCTTTTTTTTTTTTTTTTTTGTTGTTGCTTTCTTTCATTTTTTTGGTCTATCTTTAAACAAAATATCAAGCAAGATGCATCCAAGAAGATCATATGGGCCATGGCGGAGTTCATTCCAAAATGGCATCTTTTGCTTTAATTTCTTCCTTCTGTTTTGTTCTAAACCTCTACCTTGAGATTTCTCTCTTCAATGTGTCTATTGCTTCAAAAAATCATTCATAGCAGAGCATTGTTCCAATCTGTAGACCAGCAATTTCAAATAGATACAACAAAGGTCCATTCTTTACTGGAAACATTTCAATAAATTTGATCGGGTATGGCAATTTTAAGGAATCCCAGAGAGCCAATATTGCTAATTTCATTTCCTGATCACTTTTTTCATCATCTTCCAAGTCGGCTCATACCCAAGAAATTCTCTATCTAGGCAAGCCGATTCTGGACGAGAAGTACTCCCTCGGAAAATCACTCTCCCAGAAACAAATCGAGCACCAGGCATCAAAAGGTGAACAAATGAACGCCTTCAATGTCCTTCACAACCGCCGACCGCAGTTTCGATGGGTTTTGCCGGAATAAATACCGCGGTGCTAGTCGCAAGCTCAGCCGCTTGCGTTTTCTGAAGCAAAGTGGGGGAGAAAAAATTTGGATGACCAATTTACCCTTAAGTTTACAAGGCAGATGAGGGTCACTTTGGGCCTGTTCTTTTCCCCATTTTCAAAACAAATTTGGGAACAAATTTTGAAAATATTTTGGTTTCAAACTAATTGAAAGAAACATGAGTTTCAAAACAAGTTTTTTTTAAAAAAAAATATTGGGCAAAATTTTTTTTTTTTTCCCTTCATCTCCTCCCCCCTTTCACTTCTTTCTCCAATTTTACAAATTCCACCCCCATCCGCCCCGCCGCTACCCATAATGAGCCACCTCCAGCGAAGAAGAAGAAGAGAAAGAAGAAGAGAAGAAGAAGGAAGAAGAAAAAGAAGAAGAAGGAAGAAGATGAGAGTGATGAAGATGAAGAAGAAGGAGGAGGAGGAGAAGAAGGAAGGAGAAGAAGGAAGAGGAAGAAGAAGAAGGAAGAAGAAGAAGATGAGAGTTTGGCGACGGCGACAGTGGGCGGCGGTGGGTGGCGGTGGTCGGCGGTGGGAGAGAAGAAGAAGGAGAAGAAGAGAGATGAAGAAGAAGAGGAAGAAGACAAGTTAGAGGAAGAAGAAGAAGGAAGGAGAAGAAGAAGAAGAATGAGAAGAAGGAAGAAGAAGAAGATGAGAGTTTGGCGACGGCGGCGGTGGGCGGCGGTGGTCGGCGGTGGAGAGAGAGAAGAAGAAGAAGAAGAAGAAGAAGAGAAAGAAGAAGAAGAGGAAGAAGAAGAAGAAGGAAGAAGATTGTGACTGATGAAGATGAAGAAGAAGGAGGAGGAGGAGAAGAAGGACGGAGAAGAAGAAGGAGAAGAAGGAAGAGGAAGAAGAAGAAGGAAGAAGAAGAAGATGAGAGTTTGGCGGCGGCG
Organism: Leptodermis oblonga; assembly: GCA_016801395.1. Classification (NCBI taxonomy): domain Eukaryota; kingdom Viridiplantae; phylum Streptophyta; class Magnoliopsida; order Gentianales; family Rubiaceae; genus Leptodermis; species Leptodermis oblonga. The sequence goes on from CM028752.1 coordinate 14,104,285, forward strand.
GCGGTGGGCGGTGGTGGGCGGCGGTGGGTGAGAAGAAGAAGGAGAGGAAGGAAGAGGAAGAAGAAGAAAAAGAAGAAGGAAGGAGAAGAAAGAAAAAAATCTTGAAAATTAGTTTGCAATTTTTGGAAAAAAATAATGTTTTCAAAATGTTATAGGTTTATTCACAAAACCAATTTTCAAACTAAGTTTGAAAATGGGAAAAGAACAGGCCCTTTATGTACTATAACGGATTCCATTAATTTAGACAGTCAAAGGACCAATTTGTTCATATTTAAAATGCTAGGGACTAAAAAGCGTTTTTAAATGTTAGGGACCAGAAAAAATAAAACACCATTGTAGAGGACCAAAATTGGAGTTTACTCAAAATATTATTACATTATATTATATTTATATAAGAAAAATTGAACTCCTGCAATTGTTGGGCCTAAGTAGTTGCTGGCGCTGTCCTAGCCTATGGGCCGAATCTGAATATAATTCGATTCATTGGTTATTTTTCTTAGTATATTTTGATCATTGTTACTGTGAATTCACATCACACTCCCGACTAGAATATATGATTTAGTGATGTAAAAAAGAAAAAGAAAAAAAGATTATATGATTTGGGAAATGGCACCAGATTTGGCATAAACTACTTGAATTTTTTTTTAATGGTAATTGAAGCATTTACCTTAGCTCTTGCCCTAGGGACTTTGATTACCGTTAGATTTATGAACTTTTCATTGTATAAGTTAATGTCATGCAAAATTCCAACTCTATGCTGGATAGCTCTTGCAACTTGCAAGTATAAATCGAGCAATCTGTGATTCTGCGAGGATGATGACATGGCTAAATCCAGCTTGTGAGCAAATTTTTACTGCGCTAAGACAAGCCTGAAACTAGGGGTGTTCATTTGGATTTATTTGGATTGGCTTATTTGGATTGGCTAATTTGGATTTTCCAAAAAAAAATCAGCATCCAAACACCAAACCGTTTAAGTAAAAACCAAACCAATCCAAACAATTTGAGCCATGGCTTATTCGGTTTGGGGCCCGAATAAGCCAAATAAGAAAAAAAAAAAAAACCTTATAAAAATATTTCAAAAACATATTCATCCCATACTCAGAATCTTGCAAAAATAAAATAGTCAAATACAAAAGATTAATATTTTCTCCAAAACAAGTTTAAAACTTAAATAACATTCATTAATAACTTTAAAAAACAACAAAATAATAGAAAGGGCATTGATATTCTTTTTTAGATTCAGCCCTCAACAATCAATATTCTTCTTCAATCTTCATCATCCCCCTCGAACAGTTGTATTAAAAGTAGTAGGCCCTTCTTCTGTTGGCTCAATAGAAAAAGCTAAAACACATTAAAACATTAATTGAATAACTCAATAAACTTGAAAGACTCATAATAATAGAAAACTCTACCTTCTCAATTTGTTGAAATTCCTCCCAGATTTCTTCAACATCAATAGGTACAGCACTTGCAAGAAGCCAATTTTGAGAGCAAATTAATGCTTCTGCCATTGTAGGAGTTAAAGAACTCCTAAATGCATCCAAAACCCTTCCACCTATGCTAAAAGTAGCCTCAGAAGCCACAGTTGAGATTGGAATTGCCATAACATCACGAGCAATCAAAGATAACAAGGGAAACCTTGGGCTATTTACTTTCCACCAGTTCAAAATATCAAAATGAACAGAATCATCTTCAATTTCTTCATTCAAATATTTATCCATCTCAGATTTGGAAGCATTTGAACCACTCTCAAGCTTTCTTCTTTTCATCTCCTTTCTAAACTTCTCTTTCAATAATGTCGCAGACTCTATATCAATTGGGGAAGTTCTTTTACCCAATGGTAAGGAAGTTCTTTCAGAATTTGAGGAAGCATCGGTACTACATGGAGGGGCATGGATTCTCACATAATCATCATACAATTCATACATGAAATCTTTAACCTTTTCGCTCATGGATTTCCCTTCTAACTTTCCATAAACATCACTAAGCAAAACCTCAAGATATTCAAGTTTATTTCTAGGATCAAGCACTGAAGCAACAAAAATAAGCATGTTCATCTTCTGATTCTGTTCAGGCTCACCAAAATATTTATCAAATTTAAGCTTCATCAATGATGCCATCTCTACAAGACCAGTATCATATGTTTCATTAATACATTTTTTCAAAACCACATCAATACAAGTAATGTCATCCAAGAAAGTATGAGCAGTCACATATTTTGTCCCAGAAACTTTCAGTGTAAGATCATAGAAATGTTGAAGAAAATCAACCAATTTCCTAATCTCTGACCAATCCGATAACTTAGGCACCCCAAGTTTTTCACCATATTTTGTCAGATCCTCTCTAAATCTCCGATCCTCAACATCATATCTATTAAATGCCCTTTCATAAACCTGTGCTGTATCTAACATCAAATAGGTGGAATTCCACCTTGTCACAACATCCAAAGTAAGATTTTTACGCTGCCACACTTCTCAATTTCAGCATAACTCTTAAACTTAGCTACTCTTGCAGGAGACTGGTTCACATATTTAATTGAAGCTCTAACACATTTAACAGATTTTCCAACATGATTCAAACCATCTTGAACAATCAAATTAATGATATGAGCAATACAACGAATATGAATATATTTACCCCCCAAAATGCATTTCTGCCAATAAACAAACTTATCTTTCAAATAAGTGATAGCCGTATCATTTGAACTAGCATTATCAACTGTCACGGAGAAAACACTATCAATTTCCCATTCAGTCAGACATATTTCCAAAGCCCTTCCAATATCATCTCCCTTATGACTTGATATAGGACAGAAATTTAACACTTTCTTTTGCAACTTCCAGTCATTATCAACAAAATGACCAGTAACACACATGTAATTGATTTTTTGCAAAGAAGTCCAAGTGTCTGTGGTTAAACAGATCCTACCAACATTTTCCTTCAATTGAGCTCTCAATTTTTTCTTTTCCTCCTTATATAACTGAAAACAATCTCTTGCCATAGTTATTCTGGATGGAATCTTGAAAGAAGGTTGGCACACTTTCATAAAATACATAAAGCCATTTCCCTGAACAAACTTAAAAGGGAGTTCATCCATATTTATAAAGTGAGCCAATGCTTTCCTAACTGATTTTTGATCAAATTTCCAAGAAATCAACTGAACTTTCTTCTCATTAGTATCTCCACCTAGTTCTTCAATAGCTAATTGAGTTTGACGAGATTTAATGTTTTCAAGATTCAAATTACATACTTTCACATGACTGAGTAAAGTACTTGTACCATGTATCTTAGTAGAAGAGTGGTAGACTTTTTCACAGTACCTACAAGTGCTTATGTTCTCATCCTTAGAAGTAACAAAGTGATTCCAAACCTTTGACCTTTTATGAACTATTCTGCTCATTTTCGGCTGATTAGCCTTCACCATATCCTGGTCCTTGCTCTGTTTCTCAGCTTCAACATTTATCACCACTTGTTCGTTGCTAGAAGGAATTTTATTTTCAAGCTGGGACATCTATATTGTAAAACAAAAATTACAGAAATTAATTAACATATAAAACAACTAATCATAATCTATAGGTAAATAGATAATGCATTAGAAAACGACATACCTTGAAGCAGTGGAAATGGCCGACGACTCGACAATATCTAAAGAAGCTGTTGCCGGCTTTGTGCCTGTGTAAAAAACCAAAAGGAGAGGAAGGAACTAAGGAAGAACCGAAGAAGGAAGGACTCGTGTGTGTGGATGTGACTATGTGCGGTGCATTTGAAAGGAAAAGTGTAAAACACTATTGTTTTTTATTTTTTATTTTTTGCAAAGGAAACCCTATTGGTTAATGGGCCAGCCAAGAAATGTAATGGGCACTTATGGTCAGGTTAAAAAAAAAGTTAAAGGGCCTAGCTATCACTCCAGACATTATCACACACACCCACTCAATTAAATAACTATTAAAAAAAATTTAATATATATTATATTATATTAATTCTTATTTGGCTTATTCGGTTCCTTATTTGGATTCTGATTCAAATCCAATTCCAAACCATTTAACCGTTTAAGAATTCGGTTTGGACGATCCACCCGATCCGAAAACCAAATAAGCCAATCCATTTACCATAGATGGTTTGGATTGGCCGGCTAATTTGGATTGGTTATTTTCTGAACACCCCTACCTGAAACTCAAATTCTTAACTTTGCCGTTTCCCACATTGGTAATGGTTTGTCAACTATATTCTGAAACAGCGCTGCATTTTGTGCTTTTTATTTGGACCAAAGTATAAAAAATATTGAAAGACTTAAGGCCCAATCATCTAAAAAATATTGAAAGACTTAAGGCCCAATCATCACCTCTTGTAAAGGTGATGCTAGCGAAATTGAACAAGATACTGGGTTGGCCCATACTGATGAAACTGAAATCAAGACTTGATCACTCTAGAAAAATAAAGGGGAAATTTGTGTAAGGGGCGAATTACAAGTTTTGTCAAATTACAAATAAGTTTCTCAAGTTTTAGAAATTACAAATATCTCCTTGAGGTTTTCAAAAGCTTCTTGTTTTGTGATTATTTTACACCAACAGTAAGGGTAGTTGAGTCGCACTGAGATTTGGAGTGCTCAAACTGTGATCGTTTACTAATTAATCGAGTATAAAATTCCTTTCATGTTCATTTATTTATTAAATAAATGAGTTTGAGGTGAACTTTTACCGAATCGATCCTGAACTTGTTCGTGAAAGTTTGTGTTTGTTCACAACCATTACTAATAGGGATCGATTTGGCAATTATGACCAAACGTCAAGGAGATATTTGTAATTTCTAGAACTAGAGAGACTTATTTTTAATTTGACCAAATTTCGGGGGAGGTAAACGTAGTTCGCCCTTTGCATAAAAGACGTAGCAAGAATTAAAGTCAACACATGGAACAAAATGCACTATTTTTTTTTTGAATTTTTAAAATATTATATGTATTAGGACAACTTTTAAAGGCTAATCATAAAAATTGGAATGGAGGAAGCAATACGGGCTCACATCCTCTGTTACACTCTCTGTTACATATCTTAATAACTCATTGTAGATAATATTTTTTATATTAATTTTTTTTACTAATGATATTCACTGGCATTCTACGTAATTTTAATATAATTTTTTTAATTTTTTACATTAATCTTATATTTTAATATAATTTTATAGTTTTTTTACATTAATCTTGTATTTTAATATAATTTTATAGTATTTTTTGATTTTTTCAATCTCAATAAATTAAATAAATATACCCTACACCAAAATAGATGAACCCTTAGTCAAAAAATTTATTATAATGCTAATGAATATCATTTGTGAAAATATTAAAATAAAAAATAATATTTACGTTGAGTTATTAAGATGTATAACAGGAAAGTGTAACAGATGATTCTAAGCCGAATAATACCCTTTCTAAAGATTAGCACACTTTAATCTTATTCTGCCTGCGCGGGACGACTGAGTAAATGCGCCCGTGGGTGTTTTTCTTCCGCCATTGCATTAAAGTAACGAGAGAAGTTTGTTTTCATGTTTTTTGCTCTTTCTCCCTTTTTTAAGCCACGCAGTCAATTTAAGGACGTTAGTTGAAACTTGAATGTTCAATGCGCACTTAATAAACCTTAATGAAGGCAGGGTGCAAACCGTGCAATCAATGTCCACAAAGAAAAGTATGAACATAACTAAGAACATTAACTCCGGCATTGGTGAAACACACTCCATATTTGCATTCCATTAATTTTGTGAATGACTGAACGCTGTCAAAATATGTGATCCTTCCTACCGAACTGGAAAAGACCACAATCAAATACTAGCGAGAATGCATTTCCCCGTCCTCAAAAGAGTATATTAGTATCTGGAACTTAAAAAAAAAAAAAATCCTTCAAAGAGTGTCACCTCATAATTTTCAATAGAGAAAAATGAATAAAAAAGTTTCATTTTTACCCTTCACCTAAACTTTCCCAATTCTAATAATTAATGGTAATACAGATAAGCACAAATACGGATAAGCACATTTTTTCTATTTTCTCTCTTCTCTCACCTCTCTCTCTTCCGTTGGCGTTACTTTACTTCTTGACTTCCTCCTCCTCTTTTTTCTTGTTCTATTTCTTTCTTGGGCGAATTACATTCCCCCCCCCCCCTCAAATTTGGCTAAATTACAAAAGCATCCTCTTAGTTTGGTTAAATAACAAAAACTTCCTTTGATCGGCGGGCGAATTATAATTTCTCCCCCGAGGTTTGGATAAATTTCAAAATCACCCTCCTTGTTTGGTTAAATAACAAAAACTGCCTTTGATCGGCGGGCGAATTATAATTTCTCCTCCGAGGTTTGGGTAAATTACAAAATCACCCTCCTAGTTTGGTTAAATAACAAAAATCCCCCTTGACTAGCAGGGAAATTACATTTCCCCCCTGAGGTTTAGTTAAATTCAAAATAACCCTTTTAATTTGATTATAAAGTTGACCCATTTAAAATCGAATCATGACATAAACATTATATATGTGGGAGGACTAAAGTCCCCCTAAGTTAATCTATCTGAAATTTTAAGATCAAAATCCCCTACACAAAGACATAAATGAGCGCTTAAAATTCATGATTTATTATGCTAAGATAAAAGAAAACTTTTGCTATTTCTCAAACGAAAAACATCGTTGATGGTAGTTTTCTCAATTCTAGAAGAGGTCGTAAGTGAGGATATTTTCAACAAATTTATCTCTAAGCAACCGCAAATCTGGTATAAGAGCCAGTAATAATGCTATGTTTAGAGAAAATTTTGTTGAGATTATATTCACGTACCGACTCTTCAAGGGTTGAAAACGATATTCGTTAATGAATTTGTTTGAAAAAATAGAAAAAGTTTTATTTTCTCATGGCATAATAAATCATGGATTTTAAATGTTCTTTTGTGTCTGTATGAAGGGCATTTTGATCTTCAAAATTCAGATAGATTAAGTTAGAGGCACTTTAGTCTTCCCATAATGTTTATGTCATGATTTGATTTTTAAATGGGTCAATTTTATAATCAAATTAAGAAGGTCATTTTGTAATTTACTCAAACTTTAGGGGAAAAATATAATTTTTCTGCTGATCAAGGGTATTTTTGGTAATTAACCAAACTAGGAGGGTAATTTATAAATTATCCAAACCTCAGGAGGGAAATTGTAACTCGCCACCGACCAAGGGGATTTTTGTTATTTAACCAAATTAGGAAGGTGTTTTTGTAATTTAGCCAAACTTCTTCGTTCTTTCTTCTCTTCCGCTGTCTCTCCCGATCAACTCTCTTCATAATTTTTCATAGGAGGAAAAATTATGGGTTCCATAATTTTTTTCATAATTATGGGTTCTATAATTTTTTTTCGTGGTTTACATTTAAATTCTTAGCACATATATTATTGGAGTCTGAGGAATTGGAGTTTTTGACAAAAAGTATTCTATATAGTTTCTTATACATATTACTATCTTCTGATTTTCATCAAGTGGGTCTCTAAAAATTGAGAAACTTTGTTAATGAGTGAGACAAAAAAAAATTGATTTTCATCAAGTGGATTCATGATGATAAATGAAATTTTCATTGAACTTTGTTAAGAAAGATTAATTCTTAATTTTTTAATTTTATCAGTTGAAATTTGGAAACTTTAATTAATGGTGATAGTGGGTGAATTTGTTATGGTGTATCGGTGTTATTTGTGTTTGTATAGTTTAAAGTGGTGGTGATTGTGTATAATGAGAGTGGCGATTGTAATGGTTGGCGGGGTGAATGTGAGAATTTAGGGGAGTAATTAATGGCACAAATTAGTAAACTTTACGCTGTCAATTGTGTTTATTACTATTTAATAAGGGTAAGTATGTAAACTTTTTTGTTTTATTAACTTGTGAGTTTTCTTCTCCACCGACACTCTTATAAGGACAGAGGGAGCACTCCCTTCTTAAAAGTGTCCATTTAGATATGAGCACACAAATTAAGAAAGTGAAATTTTTTTTTCTGTTACCCCTACTTATATTCTATTGTTTAATTACAAACTTAGTTGGAATTAGGTTTACGGGTAAAATAGAGAATGTGCTATTATATGAGATCAATAAAATTAAGGGTAAAATAGACTTTATAAATTTTTACTGAAAGTTGTAAATGAACACTTATTTAAGAACATAATTTTTTTCTTAATAGAACAGACGGAGTACTCTTTATATCCTCTAAAATGTGTTGTTGTAGCAGAAAACACACAAATTAAGAAAACGTTCAAATTGTCATTTTTAACCTTAATTAATATATATATATATATATATATTTTTTGTGTTCTCTCTCAATTAATTGCTACACCGGCTTGTTTCTTTGATTAACGAAAATTTTATCTCTCTTAATTTATTGCTACATGGAAAAAATTATTTTAAAAAAAATTTTTGCCATTAAAAATTGTAAAACTACACTTTTTAGAGAATTTTTTTTAAGATTTAAAAACACAGTTTAAAGGACAGAGGGAGGGAGTATGTATTTTTGCCAATAATGATTTTTAGCTTTCCTTTTAATTTTGAGTGAACAGTCCAAAATATACTTATACTTTTTTATTGTCTCTGGTTTTATCATCATACTTTTTTTGTAGCTACGAATGTCCATAAACTAATTAAAATGGGCCAAATATATACTAGCTCTATTAACTACCGTTAGACTTAACGGAATCGACATCACGTCCGTCTCACATGAATCTTATTTTTAAGGGATAATTTTGTCTTTTCATTAAATTTTTTCATAAAGGTAATTAATAAAAAAATAATAATAATAAAAATCAATCTCTTCCTTCCTCCTTCCCTCCACCTACCGCGCCCCCAACTCCCTCCTCCCTAAAATTCGACTGCTGTTCCCTCCCTTCTTCCTTAATCTTCTTCTCTATATTTAAAAATTCAGATACATTAATTTTAGTTGCTCAATCTTTGCCCAAATCATTGATCCTAATTTGCCCAATTCATTTGTTCATCGAAGAACAGAACAAGAGCTTGGGAACATTAAATTGAAGGTTTCCAGCAAGTGAAAACTGAGGTCCAGAAAAAGAGTTCCTGCTCAAATTTTCCAAATTACCAATATCAAACCGACGGAGAAACAAATTCAAATAAAAATCTTATCAAAAACCTCTAAATCAAATCAAACCAAACGGAAAGGCCAAAGAAATGATTTTTAAACTTTGCCCAATTCATCGATCATTCCTCTCTCAAATCCTCAATGAAGCAGTAGGATTTGAAGCCTCCCACCGCCACAACAAGGCTTGCAAAAGGCACTGTGAGATTAATTCGAGCCGCCGTCTAAAGTTTCGGCCCGATAAAGCAGAGGAAACAGCGGCAGCAGCAATGGTGGGAATTGTAAGCCTCCTCCGGTCAGTTGGTCGAGGGAGAAAGAAATAGCCATTGATACGATTCAAAGGGCGATTAACTATGAAAAAAAAATTATTCCGACAGAGTAGAACCAAAGAAATAAATTGACAGAATGGACGACATGACCGAGATGATGAATGCCAATTGCTTGGTCGCCGAATCGAGTCATCTCCGGTCGGAATGGACAGAATGGACGACGAGTAATTGAGATCGGCTCTAGATTACCTCGAAATCCAGCCGATGCGCAGCCGCCAATTGCTTCGGCGCAGGAAAATTAAGGATTCTGATGGTCGATCATAAATTAAGAAAGCTATCAAATTCTGGAAAATTAAAGGGAAAATTAAGGATTCTGATGAGCGATGATTTGCCACTGCATCTAGCAATAAATTTGGCGAAGGCCATCAGAATCTCTAATGTTATTTTTCGATGATAAATTAAGGAAGAGTGAAAAAGAGTTGTGGTGCAATTGGTTTCTGCATAAGAGCAAGGTAAGATGAACAGTAATTTGAGGAATACTGAAAAAGGAGGGAGATGAACGGTAAATAGACAAATTTACCACTTAAAAAGTCACATGTAAGGCCCATAGTGCCATTTCCGTTTAGTCTAGCGGTAGTTAATAGAGCAAGTATATTTTTGGCTCGTTTTAATAAGTTTAGAGACATTCGTAGCTACAAAAAAAGTATGATGACAAAATCGGACATAATCGAAAAATATAGGTATATTTTGGACTGTTCACTCTTTAATTTTTGTGATTTGTTTTACAAGTTTTGTATTTAACTACATAGTCCTGATTTTAAATAGTTTTACTACTTTTTACAAAAATTAACAAAACTGTTAAAATTACTATTGTGACTAATTTAATTAATTTGAGTGATTATTATGTTAGTATCGTTTCATTAAAAGATGATTTATCCCCGATCTCTTTTAGTGTAATTACAATAAGCTATAGTTCACAATTAGTTAGATGCATTAGTAATGCGGTCACCAATTAATAAGGAAACTAATAAATAAGGTCAACTTCAAAAAAGTACTACTATTTCTTTTTGAACTACGAGAACGATATTTGTTTAGGTAATTTTCTTATACTAAAACAACACTTAAATTGGAAGGGAAGTAGTATTGTTTAGATAAAAATTAATTTTCTTAATAAATATAAGATACATCTAATATGATCAGAGAGTCGCCCAACTTGACGATCATAGACGTGGTACAGGCAACCACCATTGTGTTCTTGGAGTTGGTGTCGAACAACCTACTGGTATGGGTTATTTCTCGTTTGATCACACAATTTGTTACCCTCACTCAGCGGCTGGATCATATAGTTTGGGTTGCTAACCCCTTCTGAGAATTCTCCATTAAAACGGCGTATAATTTGCTCCGAATTCGATGGCAACCCTAACCTCATTTGTAGACCATTTGATTCAAAGAGGTTCCAATGAAAGACTCATTCTTTATGATGTGGATGATTAACGACCTCCTTTCATTGCCTGAATATTTTTGAAATATGGGGTTTCACTTGCCCTCCAAATGCCCACTGTGTCCCGAAGAGAACACCTTTACTCATTGGTTTTTTGCTTGCCTGGTAGCCTCGGCTGTATTTTCTTGTTGATTGGTTGCGCCTGGCATACTCGCCCTTGCTGGATTTTAGTGAATTATTTTACTCATTCCGTCCCACTCCAAAGGTCCACTTTCAAAAAAAATTCTTGTCATATTCAAAGAGTCCACTTTGGATTTATTTACATTGCATACCATGACTGATGTGAGCACTTCGAAGAAGCCCTCATAGATGCGGAAAAGTTGCCAAGGAAAGCCGACATGTGCTGATCACCAATTGCTCTCTTAAGAAACTTGAAAATTCACTCAGCTATTCAAGTGAGAATTAATCTACTTTAACCTTAACTAGCAGGATTTTAAGAGATTGAATTAACAGAAATTTAGGTGGAGTAATCAACCTAAATTCTTCTAGATTCAGAACTTACACAATTAATCAAGCATGAAATAATTACACAAGTTCAATAATCAAAAGACGAGAATTCTAAAGCAAAGGATAAACCTCATAATATAATTTATTAAATCTGAATTCTCCTCTATTGAGGTTTCGGTTGCTCCAATTTACAGGTAAAGGAGAAATCCGAAAAATACAAGAAGAAGTGGAGAAGGAAAACAATTAGAAGTGAAAACCAATGAGAGTTGGAAATCTTTTACAAATCCAAAACTCAAAAGGATCATGAGTTTTGGCAAGTGGAATTCGGTTGTAACACTAATGGTGTCACCCAAAATTACACTTAAAAATATAAATAAAAAGAAGCTTAAATTCGGTATCCCAATAAAGGAGAGAATATGAATTTAAGGCGGAAAAGAAACAATAAATCCAATTCAAGTTACTATAAGTTTAGTTGTAAACAGTTTGAATACTTAACTTATCTTACAATTACAAGTGGAAAAGGAATTGGAAAACATGCGAGACCAAATCCTTCTCGGATTCAAGAAGTAACCTGCGATCAATCATAGGCCTTGCTCATGAAAGTAACCTGCAATCAATCGTAGGCCTTGTTCGCGGGCTTGGAATCCGCGTGGGCTTTGCTTGCGACTAGGGTTCCCTTGTGTAGGCTACTCCTTAAGTTGTGGGCCATTGATGAAGCTTGGGTACTAAGTGGATTGGCCCAATTAGGGCTGAGAATGAACACGAATATTCACGAACAAGCTAGAGCTTGACTCGATAAAACGATCACGAACATGGATTTTAAACTCAATAACAAACGAACACAAACACGAACAAGGTGTTAAAAGTTCGTTAACGTTCGTGAACAGACTCGATTAAAATATGATAGTATAATATAAATAAAATACGCCTATACAACATGAAAATATTAAATAATAGGGTGAAATGCATGAAACATCACTTAACTATCAACTTTTGCAAAAAATGACACTTTTCTTCAAAATGCTCTTTTTTAGACACCAAACTTCCATTTTTGCGCAAAAATCAGCATTCCGTCCACTTGAGACGTTAACTTGCTAACGGACTAAAAATTTGAGGGGTATTTTCATCCTCTCTCCTATTAATTTATGTCTCCTATTTAAAAATAAATTATTATTTTCTCTCTCTCCTTCTTCTCTCTTTTCCTCTTCGTGAATTCGTCTCCCTCTCTCCTTCTCCTGTGTTTTCTCCGCCCCCTTCTTCTTCTCTCCTTATCCGGCCCCCCCTTTCTTCCTCTCCCTCATGTGGGAGCTTTCTCATGCTTTTCTTTGCCCCTCCTCTTCCTCTCCCTCACGTGGGAGCTTTCTTCTGCTTTTCTTCTACCAAATTGAAGTGGGTTTTCTCAGATCTGTGTCGGGTCGATGATGTTCCGGTTCGGGTATGTTGGGTCGCTTGAAATCTTGCAGATTCTGGCCAACTATGGAAGCTCTCGGCCAGCAGGGTAGAGTTTCTTGCTAGGATTTGGTACTACAGTGAAGTTCTAGGCTGTGGATTGCCGCCGAATTCGGGTAATCGGAATGTGGGTCTATTGGGTCGGTGATACTCCTGGCTCGAGTCAGTCGTAACTGCAGAAAACTTGACGATTCCGAACATTTACGGGAGCTATCGGATATTTGGATGGACCTTCGTTCTCTGGCTTGGATTTTTGGTGAAGTCTTTGGCTTTCGGTCACCGCTGTGAGGTACAGTGAATCTCTAATTTCATTTGCTGAAATGGAAGCTTGAAGCAGGAGAATGAAACTTGGGTTTCGGGCAATATGCAGAATGGAATGATTTTGTTATGGATTGAATGTTCTTTTGCCGTGGGTTCTGTTTGAATAGAGGAAAATGGAAAATTGACTGCCGTGGGTTCTGTTTTTTTTAAAATTTTTTTTTTTTACCATAATCTCATCTCATTACCAAACAAAGTAATCTTAGTTTAAAGACATAGATAATTATTCCACTGAACAAAAAAAGAAGTAAGAAAATAAATAGTAAAATTAAGGAAATAATGGGTAAGGAAAGGAAAGCTAATAATTTTTAAAATAAAAGTGATAAGGATATTAATTAGTATTAATTATAGAAACAAATAGTAATTAAAAGGTTAAAAATAATTATTAAACATTGATAAAAATGATTTTATGGAAATAAATAAAAATAAGAAAAGTAATAATAATTGAAAAAGAGATAAATTTATTGGATTTGACAAATATGTAACAATAAAGAAATATTGTGGTGAATATGTAAAAATAATGAAAGATGAGGGGTTTGTTTTGTAACTATAAAAAAGAGAGGACGAAAATACCCCTCAAATTTTTAGTCCGTTAGCGAGTTAATGTCTCAAGTGGACGGAGTGTTGATTTTTGCGCAAAAATAGAAGTTTGGTGTCTAAAAAAGAGCATTTTGAAGAAAAGTGTCATTTTTTGCAAAAGTTGATAGTTAAGTGATGTTTCATGCATTTCACCCTAAATAATAAAATAATTGAATCTTTATATATATTTATATGTATATAGATAGAATATATGAGTTAAAATTAAATTTTAATTTTTATATAAGTTGATATAGTATATTAAATTAATTAAACATTACAATTTTCTGTTAGTTAATGCGAGATAGAAGGCACACGAATGTTCATGAACAAGTTTAGCTCAGCTTGATTAATAAATAAACGAACACGAACAAGATTTTAGACTCAATAAATAAATAAACAATAAATGAACACGTCAAAACTCGGCTCGTTATCACCCCTAAGCCCAATTAATGATGCCGCATGACTTGTGCTATAGTTAGTTCCGTAAAGTCCCTGGACTTTACCAAATAGGTCTCCATTTTTGTTGAGGATTCAATGGTTGCTTTTCTTTGGTAATCGAGAAGATTATAACCATTCTATCCTTTCTGAATCTTGGATTAAGGGTTCGACCTTCTTCAATCTTCTGGGCTTGAGCTAGGCTAGAAATGACGAGGTTCTGAAGAGCCTCATTTATAGCTTTCGGCGTTTCCTAGTCATTGGCGATGATGTCAAATAGAGGGTCCCGTTGATACGGACTTAGGTCATTTATGAAAGCTGGGCCTTGATGTAGGACTCATGGACTGTCCTCTGGTTGACTTTGCTAGCTTGTCTCTGCTTCAGGGGTCGAGATGTCCTCATCAATCTCTTCCGGTTGGGAAGGATTCATCATCGAATCCATAGTACTGTCAAAATCAAAATGAGACAAGTCAGACACGTTAAAGGTCCTGCTAATGCCGTACTCACCAGGTGGGTTGATTTTGTAAGCTTTATTGCCAATCCTGGAAAAACTTGGAAAGGCCCCATCCCGCGGGGATCTAGCATTGTCTTGCGGGCTTGAGGGAACTATTCCTTGTGCATATGAACCCAGACCCATTCGTCGGGTTTGAAGGTCACTTTAACTTTGTGGCGATTAGCATTGCGTCCGTTGTGCTTGTTATGCTTCTCAATGTTCTTCCAGACCTTTGTGTGTAACCGCCTCAGCTCACTTGACACCGTCAAGATTTGTTTGTTCTATAGACGGCAAAGGAACCAAATCAAGAGGAGTTAGTAGATGAAACCCGTAAGCTACCTCAAATGGCAAGTGCTCGGTTGTAGGCGAACTCCCCGATGGGGATGATCTCTTCCCAACTCTTGAGCTTTTTCTTGATTAAAGCTCGAAGAAAAGTGCCCATTGTTCTGTTTGTTACTTCAGTTTGGCCATTAGTCTGGGGATGAGCCGTTGTTGAAAACAAAAGCTTAGTCCCGAGTTTGCCCCATAAAGTCTTCCATAAGTAACTTAGAAATTTACGTCATGATCTGAAACGATAGTGCACGGAATGCCATGGAGGCGGAGTATTCCGTTGCAGAACAAGTCAGCGACATGCTTCGCATAATTTGTTTTCCTGCAGGGTAAAAAGTGTGCCATTTTAGAAAACGACCAACAACTACGAATATAGAATCGTTACCTTTCTGCGTCCGTGGTAGGGCAAGTATGAAATCCATAGAAATATCATGGGGCGAAAAGTACGGGTAGAGGCGTGTATAAGCCGTGATGTTTCGTCTTAGATTTGGCCTTCTTACACTCAAGGCAATGGCTGCAAATAGACTTAACAGATTTACGTATTCCAGGCCAGAAGAAATGTTCAGACAAAATATCCAAAGTTTTTATGACCCCCCAAAATGCCCCATTATACCCGCACTATGAGCTTCTCTAACAAGTAGTTCCCTACAAGAACTACGAGGGATACACAGTTTATTCTCTCTAAATAGATATCTATCTTGCCTAAAGAATTTATTATGTGTCATGGATGAGCATGCTTTAAAAATTTCAGTGACATCAAGATCAGAAGCATACAAATCTTTTAAGTAAGGGAACCCTAAAATAGTATGATCTAGCAAAGCTAATGATTCATACCTACGAGACAATGCATCGATACTATGTTATCTTTACCCTTTTTGTATTTTAACACACATGGAAAAAATTCTAGAAAGTTCACTCATTTAGCATGCCTTTTGTTCAACTTACCTTGTCCCTTTAGATACTTCAGGGACTCGTGATCCATGTGAATTATGAACTCTTTGGCCATCAGGTCAGTGCTACCATTTCTTAAGTGCGCGGATCACAACATAAAGCTCTTTGTTATATATTGGGAAGTTCAAAGCAGCTTCATTCAACTTCTCACTGAAATAGGCCACAGGCCTATTCTCCTACATTAGTACCACACTAATCCCTATTCCTGATGCATCACATTCAAGCTCAAACATTTTATCAAAATCAGATGGAGATAGTACAAGTGTGTGGTCAGGTCATGCTTGAGTTGTTGGAAAGACTCTTCTTGGGCAGCGCCCTAGAAGAATGGTGCATTCTTTTTTACCAACTCGTTTAGGGGAGTGGCTGAAGTTCGTGTCGGCCAATCCCTGATGGCTTCACTTTGACGTCATCAACTTTAACACTATTTTTAGACACAAAAAAACCAAGGAATACGACTTGTTCGACACAAAAGGTACACTTTTTAAGATTAGCATGCAACTTATGTTCACGTAGAGCAAGAACTACCATTTTAACATGTATTGCGTGTGTCTCAGTATCAGGGCTATAAATGAGTATATCATCAAAATACATAACCACAAAATAACCTATAAATTATCACAAAACATGAAAGTATTAAGTGCATTTTAGAGTACAAAAGACATAACTAACCACTCATACAAACCAAATTTAGTTTTAAAA
This sequence comes from Leptodermis oblonga, assembly GCA_016801395.1. Classification (NCBI taxonomy): domain Eukaryota; kingdom Viridiplantae; phylum Streptophyta; class Magnoliopsida; order Gentianales; family Rubiaceae; genus Leptodermis; species Leptodermis oblonga. Next base: position 14,120,833 of record CM028752.1, read on the forward strand.
GCGGTTTTCCATTCACCCCCCCTCCTAATGCAAATTTATGATACCCTTGTGTTAAATCTATTTTTGAAAATATGCATGCACTGCGTAAAATTTCCTTACCCTAGGTATTAGATGTCTATACTTAGTTTTTATCTTATTTATGACCGTACAGTCCATACACATTCGCCATTTATTATCCTTTTTAGGTACGAGAATAACAGGGACAACACAATGACTTAAAGATTCCCTTACCCTACCACCGGCTAGCAATTGATCAACCTGTCATTGCAGTTCCTTTGTGATGAGGAAATCCAAGGCTAAAACAACACAAAATAGGAGTCAGAATCCACGAGGTCAAACAATAGCTCCAATGAACTTAATGAGAAGGAAATGAAGATTACAAGAGTTACCCTGCTCACCATCAAAGTGGAAATGATGAATCCTAATCATCCCAGTTGAGGAAATGGTATTTCCAAGTTGTGAAAATGGTGGAAATGGTATTTACAAGTCAAGGAAATGGTGGAAATGGTAACTACTATCTTTCCAGTGAAAAAATAGAGATTTCACAATTTTGAAGAATTTTGGGAATGAAATGTTTTTGAGTTTCCAAAATGATTTCGGAAGCTTCCAAAAGATTCCAGAAGCTTCCTAAATCTACATCATCATGCTACATCAATTGGACCGAATTCCCTCAAGTCCATCTACTTCAAATTCGGTCAGCCCAAAAAGCTCCCAAGGAAGCCCATATGCGAATTAGGGTTTTACTTAAGTGTCCTAGGGTTTAAGAGAAATTAAGGTATTGTGCATGTTACCTAATTCTCTTCATAGTTTTCATCTTTGTTATTTCAAAAAATAAGGAGATGCTTATTTTCTCCTTGTTTCCAATTTTTGTCAAGGTTACTTAATCTCTTGGTTAAGTTTCCTCTTTTCTTTTTTCCTCTTTATTTTCAAATTTTCCTCTTTCTTTTTCCTTGAGAAATTTGTCCATAACCTTTCCTTATGGAAAACAAATTTCCCCTTTTTTCTTTTACTTTTTCAGCAAGTAAGTTCCTTTTTCTTGCTGATTTTTGTGAGTTACTTAATCTCTTGATTAAGTTTCAATTTTGTGTTTTCTTTCCTCATTTTTCCTTGTAAATTTTGTGCTCTCTATACCTATAAATAGGGGTGTATGACTTCAGTATTAATCAATGATTAATTGAATGAAACTTTATACTTTATTATTCACTCATCTTTATTTTGGTTTAAGGAGTTTTCATGCTTGTTAATTGCTAAAGTACAGGAACTATAGGCTAATTAGATAATTGCTCTATCTAATTGCATACTTTGTTTCACCTCTAAAATTCATCACTTGGTTCGAATTGTGTGTTTAATTTAACTTGTTAAATAGTAGTCTGCCGAATCCAAGGGTAAGAATTCTTGAGTTTTAAGAGCTGCGTCTTGCAATCAGACTTTCCTTGGTAATTTTTCACATTGAGTTCTTGTTTCACAAGTTGAGATCAAGGGTTCACATCACTTTGTTTCCTCTAGATTTGCTTTGTAGGCTCGTCGATTTGGTATTACTGCGCTGGCCACCAAGTCGATTTGGTGTTCAATTTCCCAGATTGGTGGAACGCTTTCTGTCAACTCTTCGAGAAACACATCTTTTCAAATTTGGCTATAACTTGGGCGATAGCAGCCGTGATCTCTTCCATTTTATCGATAGCAGGTTCTGAGGAGACACCATTAATGAGTATAAACAACAAACCCCCTCTCCCTAAAACCCTATGAATATCACGAGCACTAGTATATAGACTTGAGTGTTTAGTAGGCTTATCAGAATTCACCATACTAACACTTACAACACTTCCCCCCTCATTTTTCACTTCGACCCATTGTTTGAAAGCCACTTTCATCTTGTCCTTCTCGGCCATCACCTCGGTTAACGACATTGACTTCAGGAGGATGGTTTTATCGTGCTGCTGGAAAGTGTAGATATTAGCCATAGAGCCAAGGGCGGCCCAACAGTATGTGGCAGGTTCACAACGGTACCACGTCACAAATGACCTATGCTTGGAGACACCCCACCTCTAGACTGACCGTAACTTATTTTTGAACATGGAGTCAGTCCACTTGTTTTCCATAATGAAATCTCTTATCAAGTTAGTGTAGCTTCCCCCATCGAGGATCAAGATTTCAACATTTCCATTTACCTTAAAGAGGGTATGGAAGGCGAAAGTCCATTGAGTTGCAGCCATATCGCTGCTCTTGAAAATTACTTGCTTAAGACAAGTTGAAGACTATGTGATAATAACCTCACCCCTGTCCCCCAAATGTATCCAACTACAAGCTACTCTCACCAAGTGTTTAGCTCAGAAATTGGCTTCTACTTGCAATGATGTTACTCCGCCTTTTACCACTCAATATCCTTCACAATAGAATTTTTAAAAATTGAACAAGGTATAATTCGAGCAGATTAATCGCACAAGTAGCAAACTTAGGTAGAAAAACACAAATAATTCTTGAAATAGGGACTGAACCTATTTCGGTTTTGAAAAAAGAAAATATTGGCAATTAATTCAAATAAGAAGTGTGCAAGGAGGAGATTCGGGAATAAGCCCTCAATCTCAGCAAGTTAATGTAATGTGCACAAAGACAAAATCTGAACTAATATTATGATCTAATGTTCAAGGTAGCATGAAAAGAAATTACTAGGCTAGGCAATTTGCAGGGCAATTCAGATGAATAGAAGCAAAGACAGATAGCAGAGTTGAAACAAGCCAGGAATCTAACCGATATGTGATAACCTTCCCAATAGATAATCAGAACCCAATCCCTACTAAAAGCAATTACTTCTCACTTTAAGCAGTCAATTGGTCAATTGCTTTGGCTAACACAGTTCCAAATTACCAAAAATTAGGGATTTGACCAAAAAGGGCAAAACGGTAATTTTGCACAATTTTGGTTCTGAAAGCCGAAACTTGTAGTTTTAAAATAGAAAAATTTGAACCCTTTAATTCAATGTACTTTCTAGAATTAAAAGATAAGAATATTTCCAATTAGAAAGATCACACGGAATTAAAGCCGAAATTCTAGTGCAAATTGGGGTTTGAAAAATTTTGTAACCCTAAAGCGTTGCAAGAAAGACCTTAATTTGTAGTGACAATTTTGTATTTGAAAAATCAAGCACAAACGAAGATTGTCTGCAAGGGGGCAAATCAAGGGTCCGAAATTTTGTTACCCTAATAACCGTGGCAATTACAACCCTAGGTTTTAGCGATAATTCAATATCCAACGTCTGAAATTGTAGTTAAACCAACAAAGGTGACGAAAAGAAGAACCTAGTCCCTAGCAAAACAAGATTTTTAGTCGCAAGAGCTAGGGTTTTCCCGAAACCCTAATCCTGAAAGGTCTTCCCTTTAGCTACAGAAGTTCAAGTCGCAAGAGTTGACAAATCCAACAATAAACAGCCAGCAAATTTTCCAGCACAATTCGTAACACAACAGGAGTGTCAATATCACAATCAACATAATTAAGAGTTGCAAAATTAAGGACAAAACCCGAAACAAGTAGCACTTAAAATTTCTGATTTTAATCTTTAAGTTTTGCTTTTTCTTTCATTCTTCCTTTTCTCAACCAATTTCTTTTTCCAAAAATTTTCACAGCAAGAAAATTATTTTAATTCCAGCTTTAAGATGAAAGGATTTATTTCAAGCTAAAATCCGAAAACGCATGCAATTCTTGTGAAAAATATTGGCAAGAAGATGCCGTCAATTCTCAAAAATTCTCAAGGAATCATCACAGGCGATTTTCATGCAAGAAAATTAAAGAGAAAGAAAACATCTTTTGAGCTAGATTGTGTCATTACGATCCCCCTCGAACCAACACATTTGCCTTGGCTCTGATACCAAATTTTATATGAGCACTTCGAAGAAGCCCTCACAGATGCAGAAAGTTGCCAAGGAAAGCTGACACGTGCTGATCACTAATTGCTTTATTAAGAAACTCAAAAATTCACTCAGCTAAAGTAAGAATTAAGAAATAGGATTTTAAGAAATTTAGGTGGAGCAATCAACCTAAATTCTTCTAGATTCAAAACTTACACAATTAATCAAGCATGCGATAATTACACAAGATCAATAATCAAAAAATGAGAATTCAAAAGCAAATGATAAACCTCACAATATAATTTACTAAATCTGTATTCTCCCCTATTGAGGTTTGGGTTGCTCTTAGTTATAGGCAAAGGAGAAATCCAAAAAATACAAGAAGAAGTGGAGAAGGAAAACAATTAGAAGTGAAAACCAACGAGAGTTGGAAATCGTTTACAAATCCAAAACTCAAAAGGATTATGAGTTTTGGCAAGTGGAATTCGGTTGTAACACTAATGGTGTCATCGGAAATTACACTTAAAAAATATAAATAAAAAGAAGCTTAAATTCGGTATCTCAATAAAGGAGAAAATCCAAATTTAAGGTGGAAAAGAAACAATAAATCCTATTCGAATTACTACTAGAATAAGTTAAGTTGTAAATAGTTTGAATACTTAATTTATCTTACAATTACAAGTGGAAAAGGAATTGGAAAAAAAGCGAAACCAAATCTTTCTAGGATTCAAGAAGTAACCTGCGAACAATAACAGGCCTTGCTCACAGGCTTGGAATCCGTGTGGGCTTTAGTCGTGACTAGGGTTCCCTTGTGTAGGCTGCTCCTTAAGTTGTGGGCCAATTGATAAAGCTTAGGTGATGAGTGGATTGACCCAATTGATGATGGCGCATGATTTATGCTATAGTTAGTTCCGTAAAGTCTGTGGACTTTACGAAATAGGCTATCATTCTTGTCGAGCGTTAGATGGTTGCTTTTCTTCGGTAATCGAGAAGATTATAACCATTCTATCCTTTTCAGATCTTGGATTAATGGTCTGGCCTTCTTCAATCTTCTGGGCTTGAACTAGTTTGAAATGACGAGGTTCTGAAGAGCCTCATTTATAGCTTTCTGGCATTTCCTGGTCATTGGCCTGATGATATCAACTAGAGGGTCCCGTTGATATTAACTTGGGCTCTTTATGAAGGTTGGTCCTCGATGTAGGACTCGTGGACTATCCTCTGGTTGACTTTGCTGACTTGTTTTTGCTTCAAGGGTTAAGATGTCATTATCCCTTACTAATATAAAAATGTATGGTTCACAATTAATCCTTACATATAAAATAAGGATATAAGTTGAAAAATTATGGTGTCAAATTACTTTTTTAGGGGTTGTACCTCATAATCCTTAATAAGTCGTACATTTTTTAAGACTCTTTGAGTAGGACCAAGCGAGTATTTCATTTGGATTGACCAACCTAGCTCCACGTCGGGGAATGTGCAGATTTTCATTCTTCTTATCTTTTGGGGCCTCTGGAAGGCACAAAATAAGGTTATTTCTCATGGACTCGTTCCGACTGTAGCTGGAGTTATGGTTGATATATTTACGCTCTTGTCAGATCTACACCGGGTGTACAAGTTTAAGAAGGTTTCTGTCACGAATGGTGTTCTTCTTTTATCGAGTGACCTCACTACATTGCTAATAGTTCAGCAAACACCTCTGAAACTATATATTGGGAATTCCTTAGACCTCTTGAAGTGAAGATGAACATTGATGGTTCTGCACCTGGTGCCCTAGGGGCAACGAGGTGTGAGATAGTTATTTTAGACCACATATGCTGGGTTGTCCATGCGGTGGGGAAATTTTTTGGGTGTGGCAACCAACTCCCTTGCAGAATTCATGGTGCTCTATCACGGACTTCTATTTGGGCATGGGTTCGTCCGGGTGCTAATAGTGAGAACCTCAAAATATTTTACAGAGGCGGTAAATGGGATATGGACAGTTCAATGGGATCTTCACTACTTTTTTCACATGATTCGACAAATATTTGTGATTCCAGGGCTAGTGGTATAACATAACTTCTGAGAGGGGAACATTCATTGGACTACCTTTTCAAGCTCGCTACTTTTACGCTATTGGCTCACTTCTTTTAGCAGGGTGCTCTCCCTGTGCATTTGGCTGAATTGATAGCCTTTAAACTGGCTGTCATTCCTTACATTAGAACTTGATGCAATTCATTGCGTGCTGAAAACTCTTCTTAAGTTTTAATAATGGCTTTGGCCAGTTTATTTATTTATTTTTTAAAAAGGTGTAAGTTACTTTCCAAAATATAAAAAATACATATATATTGTTCTTCTTATATATTATATTATATAGAAAATGTTAATACATTGAGTGATTAATGCAAGCACTAGTGTCTAATAGGTTGTACTGTCCGATGCAAATGTTTGCACCCCACAATGTATATGTGTGTGTGTGTGTGTATAATATAATTAAACGACAAATTTTTGTTTAAAAAAGTGTGTTGAATTTAGCTTTAAAAGTATCATGAGTATATTATGAAGTATTGTGTATACCTTCTGATGTTGAAGTAGCGTGAATAAAATAAAAAGTATCAATTTTAAGGAAAAAAGTAGCGTAAATAATATACAGGGCCGCTAGATATAAATTCCTTAGTGGAAATGGTAACGGTAATGATTGAGGGGTCAATGACAATGGAAATCATGATTAAAATATTTGTGCTTGGATGAAATTGTGTAATGTGTATCGTTATGATCGATAATATTTGGTTTAACTCAACTTTAGCAATGACAATCAGTTAAAATTCTAGTTTTACCCTTCCCACTATATGAAGAAAATAATCAAATATAAAAAAGTAAAAAAATAGAGATAAATTAGAACAAAATAAGTGAAAAAAATGTAGAGAGAGAGAGAGTATAATTATAAAGGTAGTGAGAGAGTAACATGATATATGTCAAGAGAGAAAGAGATATGATATAAAGAAGTAAAAATAGTAGGGAAGAGAGAGAAAGTGATACAGTAAAGGTAGAGAGAGAAAGTGATGTGAATTACTCCACATTACAGCATGAGTTTTGCCAAGGAAAGGATTAGATGAGATCACAAAGCTTGCTTGCCAATCAAGCTCTTCAATTTCTAAACCAAGATTCTAGTAAAACCTATTTTAACCTAACCCTAGTCAAAAATTAAAGAGTGAACTAAATAGAATTTAGGCTAAACAAGAAACCTAATAACCTAAATTCGAACTTAAGTGAGTTTTACAGAATGCAAAATACTTAGTTCAAGGGAGAATTTTTAAGCCAAACCTCAAAAACTATAGCAATAATCAAAATTCTCTGGTTGCATTATGGTTACGGTGTCCCTTAAATAGGAGAAAGGGATAGCCAATTTTTAGAGTAAATACATAGTAGGAAAGGAAAATAAAACTATAAGTGGAAACCAGGTAGAGTTGGTATTTCCAAAAGAATGAAATTCCAAAAAGAATTTGGAATTCAAGAAAGAAGAGTTTCGGCTGCTTGTAGGGTAAGCAAAAACTGTTTTTAGCAATCTCATAAAGAAAAGAAAATTGCAACCAAAAATGATTCAAGCAGTGAAATCATTTTGGAAACTACTAAGCTTGAAAAGAAAGATATACTAAAAAGTAAAATAAAGGAAAGATAAGGAAACATGCACAAATCCTTATCACTTCTTACAACTACTTTCCTAAACCTAACACAAGTAGAATTAGGAAACAAGACCAAGTGGAGAATAACGGTTGTAGCGATTGGAGTCGTATAGACGTGCTAGGCGTGGCCTTTTTGCGCTCGCGGTGTGGGATGGTGAGGGATATCTTGGCGCGCGTGCTGGGCTTTTGGTTGGTATAGCCTACCTGGCTTTGCGCGTATGATGGTTGATGCGACGCGGTCTGCGATGAAGGCTTGTGTTGTGGCTTGCGTCTTGGATGATATTGTTGATGAAGTGTTGGAATTTTCTCGAGAATCTTCTGGAATGGATATTCTGGAATCTTCTGAGATTATTTTAGAAAATAGTTTGCACTTATTTCTTCATAATCTGTGTTGCTCTTTTTTCTCTTAAAAGATTAAAAGTAATCTTTTCAAACTTCTTATCTCGGTCAGAGTTATTGGTGCATAAGCTAGTTTTCCTCTATTCGAACTAGTCAATTGGAATACAGGGTGGCCCTCCAACTCAATTGCCCTTTTGTGTGAGCTGTTCCTAGTGTTGGTTTGACGCATGGTCCTCACCTTGGGTTAAGGTTCAAATGTCCTTATCAGAAAGTGAAAAGGTTATATGTAGAGAGAGAGAAAGTGAGATGAAAGATAAAGATAAGTGAAAATAATAGGGTAGAGAGAGAAATAAGAAAAAAGATAGTGAGAGAAAATTGAACGATAAATGTAGAGAGAGAAAGTAAATGGAGAGATGTAAATGAGTGAAAAAAAATAAAGTACAAAGAGAAAAATAAGCTAAAGATAGAGAGAAACTAAATGGGCAGATGTAAATGAGTGAAAAAAATAAGGTAGAGAGAGAAAAAGTAAATGGGGAAATGTAAATAAGTAAATAATAATAATAATAATAATAATAATAATAATAAGGTAGAACTGTGAGTTTGTGAGAATTTAGAATCATTCTGTTTTTTCTTTTTCTCTTTTACTATTGATTATTGCAGTTTGAAAAATGTCTTCCTCTGCTTCTGCTTCGGCACCTGCATCTGCATCCGTATCTTCAAACTTTTCTAAAATGAACCAAAATGCACGTGCTGCTGGTGCACGTTTAGATGTTGGATGGAAACATGGAATTGAAGTTGACGGAAACAAAAAGAAGGTTAAGTGTAAATATTGTGAAAATGAGCTTTGGGGAGGGGTTCACAGGTTAAAACAACACCTTGGTTGGACACATAAAGATGTTGCAGGATGTACTCAAGTTCCAGATGATGTTAGGAAAGAAATGTATGAATTCTTGATGGAGAAGGATACCTCCAAAAATATGAGAAGAAAGTTTGATTCTTCAATTGAGTCCATAGATGAAGAAGAAGATGTTGAGATGGAAAACTTTGAACAAGGCCCCATGGATAGATTTGTCTCAAAAAAAAAACAATGTGGTGCAAGACAAACAACTTTAAATGAGAAGATGAAAAAGCAAGAAAGGGATGAAGTCTATGATACAATTGCTCAATTGTTTTATACAAGTGCTATTCCATTTAATGTTGCGAATAATCTCTCTTTGCTAAAGCTATTGAACAAGTAGGGGCATATGGTAGGGGATTGAAACCACCTTCTTATCATCAGTTGAGAGAGCCTTTATTGAAGAAACAAGTTCACAGAACCATGGATGTGATTCGGAAACATAAATTGCATTGGAAAACAAGTGGTTGCTCTATTATGTCCGATGGTTGGACAGATAAAAGAAAGAGAACAATTAGCAATTTTCTTGTGAATTGTCCAGAAGGAACTGTGTTTATACGTTCTGTCAATACGACAAACATTTCTAAAACAGCTGATAGGATATTTGAATTGCTAGATGAAGTTGTTGAAAAAGTAGGGGAAGAGAATGTCGTGCAAGTTATTACGGATAATGCTGCTAATTATAAATCAGCTGGGAGATTGTTAATGGAGAAAAGGAAACACTTGTTTTGGACTCCTTGTGCGGCTCATTGCATAGATTTAATGTTAGAAGATTTTGACAAACAAGATCCTATACAAAAAGACACCATTCATAAGGGTAAATTAGTGGTTTCTTATATTTACTCTTGGGGTACAGTGGTGAATTGGATGAAAGAGTTTACGAAAGGCAAGGAGTTGGTTAGACCTGGCATTACTCGCTTTGCTACAACATATTTGACTTTGAGACACCTCAATGAATTGAAAGGTGAATTAATTTGCTTCTTTGCCTCTGAAAAGTGGAGATTTAGTTCTTATGCTAAACAGAAAAAGGGAAAGGAAATTTGCAACATCATTTTTGATCATAAAGTCTTTTGGCCAAATGTTGAGGAGTGTTTGAAGATTACTGCTCCAATTATTAAAGTTTTGAGGATGGTGGATTCCGACAAAAAGCCAGCTATGGGTTTTCTTTATAAAGCAATGGAAAATGCAAAGGAGGAAATCAAGATAAGCTTGAAGAACATCAAAAAGAGGTAAATGACCCTTAATTTATTAATCTAATACTATTGTATAAGTATTTGCTTATTAGTCTTCTTATCATATTGTAGATATGAACCAATTTTTTCAATTATTGATAACCGATGGGAGGAGATGCTTTGTCAACCTTTGCATGCAGCTGGTTATTTTTTGAATCCTCGGTATCAATATAGCCCATATTTTAAAGCAGATATCAATATCTTGAAGGGGCTTTATGCATGTATGGATAGGTTGGTTCCTAATCGTGATGATTTATATAAAATCAATGATCAATTGGATCTATTTAAATTTGCACGAGGTATGTTTGGCTATGATTTAGCTGTTAAATCAAGACACACCAAACCTCCAGGTATTTTTCATTTTAAAATGCTATAATCAACTATTTTACTGAAAATGTTGAAATGAATAATGCTTATTTATCTTTGCATGTTGTTACTCTAGCTTATTGGAGGCAGGCATTTGGGGCTAAGTGTCCAGAATTGCAAAACTTTGCTATTAGAGTATTGAATTTGACTTGTAGTTCTTCAGGATGTGAACGTAACTGGAGTGCTTTTGAAATGGTAATGTTTTTTCCTTCTTTTTTTGCATGCTATCTCATTTTTTAGACTTGTTTAGTTTAGAATAAGCTCTTTGAAAACTTGTGTGGTTTATATGGTTTTATTGACAAATAGGTGCACTCAAAAAGGAGAAATAGCTTGAACCACAAGAAAATGAATGATTTGGTTTATGTGATGTATAACTTGAAATTAGAAAGGAAAAAACCAAATGTGGCAAATGAAGAGGAAAACATCATAGTAAACCTTTCATCCGATGATGAATGGATAACAGAGAGTGATTCCTCACTGTCCAAAGACAAAAGTTGGTCAAGGATTTTAGATGGAAATAAAGATTATGATGCTTCAGATGAAGAAGAAATTGTTGAAGAAGAAGAAACTAATCAAGAAGAAAATGATGAGCAGCCACTTATTGATTCACGATTCAGGATATGTGAGTTATTGTTTCTATATATCATCATATACAGTTTCATTAAATTTTATATATTAGTGCTAACTGTTTAGTATTTTCTATTTCTTTTTTGTTCTTTTTTAATATAGCTGATGAAAGACCTAGTATAAGGGGATCTTGTCAAAAGAAAAAACAAGTCAACCAGTCACAAAGGTTTTGCTTGATCGATGAAGATGAAAATGAGGCACAAATAACGGATGTGTATTTCAGAGATGTTGGACAGAATGAAAAAGGCAATGAGAATGATGAAGTTTATGGATTTGAGAATGATGTTTAATTATTTATGGGATTATGCATGGACATGATATGTAATTGATTTGGCTATGGATTATTGAGTTGACACTTATAATGTGCTTTTTATTGAACAATTATGAGTTTGTATGAGACATTCCGAGTTTATGATATAATTATAATTAAATAAGTGTGTATTTGCTATTTTCCGATTCCAGGATCCGATTCTACGATTCCGATTCTGGGTATAAAACGATTCTATCCCGAATTCCGAGTTTAACAACCTTGACCTCAGGGGCTTCACCACTCCTAAGGATGAGAATGGACAAATACTAATATTCATAACAATTTTATATTTATGATGTAAAATGACCCAAATTTATATTATTTAACATAGCCATTATTTTGTAAAATCTATCCCCTTTTCTCGAAAAATGCCTTCTCCAAAAGTGTCTTGGAACCGCTTATTGCACATGAAAAAAAGAAAAAGGAAAAAATGTATTTTTAATCTATATTCTTTACTTAAGTAGCAAATGTAGTTTAGTTTTTTTAAAAACTAGCAAATGCAGTCTAGTTTCTTCAAAAATAGCAAATGTAATCCACAATCTTTCAATATTTTTGCAATTTTAGTCCAATTAATGAATAATTGACTCCAACTAATTACACTAAAATTGCCAATGGAAAAACTGTGGACTATATTTGCTAGTTTTTAGAGAATATGGACTACATTTGCTAATTTTTAGAGAATGTTGACTACATTTTCCACTTAGGTAAGGAATGTGGAATAAAAAATACAATTTTTCCAAAAAAAAAAAATGCACACTGAAAAAAATCTCTGGGGACTGTAGAAATGATCAAATGACCATACCAGCTCTCGTTTTAGATTAGATATGGATGCGTCAAAATACAACTCAGCTCTCAACCAAGGTACCTTGGGTTTAGACTAAGAGCAAGGAGACCAAGAGGTCCTATGATCAAATCTATGGTTTGCTAGTGGAAGGAAGGAGCAAGGTGTGTGAAGTTATCCCCCTCCAATGACCCTCACTGTAATAGAATAGTTTGACAAAAAAAAAAAAAAAAAACCCTCCCAACCGAGGGTATGCAAACAGAGCATCTAAGGCTACCTGTTGCGCTGACAAAAGGTCAATTATCATCCTCTCTGTAGAAGTTAACAAGACACAGCCGGTCGGCCAACCCCCACCACCGCCAAACGCAGGGAAGGAGAGATAGTATTTTCAAATTATACCCAAAATACCCCCACTCCTAATATTGCCTACCAGCTAATAATTCACCAAAACCCACCCTTAGGCCACCTAACCCCCAACCATAGGATTAGGCGATCTAACCCTTAGGCCGCCTAACCCCCCATTACAGGGTTAGGAGGTCTAACCCTTAGGCCGCCTAACCTCGCATTACCGGGTTAGGAGGTCTAACCCTTAGGCCTTCTAACCCCCCATTACAGGGTTAGATTGTCTAACCCTTAGACCGCCTAACCCCCCAGCACAGGGTTAGATTGTCTAACCCTTAGGCCGCCTAACCCTCCAGCACAGGGTTAGGCGGTCTAACCCTTAGGCCGCCTAACCCCCCAATACAGGGTTAGGCGGTGTAACCCTTAAGCCGCCTAACCCCCCAGAACAAGGTTAGGCGGTCCAACCCTTAGGCCGCCAAACCCCCCAATACAGGGTTAGGCGGTGTAACCCTTAGGCTGCCTAACCCCCTAGAACAGGGTTAGGCGGTCTAACCCTTAGGCCGCCTAACCCCAATTTTCACCATTTACATGCACTGCCGGAAAAACTCCATTTTTCTTGCAAATCCTCGAACGGGGCTCCTGAACTAAAGAAACCCAGTAAGTGGGTTTGATATATGAAACACATTGATGGGTTTTATATCATGAAACCCATTTGTGGAGATTTACTCCATTTTTTTCGGCAAACAAACTGTAGCGGGGTGGGTTTCATAAATTCCATGAAACCCATTTCTATGAAACTCGGCAATGGATTTCATGGATGAAACCCATTGCTGGGTTTCTTTCGGTCAAAGCAATACATCCAGATCTGGCTGCTTCTAAGTAGCCAGATCTGGTAGGATTCCGGCGGTCGGCGATAGCTTCCGGGGCTGGGTAGGCAATATTATAGGTTGGGGGTGTTTTGGGTATTATTTCAAAATATTATCTCTCCTTTCCTACGTTTATCACTTTCCTTCCCTGCGTTTAGACTTACCGTTCAAATATTATAATTCCTATATTTCCAAATTTGTAGACAGATCATATAGAATATCCATTAGACAACCAAGATTAACATCTCTGAACCATAAGTCCATTCAGGGCTGCTTGAATTGATTTACAATTTCAAACAAGCCTCCCAACCATAGTTGTCGAATCGATAGTATATATTTTATAAATATTGAAGATATATACAAAATATGTCATAATTATGACATAGGTTTTATTATACATGAATATATAACCCAAGAAAAAAAAAAGAAATTAAACAAAAGTTCAAATTCAATGAAAGTGGCAGGATTTGAACTCAGGTGACCTAGGAGAGAATAAGCAATCATTACCACCAAGCCAACCATTCACATGCTAATTATTTGGTACTCACAGTATATAAAGGGAAAAAAAAGGCTGAGAAACTGCCTCAGGCATTTGTCCCATATTGAAAACTTGTGAAGTGCCGGGTTTGTTCATAGCTTATAAAAGGGGGAGTAGGACTGCTATATTTCCTGTGCAAATTTGGAGAATTGGGATGTGAGTTTGCTCATGACCCATGTACGATACTTATCGCTTATCGTATGAGTTTAACAACTATGCTCCCAACCTCCAAATACCAATAGAAAATGGAAATTGCATTTTTGGTATTTAAAGTTTGACATTTTTATATTTTTTTATACTAAATGTTTGCCCTATTATGAAATAATACTTTATGTGTAGAAAAGTTGTGTGATTTGTATTAAAAGTTTGTCCGATACCAAATGTTTGCTCAGTTATAAACTTTTTCTTTTCATTTAGAAAAATCACATTGTTTATATAAAAAATATAGTCTCTTTACACTTTATATTTCTATTTTGTGGCACTTTTAGTCTCGAGACAGTATCTTACCCGTCTTAAATGGTCAAATCAATATTTAATAATATTTTTGGAGTCTTTCACAAAATTCATATTCCTGTGGCCTCAAAATTATTTTCTAATATTCTACTGACTAAAATGGGTGGCGTAAAGCTTGTTACTCCTTAAAAAGTTATACAAAAATGAAATGAGGAACTTCATCTTCACCACTATCAATAATTCAGCCACTCGATTTGCAGCGGATGATAAAATGATGTGTGGATGAGGGAGGGAGGCGAAACTAACGACTTTTTGGATGGATCTTAACATTGGAAATAAAATTTTCTCACATCTAAAGTAGGCGGTGAGTGTACAACGAATTATTGAACTTACAAGCTTGATTGATTGATAGGTTTGAAATGAAAAGGCTTGGGTTGAAATCAATAATGTGTTGTTCTTGGTTTGTAATATAGGATAGAAGTGTTTGTGATTTTTTTTGTTAGTATGATTCAGAGATGTGCAAGTGTTCGCATTTTTGTCTTCTTTTTTTTTTTTTTTTCCTTCTGGATTATAAAGTTTGCGTCGTCATTTTTAATGAGTAGAACATTAGAAAATTATAATGAGGCCACACAAGAATACTAAATTTGTAAAAAAAAAAAAAAAAAAACCTCCAAAAATATTGTTAAATAATGGTTTAACTATTTAAAACAGGTAACAACCCATTTTGAGAGGGACTAAAAGTGTCACAAATTGAAACATAAAGTGTGAAAAAGCCAAACTTTTGGTACAAAATGTAATGTTTTCTAAGATGAAACAAAGTTTTGCCATTGGACAAACATTTGGTACTAAAAGTGTAAAGAGCCAAAACTTGTACAAATAATACAAATTTTCCATACATAAAATAAAATTTTACAACTAGACAAACATTTGGTACTAAAAGTGCAAAGAAGCCAAAATTTTGGTACCAAAAATGAAAATTTTCCAATAGAAAGTTCACACTTATAGTTCGTTTATTAAGAATAATTACTATTTGGTAATACTATTATACTGTAAAATTGATTTTTTGATGAATATGTAAAAAGATGGAAGATTGGTGGTTTGTTTGGTAATAAAAGAAAATTAATGGAAATGTAAGACAAAGGAAAAGGAAATCAGAAAAATTTTCTCTTTAACGGAGACCATGGACAGAATGTTATGTTTTGTAACGTTTTTGAAAGACTTGTGACATAAAAAAAAATATTTAGAGGTTTGTGTCATTTTGCACACTTAAGTAAAGGTTTGTGAAAATTTGTGTAATTCACTCAAAAATACAAAATTAATATATAATATATAATAGTAATGATGAGAAATTAATATATAATATAAATTTTTTAAAACATGTTAACCAATAATCCCTCTGTCATAAAAGTATTTTTGTAGAACTTTTTATTATTTAAAAAGTGTCACCTCACAACTTCCCAAGCAAAAAATGAATAAAATTCGATTTTTATCCCTATAGCAATAAATTAAGAAAGAGAAATATTTCATTAATAGAAAACACAAGTTAGTGGAGCAATTAATTGAGATAAAAAAAGGTACAACATTAATTGAGAGTAAAGATGATAATTTAACAGTTTTCTTAATTTGTGTGTTTTTTGCTAAAGTAGCACTTTCTAGAGAACAAAGGAAGTAGGTTATAAAACTCTAGAACATTTGTTGGGTAGATAAGACTCGTAGTATAATGACAAATGAATTATATGCTTTTCTTTCTAATTGCATTTAATTCTAGTGGGGGTTAATTTATACAACTCTTCTTGTCTCAATTGCTAACCCTTTAATAAAAGAGAAAAAGAAAAAGAAAAAAAAAACAGACAAAACAAGATTTTGAATCATTTTCGTCGATGATTTTCCTAGCAAACTTTCTCAATCAAGTATAAATTTATCCTTGAACTATTTAATTGTACCATCTCATATAGTAACACTCAGTGGCGGAGACAGACCCCGAAGGTATGGATGGGCAAAATTATTTGTTATAAGTATTTATCCCTAATATTTTTATTTTTGGTGTGACAAAATACAAATATTTTCAAATTGTGTATAGTGAAAAAAAGAAATTCCAGATTGTTAATTGCCCCACCCGCACTAAATGTGACTCCACCACTGGTAACACTTCTTTACCATTTTTCAAAAACTTCTTTTGGTAATTTTTAATATTATACTAAGGCTTAAATACTTTTTGTCCCCCTGTGTTTACAGGGGAGTTCTACCTTTGCCCCCTGTGTTCTTTTAATTAGTCTTTTGCCCCCTTGTGTTATTTTAATTAATCTTTTGCCCCCCATGACCATAATATAATGACTTTTATAACCCTCCTCTATTAGTCATTATATTTTTGGACAAAAATATCCTCAACCAATTAAACATTAACAATAAATAAATTAATTAACTATTAAAACTTAAAAGAATTTTGGTGAGTGACTTGAAATTATCAATAAAATTAAGAAACAAATCAATTTAAGAGAACACATTGAGAAGTTTAACAATTGAAGTTCAACCATAATGAGAAAGTCTATGTCTGATATTCAACTAGAGCACCCAAAAAAAAATACGGAAAAGGAGACGTATTTGACACAGCATATGCACTTTGTAGAGCTGCGTCAAATACGTCTCATTTTCTGTTTTTTTTTTTTGGTGTTCTGGTTGAATATTAGACATAGACTTTCTCGTTATTGTTGAATTTCAATTGTTAAACTTCTCAATGTGTTCTTTTAAATAGATTTGTTTCTTAATTTTATTGATAATTTCAAGTCACTCACCAAAATTCTTTTAAGTTTTAATAGTTAATTTATTTATTTATTGTTAATGTTTAATTGGTTGAGGGTATTTTTGTCCAAAAATATAATGACTAATAGAGGAGGGTTATAAAAGTCATTACATTATGATCATGGGGGGCAAAAGACTAATTAAAATAATACAGGGGGGCAAAAGACTAATTAAAAGAACACAGGGGGGGAAAGGTAGAACTCGCCTGTAAACACAAGGGGCAAAAAGTATTTAAGCCTTATACTAATTTCTTATCTTTCTTAATAAACTTTTTCACCTTTAACTACATTAAAAACTGTTTTATATTTTCAATATATTTTTCATATTTAAAAATTATTTTTAAAATCAAGTTTTAAAAATATGTTTTCAAAACCTATAAAAAATAAAAAAAAAAACGGCCCTTAAAAACAAATTCAAGTTCCTCAACTATCGTTAACGTGAAACACGACAACCAAAAGTAAACAATTAATTAGATGCATATACGTTGATAATACCTGGGGCTTCCAAAGAACAAAATAAAAATTAATGTCCTGTTTGGACAAGTACTTCAAAAACATTTTTAGTATTTTAAAAGTATAAAAAATTTAAAAATGGTGTTTGGACAAGAAATTGTAAAATGTTTTTAAAAAATAATTTTAAGTAAAATATTTTTAAAGTACACTTTTTGAAGTAAAAAAAAAACATGTTTTATAAAATATTTTAAAAATTTTAAAATATTTTTAAATAAAACTCAACTTCTACTCATAAAAAGAATTCCCTCTCACCACCCTCCTCCCCCAACCCACCCCCTCTCCACCCGAAAGAAAATTCCCCAAGACCCATCCCCACCCCGGAACACCAAATCCCTCACCCCCTCCCCCACCCCACCCCCTCCCCCCCAATCCCCGGACCAGACCCCCCAACTCCTCTCCACCCCAAAAAGAATCCCCCAGGACCCCTCAACCCACCCAAAAAAATTTCATCTTCATTTTTTTATTTTTCATTTAAATTTAATTTTTATTTTATAAAATTATAGATAAAATAGTTTCAATTATTTTCCTTAAGCAAGAAAATATAAATTGTCATTCTATTTTGAATATATGAACATATAAAGTTTATGTAATTACTTGCATCATAAATAATTTTAAATTGTTTTTATGAGATACTAGTCCAAACACTTTTTAAACTATTTTTAACTCTAAAAATATTTTATAAAATTCTTGTCCAAACGCATGTTTCTTTGAAAAAAAACTTCAAAAACATATTTTATAAAATGTTTTTCAAAAACATTTTTATAAAAATATTTTTAAAGTACTTTTCCAAACGGAGCCTTAATGGTTAAATTTATTGAATGATATAAAGGGATTCCATTTATAAAAATTGATTTGTCAAATTGTAACCCAAAAAAAGAAGGTGGAAGAAAATTATAAACTCAAAATATTTAATGAGCGCTAGACTTCAATGGAAAATTCAATCATTCAAATACTGATTTTCTTTTCCATTTTGTTGTCTCCAAATAATGGTCAATTTATTTACTTATAGGTATGTGCATTGTATCAAAATCTACTAAAAATTGTGAATATCATTATAAATGAGATATGCATGAGTTTCATAGCTCACTATAAATCAAAACATATGTATTTTTGACACTTTTATGTTTTTATGTCATTATCAATGTAAAAATTAACAACCAAAATAATATTTTTTTCTTTCTCACTTAAATGCCTCCAAATACTTATTTTTCCTCTCATACATTCTCCGTATTTATTGTGTCTGCTCTAAATTATTGTTTCTCTAACTTTTTTTTTCTACTCTTGTTCATGTCTTCATAGTCTCTCTCTTTTTATTTGAATAATTTTGTATACAATTTCACTCACTAGTACAAAATGTAGGTACTATGTGACACCCCCAACCAAACCCCCTTCCGAAGAGCCAAGCATGAGCTGATTTAGGGTTGAACGTTATACAGGGTTCTCGCCCAAGAATCGATACGGATAATAAAAAGAAAACATAACCCATCATTATTATGATACGAGCAAGTTATAATTAAAACATGAAAGCAGAAATTAATCAATTGTTTGAGGATTGTCGCAGACCAAATTATCATCTTGAAATGTATTTATTGTATCTATTACAGTCCCATCGACTTTTATTCATGCAAGCATGCCCATCGACCTTACCACTAGAGCCGCTCGTATCAAGTCCCTATAACAACATAAATAAAGGGGGAAAGGGGTGAACTTAACTAATCTCAATGAAAGACCTAAGGATTACCAAAATCTCACCGTAAGTCTTTAGAAAAAGGCTGTGCAATATAGATACAGAGTTCATGCATATATCCATACATATTAGCAAAAGTATAAACAATCCCATCACACAAGTCAGGCAAGCCAAACAGTATAGGCAAGTACATGGCAGATACTAAACAAGCTTGGTAGCATAGATACAAACATCCATGTGCAAACGTGTTTGAGCGACTAGACTCCTAACAGGCAGATTTCTCTATCTAGCTAACTCATCTTAAAGCTAAGTTAGAATCTATTCATGTTTTCGGGCTGATCACGTTTTGATAGTTTGCAAACACACCGCCTCATTGGCAGTAGTATCGTATAACTGGGTATGCTCGACGGTGAGAGTTTTGGGTCTGACCTTTTTACTTTTAGGCCACTAGTGTTGCTATAAATAGAAAAAGTGTTGGCTAACTCGATATTTATTTTCACTATCAACCCCTACATGACCGGCAAGCACCTACTATTTAGTCATGCTAAAGACTCGAAGCCCAAGTCTTGTCTTGTAAGTCCTCTGACCCTTTTCACGCTAAGTGATTATGGCAACCCTAGCATGCTTCGTACATTTCTAGATGCATATGCATTCTTAGATGTCATACAATTTAAGACTCGGAAACATGAATCATCATTCATGGCAGGCATGTCATGTTTTCATACAGTTAAAAGCACACATAATTACAGGCTTGCGGGTTATCATGACAAGTCAAGTACGATACATAGTAATCCTCTCATAATATTATCTGTCAAACAGCCACGTAACACGTAAGCATATATACTTAGCAGAAAATTGTATTACGAACAAGCACGTTATGAGGCGTGAGAAACCTCGATGGGAAACTAGCGAATAATCTCTCACCTTGAGATCTGCAGATAGGGGACTTCATTTGGATGTTGGTCAACATCATAGTCAATGATCGGCTCTTACAGTTCACGTTAAACATGTTATTAACTTGCTAGAAAAGAATTGACTTTTTGGTTAAGTTTGACTTTTTGGTCAACTATGGCTGACTTTGATTTTTCTGGTTAAGTTTGACTTTTTGGCCATCTTGACATTTTGGTCAACTAGGGTTAATTTTGACTTTTTGGTCAACTAGGATTGACTTTTGACTTCTAAGGTCAACTTTGACTTTGTGGGTCAACTAAGGTTGACTTTTAACTTTTAGGTTAATTTTGACTTTTCAAGTTAATTAGGGTTGACTTTTGACTTTTTGGTCAACTTGGTCAATTTTGACTGTTTGGGTCAATTAGGGTTGACTTTGGACTTTTAGGTCAACCTTTAGGTCAAGGGGTCAAATTTATGGTTAAGTGGTTTAGCCCAGGGTCAAGTGTATGGTCAACTAGTGTAGTCCATGGTCAAGTGGTCTAGTTCATGGTTCTTGGTTCAAGTCAAGTGGGTTCATGGTTTGTTGTTCAAGTTAAGTGAGTTCATAGTTCAAATCAAATGGTCTAGTGGTTAAGTGGTCAAGTGGGTTCATGTCATGGCTAAGGATCAAGGGTCTAGCCAGGGGACAAGTGCATGGCTCAAGTTTGGATTGCAAGGCAAGAGGCTAGGATGGCACGGCACGGCCGAGTTCAGCACGCAACGTGCCCCATAGTTGGGTGACCAAGGTACACTTCGTGCGCTGGGGGCTACGGCCCTTGTCGTACATTTCTGCCCAGAAACGCAATGGCAAGATGGCTTTTTTGAGGCCATATCTTTTGCGGTTCTAATCCGTTTTAGTCCGTTCCAAAAGCACAAATCTCTAGTCTAACATCAATACTAACTATACCAACTCTTAACATGTGAAAACAACCATCCTAACATCACCAAAATTGACCATGAACAGGGTGCAAGACACTGAACATGCAACCTTTGATTCTTGATTTTTCCATTAAGTCCATTCTTTGGTTTTGGCCATCCCAACTAGATGCAGACACTCCTGTCTTCATCTTTAACACATATAGAACACAACAACCACCTAAAATCTTGGAATCTACAAATTTTATTTAACAACCAATTTACTATTCTTCAAGATTCTTAGCTTCTTGTTTTCATTCTTTCTATTTTTAGTTTATACCAAGAATGTATAACTTACCGGAGACATAAGATTACCATGAACACTTTAAGGAGGCTCAAGCTTGATGAACCAACGTGGTGGCGGTGTTTTTCAAGCTACGACGGTGGCTATTCTCACAATTCTTTCCTTACTTTGTGTGATGGTTTTGTTTGTTTTTTAAAGTTTAGTTATAGGAGTTAAGGAAGTATTTATAAAGGTCTATTAGGTCTATAATTAGGGATGATAGTTACCAACTAGATTAGGATTAGGTAATTCGATTTTAGGATAGGATTTAGATTGAGAGGTTTGCAAAATTCAAACCCGTTTTGGATTTCCCGCTTCTAGGCGTCGTGCAACCGACGTACGGTGTAGCACCCATGCAGAAACATGCAGCTCTTTCCTCCGCACGGCAGTAAGGCGCTGCTATGCAGTGTGCGACTCACAAGCTTGCTCTTTTCATTCCTTCCCTCGCGATTTTTTCCCGTTTGGCTTTTCCTTTTGTTCCTTCCGGAGTAGGCTCCCACAACCTTTTATTCCCCACTCTCCTACCCCAGTCAATGTACGTCATGCCCCCTTGATTACTCATGGAGTCTTATCACACAACACACACAATAACAAGTTGTACATATATTCAAGTAAAGCACACCAAGTTTAAATGCAAGCAGGAATACTTATAACCAGAATTGTGATTTTTTACCATTTTTATTCCTAGGATTTCACTCTGAAATTCTGGGGAATACTACGTTTGCATAAAGAAGTTGGTTAAAATAATAACCGATGTAAAATATAAATACAGTGGAAATTTTGAAAAAAATTGTCACTGTTGACGAATAGTTGATAGGATTATCGTTAGCCCTATCCAGTGCTGTAAAAGTACCAAATGCCTACAAAATAGCTATAATAGCACAATGATAGTATGGTCGAATCTACAGGGAACAAACTGATTAAAATTCCTTTAAACTACTGAATTCAAGTTTCTAACAAAAAGAGCTAATTAGAAAATTTATGACATTTGTGTCTCTTAAAAGACTTGTTTGGTCACTTGAGAAATTACGACTAAAGCCTTTAACTAAACAAATAATTAAACCAATTAAGAAAGAATTCCAGCAACATGCAAATCACAACAATCGGATGCATGTTAATCACAAATGCAATAATATGTCAAAATGCATATCATCAACCAATTATAGGTTATCGTGGTTCCCCTGCTAACATAACCCAATTTTTGTTTAATTTATTGGCAATTACCATGAGCTCCCTATGTCATAATTACTACTCTAATTAATATAGAACAGGCCGAAAGCTGCCCTCACCTATTAACTTTACTAAACAACTTTAGAAATCAGGGAAACCTTATTTTAGTTCTTATTGAATCAAAATCTAAGAATTACTAACCCCCTACCTTCCATTACCTGACTGTAACTTTACAACTAATTAGGGCCTGTTCTTTTTGTTTCGTTTTGAAAACGGTTTTGGTTTCAACAGTAAATTTAATATATTTTAATCATATTTCATCATTTCCAATACAACTTTTTACTATTCAGCATCTACTTTTTACATTTTCAATACACTTTTTACATTATAAAACTATTTTCCAAAACTTGTTTTCAAAATTGTTTTTAAAACGCCCAAAAAGAACAGGCCCTTAATCTTTTCCACCAAATATTATGTTAATGAGAATTAATTGGTTCTGCCTTATTTAACTAAGGTGATCAATCTCATTCAAATACAAGTAATAAAAGTTATACCCACCGAGTAGAAAGAAATTATGCAATTCAATTAATAACACTTAGGTTTCATAACATGCATGGATTGTTGCTACTTACATTATGTCGGACTTAAGAATTTAGCTACTCATTTAAAAAAGAATTAATTAAAGAACTCATGATGAAAATAAAGAAAATAACAAAAGAGAAAAGAAAGAAATACTTGAATTATGAGAGCTAGAAAATTCCACCAGAAAAGTTGATTGCGGTTATGGCAAGCAGACCATCGCCGAAAAATAATTCTAAAACCCAAAAACCCAAACTACGCTATTGTTATCACTAATATCCAACTATTGTAAAACTGAATTCAAAAACTCGATTGTAATTTCTACACCAATTATGTCAATATATAATGTGCAGAATTAGTTTAACAAACGAAAACTGAATATTCTTCTAGTCCAACTAGGAAACTACCAATATTTATCCTCCAAGGATATATAATTAAAGTAACTAAGTAAATAGGTATGCTGATAGGAATATAATTCCTATACTTTCCACAAGTTGGCATCAATTAGGAAATGCAATTCCTTCCAATTACTTACTTCAGACAGAATAATCAAATTAGGCAATTTAATTATTCATTGGGCTTTTTCTTCCCTCCTTCGGTCAAATCCTTTGTGACTGGGTAATTCCACAGGTAAATACTCTAAATTATCGGCCCATTCAAGTATCAAGTGCTCAGACCCGCAATTTGCTCCACTCGCGTAATTTTGTTACGCCAACCATCCATTTGAGCGAATAGACCTCTAATTAAGCCCTTTTTTGCGACCTTTCTTCCTTCACTACCTAGTCTCCAAAACTTGAAATTATCTCTACAAAACTCTGCACATACCTCGTAAGAAATGCCAAGAAAGGCTCTAAAAATAAACAACTAAAAGATACATATCAAATTTTCTCACACTTGAATAACGCTAGTCCTCTAGCGTTAAGTGAAGAATTTAGGCACAATATTTAGCTTCTTTGTTTACCCCCCTTATGACTCAAGAAACTTTTTAAACACAAAAGACAAAAGGGGAGAACAAAAAAAAAAGGAAAAAAACACAAAAGGGAAAAGAGGGGGAAAAAAATGACTCACATAAAGCACCCACAACCACATGTATCTGCCTCAATTCTGTCAACTTTCTTTACTCGCATAATAGGATTTACAATCAATCAAAAGAATATGCAAGCTCATCATTCTACCAAGCAGACAAGTATCAAATTAGAACAATTAAGTAAGAGTGTCCTTGTAGGCACTTTATAGGGAGTAAATCACACAGCATCTCACAATATAGATCACAACCAGCATGCACAGTGGGGGTGAAAAGAAAGTTCAAAAAATATAGGCCTTGGCTAACTTTACTCATGAAGAAATTATCAAGGCTTCAATTTGGCTTACTAAGGATCAATATATGGGTAGGTGACACGTCCATCACAAGGCGCACCAAAAAGAATCCCTCTCAAGCTACCCTTTTAAATAGAATAGTGTTGAGAGAGTATCAAATTCATGGGGAATAGTGTGATTAATATATTTTGTAAAAGTAACAGTGAAATCGTTGTGCTTGTAATGAATAACAGCTTGGGCAAGTAAATAATGAATGGTGACCAAGAGAAAGTAATTTAGATTTTGTTAGGTTTAAAAGCAATTTTCGCAATAACACTAAGTATGTATGTGCGTTCAATAGTTATAGATTGAAGACTATTTCTTTTATTACATATTATCCCCTTAGTTATAGTACTGAGAACCCTTTCGAGTACCAATTCTTCCTTAGTTATTTGTTAATCTTGGTTATAGTTACTACTCCCTAACCAAATATTACCCTTTTATCCCGAGTTGTTCTGCAAACGAGAAATTTTCAAATATTCAGTAGCATGAAGCATTAGAAGAATCTAAGACAAGCGAGTTACGGTATCATCGATATGCAATATGACATGTTAGAACCGATTGGTCTTAATCCTTATTTTGATTGATGAGTTAACAAATATGAGAATTAATTTAACGGCTTTTTCTAAGTGAGAAAATGTAGAAAAATGTTCACGGAAGAACTGACGCAAAAAAAGGGCAATGAAAAATGAGCTAAAATGAAGAAATGGTAAGCAAATGAAGAAAGAATAAAAACACATCCCGAGGTGGGACCCACAGTGTTTCTAAGTCATAAAATGAAGAGAAAAGTTCACAGGTGAACCAACGCAAAAAAGGGCGAAGAAAATGGAGTTAAAATAAAATAAACGGCAAGCAAATGAAAAAGGTGTCAAATCAGGGCTGACGACACCGCCAGGGGCAGGCGGCGCATGCAGGCCTTGCGCCATGTACAGCAAGCACTGTGCACCACAAACGCAGGCTAGGCCCTGAGATAGGGCCTGCGACAGCCGCGGCTTTCACGGGGCCTGTCGCAGGGCACTCAGGTTGGCTCTTTTTTGTCCCTTTTTTCAACACTTTGAACAGTGCCCTTCTCCTATAAATACCCCCTCCATCCATTTTATATTCAATCTCAAGTGTTAAAAAGCTCTCAAAGATCATTTCAAAACTCTAGCAATTTATTTCAAAGTTAGGCTAGAATAGAAATCCTCATTGTAATAGTTAGCTATTTTCATAGCATTAATTTCCTACTTTGTATAAGGGTTAGAGGAAAGTCTTGGATTCTTACAAGAGGTTGAAAAGGGTCTAAGCAAGGGGATTATCTAAAGGATTACCTATAGTTTGAGTTAGCTAGGAGGTAATGCCTTGGGATAACTTGTAAGGTTTAAGATTCACCTTTAAAAATCTTAGTGGGAGATTAGGACCAAGCATTTAGCTTGGAAGTGGAGTAGACTTTCCTTGAGGGGGGAAAGTTGAACCACTATAAGTGTTGTGTGTTCTTTAAATTGTTTTCTTTATTGCTTTACACTTAAAATCACACACAAATCACAAAAAGATTTTTGTTTACTTAAGTGTATTTTAAACTAATTCACCCCTCTCCTCTTCGGTTTACCTTAGTTGTATTTCTAATTGGTATCCGAGCAAGGACCTCAACATAAGGCTAAAAACCATGAGGTAGCTCCATGGGAACTAAGGCAACTCCCTTTCTTGAAGGAAATTCCACCACAAGGCCACCACCCTTTTGTGGAACCGATTTTAGTGGTTGGAAGGACCAGATGAAAAAATTTCTTATCTCGTTTGACTATGATTTGTGGAGTATAGTTGAGGAAGGTCCAATACCTATTACTATCACAAATCAAGATGGAACCACAAGAGATCAAACAAGTAGTGAGGTCACAGGTGAGGACAAGAAAAACCGCTCTTTGAATGCTAAAGCACTCAATGTTCTATACAATGCTTTGAACATTCAAGAGTCTAGTAGCATTAAAGGTTGTAAAAATGCTCACACCCTATGGCTTAAGCTACAAGAATACCATGAAGGAAGTACTAGTATCAAAAAGGAAACGAAGTCCATCCTTGTCTCTCAATACGAAGCCTTTAAGATGGATTCTAAAGAAACTATAAATGGGATGTTTTGTAGATTCAATGGGCTTATAGAAAACCTTGAGGATCTTGGTAAAACATACCCTCTAAATGAAATGAATCACAAGATTCTTCATGGTCTTTCTAAAGACTACAATACTAGAGTTTTAGTCATTGAAACTTATCACATAGAAATCAATCACAGCTTTAGATGTTTTCAAAAAGGGCCGGCCCAATGGTACCCCCGCGGATTCCTTGGCAGGATCAGTATTCATTCTTATCGCATAGAAATCAGCAGGGTATACAAAAGAATTCACCAGCACTAACACATTTCCCAATACCTCTTCGGAGTGCACGCATGATCTATCAACTAATTGAATAACAACTTGTATCGCAGCTAATTTCACACCATATAGAGTCATGTAAATAGACAACGGCATAATAATAATAGATGCACCTAAGTCACACATAGCATGCTCAATTGTTCGATCCCCAATAACACAAAGTAGAGAAAACATACCTGGATCCTTGCACTTAGGTGGTAACTTCTTCTGAATGACTGCTGAAACTGTCTCGCCTAGTACTACTTTGCTAGCTCCTCGTGGCTTGTCGACCATGAATTCCTTCAAAAATTTCCTGATTGGAGGAATCTTAATGGCTTTAAGGAAAGGAATATTCACATCCATCTTCTCAAAGGCAGCCAATTAATCTATCTGATCCTCCTTGAGCTTCTTTGCTTTCGGCCTTAAACTATTTAGGAAAGGCGGGATAGGTTGATACAATCTCCCCTTTTTGTGAGAGGGGAAGAACTCTTGCTCAGCTCCCTGTTGATTTTTACAGGTTTCTCAACTTTGGAAATTTTTGGTAGCTCGGGGATATCTTTCTCGGAATCCTTCTTTCGTTTGGGCAAATCGGCCGTTGTCGAATCTGGTTTCTGATCTATTGGTGCCAGGACCTTCCCACTTCTGAGGGTGATCTCGCTTATGTTCTCCTTTGGGGAACCTGAAACTGGGAAGGTAGTTTGCCTTGATTTTCCTTAATTTCTTGCATCGATGCAGACAACTGAGATAGGACCTGAGCAATTCCATCCATGGTAGTTCAGTTTTTTAATGGAATTACTATGTTACTGTACCAACTATGCATATTGTAAGCTATTACGGGTTTCAAGAGGCGTACTTTATCACTCCGGTGACATTGGGATCCCAAACCCTGGTGGTTCGAACCCGCAAGGTCGGCGTTGGGCCTGATCACTTGGCTAGACGATGTGGGTACTGCAGGTATCTCGAGATATACCATTACTGTGACAGCTTACTGTTATATTGGTGGAGATGTGGATCTAATGACTGAGAGTGTCTGTCGGAGACCCTGTCCTTATGGCCATGAAGGAGACCCCGGACAGCCTCACCCGTATCCTTTCTACTGTGACTGTTTACTGAATTGTTTGTAGAGTTACTGATTGGTTTGCTTTGCAAAATAATGGTTTTCAACAAACTAATGTTTTTAAGCGAGAGCTTCTCGTAACTGATTTGCAACAGTTTGAGATTTCTCACTGGGCTTTCTAGCTCACAAAACAAAAATACTATTTCTAGGTGGTTTAGGCGAAGCCAATTATTGCACCTGAGCAGCAAGAGTCTCGGGCGTCTCGTACGTCGTTCACAGGACCTGCATTGGCGACTTAATAATTAGGACTACACTTTATTTATTTTTGCAAGAACTTATGCACCGATTACTTTCGTTTGAGCTCAATGAAGTTGGATTCCCAGCGATGGGCGTAATTGACAATTTACCTCTATTGAAATTATTTATGGAACGCCGTCGAAAGACTAAAATTGATCTACTATTCCCAGGGGCCCGAACCCTGATGACACCTAGTCAATCACCTTTAGGAATGGCTCCTGAAAGGGGTCGGGGTGGGGTGTCACAGTGATGGTTCTGGAAATAAATACGTGTATGTGTGATGTGTGTTAGAATGGGAGTGTTTATGATACAATTTTGATGATGGTAAATACTTGTCTGCCTTATAAATCATCAGATTGGATATCGTGAAGGTCTGATGGCTGGAAAGGAAAAATCAGCACAAGAGGGTTTTATTTCCGGTTTTAAAATCAGTCTTTGTTGCTCAAACGTAGGGTCTTGTTAGAGGTGTCACAAGGTAAACAGAAGAAAAGCTAGACAAACTTGCTGGTTAAATAGTTGGACTTATTTATTAGACTGTATTATTACATTATAGAGTAAGTAAATAAATAAATGAACTCCCTCCCCTCCCCGGGAAAATTGAAAGCTGAGAAAGGAAATATGAATGTTGTGAAGTATTGAAGTACTAATTTGTTTGCTTTTATTCTTCTGGTGAAGTGCTCTGGCATGTGTTCCTGATGCCTTGAAAGAGAAGTAGGTTGAAACTGATGAGAAAAGAAACATGTTGCAGCATTTGCATGAATCAGTGCGCGGTATATCTACGGCAGATGGGCTTAAGCTATTTTATGGTGGCCTGAATGACAGATTATCCTCATCTGAGCAAGGGGAAATGATACAACCCAGTTCTCATCCAGAAGATTTAAACAGAGAACGTTTAGAAGGGGATGTTCTTCAAAAACATGTCCAATAATTCAACATGCTTGTTCTTGAATGTTCTGCTCTAACAGTGCATCTCCAAAAAGACCTCTGATATGTGTCATCTGACTCTCTAAAAGTTTGTGTGTGTGTGCGTGTCAATTGTAAAAGCATTTGTATCTGTCATCTAGGATACACATATTTTTGGTTATGACATAGTTTGATCATACCCTGTGCTTAGGATGTAGATTTTCACAGGCCACAAGTGCAGCTCGAATCTTCAATGGCTAAATGTTGCACCTGCTTTCATCAGGAAAATCATGCGTTCAAACTTATGTTGGCAAAGAATTACTTAGATTTTGTAGTACTCTTCAGAGATTTTATGGTACTCCGTAAAGAGTCTACTTTCAAAAAAAATAAAAAATTTGTTTCATTAAAAAAGTCTATTTGAATTTGTTTACATTGCGTACCCTTAGTAATATATTAATATGTGTTCCACAATTAGCCTTTACTTAGAAAATAAGAATATTAGTGGAAAATATTGTGACAAATTACTTATTTTAAGTGTTGTACATCATCATTCATAATAAGTTATACATTTTTCATAATGAACTATTTGAGTGGGATGGAGGGCATAGTAATTAGTGTTTTTTTTAAAATTTAATTGAGGTAACAGTAATTAGTGTTTTTTAGTAGCTGAGCAAACTCAAAGCAGTTTCCCGTGTGCTATTATTGGATCAGTTTCCTAGTATAATTAGAGGTGGGCACGAATTGGTTTCCTCGAATTGTGGTTTCCTCGAATTGGTTTCCTCAAATTTTAAATTTTTTTTGATTCGTAAACAGAACCTAATTCGTTTTAAAACTGAAGAAACCAAATCGAATTTGTAATTCGAATTCGGTTCGAATTCGATTTGGACCATGGAAACCAAATTCACAAATTTGTTTCCAGAATAAATTGTTTAACACAGTAAGGCTTTGAAGAAAATGAAAGAGAGATGGGAGAAAGAAATAGGAAGAGTAAAGAAAGAAAAATAATGAAGAGAAGAAATAAAATAGATTATGAGAAGAAGCACCGTCCAGTTCCAGATCTACTATTGCCGCCCCTTCCCAGATCCACAACCTCCACCATCCAACAACAACAATCAACACCACCATAACCTTCTCCCAAAAACTTGATGGCTAATAGAAGAAAATGAAAGAAAGATGGAAGAAGGAAATAGGAAGAGTAAAATGAGAAGTATAAAATTAAAAAATATAAATCATATATCCCAATTCAATTTTCGAATCGGTTTTCGAGTTGGATACCAAATTCGAAAACCAATTCTAAAACCGAATTCATAACTCGAATTCGATTTCAAACCAAACCTAATTCGAATACTGAATTAAAATTGGGTTATTTGAATTCGGTAAATTCGAATTCGGTTCGATTTTCGAATTGGACCATGCCCACTCCTAAGTATAATGTTCTTTTAAAGGTATGTTTGTTCCATGTTTTAATAGATGATTTTGAAAATAAATTTTTGGAAAAGAAATTTTTTAAAATAGAAAATGCATAAAAAAAAAAATATGTATTGAGAATGATGAGGTATTAATATAAAATGCAAATTTTCAAAACCATGTTTTTTAATCTCTATTCTTTTCCATTTCATTTCAGGAAAATCATCACTTTTTTTCTCTAAAATTTTATATAAAGAAACAACCTCATTTTCAACCCAATTCAAAATTCAAATTTAAAATAACTTCTAAATGTTCACTCACATAAATTCAAAAAATAACATAATCATTACACTTTTTCTTCTCTTTGCTACACAAATCCCAAAAGAAATTCTCTTCAAAAAAATATTTCTTCCCTAAATCTCAATCGAGTCACACAAAAAAAAAACGGAGTTTGAAAACATGCTAATAAACATGTCCTAAAGCTTTTCTTTTATACTTTCAGTCTTCCATTAAATGAGTAGTGCTTTTAATTTTTTTTTTTTTCTTCTTTTGGTTTCAATGGAAGCCTTTTGTTATCATATTTATTTTTCACTTTTTAGAGTCTTACTAATTCAATTATTATGGTCCACAATTAACTAATTTTTTGAAAAGTAAGACAGCAGTGGAAACCCTTAAGGCGCGCTAGCCTAAGGGGTATGTTTTTTTTCTATTTTTTCCCTCTTATTTTATTGCACTACAAATTTTAAAAAGTTTCAAAAATTTTATCCAATCATAAAATATATGTAATATTCATAACTATTGTCCATATTAATTTTAAGGATTTTTTTTTTTTCTTTTTGAATGCATAGTTTAAGGATAAGTGTTGGCGTTTTCCATTTCGTTTGGTTCAGATTCCAATTGCGTCCGTCATTTGCTTTCTCCCTCATTGTGTGATCTCCCTAGTAGACTCCGGATTCCGTCACGATCGAACCAGAGAGAATAATACACTTTTTTTTTTTAAGGTGAGAATAATACAACAATCCCACACAAAAGTAAGGGGCATACTATTTGCAGAAACTAAATTACTATTCACAGGAATATTTTGCTGTGAATTTACTATAATGCCCTTAGTTATTTAAAAAAAAAAAAAAACAAAAAATGTCACCTATACTTGGCGACATTTTTCAAAAAGGCCGAAAATGCCGCCTAGACTTGGCTACACTTTTGCAAAAATGTCGCCAAGACTTGGCTACACTTTTGCAAAACTGAATACTGCATAGGCGACATTTTTGAAAAATGGTGGCGCCTTGTAAATAGCAACATTTTGCCAAAATGTCGCCTATACTTGGCGACATTTTTGCAAAAAATGTGGCCTATGCAGCATTTTTGCAAAAATGTCGCCAGGTATAGAAAAAGTATAGGCGACATTTTTAAAAAATTCCGTCAGGTATAGGCAACATTTTTGAAAAAATGTCGCCTATACCTGGCGACATTTTTTTAAGTATAGGCGACATTATTATTGTTTTCTAGAACTTAGGGGCATTATAGACTATTCACAAGAAAATGTTCATGTGAATAGTAATTTGGTTCCTGCAAATAACAATTCCGAAATTGGGTAGCTGGGAGTCAACTTCGAAGGGTATATTCGTCACAACAGGCTACAGTGCCGATTTTAAAAATTAAAATTTAAAAAAAAATGTGAAATATAAAAACAACCCTGAAGTTTGTCGAAAGAACAAAACAAACCCTCAATTTTAAAAAAGTACAAATTAAATCCTCGATTGAGATATATACAATTTTTTAGACAAAAATATCTCTAGAGCTGCAATAAAATATATGATTCACCCATCTTCTTTCGTCATTTTCCTGAACCATTACCCTTTTTCACAAAGATCTATCTAACAATGTTATTTCGGTTCCGAAGGAATTTTATTGGACAAAATTGCGGATTCCGAAGGATTTCAATGAAGTAAAGAAAAGCGGTGGCGAAAGAACATCCCCCTATGAACATCAACCTTAAATTGTGATGATCGAATGACTTAATC
This sequence comes from Leptodermis oblonga, assembly GCA_016801395.1. Classification (NCBI taxonomy): domain Eukaryota; kingdom Viridiplantae; phylum Streptophyta; class Magnoliopsida; order Gentianales; family Rubiaceae; genus Leptodermis; species Leptodermis oblonga. The sequence continues at coordinate 14,153,383 of CM028752.1, forward strand.
CAATCGTGTGTGTGATTCAATGGAAAATACATAAAAAATTGATGGAGGGGGAGGAGGAGTGTTACATCGATTTGAGTGGGAATGCAGAAATGGGTGGAGGCGGGGTGTGTGGGTGTGCCATTCAAGATTCAATATTGAATTTGTGATTGTTGGTACACTTTTGGCTGCTCATATCATGAAGATCAATGAAAGAAATAAATGATACACTATCGACCATCATAAAGAATAGATTGATAATGATTGAGAAACAAGGAGGGAGAGATAGGTGAGGGGTATCGTTGTCTATAAAAAAAAAAAAATTTGTATTAAATGTTTAATTTATACTTTTTAAAAATTGGGGTTTGTTTTGTTATTTTCACAAATCTAAAGGTTGTGTTTGTATTTCGTCAAAAAGAAAAAAAACAAACAAACAAACAAAAAACAAAGCTGTGAACTGTCACTATTGTCTACTAAGCCTCTAAGCACATTTTACAACTTGACTTTTGTTCCAAAAATAAGCGCAATTAGCAACCGTCCCAAGGCAAACAACCAAAAAGCTACCCAACGCAACATTAACAATGCGTGTCGGTCTCGCAATAATTTTTGCAGATCCCCTTGCCGGCTTACGCGCGTTTTTGATTCGGTCCCCATTGCATCCTTTTCAGCTCCAGCTTTGTTTTTCTATTTTTCTTTTCTATATTTTTTTTAAAGGCTTTAATTAATCTCAAAATCTCACCTCATTTGTTTTAGTCCTTGTCTTGTTTTGTTTTATGGATTTAGGGTATTATTGTGTTTTTATTGTCTTTCATATTTTGTTTTTTTTGGTTAAAATAGTTTTATTTCTAGATTTTTGTTCATATTTCTATTTTTTACCTTTACTAATATAATTGTTTATGTCGGCATGGCAGCCGATGCCCAAACCGTTATTCACAGGCTCAACAACAGGCAAGGGGACCGATCAAACATGGGCGCTATCTACACGGAATCCCATAGCCTCTTACGAACCCTCCCTCTTGACTCGGTTATTTGGATCTGCAAAGCCCAGAACCACCTTGCTCATGGTCTAGCTGCCTACGGCAAGGCCTCTAAACCCGACTTTGTTTTCTTGGAGCAACCTCCCTCTTGTATTCCCTCGGCTCATCCCTCGATTCCAATCAATAAATCTACGCCATTCCGCTTCCACATATATATATATATATATTTTAATGTCTATAATTAATTCATACTTAAATAGTAAATATTACTTTCGTTCCATTAGAAAAGCCCAAATTTTATATTTATTATTTTTCCTACCCTTATTAATATAATTATGTGTTATTCACAACTAATTTACACTTCAAAAGTAGAAACATAAGTGGAACCAATTTTAGCAAATTGACTATTTTAAGTGTGGTACATTGACATTCATATTATATATACATACATATATATATAAAGAAAATAATGACAAATTACTTTTTTTCATATTGTAATTTCAAAATATAAATGTTAACTTTTTTAATAGAAGAGGGGGTAATAATTTTTGTACTTATATTACTTTGAGCAGACTCCTGCCAAACTATCTGATGGTCTGATGACGATACTTTTGTCTTAAAAACAATATGCATGTTCTCGTCAATAAACAATACATTAGAAGCTAAAATCGATGTGCATGCTTTCTTCACTGCAGACGATACTACTTCCCTTAAAAATCGATACGCGTACTACGTGTGATATTCATTGTTTTAACATAATAGTGATACATCAGCAGCTAAAACGATACATCGGAGATTAAATTCAATACACAATACATCAAATGCAAAGCTCAAAAGTGTGATACATGAATGGCTAAACTCATAACTGTTATACATTAATAGTTAAAAGAGATACATCGAATGTTAAGCTCAATACACGACCATGGGTCAATATGTGTGTTTTTATAACAGAAAAGCGATATTTTTAGGCTAAAATTGATACATGGCCGTCAGACTGTTCGATATGTGAGATACAAGTTTTTGTTTAATACTTTTTATAAAATGGAAATTGGATTTAACTTAGAATAATTTTAGAGAGATTTAATCTCACTTTAATTTAAAATTTAGTTAATATTTTATTTGATTCAAGTTCTCATTAAACAGACAGAGACACACCCCAAACATATTTTATGTTTCATGTTTTCGGTTAAATTCCTCTGCTTGACTTTATAAGGTGAATTTTTCCATTTTTTTTTCTTCTTTTGGTTCAATTCAACGTGTTTGTCTATTTGGTGTCCAAATTATAATTTAAATATATAAGTTAGACTTTGTCGCAAGAACGTTTTTGTACACATCTCATTAGTTTACCCCGAGGACTATTAGCATTCTTCCAAATATGAACTCCGCATATTTTCTTTTATTTTTTCAATTAGCATATAATAACATTGGTGGTCTTAATCTTTATTTTAATGTAGGGGAGTGCATAGCTTGGAACTTGTCCGAACCGGTCAGTTCAGGGCAGTTCTCGATTGAAGGAGTCAGTTTGGGCCAACCAAAGTCATAATTTTTAACACTCAAGTGTAATTTTTACACATATGGTTTTAATTCTTATTTTGATGCATAGGTGTGCAGGGCTTGAAACCCGCCTCGAACTAGTCAGTTTGGCCCGACCCGGTCATAATTTTAATTAAAAAAATTTTCTTTCTAATTTTGAATTAAGAAAAAAAAAATCTTCACATTTTAGTTTTGAATCAAATGGACTAATTAATACTCTGACAAAAATCATTATTATCAATAAATGATTGTGCCTGCAGATTGAAACAAATTCACTTGTATTAACATTCTTCTCTTATAGGCATTTCACTTTTCACTGCTCATTTTCCTAAATAATGTGGGATAATGATATCTTTTGCATTTTTATAGACTAATTTTTTTTTTCATTTTTATTTTGTTTATGTTGTTCATTCTTTTCATTATTACCTCATTTCTATTATTATTCAAAATAAAGTGCTCTAATAAAAAAATAACGGATTATAATTTTATTTATTTTTCCTTATTTAAGAAATTTATTGCTAGTACTAAATTTTGACATAATTTAGTATTTAAATTAGTTTATAAATTTTAGAAAATATTTGTAATTATTATTTTTTATTGAAAAATTACATTTTCCAAAGATTCTGAAATGCATTTGTGGTTTAAAGTGAAAAAAGATTAATGATTATTATTTACTTTAATGTATTTAAGAGCAGAGTGTTTCTTAATAGATTAAATTGTGTCAAATTAGTCATTTTAAGTGTTGTACCTTGGCATTCATACTAAATTGTATTTTTGTCAAAGTGGACTCTGTTAGTGCAATGGAGGGAATAATATTTTATGTGTATATTGAAATATGCCCATTTGATAGAGTTTCATTGTAAACAACTATAAATACAAAAAAAAGCTTGAAATACATAACAGAATCCTCTAGAAGTCAGCCAACCTATCCCACATTGAGAAACACTTGAAAGCAAAATATTTCACAGGCCTGTTCGGCACCTGAACTTAAAAACAATTTTGCCCACTTTTCGGTTTGAAACTAAAAAAAAAGCCCAAGTGTTTGTTCGGTTCCCAGACAATTTCCAAAATAATTTTACTGCATCAATTGTCTTCCCTTCACCTTTCCCTTCCGCGACTCCCCCCCAACACCAAGCAGCAACGCGACGAACCCAGCGGCCCGAACCAAAACAGATCTCCACTCTCGCCTGCGTGGTACGCCACTTGTGGCTGCAGCCGACGGCTACTTCGCGGTGAACCGGTCCCCGACTCCGGTTCTTACAGCTACGGCCACTTCTGGTCGGCACTGCCGTTCGGGAACTGAAATGACCCTTCGTTTGTTCATAGCCGACGAACGCACGTTTTGAGCGGCCCGAACTGCAGCTGTGAATACCCCTCTGCGACAACTTCTTCGACCCCGTATTTCAGGCTCCGCAGTCCCTCAAATCTCCGAATTTTAGGTCATTTGCACTGTTGACCTATCTCAAAATTTCCCCCCAAACTCGGTATTCAAGCATGGCTTTGCAATTGAATCGGTTCTGCTATCTATACATATATATGTGTACAGACGTATTAGTAATTTTTGTTGGCTGATGTTGGGTTTGGTTGTTGATTTGCTGCTTTCATAAATTCATTTCTGCTATTTGCAATTTGATGTGGAGGGGATTGAGACTTTCCAAAATGTTTTGTCCTCTTTCTTTCTCTGATTGCCTTTGTGCAATGTTGAAATTTGTCCAACTGATGGGTTCAATTTGATGTGAAAATTATTTTGAAACTTACTTTCAAAACAGTGTTTCTTACACTACGTTTTGAAACTTGTTTTGTTTGAAAATAAATCTGAAAAATGTTTTCAAAACAGCAAAGAGAACAGGCCCTACGTATTAGCAGGATTTGTGAGAAGAGATTGAATTTAAGAAAGAAGCATGTGTGCCCATTTGATAGTTTCATTATAAACTCTATTTGCAGAAGTTTATATCTTGATAAATAAAGAAGGAAAAATCTAGAGCACCTAGAGATCTGTTAGGCAAATTGTAATAGTTCTAAACTCAATGAACTGAATCATGCTATAAGAAATAGGGAGCAAAAGGAGAGAGGGAAGAGTCCTAAGTAGTTCAAGAGTTTGGATTAGACAATTGAGGGAAGTTCTCTTAAGAGTCAATTAAGTTACGAATTTAAGAAGGAGTGAACTACCAAAAATGTTGTCATACTTTTCGAGAATCTCCTGTTTGGTCACTAAACTTTTTTTTTCCCAAAAATGTCACCATACTTTCGAAAAGGGGCCAGAAATGTCATTCCGCTAGATTTTTTTGTTAGAGCTAACGGAATAGTCAGCATCTACCTCTCACATGCTTTTTTCAAGGGTATTTTTGCCTTTTTACTGAACATTTGTTTTTTTTTTTTTTTTTTCCTTTCTTTCTTCTTCTCCAATGGTTCAGAACATCTTCTTCATTTTTTTCTTTCTTCTTCTACAACAGTTCAGACCAGCTTCTCATTTTTTTCCCTTTCTTTTTCTTCGACGGTTCAGACCGTCTTCTCCGTGTTGCTGCAACTGCTGCAACTTCCATCCGCGTTCGCTTGTTGGACGCATGAGGGGGTAAGGGCGGAAGAGGGAGTGGGAGGAGAGGCAGACATAAGCGGAGAAGGGAGAAGGAAGGAGGGATTTAGGGAAGATAAATAGTAAAAATGGGAAGAAGGAAAAATAAATAAATAACAGTAAAAAGACAACAATACCCCTGAAAAAAGCATGTGAGATGCACATGTTGCCTGTTCCGTTAGCTCTAACGGAATAACATTTCTGGCTTGTTTTCGAAAGTATGGTGACATTTCTGGGGAAAAAAAATTTAGTGACCAAACAGGAGATTTTGAAAAAGGATTGTGACATTTTTGGCAGTTCACTCTTTACGAATAGTTCAAGTCCAAGAGGTTGGATTAGGCAAAATGCAAAAAGTCCTAGGAGTTAGGCAAGAGGAAAAAGTTTTAAGATCAAGAGGTTGACATTAAGCAAGTGTAAGAGTTTTAAATACACCTTAAGGGGCTGTATTCCAATGTTTAGAAGTCAAGTTTTGAAAATTGATTTTCAAAAACATGTTTTCATACTCATTTACAGAAACATGGTTTTCGAAACCATATTTAAAAACATTGTTTGGCAATTTTATTATTTTTTTTGTGTTTTCAAAAACAAACATGTTCTATGACTCCTCCCTTTTCGCCCATTCCACCACCACCCGCCCCACCGCCTCACTGCCACCACCACCCGGTCCCGCCGCCTCACCGCCACCACCACTACCATTTTACTCAATTTGGGAATTTTGGAAAGTAAGGGTTCAATGATGTTAGACCTATGGTCTTAATCTTAGTTTTGATGATAAAATAACAAATATATGATTTTAGTTAATCCTTTGCACTTTAAAGTTATTTGTAGAAAAGATATAGAAAAAGTGCAGCAAAGCAAAGTTCAAAGACAGTCTCAAAGTCCAAGAAAAAGGAAGAAAAGTTTAAAAGAAGGCCAACGCAAAAAATGGAGTTCAAATGAAGAAACGGCAAGCAAAACAAGAAAGCTTCTAACCCAAGTGTAGACAGGGTGTTGACTTCGAAGCTAAGCCTAGAAAGTGTCAAACCCAACCTTCGAACTCAAACCTCGACCTCGAACATTGCCAAGAAAGTGTCTAACTCAAGCCTAGACAGGGTCCCAACACCCTTTGAGGCTACTGGCCGAAAAGAGGAGAAAATTTGTGAAGTTTCGAACCCAACCTCGACACCTTCTCCAGCTCGAAGCTAGTTGCCCAGAAATGTTTGACACCAAGCCTAGACACCCTCACAATAGCCTTTTAGGCTACTGCCCAAAGAAAAAGAAATTTGCATGGCCATTCAAAACCTTCAACACCGAGGGACGACACCCCTTCGAAGTCGAACCTAACTAGCCGTTAGACACATTCAGAAAAAGCAACTAGCCGTTGAAAAAAGAGATGAAGAAGGTTTGACACCTATTCGACTTCAAACCTTGACTTTGTGTATCCGTATAGCCATTCAGAACCCTGGTTCGACACCGAGTGTCGACTTCGAAGCTCGACTTCAAAGCACTGTAACGGGCAGAAAAATAGAGCCGTTCTTTGACCGTTTTAAGTGATTTCTTCACTTCTATAAAAGCTACAAAAGTGGGAATTAAAGACTGATCATCCCTTTCAAGTCTCCTATACTTAAGCAACATCCTCAAGCTTCATTTCACTCAATTCACATGTTAAATTAGCTTGTTAAGGTAGGATTAAGCAAGAGGCCTTTGTGCCCAATTGTGGTATGTCATTGTGAACTCCACTGTGGAGATTTCATCTTAGTAAACATATTTAGAAAAGTCATCTTTGGAAATTTGTATTAGGCAAAGTCCTAAACTCTTGAGTAAAGAGTTAGGCAAGAAGTAAGGGGGAACAAGAAGAGAAGGAGAAGTCTTAGCTCAAGGGGTTGACTTTAGGCATTTGTAAAAGTCCTAACCAAGAGATTGGTTGAGGCAATTGTAGAAGACCTATCACAAGATGTTAAGATTAGGCAAAGGGGTAAAGTTCTAAGTCTAGAACTAGATTAGGCTAAGGGGAGAAAGTCTTGATCAAGCAAAAGTCCTTTGGTATAGGCAAGAGGAGTCTTGAGTAAGACCTCAAATCCTTGAGGAATGATAGGGCAAAAGATCCAATTGCTAGCCTTAGGCAAAGGAGTCATAATCTAGAGCTAGATTGAGCAAGGTAGTCCTAGTCTAGAGTTAGATTAGGCAATAGGAAAGTCTTAGGATTAAGAGATTAATCTTAAGCAATTGTAAGGGATTGAAACACTCATTGAAGTGTTTCCTAGTTGATTAGAAATCTCAAGTTGTAGAACTTGGGGAGTAGACTAGGATTCAAGGGGAATTCGAACCATTATAAATTTGTTGTGTTCTTCCTTTGATTGTTTATTTGCTTTCACATTTTGCAAATCACTAATCACACACTTCACTTGGTAAAATTGTTTTTACACTTGTCTTTGAAAAAGGTTTTTCAAAGTTGCTCTTCTTTGTAGAAGAAATTTTTAAAAGGTCAAGAACCTAATTCACCCCCTCCCCCTCTTAGGTTGCTATTGATAATTGGGATTTCAATTGCTAATTCCAATCCACCACCAAAAGATCTGATTTGATCTTATTGGATAAGGATGGTGTACCTGGGCCACTAAGTTTAGTCAGAAAAATATGTTTCCAACTTGTGAGATCATAGGCCGCCAAGGCACTATACTGGTTCCCAAAAACATCACCCACGGCCACCACCCACCCGGTTCATATCCCCGTCGATGGTGAACCCCAGGGAGGAGTTCCCACCCAACTCCAATTCCTTCACTACCGCAACTTCCTCCAGCCTAGTATACGGGGCGGCAACGGCAACGGGAACCACCCTCATGCAATCCTTGAAGAAGGAGACGATGAAGCGGGGGTTGCAGTGGTCCCACTTGGAGCACTCCCTCATCCAGCCAAGGCTGTAATACTCATAAAAGTGGATGGTGGGCTGGGTCGTCTCCAACCAGATCAAGTACCCAATGAGGATGGCTGATAACACGAACATAAATGACAATGACCTGACTGAACAACACCAACACTCGACCATCAATGACCACAGTCGCGGTCGCCGGCCAAGCAAAGCAAAAGTTTGAACTAGGGAAGTCTAAGGGTTCGACAGCGAAAGAAGATGACTGGCGTAGGAGGATGGAAGAGAAAAAGGGGTATGGGTAAAAAAAAATGGTTGGCTTAGAAAATTGGGTTTGAAGTTTGGTTTTTGATCCTTATGAAACATTGTTTAACAAATCTCAAAACATTGAAACGAACAGCCCCTAAGTGTTTCACAGTTTTAATTAGAAAAATTACAAACTATTGAATTTGGATAGTGAATTAGGATTCAATGGGAATCTGAACCACTACAAATTTGTGGTATCTTTCTTTTTCTTGATTATTTGATTTGCATGATTTAGCAAATCACTTCACACACATATCACCCTTAGCATTTGTTTTCAATTGTCTTTCAAAATAACATTTTAAGTGCCAAGAAATTTTTTTAATATGCCAACAATCTAATTCACCCCTTATTTTAGGTTGAAATTAGAATTTCATTAACAAATATATGAAACAGTTACCTCGTATAATAAAATCTTCATTTTTGAGTATTAAAACAAGGGTAAAGTGCAACTAACCTCCTCATGATTTGATAAATTGACAAATTACCTCCCACATGGTTTGAAAGTGGACAACTTACCCCTTTATGGTTTGAAAATAGACAACTTACCCCCATGTGATTTGAAAATGGATAACTTACCCCCTTATGGTTTGAAAATGGACAACTTGCCCATGTACCACATAGTTTGAAAAGGGATTAAAATAGAAGGGGTAAGTTGTCGATTTTCAAACCATTGGAGGTTAAGTTGTCCATTTTCAAACCATATAAGAGTAAGTTCACCATTTTCAAATCACGTGGAGCTAAGTTGTCTACTTTCAAACCATGAGGGGGTGAGTTATCTGTTTATCAAACCACGAGGGAGTAAATTGTACTTTACCCTTAAAACAATAATGTATTCAATATGAATAAAATAAAGGGGATAATTTGAATACAAAATATGAATGACTAAAAAAATTTAGGTAGAGTATTAAATGATAAGTATTAGCTGAATTTTATTGTTTAAATTTCTTAAAAGGATATAATCAATGCTTATTTAATTAAAATGTTCGAATTTTCATTATCAAATAAATTAAAATTTATTGTCTCTTAATAAAATAATTTTAATCATTAAGTTGTGTCATGAAACATGTTCCTAGACTTCATAAAGTTAAAAAATGCCCCCAAAGAAATGCAAAAACTCGATTATTATGGCTCACACCAACCTTGGGTTTGACTAGATTTTTTTCAAATTATATTTCCCTTAGAAAATCAAGATTGGCGTAAGGATCAGTTTTCTGTTGAACCGACCAAATATGAAAACACTGATTTGCAGTTGGGATATTCTGTAAAGTGAACATTGTCTATTTCATCACATTAGATAGATAGGTCACTGGATGTGGTATGTGGAGTCGCATCTCCTATTGTGATATAGTGGACAAAGAGTACTAGTACCTATTAAAAAGAGAATTTTAACTGTAAGGTTCAACCCATAAATTTAAGGTCATAAGGACATCCCATTACCACACTGTAGCCCTCTCTTAATGTTATATCACTTAATATAATCATGGAGGAGCCAAAAATAACTTTTACTAATTAAGAACATGAAGAAAAATAAATTTTTAAAACTTCATTGGTTTTGAAATCTTCAATTAACTAATAGTTCATTTAAATTCATTTTCGAAACAGTCTTTCTTATTTAAATAATCTCTGTTGGTTTGAATTATGATTTTAAAATATTAAAATTACATTGAGAATGTAAAAAATATATGGAATAAAATGGTAATTTGGGTCCATTTTATTCGGACATATTGCACTTTTGGTCCAATGTTTCATTGTTGCAAAAATAATTTCTTACTTGTATGTTGTTGAAGTTTTAGTCCATGTGGCATTTTATGATCAATTTTAAGCAATCAAATGAAAGGTCAATGGTTTTTCAAGGTCTTTTGAAATTTAAAAAAAAAAGTTGGGGCTTTTTCGTGATTTTCATATTCTTTAGTGTCCCGTGAAAATTTTTTACGCATTTAGATAAGTTGCAGAGACGAACATAAATTGCTAAGAACGAGCCAATTGAATATGCAATTTTTCATGGGTAAAAGAGGGTAAAAATTATTACATGGGACACTGAAAAATATATAAATCAAGAAAGCTCCATTTTTTCCATCAACATTCCCCAGAAACCATTGGTCACCCCTTTGACTGGTTAAAACTGGCATGACAAGTCACATGGACCGAAATTGCAGCAACATGCAAACATAAGGGACTATTCTTGCAACAATGAAATCTAAGGGACCAAAAGTGCAACATGTTCAAACAAAAGAGACTAAAAGTGCCATTTTTTTTCAAAAGTGTATCGCAAAAGTAAATTTTTTTTAAAAAAAACTTACTAAAAATGATGAGATATTATTATAAAATGCAAAATGAGGTTCAAACCTTGGTTTGGGAAAATTTCCAAACAAGGCAAGTGGTTAGATGTGCAGTTATTAATTTCCTTCAAATAACTATCCGCACAGTTATGACACCAAATATATTAAATAAATAGAGATACTAATTATAAGGACAAATACTTCAAAAACATGTTTTATAAAAATTTTTGAAAAATACTTTTATAAAATTATTTTTGAAGTACTTGTCTAAACGGAGCCTACGTGGAAAAAAAGTAGTGAAACTTTATAAATATATATATATATATATATACAAATTTTAAAAAGGCATAATTGCCGTAAATCTCTTTTATTATAATTTATTTATATTTAGTCCCTCTGTGAAACTAATTTAAACATTTCTTATGTTATTCAAATTAGTGTGAAATGCATTTTGGATCACCTTACTTTGCTAAACTTGTAATTTTTACGTCATACTTTAAAGTTTTTTTTAAAATTTTTTTATCCCCTTACGTTCAAATACGCTGCAAATTGTGATTCCGTAGGCTCCTCCGTTAAGTGCTTAAGAAAAGCCTTTTTGGAAGGGTAAAATTGTCTAATTAAATATCCATTTATATTAGCTTTAAAGTGAAATACGCTTTTACTTTGCCAAAATTGTTAAAATCATTAATTTTCCTTTTTTTTCTTTTTGGCTTTTTCTTTGATTGAATTATAATTTAACATTTCTATTTTTCTAGAATTATTTTTTGTTTCATTTTCCTTCAAAGTTTTTATAAATTTAAATTTTCTCTTTCTTTATTATTGAAACCTACATCTTCTGAACAAACATTGGTCATCCACCACCATCCCTAAACTCACAAGCATCACTCCTACAAACCGTTGGATATTTTATACAACAAAGAGGTTTTTGCCGAAAAATAACAAAGAAATTTACGAACTTCAAAATCACTAATCTATTACAACAAATGACACAAACAAAATATGTATCAAAAGTAAAAGAATTCTTCAAATCGTGCTATACACATTCCTTTAATCTGTATTAGTCCCATTTATTGTGCAAAGATTTTGGAACTAATATTCTTTTGAGATAAAATAAAGATAATTGTTAGAAATCTACACTAACTTAAACAAAAGCACATACTAAGTGTAAAAAGAGCAAGAAAGTGAGAAACTTGAGAGTAATTTCGTATACAGATTTTTCTTTCTCGAAATCAGCCCATGGGTTCTATTTATAAACCTCAATGGTGCAATTCAATAGTGACAAATCTTATGAAAAGGTAAGAAAAAATCTGAATCAATTCGGATAAAAATTGATCTCGAAATCTCGCTTTTCATGAAGAGTTGCAAACTTTCAGAATTTTGGAATTCTTTAAAGATTGCTCGACATCGACGTTCGACACCCATTTGACATTGAAAGTGCCCTTTCAACATCGATCAACAGTGTAGAACTTGGTATCGCTTGGTTTGTGAAAAATGTTGATTTCCATAATCTATTTTATGCTTCATAAGAAACCGTGGTGCAACATCGCACGGGTCTCGAACAGCCTGAGGACAATGCCTCAAGGTCGGTTCGACGTCGAACCCTCACTCCTCTTGTCAATAAGATCATGGGAAAATTTCCAACACAAACACACACTAGTGGTTCACGGTTTCTCTTCTGTTTGCCCCAACAATAGAGTTGTCCCCTCTATTCGTCACACATCATCTGCTCGCTACAGAATCGTCATAACCCGTTTAGATCTTTCGCTGCCCCTGTAGTTCGAAGATTCTCTTTTGCTCACCTACACGCCCATGCCATCCCCTTCGCTCCTCCCGCCAGTGTCATCTGGTGCAAGATCGTCAATGGCTGCTTAGATTCGCCGCCTCCATTGCAATTTGTGGTATCTCTTCTACTCGCCGCTATGGCCGAGTCAATAGTATGGTACTTTCACTGCTGTAGCAGGACATTCATACCAATGTGAACGGTTTTTTCCTGATGTCTAATTGTGATTTTTTGGCGATCTTTATTTAGGTGAAGATTTCGTAGAGAGATGGGGAAAATAAGGAAACAGTGAAGAGAGAGAATATTTTTGTTGTCCTTTAGTGATAAAGAATAAAAAAGAAAGCATGAGGCCGAAATACATTTAAAAAATTGGCTCTGTTAGCCACAAAACAGAGCAATTTAACAAAGTTATTATAAAATTGTAAAAATGAAAGTATGGTGATTACAAAATGAATTTTTAAAGTAAGGTGACAAAAAATTAAACTTTCTGAAAGTAAGGTGATCAAATTTTGAATTCACTCTTAATAAAATAGAAGGTAATAATTATTATAATTAAAAGAGAAGGTAATCATAACTGATGGATTAATCACAAAGAGAAATATGGAAATAAATAAAATTAAATATAAAAATATATGAACGAGCTAGTGCTCCAGCAGTTGTGACTCATGGTGAACCACCTAGAGGTCGGGGGTTCGATTCCTATCTCTATCATTTCTCTCTATTTAGAGCACAGGCTGACAGCTCATTGATAGGATGATGAAATGGCGTTGATTCAAAATATAGCAATAATAATTGAAACATTAAAATTGATGTTTTGCTTAAGATATATTTGAAATTAAAAACGTACTCCGTAATATAGCACTAAGGTTTAAACATTTTAAAAATATAAATACAAGAAAGAGAATCTTAAGATTAAAAAATGTTCAAAGAAATTTGTTGACGATGATGGATTTAGAAGAAACTAAAATGGGAAAAGAAAAATACTTTGGGACATATGTCATTTGATAAAAAGTATAAGGGTACACAATAATAAATAAAATTGTTTTAAGGGTACATTTATCATTTTGTAAAAATTATTATAAAAAGTTAGTTTTCTTATTTGATCATTAAAATTAATGGAAAATTTAACGATTACAATTTTAAGCAAACCATAAAAAGGTAACAGGTAACTTTTCAAATTACAGGGGATAGATAATTGGTAATTTTGCACAACCACATAGAATCATTGGTAATTTGGTACTTATTGAAGATAGGTAGGGATGGCCACGGTTCCGGAACCGCCGGTTACGGTTCATAAATATGTGGAATCGGAACCGGAACCGAAACCTTGGGGGGACGGTTCCGTGCCGGTTCCAGAACGGCCGGTTCCTGTTCCGATTCCGGTTCTGTCACGGTTGCCATTCCGATTCCAATCTTTTCCGTTTATTTAACAATTTTTTTGGTTTATTTAAAAATTTTAACTTATAAATGTTATTTTATTTTGACTCAATTAATAACTCGATTATTTATAAATAATTAAAATTACAAAAATAAAATAAAATCTGTAGCGACTATACATACATTTAAATAATTAAATGATTTATATAATAAAAGATACAAAAATAAATTGTGAAAAAATATATATATAGATGAATAATACCTCAATATATTATTTTAAAAAAATCAAGAGAGTGATGCCTTTGAACTTTGAAACATTGAAACCTTTACAAAATAAATACATCTTGAATATTTAATATAATTCATCTTCATCATTTGCGGAAGTTGCGGTTGGATCTAATTTAATTTAATAATTAATTTTAATTTAATTTAATGCTTATTTATATTATATTAATAATATATATATAAAGTTTACTATTAGTTTATATATTATTATAATATATATTTAAAAATAGTTTATATATATTATATGTTAAACATATAATATAATTATAATTATAATTATAAGAAAGAAGTTCAAAAAAAGCAAATAGTTGAAAACCCAATTATTAATAAGCAACCTAAGAGGAACCTAAGAGGGGGAGGGGGTGAATTAGGTTCTTGACACTTTTAAAAATATTTTCTACAATGAAGAACAACTTTGAAAAACCATTTTCAAAGAAAGTGTAAAAACAAAGTTTACAAATTAAGTGAGGTGTGTGATTAGTGTTTTGCAAATCATAAAAGCAATTAAACAAACAAAGCAAGAACACACCAAATTTATAGTGGTTCGGATTCCCCTTGAATCCTAATCCACTCGACAAGTTCTACAACTTGTTTCCCTATCTATGAAACACTTAAGGGAGTGTTCCAATCCCTACCAAAACACTTAAAGGAGTGTTCCAATCCTTACACGTGCCTAATGGCTAACAATGAATCTTTTGCCCCCGCTCCTTCCTCAAGGACTTAGGGTCTTACTCAAGACTTCATTGACTAGCTACAAGGACTTTTGCTCAATCAACCTCTTGATCAAGACTTTCTCCCCTTTGCCTAATTTAACTCTAAACTAGGACTTTTGCTCAATCAACCTCTTGATCAAGACTTTCTCCCCTTTTCCTAATTTAACTCTAAACTAGGACTTTACAATTGCCCTAACTCAACCCCTTGAGTTGGGTCTCTCCTTTCTACTTGCTCCCCCTTTCTTCTTGCCTAACTCTTTACTCAAGAGTTGGACTTTTCTTAAATACAAATTGCCTACACTCAAACTCTTGAGTTAGGACTTTTCTAGATGTGTTTACAATGAAAAAATACTCCACAATGGAGTTTACAACAACCTATGACAAATGGGCACAAAGGCCTCTTTCTAATCCTAACTCACAAGCTAATTTGACAATTAAATGTATGAAATAAAGCTCTTGAAAGATGTTTGAGTGTAGGAGACTTGTAGGGGATGATATTTTTTCATTTTGCAGCTTGGGGGTATTTATAGGAATGAAGAAATAGCTTGCAACGGCTTGCAACGGCTAGTTTTTCAATTTGAAATTCTGCTGTGAACAGTAAACCCGAGAGCGCCGCGATGGGACTTGCGAAATCGCAGGATTTGCGGCCTCTGTCGCGGGTCCCGATCGCAGGTCCGGTCGCGCGGCGCTGTCTCCTTGTCGGCCACTGATTTGGCACCTTTTTCATTTGCTTGTCATTTCTTCGTTATAGCTCCGATTTCTTCGCCGTTTTTTGCGTTAGTTCACCCGTGAATTCTTCTCTTCATTTTCTGACTTGAAAACACCGTGGGTCCCACCTTGGGATGAGCTCGGTCGTATTTTTCTTCTTTCTTCATTTGCTTGCCGTTTCTTCGTTTTAGCTCATTTTTCATTGCCGTTTTTTTGCGTCGGTTCTTCCGTAAACATTTCCCTACATTTTCTCACTTAGAAGAACCATTAAATTAATTCTCATATTTGTTAACTCATCAATCAAAATAAGGATTAAGACCAACCGGGTCTAACAATCTCCCCCTTTTTGATGATGACAAAACAAATATGGAATTCATGACAATAAATCAACACTTTATAAAATTGAGTAACTCCCCCTCAATTTATAATCTCCCCCTCAATTCCATAATATTTTCTCCCCCTTTTTGACATCACAAAAAGGACTTAGCATGCATAATAAAATGTGAAAGATGCATACAAATAAAGAAATGTACAACTCAAAAATAGATAAAATCGATTAGGTCATGAGTTGAACATTGAATTTGCTCTCAAATATGAAAGTTTTGCCTTTGACATTTTAAGCAAAATCAATCGATCTTTTGACAATCAACCAATTTTTATTAGCATTTTCTTCCCCTTAGTGAATGTACAAAAAAAATCCATTTTACTTCATAAGCCTACAAGATGACAATACTAATTTTAAGATCTAATGTCAATGCTAGTTCAAAATTTTTCTCTTCCTAAACTCTAGCATATACATTTCAAAGAGCTTAACCAATCAAGTAGGAAGCATACAAGCTTCATGAAATCAAAGAGCAAGTTAAGCTAATAAAAACAAAAGGAGTTCATTCTCACTAAAGAATGACCTTTCTTAAATCATGAGTTTTCAAGATTTGTGAAATATGGCATAAACTCATGTTGAAAATCTGCAAGCAACTTCAATAGGCATGTAAAGCATTTCAAGAATTCAAGTATTCACTTTTCATGCATATTCTTGAAAGTCAACTAAAAGTCAACTTTTTCTAAAGCAATGCCTATTTTTTTTAAAAAAAAAAAAACTTGTCAATTTCATCATAGAAGTTCAACTAAGCACATGAACAAGTTTTAATCAACATATGCAACATATCAAAGGAATGAAACATTTTAGATCATGCATATGTGAGGAGTCAACTTACCGGTCAACACTTTTCAAGCTTAAACACATTAAGCTAGTAATTTTGAAAGTTGCAATTTTCAAGTTTCTATCATTCATGCAACTTTAAATACTCAAGTAGTTTATGCACAAAGTTTCAAACCATTGAAAGCATGCATATAAGTAAAGTCAACTACTTGGTCAAACTTATTCAATTTTAAGCATACAAAGCATACATTCTTTGAAAGTTGCAATTTTCAACATTAAACCTCAATTTTCTCATGCAAGCAACTTCAAATCATCAATAATATCATGCTTAAAATATCAAATAAGCTACAGCATGTATAATTCAAAAGTCAACCACTTGGTCAACCATTTTCATGTAATGCAAACATGCTTAATTCTTGCTATCTTCAAATTAAAGGTTTTCAACCTTTTTAACATGCAAGAATTTCAAGATACCAAAGATGACATAGATCCTAATGCATCATTTTAACTCTAAAACATGGCATTCTAGGATTATATCAATCAAAAACTCATCAAACAAAGGCAAATTTCAAATTTCCTCAAATTTTCTACATTTTGCCTAAATAATCTCTTCTTGAGTCTTTTAACCTCACAATTGGTTTTAGCATATTTCAAATATCATTCTAAGTTCATTAGATCAATTTTCATCTTCTAAGCATGCAAAAGTCTAAAAGTCAACATAAAGTCAAACTTCTAGCTATTTTCAAATAAAGCTCATAAAGTCCTAAGGACTTTCATCAAGATATGCTTCCAATATTCAAAATGATTTCAAGGATATAACGTCAACCAATAAGTTCACTTTATCATTTAAACACAAGAAGTATATTTACATTAAATTATGCATTCTATATTCATCATTTTGAAATTAAATCACACATGTTCATCATAAATAGCTCATATTGCATATAATCATCAAATCAATTAAGGAGCAATAAATATGAGTTAAAGATGATACATGTTACCTCAAATGAGCATCCATGGGCTCCTTACCATTCTTGAAGCCATTTTTGCAATTTTAGCATTTTTCACCAATTGGCTCCAATCAACCATCCTTGCTACTTTTTAAGTATCTCTTCATTAAGATTTAGTTCATAAAGTAGCATCAAGGACCTATAAAGAAATCAAGCACAAGATTTTGGTACCCAACACTTATTGGGTCCTAGGGGGTTAGCTTGTTCCTTTACTTTCCATATTTTTCTTCCCCTTTTCACATTTTTCTTGTCAAAGCATTTGGAAGAAGTGTGACCATGTCTACCACAATAATCACACATAATAGGTGCATCAATTAAAGGAAATGTCCTAACATTTCTTCTATATGCATATGACACTCTATTATAATCAACTACATTATGCATTTTCAAAGGCATATGAGAAATATGATTCTTTTTAACATAAAATGCATTATAGTTAGAATAATTTTTGTTATAATAATGTCTCCTAGGTTCATTTTCAAATGAACTATGCACATTCATGTATATAGGAGAATAATGAGATCCATAAGCATTTTTCTTACATACATTCCTCTTTGGGGCACATAAAGCAAACTTATGAAAATGACAACAAACTTCATTATGCATATGGGGAACATGCATTTTCTTAGGCATATAAAATGAGGAATCAATCAAATTCACATCATTTTTAAATTTAGAAGACTTCTTTTTATTTTCATACAACCATGCATGATTTGTCTTCTTTTTAGCTTCAATAGATGGATAGGAAAAATTAACATCACTATTTGAAGCATTAACAAAAGTAGTAGAAGTAGAAGGCATATCACAATTTCGGTTACTTTCATAACCTAAGCCATGTTTATCATTTCCTATTTTTTGTTTGCCTAACAACTTCTCTAAGTTGTTTTTCCCTAAAGTTAATTTTTCAAGACTTGCACTCAAGTCTTCAATTTTCGTTTTCATGCATTCATACTCATTTTTTAATAAATCATATGATTTAGCCTTTTCATTCAATTTCTCATTTTCATCTAAGGCATTTTCATAATACATTTTCAAATCTATGTACTTTGCATCTTCATTATCTAGCAAAGTACTCATTTCATCTACTTTGTTTTTTAACTCATCATTTTCATGTTTCAAAGTAGAGTTTTCTTCTTTTAAAGATGCAACATGAATTTCTAAAGAATTAATTTTCTTTTCATGCATAACATTCTTTTTCAAGGCATCTATACATTTGTCATGCAATTTAGTGACATATTCATACATATCAAAATCAAGATTATCACTATCATGCATACTACCACTTAAAGAAGATTTGGAAGATTTGGTTACCTCTTGTAGATCACTTCCAACTAAGCATCTTCTTGTGGTTTCCTTCTCTTCCTCACTTGAGGAATCATCCCAAGTCCTTGCTAGCTTGGTCACCTTCTTGATGGCTTTCTTACCTTTAGCCATTTTGTGCAAATTGCGAAAAATAAAGCACAAATAATCAAGCAAGCAAAGAAGACTCTAAAAATCAACAAAGGTTGCAAAAATTGAACTTAAACTCAAGGTTGTTAAACCTACAAATTTGAGCACTAGCTCTGATACCAATTGAAAACCCAATTATTAATAAGCAACCTAAGAGGAACCTAAGAGGGGGAGGGGGTGAATTAGGTTCTTGACACTTTTAAAAATATTTTCTACAATGAAGAACAACTTTGAAAAACCATTTTCAAAGAAAGTGTAAAAACAAAGTTTACAAATTAAGTGAGGTGTGTGATTAGTGTTTTGCAAATCATAAAAGCAATTAAACAAACAAAGCAAGAACACACCAAATTTATAGTGGTTCGGATTCCCCTTGAATCCTAATCCACTCGACAAGTTCTACAACTTGTTTCCCTATCTATGAAACACTTAAGGGAGTGTTCCAATCCCTACCAAAACACTTAAAGGAGTGTTCCAATCCTTACACGTGCCTAATGGCTAACAATGAATCTTTTGCCCCCGCTCCTTCCTCAAGGACTTAGGGTCTTACTCAAGACTTCATTGACTAGCTACAAGGACTTTTGCTCAATCAACCTCTTGATCAAGACTTTCTCCCCTTTGCCTAATTTAACTCTAAACTAGGACTTTTGCTCAATCAACCTCTTGATCAAGACTTTCTCCCCTTTTCCTAATTTAACTCTAAACTAGGACTTTACAATTGCCCTAACTCAACCCCTTGAGTTGGGTCTCTCCTTTCTACTTGCTCCCCCTTTCTTCTTGCCTAACTCTTTACTCAAGAGTTGGACTTTTCTTAAATACAAATTGCCTACACTCAAACTCTTGAGTTAGGACTTTTCTAGATGTGTTTACAATGAAAAAATACTCCACAATGGAGTTTACAACAACCTATGACAAATGGGCACAAAGGCCTCTTTCTAATCCTAACTCACAAGCTAATTTGACAATTAAATGTATGAAATAAAGCTCTTGAAAGATGTTTGAGTGTAGGAGACTTGTAGGGGATGATATTTTTTCATTTTGCAGCTTGGGGGTATTTATAGGAATGAAGAAATAGCTTGCAACGGCTTGCAACGGCTAGTTTTTCAATTTGAAATTCTGCTGTGAACAGTAAACCCGAGAGCGCCGCGATGGGACTTGCGAAATCGCAGGATTTGCGGCCTCTGTCGCGGGTCCCGATCACAGGTCCGGTCGCGCGGCGCTGTCTCCTTGTCGGCCACTGATTTGGCACCTTTTTCATTTGCTTGTCATTTCTTCGTTATAGCTCCGATTTCTTCGCCGTTTTTTGCGTTAGTTCACCCGTGAATTCTTCTCTTCATTTTCTGACTTGAAAACACCGTGGGTCCCACCTTGGGATGAGCTCGGTCGTATTTTTCTTCTTTCTTCATTTGCTTGCCGTTTCTTCGTTTTAGCTCATTTTTCATTGCCGTTTTTTTGCGTCGGTTCTTCCGTAAACATTTCCCTACATTTTCTCACTTAGAAGAACCATTAAATTAATTCTCATATTTGTTAACTCATCAATCAAAATAAGGATTAAGACCAACCGGGTCTAAAATAGTTGAAGTGGTTAATCAACTTTTCTTAAAGCCTTTCAATTCCAACAAAGGGTCGTGTGTTCGAATCTGTACAAGATGAATGTAAAAATTATTATTTTTATAGTTCTCACATTGGAACCGGAGGGTTGGAACCGGCGGTTCCGACCCGCCGGTTCCCTGTTCTCAGACAAGAGGAACCGGAACCTTAACCGCCAGAGGCAGGTCCGGTTCCAGAATTGGAACCGGGGACCACGGTTTCGGTTCCGGTTCCAAAACCGGCGGTCCGGTTCCGGGTCGGTTCCGGTTCGAACCGGAACCATGGCCATCTCTAAAGATAGGTATTAAATTTGTGGAGGAACGTTTCTAGTATTAATTTCTTGCTATTTCAGAATTGTCGAAGATATGCATAATCAATAGCACTTATATTAAGGATATGTAATTATTTTTCCCATTATTAAGGAGTATGCTATATTGGGTGCGAAAGGCAATATCCCTCGCCCGCAGGGCCCACACCGCCCAGCCACATGAGCCTCGTGTGAGAGGTAAATCAGGGTGACTCAGCGGTAACCTTGGCAGGAGGACCAGTGCCTGGTGCCCACAAGGATCCACCCCCTACATTGGGGGGATGAAAATCCCACACTGCGGCTGCCAGGGCTCGATCCTGTGTCCTTGGGTGCAATCTGTTGCCAAGTTACCAACTGAGCTAAGCCCCTGGGGGCAAGGAGTATGCTATCTTGTTTTTACATTGAGTAGCTCATGTTGAAATTTAGGCACTTTTATTCATTGCAAAAATTACCTCTCCCTCAATTTCTAAATGTATGATGTTTTACCCTTTCAAATTTATTCTTAAATTTATGATGTTTTAGAAATTTAAGAGCAAAGAGTGCATTTTGTTCTATATTTGCCCTTATTTATTGTTATTTTATCATTCATTTATGTTGTAGATTTTCAAGGCAAAACTCATTGAAACTACAACTTACATTAATAAAGGTGTAACATGGTCATTTTATCATTAAATAAGGTTACAAAACTCTATGTTCAAGATAGAATGTGTTAACTTTATCATTAAAATTAGAATAATTACACAATTTATGATATTTTGGGATAATCAAAAAAAATTAATAAGGTTAACAAGGTAATTTTATCAATTTCTTTAATGTGTGTGTAACAAACTAAACATCATACGTTTAGGAACGGATAGAGTAACTTTCTAAACTAAGCATAAAAGAACTAAAAACTATACATCTCTAGGAATAATTTAATTTAAAATGCACAACTCTATATCATCGACAAATTTTTGAGCTTAAAATCACACCTATGGCCCTTTTAATTAACCATATAAAATTAAGGGCAAACACCTCATAACCCCCTTGTGGTTTGGGAAACTTTCAGATGTCCCCTCTATGGTTTAAAAAGCTACAAATGACCCCCTCTGTGATTTTAAAAGTATACCAAAAACCCCCTTGTGTTTTAAAAACTATAAATAACGCCCTGTTGATAAGCGACTTTGTCGTGTCTACCAAATACAGTAAAATCACTGTTTTATACCTGCAAATTACTAACTATGAATAGTATAGGAAAGCACAAGATCGATCCACAGAGACGGAGAAATCACTTCTAATTCCAGATTAATGCAATAAAAACACACACTTCAGACGAATCGTCACCTTTTGTGCCTCTCAAGAGACCTTAGTGTGGATTCAAATGATAACTACTGAGAAAACTTAACAAATCACGAAATCAACAATTTATAAAAGCATTCTAGTATTATGCAATTAATTCTCCTCGCATGCATGCAATCATAAACACCTTGTGGTCTAAATTTATCTACACCGGTTAGTTCTAGGTATCGTGGGGTCCCTCTCAGACGTACCCAATCCCTTATATAATTCGGTGATCCTTCGTGGGGTCCCTCGCAAAGATCACTGCCCGAAAGAGCTTTTAAGAATTAAGGAACCTAACACTATTTATTCTTTATTAGCCGTAACCGCTAAAGGTAAACACTGATCTATCCGGAACTACCTAGCCGGCAGCCTTGTTACTTGATAACAATTACCAATTCAGTACTAAGGTGATCAAACTCAATACCTACTCAGTAATTAAATGGATTCACAAGATAGAATAGAATATAACCAATTAGACGCAATGTCAATTTGAATATCTTACATAATACCGGAATTAAGAACTTAGCTACTCATGCTTTCAATAGTAAAACACATAATCATAAAATACGACATAGCAAGAATAAAAGAGAGATAGAAGAAAATACTGAATTAATGCTGAAATTGTTGCGGAAGTCACCCTTCCATTTCCCCAAGTAGTAGACCGCCTTACGGGCAGTTGCAGAAAAATACGAACATAACAGAAATAAACTAAGTGTTCTCTACGGAATTCAACTACTGAAAGCGATTAAAAGAGTAATGTATCAAGGCAATTTGCCTTCTCAAAACTCAACTAAGAAGTCCTCCCCCCCCCCCCCCCCCCAACTCAACGTAGAGGTAGAGCTTTATAAGCATACTGAGAGCTACAAAATAGGAAGTTCAATCAGAGATAAATTTCAGCTCCCTTCTCCAAGAAAACAGCAACCGAACTTCATCCTTATCTCATTCAAACTCGAATTTCACACTTTGAAATGAGTTCTACTTCTCCTTTGATTGCTGGACAGAATATTCCTTCTGGATCCTCCTTCTAGATGGTTCTGGATTAAACCAAAATTCTATGGTTGCTTTCTCTAGGTACAGAGCTGAATTACTGCCAAGTCGCAGTAATAACGCTCCTCAAGTGTCCTCCTTCTAGTCGCCCAATTGATCCATGTCTTTAGCTGCATATTGCCTTCTTTTCTCCTTCTATTAATAACTTCTTAACCTGCAAATAACCATGCAATACCTGGGCAAAAGCCCGTCAAATCTGCGGGATAAGACTCTAAAATTAGGCAACTAAAAGGTGCCGATCACCTGTGGTTTTAAAAATTACCAAGAACCTCCTCACACATTTGAAACCACAAGGGGATTCTGAATATTTTTTTATGCTTGTTCTTTAAAATTTTAGAAACTACAATGGGGTTTCATGCATCATTTTAAAAACTACCGCGAAGGGGGGGGGGGGGGGGGGGTTCTTTGTAGTTTCTAAAGCACAAGGGGGTTTTTTTGTATACTTTTGAAATCATAAGGGGGTCATTTATAGCTTTTTAAACCATAGGGGGGTCATCTAAAAGTTTCCTAAACCACAGGGGGGTTATGAGGTGTTTGCCCTAAAATTAATAACATTTTGTTGGTATGATTGTAATTGAAATAAATAACCGTATTGCTGGTTTTCCCATAAAGTTTAATTTTCTTCTCAAAAAAAAAAAAAGAAAGAAAAAGAAATAAATAACCGTATTTTCTGTAGAACATGAAAAACATTCTCTTAAATAAGACAGATATTTTATTGATATATTATTATATTAACTCCTTGTCGCTTGAACCGCATTCTCTTTGTGGAGGTTCCCATCAAACATGACATTTGAGAAACCGCTTGTTATAGTCAAGCAAACAACCTCACATGGAACCATCGATTCACCTACTGAAAGCCACAGGCACAAACCCCTCTCCACAATGCAACCACACCTCCAAGTAGTATCAATCTTATTAAATTAATAAATAGTTTTTCTTTTTTGCTATTATTCTGTTCCAAATGACTTGGAAAAACAAAGTGTAATCTAATTTCTGTAAGAAAGAAAATACAAGATTTTAATTTATTTTGGACAAGAGTTATTATGATACTCATTTCAATTCATTCCTTATAACTTTTCATAGCAAGTAATATAGTATGCATTAGGTACATTTTTAATAAATAATTCCTATTTTGGGCAAATTAAAAAATAAAATCTCATTTGGGGGTTTGAGTACATTTTCGTACGCATAAACAATTTCACCATTAACGACTATTACTTCCTGTATTACACTTATATCTGCACCACTATCAATGATTTATCAAAACTGAATATTTAATTTTTCTCCTCCAGTATGTCTTAAACTATGAGCAGTTTTTTAAAAATATTTTGTAGGAATTATTCCTTCCTGTATTACACTTACATTTTCAAAAAAACTATTCATAGTTTAAGACATGCTGGAGGAGAAAAATTAGATATTCAGTTTAAACTCCCAAAAGCATATATTTGTAAAAATAAAGTTTGTATTCCAGAAAGTTTTTTATTAGTTAAAAACATTACAAACCAAGTTATACTTGGAACTCCTTTTTTGAAAAAATTATATCCCATATATCATATTGATTCTAAAGGATTAAAAGGAACTTATGAAAATAATCAGATAAATTTCCAATTTATAATGGAGCCATTTTCAAAAGTAAATATTCTTAGAAAAAAGAATCAATTGAGATTTCTAAAACATGAAATAAATGTTTTGACAATTGAAGAAAAACTTCAAAATCCTAAATTACAGGATAAAATAAAATTGATAGTCAATAATTTTTCATTAGAAATTTGCAATGATCATCCAAATGCTTTTTGGGATAGGAAAAAACACATTGTCAGTCTTCAATATGAAGATGATTTTGATGAAAAGAAAATTCCAACAATGGCTAGGCCTTGTCAAATGAATTCTGAATATTTAGAATTATGCAAAAAAGAAATACAATCTCTTTTGCAAAAAAAATTAATACAACCTTCGAATTCTCCATGGTCATGTACCACATTTTATGTTAAAAAACATAGTGAAATTGAAAGAGGAATACCCAGGATGGTAATAAATTAAACCTCTTAATAAAGTATTAAAATGGATTAGACATCCTATTCCCAATAAAACGGATTTATTAGATAGGTTATATGATTCAATAATATTTTCAAAGTTTGATTTAAAATCAGGATATTGGCAAATTCAAATTGCCAGTAAAGATCAATAGAAAACAGCTTTTACAGTCCTAATAGGACATTATGAATGGAAAGTTATGCCTTTTGGTCCGAAGAATGCTCCTTCAGAATTTCAACAAATAATGAATGATATATTTATTCCTTATAGTGAATTTATTATTGTTTATATTGATGATATCTTAGTATTTTCTAAAGATATTGAAACACATTTCAAGCACTTGGAAATTTTTAAAAAATTAATAATTCAAAATGGTTTAGTAATATCCAAGTCAAAAATGAGTTTATTTCAAACTAATATTAGATTCTTGGGTCATAATATTGAAAAAGAAAATATTATTCCTATAAATAGAAGTATTGATTTTGCTTCAAAATTTCCAGATGAAATTATAGATAAAACTCAATTACAAAGATTTTTAGGAAGTTTAAATTATATTTCTTCATATTACAAAAGCTTAATAAAGATACTGCAATTCTTTATGAAAGATTAAAACAGAATCCTAAACCCTGGTCAGAAAGTCATACAGAAGCAGTTAGACGAATTAAGTCTAAAGTGAAATCACTACCTTGTTTAATGATTGGAAATCCTAATCTGGAAAAAATAATAGAAACTGATGCTTCAGATTTAGGATATGGCGGAATTTTAAAACAAAAGTCTAAAGATAATAAACAAGAATTTCTTGTTAGATATTATTCTGGAAAATGGTCTAATAGCCAGAAGAATTATGCTACGGTAGCCAAAAAAATCTTAACTATTGTTAAATGTGTTTTAAAATTTCACGATGATCTTTATAACCAAAAGTTCATCATAAGAACTGCTTGCAAATCTGCAAAATTCATGTTTAATAAGGATTTTAAGCATGATGTTTCTAAGCAAATGTTTGCTAGATGGCAAGCTCATTTAGCCCCATTTGATTTTGAAATTCAATATAAGAAGGGTGAAGACAATAGTCTTCCAGATTTTTTGACTATAGAATTTTTAAATAATGTCTGATCACAATTTTTATGATTATAGGTTAATGCTCCCAAGGGGAAGGGCTTCAGGCCCTTACCGTGGTCGTGGAGGACGAGGTAATATCCTCGCTCAGCATGGTGGAAGAAGGCTTGTAGCAGATAATATTTCTGCTAGAAGGAGTATGTCTCCTGAGAATCCTTTATATGAGGAATTCATGGAGTTTATAACTCAAAGAGAAAAGGAGAGTAATACAGCCTCATCATCATCATTCTCAACGATTGTTGGTGATGAAGAAAATGAAGATAATATGGCTTCATACCATCAAAATAATCATAAAGAGGTAATAATCCTCTTGGAAGGTAAAGATCTGCAATGGGTCAATGATCCATGGATGCTAATGCAAAGATATTTGGACAGCTCATCATATGTTGAATTGGCTTATAAGCCAAGATCTTATTTCGAAAATATTTTGAAATTTTCAGGAAATTGTGAAATAACACATTTTACTGGTGCTGGTAGTTCCCAGAATGTTTATAACTTCAACAAAATTATTATTAAACAGATTATATCTGCTGAGAAATGGGGTTTATCAACCCTAAAGGATAAAGAATATCTCAATCCAGAACAAAAAGTTTTGATCAAATTCAAAAATTGGGATTATATTAAATCCCTTACAAAAGTATTTCTTTATGAAAATCCAAGAAGGAAACACTCTTGGTTTATAAAAATTTGTGCTGATGTTTATAACAAGCAAATACCAAATTGGTTTGTAAAATGGTGGCTTAATTTTGGTCCATCAATCAAGGTCCTACCTGAGCCTTTTAAAGCATTATATGCTGAATGGGTGAAAATTTCGCCTAAAATTATGAATTTGGATAATAGCCATCCCTAGAACGATAATATCGCTCCAATGTATTTTTTCATTGAATTTTCTATTCCTTGGATCTGGAAATGGGTTCAGAAGTGAGTTATACTCCAGAAAAGATTCCATGTTTAAAAAGAATTGGTTATACCAAATTTTAGGACAAATTAATCAAAGCAGATGCTACTACTGGAGTTATTCAGGGCCAGGAATTGGTTGATCAAATCAAGATGAAGCTGCAAGAACATCAGCAGAAGAAAGAGACATCTCCAAGGGATGAAATTAGCCCTTTCCAGCAAATTCATAGGATGCTGCAGATGCAAAAAGGAATTGTTTTCAGAGAAGAAATAATAGCTTCTTATATGGATCTTTTGAAAAGATTTATCACAGAATCTGGAAGATTCAAAATCTGAAGTCTCTATGTCAAGCCAAGGACATTGCCTGGCAGGAGAATCTCAAGAAGATGAAGAGGTCGACATCGACATTGATGAAATGCTGCTCGCAATAAAGAGTTCAGTAACCGGTTTTACTGGTAAAAGCCCCAAAGATAATTAACATAGGCGGTTACGGACTTCATCAACAGACAATACTGTAGCGGATTTCTAAATTGATAGTTTGGAATCCGAGAATACTGTAGCAGATTTAAAATTCAAAATTTCAAATCCGTAATAGTAAAAGGCAAGTCTGCCTATAAATATGTATTAGTTTAGTGTCAAGAGGCAGAACTCAGAATCAGGAGTATTCCTCTTCCCTCTTTCCCTCTCTTGTAAATCATCCATTCCTCTCGTAATCATTTAAAATTTTTCCTCTTTAATATAACTATTTCCCTTCTCTTCAAGATTCAAGACTTGAAGACAAATATACTTGTAAGTCTTATTTAATTTTCTATTTTTAATATTTTTATTTTTATTTTCAGTTATATTTAACCTAATGGCAGGCTAAATATTTAGTGTTAAATCATGAAATTTAGTTATCTGATTTTCATGTAATGTTTATGATTCTATAGTCTGAATCATTCTATTATTCCTTTATTAATTAAGGAGGATGGGTTGTTGAAAGCAATCAGGCATCTGTATGTTGTTTAAAGAATGGTTAGGGTCCAACACGTTGTCAGCCCTGGTTAGGCGTTTTAAGGGTGTTTTACCCATTTGATCTTCTTTAGACAACATATCAGGTTGACAGATTGATTTCAGTGTAATATGTTCCTTATATTTCCTTGATTAATACTTGAATCGTGGAATTGATTCTCCCTTATCCCTAATGGTATTAGAGCCATTATGGTTAATGATGATAACTGATTTATTGGTTTAACACTTTTTTAACAATGGAAAGGCTGAAAATATTTCAGAAGAAAGATAATATAAAAAATAGAATGAAAACTGAGGCAGATTTACCCTCAGATTTAGATCTTTTTCCAAATGGACAATTCCTTATGTGGAACCAAAATTGATTTATCATCAAGGATTTTTTAATAAAATTGGATTGAAACAGATTTGTAAAACAACTGAACAATCCTTAGCTATTCAAGATGTTGATACAGCTTTAACCCTTCTTAATGAAGAAGATTTAGATTCATATCGGTTTACTCATAAGTTTTTACATATTGGTTTAGTGCAAATTGCTTTTAAACCTTTAACTCTGGATAATTTACTAGAAAATTTCATAGCAACTTTAAGAGATGGTAGAAATAAAGAATGGAGAAAATCAATAATTGGAGTTATACAATCTAGTCTGGCACATGGTCTAGTTTATTTTAATGTTCATCCAAATTTTCAATTGTCTTTGACAGATAAAAATATTTGCAAAGCTTTAACTTTGAATATCAAAACTGAAGGTTATAATTATGAACCTGGCACAGAAATTATGTGTATATGCTATAGAATTTATTATAAACCATTATATACTTTGAATCCATGTTATAAAGTGGAGGAAAAAGATAAAAATTTAAATGAAACAATTCTGATAGAATCAAATTTTGATAAATCAAATATTACTACCAAAAGGACAATTAAGTGGGATGAAATCCCAATTCCCTAACATTGGAAGATGACAAAGGTTGCTCATATTGCACCTCGAAATGAACATAATATTTCAAATATAATACAAACTCCATATGGAGATGTTTATGTCCAGATGAGTAATACTCAAAGAATATCCAGATCTTCCTCTGTAAGATCATTTATTTCTCCGTTTGATGATAATATCATAATGTCTAATAGACATTCTACTTCTAACATTGGTGATGTGAACAAACATCATCCTAACTTGTCTTTACATTCTTTAAATTCAAGTGGTGAGCATAATCGCCAAAGTTCTTTAAATTCTTTCCATACTGCTTTTGATAATAGTCATTTAAATTCCAGTGATGGAATAACCCATCATAATGCTTTAATATCTGAAAAATTATTACGTGATGGAATAAACCGTCATAATCCTTCTACTTCATATCATGCTAGAAATTATATTGCTGATTATATTCCTCCTAGAAATTTTACAGGTGATCATATTCCTGTTAGTGAGGATAAAAATCCTCATGTTGATTTATTATATAAGAAAAAGAATAATATTGTTCATGATATTTCTGATAGAAAAAAGCCAAAAATAACCAAATCAGAAATGAATTTTTCAATATGAATAATAAACCCAAGATAGATTTTAGTAAAGGATCTAAAGCCAGAGAAAAAATAAGAAATGAATTCTTATTGCCCAGATGGGAAGTTTTTAGAAAATGGTTTTTCCAATCTTTTTCTCTGGATGAAAGAAATAATTTACAAGATGAATTTTATAAATTCCTAGAAGAAAAAAATATTTTATTTCCTTTTGTTCCATGGTTTGTTCATAATTATATTGAACCATGTATTTCTGTAATAGAAAGAGAATATAGATTACCTAATGGTAATATCTTAATAAGTCAATTTCCTCCTCAAGGATCTTTTACAATAATAAAAGATAAAATCTCTATGAATTTTACTGCTTTTTCAAAATTATTTGAAGAAGATACTGTGACAATAACTATCAAGAATATCAATAAGATTATTGAACAACAAAATTATACAAATGTGTATTTAATTGTATTAGGAGAACAAATTCTCTCCTTACATGATAGATTAGATAAATTAATAGAAAACAATACAGGAGCTAGTACTAGTAATAATCCTAGCATTAATAATATTAAAGATAATACAGGTGTCTTAGCTACTCCTAGTCTTCAGCCTCCACCTGAAATAAAAAATTTTAAGTTTAAAACTATTTCCCCAAAATTGGAAAAATTAATAAATGAAAAGTTTAAAGGGTTAAATATAACCACAATAGAAGAAGAATTTTCTAATGAAATAGAAAATACTCCAAAATATAAAAAGGTAATAAAAGATGAAATTAATAAAATTTTAGAAATGTATAAATATGCTGATAGGCCAACTCAAAGAATAAATTATTATAATAGACCATCTCCAATGGATGTTCTTCATGAGGAACAAGAATATATTAATAATAATAGTTATAATAGTAAAAATATTTATGAATGGAATATAGATGGTTATACAGAAAAACAAATTTATAATATTGTTCATAGAATGTTAATGTATAGTACTATTTGTAAGAGTAATGGTAACTCTGACAGTAATATTGCAAAAATGATAGTCGCAGGTTTTACTGGCCAATTAAAAGGTTGGTGGGATAACTATTTCTCTACGATAAATAAAGAAGAAATTTATAGAACTGTTAAACAAGAAGGTGACCAATTGGTTGAAAATTCTGTTTATACACTAATTGTTACAATTCTTGAACATTTTACGGGTAGAATTTCAGATAATAGTGAAAATATCCGTACTTTACTTCAAAATCTTAGGTGTAAAACACTTTCCGAATTTAGATGGTATAAAGATGCATTCCTTAATAGAGTCATGGAATTGCCTGAAAGTAATAGTAGTCATTGGAAGTCTAAGTTTATAGATGGTCTTCCCAACTTATTTGCTGAAAGAGTAAGGAAAGCCTTAAGAAAAGATAGAATTACTATCCATTTATAATGAATATACATATGGTAGACTAATCGCAACTTGCGTACAAGAAGGTTTATCATTATGTAATGAAATAAAATTAAGTCAACAAATTAAGAGTCAAAGATTAACAGAAAGAAGTCAATTAGGACATTTCTGTAGTCAATTCGGAATGGAAATTCCATTTCTGAATAAAAAGTCTTATAGAAAAGAAAAACCTGAAAAAATTTTCAGAAAGAAAAAATATTCTAAAAAGAAAAGAGAAAATAAATTAGAAAGAAAAAATAATAGAATTGCTAAGAAAAAAGATAAAAAAGAAATCAAATGTTTTAAATGTGGAAAAATGGGTCATTATGCAAATAAATGCAAATTAAAAAAGAAAATAAGTTCTTTAGAAATAGATGATGATTTAAAAGATAAGATTTCTAAAATATTATTAGAAACAAGTTCTAGTTCTGAATCATCTAAATCAGATGAGGAAAATGAAATAAATTTTTCGAAAAATGATTTATCAAATGAATCAGATTCAGAGTGTACTTGTATCAATAAAGGATCTTGTTTAAAACAATTAGATGATAATTCTGAAAATGAAGAATTTTATAAAATTATGTCTCAATTTAAAGACGTAAATGTTTTAACAAATAATAGTTTGTTAGAATTTTTAAAGCAAATAAAAAATTCTAAATTAAGATAAAAAATAATTGATGATATTCAAAATATTCCTTCAACAAGTAAAAATAATAATAATGATTGTGAAAGTCAAATTTATAGTGAGCCATATTCTATGTCAAAGGTTCAAAGAATAATGAAAGAAAGAAGTAATAGTTTAACTTCGAACACTTCAATAAATGACTTAAATAATGAAGTCAAAATCCTTCAAAAAGAAATTCAATTTCTTAAAATGGAAAATATTGGTTTTGAAGAAAGAATTTCTAAATTAGAAAAAGGAAAAGAAATAATTACTTTTCAAAAAGAAAAACCACCAGATGGTAAGGAACTATTTTTAACCTCTCTAGATATTATTACTACTCAAAAGTGGTATACAAAAATTATACTTTTAATAGATAATAATTTTCAAATTGAATTAACTGCATTAATTGACAGAGGTGCAGATATAAGTGTAATACATGAAGGAATAATTCTTACAAAATATTTTTTTAAAACTACTCATAGTTTAAGACATGCTGGAGGAGAAAAATTATATATTCAGTTTAAACTCCCAAAAGCATATATTTGTAAAAATAAAGTTTGTATTCCAAAAAGTTTTTTATTAGTTAAAAACATTACAAACCAAGTTATACTTGGAACTCCTTTTTTGAAAAAATTATATCCCATATATCATATTGATTCTAAAGGATTAAAAGGAACTTATGAAAATAATCAGATAAATTTTCAATTTATAATGGAGCCATTTTCAAAAGTATTAAATACTAGAAAAGAAAATATTCTTAAAAAAAAGAATTAATTGAGATTTCTAGAACATGAAATATGGTTATCTGATTTTCCTGTAATGTTTACGATTCTATAGTCTGAATCATTCTATTGTTCCTTTATTAATTAAGGAAGATGGGTTGTTGAAAGCAATCAGGCATCTGTATGTTGCTTAAAGAATGGTTAGGGTCCAGCCCGTTGTCAGCCGTGGTTAGGCGTTTTACCCATTTGATCTTCTTTAGACAACATATTAGGTTGACATATTGATTTCAGCGTAATATGTTCCTTATATTTCCTTGATTAATACTTGAATCGTGGAATTGATTCTCCCTTATGGCCATATAAAGGATTTTCAGGAGACATACTCCTTCTAGCAGAAATATTATCTGCTACAAGCCTTCTTCCACCATGCTGAGCGAGGATATTACCTCGTCCTCCACGACCACGGTAAGGGCCTGAAGCCCTTCCCCTTGTGAGCATTAACCTGTAATCATAAAAATTGTGATCAGACATTATTTAAAAATCCTCTAGTCAAAAAATCTGGAAGACTATTGTCTTCACCCTTCTTATATTGAATTTCAAAATCAAATGGGGCCAAATGAGCTTGCCATCTAGCAAACATTTGCTTAGAAACATCATGCTTAAAATCCTTATTAAACATGAATTTTGCAGATTTGCAATCAGTTCTTATGATGAACTTTTGGTTATGAAGATCATCTTGAAATTTTAAAACACATTTAACAATAGCTAAGATTTCTTTGGCTACCGTAGCATAATTCTTCTGGCTATTAGACCATTTTCCAGAATAATATCTAATAAGAAATTCTTGTTTATTATCTTTAGACTTTTGTTTTAAAATTCTACCATATCCTAAATCTGAAGCATCAGTTTCTATTATTTTTTCCAGATTAGGATTTGCAATCATTAAACAAGGTAGTGATTTCACTTTAGACTTAATTCGTCTAACTACTTCTGTATGACTTTCTGACCAGGGTTTAGGATTCTTTTTTAATCTTTCATAAAGAATTGCAGTATCTTTATTAAGATTTTTGTAATATGAAGAAATATAATTTAAACTTCCTAAAAATCTTTGTAATTGAGTTTTATCTATAATTTCATCTGGAAATTTTGAAGCAAAATCAATACTTCTATTTATAGGAATAATATTTCCTTTTTCAATATTATGACCCAAGAATCTAATATTAGTTTGAAATAAACTCATTTTTGACTTAGATATTACTAAACCATTTTGAATTATTAATTTTTTAAAAATTTCCAAGTGCTTGAAATGTGTTTCAATATCTTTAGAAAATACTAAGATATCATCAATATAAACAATAATAAATTCACTATAAGGAATAAATATATCATTCATTATTTGTTGGAATTCTGAAGGAGCATTCTTCGGACCAAAAGGCATAACTTTCCATTCATAATGTCCTATTGGGACTGTAAAAGCTATTTTATATTGATCCTTACTGGCAATTTGAATTTGCCAATATCCTGATTTTAAATCAAACTTTGAAAATATTATTGAATCATATAACCTATCTAATAAATCCTTTTTATTGGGAATAGGATGTCTAATCCATTTTAATACTTTATTAAGAGGTTTATAATTTATTACCATCCTGGGTATTCCTCTTTCAATTTCACTATGTTTATTAACATAAAATGCGGTACATGACCATGGAGAATTCGAAGGTTGTATTAATTCTTTTTGCAAAAGATATTGTATTTCTTTTTTGCATAATTCTAAATATTCAGAATTCATTTGACAAGGCCTAGCCTTTGTTGGAATTTTCTTTTCATCAAAATCATCTTCATATGGAAGACTGACAATGTGCTTTTTCCTATCCCAAAAAGCATTTGGATGATCATTGCAAATTTCTAATGAAAAATTATTGACTATCAATTTTATTTTATCCTGTAATTTAGGATTTTGAAGTTTTTCTTCAATTGTCAAAACATTTATTTCATGTTTTAGAAATCTCAATTGATTCTTTTTTCTAAGAATATTTTCTTTTATACTTTTGAAAATGGCTCCATTATAAATTGGAAATTTATCTGATTATTTTCATAAGTTCCTTTTAATCCTTTAAAATCAATATGATATATGGGATATAATTTTTTCAAAAAAGGAGTTCCAAGTATAAATTGGTTTGTAATGTTTTTAACTAATAAAAAACTTTCTGGAATACAAACTTTATTTTACAAATATATGCTTTTGGGAGTTTAAACTGAATATCTAATTTTTCTTCTCCAGCATGTCTTAAACTATGAGTAGTTTTTTGAAAATATTTTGTAGGAATTATTCCTTCCTGTATTACACTTATATCTGCACCACTATTAATTAATGCAGTTAATTCAATTTAAAAATTATTATCTATTAAAAGTATAATTTTTGTATACCACTTTTGAGTAGTAATAATATCTAAAGAGGTTAAAAAATTTTCCTCACCATCTGGTGGTTTTTCTTTTTGAAAAGTAATTATTTCTTCTTCTTTTTCTAATTTAGAAATTCTTTCTTCAAAACCAATATTTTCCATTTTAAGAAATTGAATTTCTTTTTGAAGGATTTTGACTTCATTATTTAAGTCATTTATTGAAGTGTTCGAAGTTAAACTATTACTTCTTTCTTTCATTATTAATGAAAAATTGCATTTGAATAATTATAACCACAATTGAAGAAAGGGTTAAATATAATCACAATTGAAGAAGAATTTTCTAATGATAAAAGATAAAATTTCTATAAATTTTACTGCTTTTTTCCTCCTCAAGGATCTTTTGAAATGTTAAACTATTAGTCCAGAATTAGAAAAATTGCTTAATGAAAAGTTCAAAGGGTTAAATATAACCACAATTGAAGAAGAATTTTCTAATGAAATTGAAAATAATCCAGAATATAAAAAGGTAATAAAAGATGAAATTAATAAAATTTCAGAAATGTATAGGTATGCTGATAGGCCAACCCAGAGAATAAATTATTATAATAGGCCATCTCCGATGGATGTTCTTCATGAAGAGCAAGAATATATTAATAACAACAGTTATAGTAGTAAAAATATTTATGAATGGAATTTAGATGGTTATACAGAAAAACAGATTTATAATCTTGTACATAGAATGTTAATGTATAGTACTATTTGTAAGAGTAATGGTAACTCTGATAGTAATATTGCAAAAATGATAGTTGTAGGTTTTACTGGCAAATTAAAAGGCTGGTGGGATAATTATTTACCTCAGGCAGGTAAAGAAGAAGTTTATAGAACTGTTAAACAGGAAGGTGACCAATTGGTTGAAAATTCTATTTATACATTAATTGTTACAATTTTAGAACATTTTACGGGTAGAATTTCTGATAATAGTGAAAATATCCGTACTTTATTACAAAATCTTAGGTGTAAAACACTTTCTGAATTTAGATGGTATAAAGATGCATTCCTTAATAGAGTCATGGAATTGCCTGAAAGTAATAGTAGTCATTGGAAGTCTAAGTTTATAGATGGTCTTCCCAGCTTATTTGCTGAAAGAGTTAGAAAAACTCTTAGGAAGGATAGAATTACTATCCCTTATAATGAATATACCTATGGTAGACTAATCGCAACTTGCGTCCAGGAAGGTCTATCATTATGCAATGAAATTAAATTAAGTCAACAAATAAAGAGTCAAAGGTTAACAAAAGAAGTCAATTAGGACATTTCTGTAGTCAATTCGGAATGGAAATTCCTTTTCAAAATAAAAAACCTTATCGGAAAGAAAAACCTGAAAAATTTTTCAGAAAGAAAAGATATTCTAAAAAGAATAGAGAAAAGAAATTAGAAAAAAGAAAAGAAAGAAAAGAAGCTAAATTAGCTAAAAAGAAAAATCCTCAAGATATTAAATGTTATAAATGTGGAAAATAGGTCATTTTGCAAATAAATGTAAAATGAAGAAAAAAGAAAAAAATAAAAGCCTTAGAAATTGATGAGGAATTAAAAGATAAGATTTCTAAAATATTATTAGAAACAAGTTCAGAATCTTCTGAATCTTCAGATGAAGAAAATGAAATTAATTTTTCAGAAAATGATTTATCAACTAAGTCAGATTCTGATTGTGCTTGTAGCACAAAAGGATCTTGTTTAAAACAATTAAATGATAATTCTGAAAATGAAGAATTTTATAAAGTTATGTCTCAATTTCAGGACATAAATGTTTTAACAGATAATACTTTATTAGAATTTTTAAAACAAATAAAAAATTCTGAATTAAGATAAAAAATAATTGATGATATTCAAAATCTACCTTCTACTAGTAGGAATAATGAAAATGATTTTGATAATGAACCATATTTTATGTTAGAGGTTCAGAAATTAATGAAAGAAAGAAGTAATAGTTTATCTTCTAATACTTCAATAAATGATTTGAATAATGAAGTTAAAAATCTTCAAAAAGAAATTCAATTTCTTAAATTAAGAAATATTAGTTTTGAAGAAAGAATTTCTAATTTAGAGAAAGGGAAGGAAATAATTACTTTTCGAGAAGAAAAACCACCAAATGGTGAGGAACAATTTTTATCTTCATTAGATATAATTACTACTCAAAAGTGGTATACAAAAATTACTTTGTTAATAGATAACAATTTTCAAATTGAATTAACTGCATTAATTGATAGTGGTGCAGATATTAGTGTCATACAAGAAGGTTTAATACCTACAAAATATTTTCAGAAAACTACTCATAGTTTAAGGCATGCTGGAGGAGAAAAATTTAATATTCAATTTAAACTCCCCAAAGCTTATATTTGTAAAAATAAAGTCTGTATTCCATAAAGTTTTTTATTAGTTAAAAACATTACAAATTAAGTTATACTTGGAACTCCTTTTTTGAAAAAATTATATCCTATTTATCATATTGATTCAAAAGGGTTAAAAGGAACTTATGAAAATAATCAAATAAAATTTCAATTTATAATGGAACCTTTTTCAAAAGTATTAAATACTATAAAAGAAAATATTCTTAGAAAAAAGAATCAAATGATGTTTTTAAAACATGAAATAAATATTTTAACAATTGAAGAAAAACTTCAAAATCCTAGATTACAGGATAAAATTAAAATGATTATTAATAATTTTTCAATAGAAATTTGTAATGAGCATCCAAATGCTTTTTGGGATAGGAAAAAGCATATTGTAAGTCTTCCATATGAAGATGATTTTGATGAAAAGAAAATTCCAACAAAGGCTAGGCCTTGTCAAATGAATTTTGAATATTTAGAATTATGTAAAAAAGAAATACAATCTCTTTTACAAAAAGAGTTAATTCAACCCTCAAATTCTCCGTGGTCATGTACTGCTTTTTATGTTAATAAACATAGTGAAATTGAAAGAGGTATTCCCAGAATGGTAATAAATTATAAACCTCTTAATAAAGTTTTGAAATGGATTAGGCATCCAATCCCTAATAAAAAGGATTTGTTAGATAGATTATATGATTCAATAATATTTTCCAAATTCGATTTAAAATCAGGATATTGGCAAATTCAAATTAATAAAAAAGATCAGTATAAAACTGCTTTTACAGTCCTAATAGGACATTATGAATGGAAGGTTATGCTTTTTGGTCTGAAGAATGCACCTTCAGAATTTCAACAGATAATGAATGACATTTTTATTCCTTATAGTGAGTTTATTATAGTTTATATTGATAATATTTTAGTATTTTCTAAAGATATTGAAACTCATTTTAAACATTTGAATATTTTTAAAAATTTGATAATTCAAAATGGTTTAGTCATATCCAAAACAAAAATGAGTTTGTTCCAAACAAAAATTAGATTTTTGGGTCATAATATTGAAAAAGGAAATATTATTCCTATAAATAGAAGTATTGATTTTGCTTCAAAATTTTCAGATGAAATTTTGGATAAAACACAATTGCAAAGATTTTTAGGAAGCTTAAATTATATTTCCTCTTATTACAAAAATCTTAATGAAGATACTGCAATTTTTTATGACAGACTAAAAAAGAATCCTAAGCCTTGGTCCGATAAGCATACTGAGGCAGTAAGAAGAATTAAGTCTAAAGTGAAATCACTTCCTTGTTTAATGATTGCAAATCCTAATCTGGAGAAAATAATAGAAACAGATGCTTCAGATATAGGTTATGGTGGAATTTTAAAGCAAAAATCTAAAGATAGTAAACAAGAATTTCTTGTCATATATCATTCAGGCAAATGGTCTGAAAGTCAGAAAAATTATGCTATGGTAGCTAAAGAAATCTTAGCTATTGTTAAATGTGTGTTAAAATTTCAAGATGATTTGTATAATCAGAAGTTCATTATAAGAACTGACTGCAAATCTGCTAAATTTATGTTTAATAAGGATTTTAAGCATGATGTTTCTAAGAAAATGTTTGCTAGATGGCAGGCTCATTTAGCCCCATTTGATTTTGATATTCAGTATAAAAAAGGAGAAGAAAATAGTCTTCCAGATTTTTTGACTAGAGAATTTTTGAATAATGACTGATCATAATTTTTATAATTGCAGGTTGATGCACCCTAGAGGGAGGGCCTCTGGCCCTTACCGAGGTCGTGGAGGACGAGGAAATATCCTCGCCCAGCATGGCGGAAGGAAGCTTGTAGCAGAAAATATTTCTGCTAGAAGGAGTATGTCCCCTGAAGATCCATTATATGAAGAATTCATGGAGTTTATATCCCAAAAGCAGGGTAATAATACTGCTCCATCATCATCCTCTTTCTCAAAGATTGTGGGAGAAGAAATAAAAGAAGATCATATGTCTTCTTATCATCAGAGTACTCACAAAGAGGTAATTATCCTCTTAGAAGGCAAAGATTTACAGTGGGTTAATGATCAATGGATGCTGATGCAGAGATATCTTGACAGCTCATCATATGCTGAATTGGCTTATAAGCCAAGATCATATTTTGAAAATCTTCTAAATATTTCAAGAAATTGTGAAATCACTCATTTTACAGGAGCTGGTAGCTCCCAAAATATTTTCAATTTTAGCAAGATAATTATCAAGCAAATTATATCTGCAGAAGAATGGGGTTTATCAACCATGAAGATAGAGAATACCTCCATCATGATCAAAAAGTTTTGATAAAATATAAATATTGGGATTATGTTGAATCCCTTACCAAGGTACTACTTTATGAAAATCCGAGAAGGAAACATTCTTGATTTATAAAAATTTGTTCTGAAGTTTATAACAAACCCATACCAAATTGGTTTATAAAATGGTGGATTAATTTTGGTCCATCCATAAAGGTTCTTCCTGAACCATTCAAATCATTATATGCTGATTGGGTGAAAATTTCTCCCAAAATTATGAATTTGGATAATAACCATCCTTGGAATGATGATATCGCTCCTATGTATTTTTTCATTGAATTTTCGATCCCATGGATTTGGAAATGGGTTCCAGAAGTAGGTTATACCTCAGAAAAGATCCCATGCTTGAAGAGAGCAGGTTATACCAAATTTTGGGACAAATTAATCAAGGCAGATGCTACCGGTCTAATTCAAGGCCAGGAACTTATGGATCAGATTAAGATCAAGTTGCAGGAATATCAGCAGAAGCAGCAATCAGCGCCAAGGGAAGAAATCAGCCCATTCCAGCAGATTCATAGGATGCTCCAGAGACAAAAGGGTATTGTTTCCCGAGAAGAAATTATAGCTTCTTACATGGATCTTTTGAAAAAAGATATTTCCCAGAACCTAGATGATTCAAAATCAGAGGTCTCAATGTCAAGCCAAGGCCATTGCCTAGCAGGAGAATCCCAGGAAGAAGATGATGAAGTCGACATCGACATAGATGAGATGCTGCTCGCAATAAAGAGTTCAGTGACCGGTTCTACCGGTAAAAGCCCCAACAATAATTAACATAGGTGGTTGCGGACTTCACCGACACCAATACTGTTGCGGACTTCAAAGCTGATAGTTTGAAATCCGAAATTACTGTAGCGGATTTAAAATTAAAAATTTCAAATCCGTAATAGTGAAGGGCAGACTCTGCCTATAAATAGATTGTAAATTAGCATTCAGGGGCAGAACTCAGAATCCGGAGTCTTCCTCTTTCATCTTCCTCCCTCTTGTACATCATCCAACTCTCTCCTCTCTCTCTCTCTCTTTGTAAATTTCCATACATATATAAATTTTCTTTTTCAAGATTTGAAGAACCTGAAGACAACTTCATAAGTAAGTCTTATTTAATTTTCTGTTTTTAATATTTTATTTTTCAATTTATATTTAGCCTAATGGCAGGCTAAATAATTAGTGTTAAACCATGAAGCTTAGTTATCAGATTTTCCTGTAATGTTGATGATTCTATATGCCTGAATCGTCTTGCTGTTTATGGATTAATTAAAAAATGAATAGGTTGTTGTGTTCAAACAGGCATCTTTTTACTGTTTAAAGGATGATGAGGGTCTAGCCCGTTGTTAGCCTGGGATTGGCGTTGTTAGGGCGTTTATACCCATTTTTATCTCTTTTAAACAGTTTAATAGATTGACAGTTTGAATTCAGTGTAAAGAATTCCTTATGCTTCTTTGATTAATCCATTGAACCGTTGGATTGGTTCCTCCATACATTTCAAATAGATATTGTACTATTTTTTCTTTTTTACCCTATTTTATTAGCTTCCTAATTAATTAGTAAACAGATTTTTAATTCATCTAAAACTACTCTTGGAAACTAGAACTTATAAATACACTAGAAAGGAAGTATTGAAATCAAACATTTTCTTACTTCAAAATAATACGATCATAATAACTCAAATTAAATAAAGTCACAATAACAACTTTAATAATTTCTTTTTGAGTAATGTTAATCATTTCAAGCAAATTATGTTGCATGTGCTAAGGAAAAATTGCACTTTTGGCTACTTTTGTTTTAGTTGTTATAGAAAACCAAATTTGTATGTATAATGTTACATTTTTGTTATTTTAACATGTTATTATCCATTCTTAGCTATCAACGCCCCAGTCAACGGTAATATGCGTTTATTTTGCAAAATATAAAACTTCTAGGTGCTAGTTATGTAGCATATGTTTTTGTGGATGAAATTTTAGAATTCATAATTGGCTCCAAAAAGTTTTTTATTTCGTGAATAGTACTCATATTAGAGTTGATTGGGAAAATAGATAATCACATATTAAAATGGTCAAAAGTGTAACACATAAAAAATGATTTTTTTTTGCAATGATGGGCCTATTTTTTAAGTTTTGATTTTGGTTTCAGTTTTGGTCACAATAATAAATTTAATAATTATAATCAGTTTTCATCATTTCTAATACAACTTTTTACTATTTAGCTATGCCTTTTTACATTTTCAATGCACTTTTTACATTATAAAATTATTTTTTAAAACCAAAACTCAACACAACAAAAAAAAAAAAAAAAGTGGCCAAAATATAATTTTTCTCGTGTGTTATTAATCATTGATGTTAATAATCAGGTGAGATGATTATCACTAATTTTTTATTAGAAAAGTGTAAAACTTTGTTTAAGGGCCTGATCTTTTTGTTTCGTCTTGAAAACGATTTTGGTTTCAACAGTAAATTTAATATATTTTAATCATATTTCATCATTTTCAATACAATTTTTTAATATTCAGCATCTACTTTTTACATTTTCAATACACTTTTTACATTATAAAACTATTTTTCAAAACTTGTTTTCAAAATCGTTTTCAAAACGATGAAAAAGAACAGACTGAAAACAAGTTTTTTTTCATCGTTTTGAAAACGATTTTGAAAACAAGTTTTGGAAAATAGTTTTATAATGTAAAAAGTGTATTGAAAATGTAAAAAGTAGATGCTGAATATTAAAAAGTTGTATTAAAAATAATGGAATATGATTAAAATATATTAAATTTACTGTTCAAACTAAAACTGTTTTCAAAACAGAACAAAAAGAACAGCCCTAAGGCTCTGTTCTCTTCCTAACTTGGTTAGGAAATTTTTTAGTTATGGAAGAATTTTGTTTTGGAGGTAATTTCTTTTGGGGTTTTGTGTAGGAAAGAGAAGAAAAAATGTAATGATTATGTTTTTTTTCAAATTTATGTGAGTGAGAATTTAGAGGGAATTTTTAAATTTGAATTGTAAATTTTATAAAAATGATGTTGTTTCTTTGTGTAATATTTTTGAGAAAAAAGTGATACTTTTCCCGATTATGTTCGGAAAAGAACAGAGCCTAAGTTAGGATGGAGGTAGTACAATTTTTTTTAAAATTTATTAATATTAATTAAATAATTGAGAATTTGAGATATTCCAAATTTGCAAGTTCCAACCTAGGCAATACCCTATGAACTAAAGCCCCTATTCGGCTATTCCTAGAGGAGAGCGCCAGCAGAGTGTGAAATAGTGTTCTGCTCATTTATTGCTGAATTCACCCTCTCGCACAAATACCCACACAACTTCCAACGACAAAAGAAATAGAGGAAAAGGTCCAAAGGAGGAGGAAAGAAAAGAAAGGATAGAGCTACAGTGCAACAACCAGACAGAGTGGGAGGAAATGCTTGTTTTCTCAGCTGGGCTCAACAGCTCATCGTCTTCCCCTTCCCCTTTCTCTTCCTATTCTCCTTTGCCAATTTCAACCACAACCCATTTTCCTTAAGCAATCATAGTGGCCTCAAAAAATGCCTGAATCTTTTCTTTTTACTAAACCCACAACGGTTGATGATATTGTACCCACAACTAAGAAAAAGAAATCGGAAGAATTAGAGGAAGATAAGGGCTTTGAATCTACAACAACAGCGAAATCAGTCATTCTTATTCCTCGTAGCAAATCTCAGGCGACGACCAGAAGGGTCACTCCCACGACATCCGTCACGGCGGCAGCGGCCGTAGCTGCCGCCACGAGTAGTAATAGCGGAGCGGGTTGCGAGTCAAGCATCGAGAAGCACCTTCCGAACGGAGATCTGTATATAGGGAGTTTTTCCGGGAATTCTCCTCACGGATCGGGAAAGTATTTGTGGACGGATGGATGTATGTACGAGGGGGAGTGGAAGAGAGGAAAGGCATCGGGAAAAGGGAAGTTTTCATGGCCATCTGGGGCGACTTTTGAAGGGGAATTTAAGTCCGGTAGAATGGAAGGAATGGGGACTTTTATTGGCCCTGACGGGGATATGTATAAAGGGTCTTGGACAGCGGATCGGAAGCACGGGTATGGTGTGAAGCACTACTGCAATGGAGATTATTACGAAGGACATTGGAGGAGGAATTTACAAGATGGGCAAGGGAGATATGTTTGGAAGAATGGAAATGAATATATTGGAGAGT
Source organism: Leptodermis oblonga (assembly GCA_016801395.1). NCBI lineage: Eukaryota > Viridiplantae > Streptophyta > Magnoliopsida > Gentianales > Rubiaceae > Leptodermis > Leptodermis oblonga. Next base: position 14,197,290 of record CM028752.1, read on the forward strand.
GGAAAAATGGGGTTATTAATGGTAGAGGTGTTTTGATCTGGGCGAATGGGAATAGGTATGACGGAAATTGGGAAAGCGGGGTGCCAAAGGGCCATGGCGTTTTCACTTGGCCTGATGGGAGTTGCTACATTGGTTGTTGGACTAAAGATGGCAAGAATCATGGGAATCAGGTTTTGAATGGAACATTTTATCCCTCGCACAGTTCTAACAATAATGTCAACTGTAATGCCATGGAAGGAAATACTCTGTTCGCCACCAAGTTGTCAGCACCTTTGATGATGGATGAAAATTTCGGTGGGATGGTTGTGGCTATGGGGACAGGGAAGAAAAGGTCATCTGTGGATGGAGCTAGAGGAAGCGTGGCTGAGAGAAATTTTCCTAGGATATGCATCTGGGAATCGGATGGTGAAGCAGGGGACATTACCTGTGATATTATTGATACTGTAGAGGCTTCTATGATTTATCGAGATGGATTAGTTTTTGACAGATATGGGCTCAAGCAGTTTAGGAGAAATCCTTGCTTTTTTAGTGGGGAAGTGAAGAAGCCTGGGATGACCATTTCTAAAGGCCATAAGAACTATGATTTAATGCTTAACCTTCAATTGGGTATAAGGTAGGTCTTGCGCTTCTGTTGTTCTTCTGGGGTTTCCTAATTAATTTTTTACGAAATTTTGACAGTTGATTGATATGCTTTTTGTTGAATTTCCTGATGATTCCTCCGGTTGATGTTGCAGACATTCAGTTGGAAAGGATGCTTCAAAGATTACGGACCTCAAGCAGGGTGATTTTGATCCTAAGGAGAAGTTTTGGACTAGGTTTCCGCCCGAAGGATCAAAGAATACACCACCTCATCAATCAGCTGAATTCCGTTGGAAGGATTATTGTCCAATGGTGTTTAGGTACTGATTCTCTTGCTTTTATTTGAAACCTGAATTTACCTTGTTCAACTTTATTGATTTCTTGAATCTTGTTTATTGTGATAATTCTAAGTTTGTCACACTCCATTTTCTGGTTTGGATTTTCCTTTTTTTTTTCTTTTTTATAGCCTAAAATTTTGGTTAGTGAGGTAAATTTCAGAACAATATTTGTGTTCTGAATGTGATGATTATGTTTGTTCCAGACATTTGAGGCAGCTATTCCAAGTGGATCCTGCTGATTACATGCTGGCCATATGTGGAAATGATGCTCTGAGAGAACTTTCATCTCCTGGAAAGAGTGGAAGCTTCTTTTATCTGACCCAGGATGATAGATTTATGATCAAAACGGTGAAGAAATCTGAAGTCAAGGTTAGTTACCTACCCCCATTGACCTTTATAACGTTCATTTTGGAGAGAATGAGGTAAACTAGGAACTTGCAGATAACACTCATTAGATGGTTTGACATTTGGTTTGTTCCGAAGTGAACTTGTTTGAATTGACCTTCTAGTTAGGCTAGCTCATTATCACATGGTTAACTACATTTTGTTATTGACTTTGAGTAATCTGTTTCAGGTGCTGATTAAAATGCTTCCAAGCTATCACAAGCATGTGTGCCGCTATGAGAATTCCCTTGTGACAAAGTTCTACGGTGTCCATTGCGTCAAACCAGTAGGTGGTGTGAAGGTAAGTGGCGAATGTTCCAAGTTGTTATTCTTAAGTTTTGGTTTAGTTTTCTTAGAAGAGCTAGTCTAATTTAATGCAATTTTTTGTGTGCTAGACGCGTTTCATTGTGATGGGAAATTTGTTCTGCTCGGAATATCGTATTCATAGACGATTTGACCTCAAAGGATCATCCCATGGCCGCTCCACTGATAAGGCAGAGGGGGAGATTGATGAAACAACAACTCTTAAGGATCTTGACCTAAACTATGTCTTCCGGCTGCAGGAGAATTGGTACCAGGAATTAATCAAGTCAGTTGGAGATCCCTTCCTCGTTAGTAATCTTTTTCTGTCACATTAGTTTAGTGTTAACTTCTGATGATCCCCCCATTTCTGCAGGCAAATCCAACGAGATTGTGAGTTTTTGGAAGCTGAGAAAATCATGGATTATAGTCTTTTGGTTGGTATGCACTTCCGCGATGATAACACAGGTGACAAGATGGGTTTGTCACCTTTTCTCTTGCGGACAGGTAGTTTATCATGTCACCTAAGTATTTCACTTGTAAACTAGGGGAACTGGCAGAATGTTTAAATCTTGTGTTGACATTTTCAGGAAAAAATGATTCGTATCAGAATGAAAAGTTTATGCGTGGCTGTCGCTTCCTTGAAGCTGAATTACAAGATATGGATCGCATTCGCTCTGGGCGGTAAGTTTCATTTTCCTCTTTATTGTCTTTGCAGCTGCCATTCTAGCTGAACAAGTGGTTAGGATTTACTAATATGTGATAGATAGGAAATTTTGTTTTGTGTTTACTATTTCTGTCAATGTGCACCCTCCCACAAGAAAGCTTTGATTCTTAGCCCCTTCCAATGTAACAGTCAAAATTTGTCTTTTAAAAAGCTGGGAAAACATGGCTTGATTGAGCCATTAAAATTCTGATTTCAGTAGCTTAAGGCCTCTCATTATTCTTAGGTCATTGAACTTGTTGATGGTGGTTGGAATAATTGAAGGTGGCATTAGTGGTTGGCAATATAGATGTGTTAGTTATGCACACAACAGTTGTATGTGGGGCATATTCAGAGCATGGCCTTATTATTGCTTCCAGGGATAGATATAGGAACAATCTTGATTGAGCCAATTAGGCGCGAGCCTCTTCCTTTGAATTAGTCTTTGCCTTAAATTATGCTAATAATTGTTAGTTTAACCTTATGAAAAGTCAACTGAATTCTTTTAAAACTTCTAAACTCTAAAACTTGCCAAACATGATGCAAGTGTTACAAAGAAAATTCTTCAGAAACTGCGGAATTTATTCAAATGAGGATTTTTTCAAAAATCTTTTTCTGCAGTAAGTTTAGCCAGTTATCTAGATAATGCTTGAGAGTATCTGGGTCTTTTTTATAACCATAAAACACTGGTGAGTCCAGTTTAAAACACTGATGATACCTAATTTGCTTCTTTGGAAACATTTCATTTTTGTGGTGGCTCTCTAATTTTGGATTTGTGTCAATTGATTTCAGAAAACCATTGATCCGATTGGGGGCAAACATGCCTGCAAGAGCAGAGCGAGTTGCTCGCAAGAGTGACTTCGATCAGTACAATCCTGGTGAAATATATGAAGTAGTTCTCTACTTTGGGATCATTGATATTTTACAAGACTACGATATCAGCAAGAGGCTAGAGCATGCTTATAAATCCTTGCAAGTTGATCCTACATCAATCTCAGCTGTTGATCCAAAGCTTTACTCAAAGAGATTTCAAGATTTCATCGGGCGAATTTTCCTGGTAGACAGGTGATAATTCTACCAGGGAAACTGAGACTTTAATTTCTCAGTACATTCACCCAAAAGGATTCTTAGTTGAATCTGGGATTCATCGCTAGGAGGACATCAAGCCAGAATGATGGCTCTGCGGCGGGAACCGACCTACTGTAAGCGGAGCTCATCCTTCTAGCGCAAATGGGATCTGCGGTGATTGGTGTGGGGTTCTGCTGGTGGCTGAATTTTGTGGAGCAGTCATCAATGGAGTGATAACTACTTGTACATTTTGGTTTGGGGGGGTGCGGGTTGGAAAATTGGATCACAAGCATTTTTTATTCTTAGTCTTGAATTTTAAAAATTTTGTTGTAACCAAGAATGTGAAGATTTGACAGATAGGTATAGGGAACAGAGCAAATGTATCCCCAGGAAGATTAAAAAAAATGTTAGAACGGCTGGGGTGGGTTGGGGGACTTAAAATAATGAAGTGTACAGAAGGGCTATAGGAAAAAAGCTTATGTTATTATATGATGGAAACTGTGAAATTTCTTTTTTTTTTTTTTTTTGTAGGAATTTCAATCTAAATCTTATTCTTTGAAGGGGAGTGGTGGGGATCCACGTGAATGCTCCTTTTGTTATTGTGTATGAGCTGGTGCGTCTCTCTCTGTTGTGGGGGGAGAGAATGAAATGAGAGGTCACTAGCTTTTCTTTTGGTTGCAAGGAAAGAGGGGCAATGGGGGCAGAAGGAAGCGTTTTAAAACGCACATAAAAAGGTGAGAAAGCGAGAGAAAGATGCGCTGTTGTTTCTTGTTCCCGCCCCCACTTTTGTTATTAAGTCTCCTCTTTTTGCACATTTTCATTATCTTCTCTTCTCTCTCTAAGTATTATTAGTTGTTTGCATTATTTTCATCAGTGGAGGTGGATTTTAAGGTAAAGGGAATTATTTAAAAATGTTTTTTTTTTTGGAGTAATTAATTAGGGTTTTTCCATTTCTTGATTGTTGAAGAAATAAAGCCAAAAAAAAACAGGTGAGAACTGAGGAGCTCAAAACTGGTCCAAATTTCCTTCTTTATTAAAGAGATTAGCTGAGCAGTGACTAAAGTAAGTAGTGCATGCTAAAGCGAAACGAGGGAACGAATGCACAGATGGCAGAGGTGACCATTGACCCAAGTTTCTTTTTTTGCTTTTTTAAATTTAAAAAGAAAATGAAAATCCGGTCTGGTCCCAATATCATACTCAGCTTGCGACCCCACATAGCCAAAATCCCGATGAGATCGGCATTTGCAGGAAGGGCAATGCTGTCAATTCAAAAATTCCATTCTCACTTTGGTTTTGGGTTTCGTGTGGCTTTGGTACTGGGGGGGGGGGGGGGGGGGGGGGGGGGGGGGGGGGGGTACTTTGTTACATTTTAGTACCAATACATGCTATAGTAGGTTTTATGTAGTCAAACCGAAATCAAAGATAATTTGGGGATACTTTACAAATTCTACAATTTTGTAGGGGTTGAAAAGATATTTTTCTAATATTATTTCCAAAATATTTTCGCAGTTTTTTTTTCTCCTCAGTCGACGTACAAGTTTTCTTCCGACTGAGGAGAAAGAAAACAGTGGAAATGTTTTGAAAATTATATTAGAAAAATTATATTTTTTTAGCCCTCACAAAATTGTAGCATTGTAAAATACCCTCAAATTACCGTTGATTTCGGTTTGACTACGTAAAACTTGCTATAGCAAGTACTTTTACTAAAAATGCAACAAAGTATAAATATAAAGTATAATTTTGGAACTGAGTAAACTTTTAGTACTAAAATTGCAAACAGCCCAAACCTTTAGTACTAAAATGTCATTCTTCCAGGAATCACATTGATGATGCTTGATTGAGGGTAATGGAAATCAAAATTTTTCAATCACTTCTTTAACTCTAATACATACTTTCGCATGGTATTCATGAAGAGTAAACTCCATATTTGGTCCCTTACATATCACCTAATAATCTTTTTGGTCCCTTACATTTCAAAACGATTTTTTTGATCAATTACTTTTATTTCTCGAACTATTTGGTCTCCTACATTTCATAAGGATCTTTTTGGTCTCTTACTTTTATGTTTTAAACTATTTGGTCCATTGGCTATTTAACCTAGTGAAAATCGTTAATATTACTCGCACTTTCGCCCACACGACTCCGAATGAATAAAATCAACCTAATAAAGAAAATTATTGAGATGCTAAAAATGATGTTAGGGCAAGTTTACCCTTCGTTAACGGAGTCGTGTGAGCGAAAGTACGAGTGATGTTAATGTTTTTCATTGTCAAGGGACCAAATAGTTCAAGAAATAAATGTAAGGGACCAAAAAGATCATTCTGAAATGTAGGGGACCAAATAGTTTGAAAAATAAAAATAAGGGACCAAAAAGATCATTTTGAAATGTAAGGGACCAAAAAGATCATTAGGCCATGATGTGCATAAAAATAGCTAAAGCCATTGGGGTTGGCCCAATCAAGACAAGGAAAGCTTATGTCATGAATGCTTAGGTCGGGAAAGCTTGGGTCATGAAGGCTTAGGTCGGGAAATGTTAGGTCATGAAGGCTTAGGTCATGAAATTTAGGTCATGAAAGTTTAGGTCGGAAAAGCTTAGGTCAGCAGTAATGAAATAGCTTAGGTCAGCAGTAAACCAAGCTAAGAAAATAGCTTTGGTCGGTAACCATCAAGACCGAGCTTGGGACATTTAGGTTGGATAACGGTAACATTGACATGATAGCTAGGCATTATTGTAAGGCCAGGATCTAGCTTAAATATATGCAGGAGCAATAATGACAAAGGGGCCAAAATAGAGTCGTTATTTCATGGGTATTCAAGTCAACATAAAAAGGGGAATGGTTAAACATATAGCTCATCATGGCACAACGGATATATCCTACAGGTCATCATGGCACAACGGATATATCAAGGTGAGCCTATAAATACTCAGTCACCAGACTCATTTCAGGTAAACCATTCTTGATGCAATTTCTCTTAAACTCTTGGTCAATACCATTTTCTGCTTACATGTTGCTAACTTGACCGTTGGAGTTACACAAGGGGGATAGCCCTGCTTGTTTCTTGTTTATTTCTCCCGTTACCGAAATTTTTCCAGACCGAATTCCTCCCCAAGCTGTCGCTGCCCGGATCCCAGCTCTGTTTTCATCCCTTCAAGCTGTCAATTAGCAAATTGGGCCTGAGTATACAAGATATGCATTGGGCCAAACAGGAGCATCCAACACCAGACTTTTTACGTCACATCAACTGGCGCCGTCTGTGGGGACGATTTGATAGATTTTCTTCATCAAATTTTCTTCACAATCAAAGAAATTTGTTGAAGTCATGATGCAAGACGTTCGGGAACGGATGCTTCTTCTTCCAGAATAGCGGTTTGCACTAAGAAAATAATTCTCCAATCAGGTACAATTTTTGGGACAATTGATTTCTTAACCGACATATAGAAATATAAATTTAGTTAGCATCAATGAATCGACATCATACCATGTACATCTGGGAAGGCCTGGTTTTTGAACCGCTTCCAAGCAGCATACCATATGCATATATCTGGTTGTTAACATTCTAGAAGGAGAACGCTTCGAAAGGCGGCTCTCAAAACAATTAAAATGTTCAGTGAAATGACGTTAAAAATATTGTGAAAATATTTTTCATTTTATACTTTAACTCTTGTTGCATTTCTTGTTCTTTATTGTCGAGAAATGGAGGAACAACAAATCAGAAAGACGTTCCGGCCACTGATCGAGATTCAAGACCCAGGAATGGTGTTAACTTTTTTGCAGGGCTGAAGTCATATGGATGACCCATCAGTGGATAACCTTGGAGGCCGACCCATCAGAGGATGACCTTGGAGGCCGACCCATCAGAGGATGGCCTTGGTGGATGACCCATCAGTGGATGACCTTGGAGGCCGACCCATCAGAGGATGACCTTGGAGGCTGACCCATCAGTGAATGACCTTGGAGGCCGACCCATCAATGGATGACCTTGGAGGCCGACCCATCAGTGGATAACCTTGGAGGCCGACCCATCAGAGGATGACCTTGGAGGCCGACCCATCAGAGGATGACCTTGGAGGCCGACCCATCAGTGGATGACCTTAGAGGCCGACCCATCAGTGGATGACCTTGGAGGCCGACCCATCAGAGGATGACCTTGGAGGCCGACCCATCAGTGGATGACCTTGGAGGCCGACCCATCAGTGGATAACCTTGGAGGCCGACCCATCAGTGGACGACCTTAGAGGCCGACCCATCAGTGGATGACCTTGGAGGCTGACCCATCAGTGGATGACCTTTATAGCATGCAGGGGACACGTGTTCGTTCACAGCCTGACCCACAGGCGCCTTGAGCCAGGTCAGGATTTAATACAGTTATTCAATTATACAGTCATGAAATCGGGTCAGACACCGTTAGTAGGTCTTTGAGACCATCAGGTACGGTCTATAGGACAATAAAATATCTTAGATGCTTAAGTTATTATGTTCATTATTCAGTATTCATTGCGAAAGACACGGTTGGGAACCGCTTTCACATTATTGTGTTCATTATTCAGTATGCATTGCGAAAGACACGGTTGGGAACCGCTTTCACATTATTGTTTTCATTATTCAGTAGGCATTGTGAAAGACACGGTTTGGAACCGCTTTCAAATTATTATGACAACCATCATGATAGTTGAGCATACCAGTCACCATGTTAAATTTGGTAATCACCATGTTATACTCATAGGATAGTTGAGCATACCAGTCACCATGATAGCTGGCCAGCTACTACTTACAGAAATCATGTGATTACCTTACCATGTGTACCTTAGAAGGCCCGGTTTAAACCACTTTCAATCTATAGCTTCAGTTATGCATATGTTTTTACATTTTCTATCATGTATGGGATGGTTTCTCTTCGTTATAATGTTAAACAGGCAAGGCAATGTTACATGGGCAGGGCCAATATATTGGCCGAGACAAACCATGGGCAGGACCAATACGTTGATCAGGGCAAACCAGAGGCAAGGCCAATATGCTGGCCAGGACAAACATAGGAAGGGCTAAGTAGTTAGCTGGGATAAACATGGGCAGGGCTAAGCAGTTAGCTGTGACATACATAGGAAGGGCTAAACAGTTAGCCGGAATAAACATGGGCAGGGCTAAGCAGTTAGCTGTGACATACATAGGAAAGGCTAAGCAGTTAGCTGGGACAAACATAAGTAGAGCTAAGCAGTTAGCTGGGACAAACATAGGAAGGGCTAAGCAATTAGTTGGGACAAACATAAGTAGGGCTAAGCAATTAGCTGGGACAAACATAGGCAGGGCTAGGCATTTGGCCGGGACAAGTCATAAGCAGGGCTAAGCAGTTAGTTGGGACAAATATAGGCCGGGCTAGGCATTTGGCCGGGACAAGTCATTAGCATAGTCTTGTAGGATATTGGGTCAAACCCTTAGATCGGGATGCGGAGGTATGCAATTAAGCAAGTCTTTCTGTTGTCACTGGAAGCATTGCTAGGTCGGTCTGGCTGGCTAGTGCTCTTTGTTAGTTCAGCATTTTAGATAGCAATAGGTCGGTAAATTCATGTTAGGTCGGTAATTATAGTCTAGATTTCAGTACCTCACCACAGTCAAGATCGGACAAGAACTTATTAAGGTCGGATGCATGTTTATCTGGGTTTAAGTATCATGTTTTAGCAAAAGTCAAGTAAAACATGATACTGGGGGGCTTGTTGATGTGCATAAAAATAGCTAAAGCCATTGGGCTTGGCCCAATCAAGACAAGGAAAGATTAGGTCATGAAGGCTTAGGTCGGGAAAGCTTGGGTCATGAAGGCTTTGGTCGGGAAAGCTTAGGTCATGAAGGCTTCGGTCGGGAAAGCTTAGGTCATGAAAGCTTAGGTCATGAAAGCTTAGGTCATGAAAGTTTAGGTCGGGAAAGCTTAGGTCAGTAGTAATGAAATGGCTTAGGTCAGCAGTAAACCAAGCTAAGAAAATAGCTTTGGTAGGTAACCATCAAGACCGAGCTTGGGACATTTAGGTTGGATAACGGTAACATTGACATGATAGCTAGGTATTATTGTAGGGTCAGGATCTAGCTTAAATATATGCAGGAGTAATAATGACAAAGGGGCCAAAATAGAGCCGTTATTTCATGGGTATTCAAGTCAACATAAAAAGGGGAATGGTTAAACATACAGCTCATCATGGCACAGCGGACATATCCTACAGGTCATCATGGCACAACGGATATATCAAGATGAGCCTATAAATACTCAATCACCAGACTCATTTCAGGTAAGCCATTCTTGATGCAATTTCTCTTAAACTCTTGGTCAATACAATTTTCTGCTTACATGTTGCTAACTTGACCGTCGGAGTTACACAGGGGGGATAGCCCCGCTTGTTTATTGTTTATTTCTCCCGTTACCGAAATTTTTCCAGACCGGATTCCTCCAGAAGGTTATAGAACCAAGCTGTCGCTGCCCGGATCCCAGCTCCGTTTTCATCCCTTCAAGCTGTTAATTAGCAGATTGGGCATGAGTATACAAGATATGCATTGGGCCAAACAGGAGCATCCAACACCGGACTTTTTACGTCACATCAGGCCATATGTAAGGGACCAAATGTGAAATTTACTCTATTCATGAATCCCATTGAGGAGGTAGTCAACAATATTATTTTTACAAAAAATGTCCTTACTTCTATTACCCTCTCTCTCTCTCTCTACCCCTACCATCATACTTTCTCTCTAAACATTTGTCTTCTTATTTTTATCTCTATCCATTTTTCCACTTTCTCTCTCACCTTTATTATCTTGTTTTCTCTCTTTACCTGATTATTTTCACTTTGCTTTCTCTCATTCACTTTCTCACTCTATATTTTTTACATTCTATCTCTAATTATACTCTCTCTCTCCTGATATTTTACTTTATCCTAGATATATTATTTCTCTAAACTTATTACGTCACTTTCTCTCTCTCTGTTTTTTTCCCCCTCTATACATCTCTTTTTACTCTCTCACTCTAACTTTATCATTTAATTTTCTCTATCTACATGTCTCTTTTTTACTTTCTCTCTCCAATTTTATCATTTAATTTTATCTTTCTACATCTCTGTTTTACTTTCTGATGCGGGCATCCAAAGTCAACACGCAACAAGTCAAACTACAAGTGATTCCGGAGAAGCTGAGGAGGAGGTTCGAGTTCTACATCGAGGCCCGACAATGCTTCAGGATCCAAGCCCATATCAGAGGGATCCACTTGTAAACATCACTGGGCCGATGACCAGAAGCAGAGCGAAGAAGGTTCGAGATGCACTCAACAACCTTGTTCAAGCTTGCCATCAGGATGCTCAGTTAATTGTAGAAGCCCACGCCTTGGAGGAAAATGGAGGAAATGTGCGGTTTGCAACTCTTCTAACCATCTATGGAGAAGAGGCGCAAATCATCAAGTCCTAAAGAAGAAGAAGGCTGTTTCTTGAAGTCTTGAAGATGCCGGAAGGTTTTTGGACTTAAAAGAAACAAATTAATAAAGTTCCCTACAATTTGGGGCCGACCCAAAACTCATAGACCAGCCCACAAGTTTCGGCCAGCCCAAAGGAAGCAAGAGGAAGCCGCACAAGCAAGCTCAACGGCTAAACAAAGCAAGTTTAATAGCTAGCAAGCAAGTCCAACGGCTAGTTGCCTAATTAGGGATCTTTTCGTTTACTTAATTAAGTTGTTTTATTCTTTTAAGTTAATTTCCAAAAAGGGTTCCCTTATTCTTTTTGGAAGTAGGATTTTTATTCTTTTCTTTATTTTTAGTTACAATTTTCGGCTGCCACTTGTTAAGGGTAAATCCGAAAATTGCTTTCCTTTTCTTACCATTCCTACTTCTTTCCGGGTTTGGTAATTGTAAAAGAAATTAACCTCTTGGTTAATTTCCAATTCTAATTCTTTCCTTCTTCTACTTGTTGTACCTTTTTCGGCTGCCTCTACACTTATAAATAGGCACCGAATTCATCAATAAAACTTAGAGTATTCCGATCATAAAACTTCGTGTTTGAGTACCCTCCTTTTATTGCTTTATGTATTTGCATGTCGTAGTTTACATAATTGCATGAAACTTAGCTAATTAGGTTCTTGCTCTACCTAATTATTCGCATGTTTCACACCTCTTGCTTGCACTTGGTTCGAATTTATAAACAAGTTAGCTAGGTTAGCTTTCCCTTGTTTTCTCTTAAATCCGAACGTGAGTTAGGGATTTTATTCGAGCTTGTCACTTAATCACAAGGTCCTTGGCAACATTATCCGCATGTGTACAACTGTCCACATCAATTGGTATCAGAGCTAAGGAGTGGTTTCGTGGCTGGAGGAGGTCAAAGACCGAATCTTTATCAAATGTTTTCTTTTCCTTATCTTAAATTTTTGGATTAGAACTCATCTTCTTGGGGAAAATTTTTCTTTCAAGCTTTCAAATTTGCGATTTTTGGTGCTGTTTTCTATCTTTTAAAATCGAAAATTTCTTTAAAATTCGGATACCCTTGCTGTAATTTTCATAACTTAAAATCGGACCTTAAATTTCAAACTAGGGTTCGGGTTTTTGTGTCATTAGGGATTTTCGGATTTTCCGTCGCTAATTCTCGTGACACTAGGGTTTCGTGCTGATTTTTCTTGAAAATTGTGGGTTTTGCGGTTGATGTTAAGCAGCTCACTTGTTTGCGCATTGTCATGCTCTAGTTTGTGATACCTTCTTTTGAATTCTTGAAAATATATTGAATTCTTGATTTTGTATCCTTGTGCTGCTAAGATTATCCCTGGGATTAGGTTAGTAAATCAAAAATTGAATTTGCTAGCCCTAGGGTTGTCGTTTATTGAAATCACATATTGCTGAAATTTGGTACTGTTTTCGACCAATTAGGGGGTTAGAAAATCGTAATTTTAAGTGCTGTTTTGCTTGAAAGGAATTAAGAATTTGTGGGGATTGGTTTCTTGATTGCCTATTGGGTGGGTGATCTCTTCTTTGGGTAGTTCTAGGACTTTCCTGAAGTCGTTTCAACTCCGCTAATTTTCTTTGATTCTATTCAATTTTGAATTGCCCTGCTTTCAATTGCCTAGTTATCTTTTCGTGCTACCTAGACATTTACTCTTTAATTATAGTTTGGATTTTGTCATCGTGCACACTCATCTTTTCTGAAATTTGAGGGCTTAACCCCGAAATTTCCTATTGTGTACTTCATATCTGAGCTATATTATAAAATATCGTTTTGCGAAAAGATTTTTTCATTATAGAACCAAGTGTGGTTTTTGCGAAAATTTTTGCTTCTTTCTTAAGTGTCATTGCTTTTGTGTGAATTGCTGCTTGCCTGATACATTTATCAATACCGGGAGGTAGAGAGGTAAAAGGCTTGAGTGTTCATATTATACAGGACGCCACCCTAGAGCGATACACAGGGTTTGTGTGTAGCTGTTAGGTGGGAAACACTTGGGGGAACAAGGGGGTAAGGTTATTTCTCACTTTTCCTTGTTCTTAGCAGACAGGTTTTCGCTTGTTTTTACCAATGTCAGCTGGTAGTGCTCCTAACCCTCTGGGTAATGAGCAAATCCTGGCTGCGATTGCGCAACTCTCCGCGCGATTCGCTACACTCACGGAGGAAGTCGCCGAACTCAGGACTGAATGGGAACAGAGGCGCACAGACTCAGACGATGATGTGGCAAGCCCAGGCACCAACGCCGTAGACCAGCCTTTCGCAGGCCTCAGTCAGTGCAAGACAACCGTTCCGCCCTTTGCCGAAGGCACGAATCCAGAGGACTATCTCGACTGGGAGATGAAGATGGAGCGCATTTTTGAACTTCATGCGATCCCGGAACACAAGAAAGTCCAACTTGCAGTGGTCCATTTCACATACTATGCCCTCATCTGGTGGAATCAACAGCAGGACCAACGCAGAAACACGCGCGCCATGCGTGCACGTGCTCCGCCTCTCTCGTGGTTTGATTTGACTACATCTATGCGTAGGATTTTTGTACCTGACTACTATTTTAGAGAATTGTATAGGAAATTACATACTCTTGTACAAGGTTCTATGTCTGTAGATGAATACTATAGAAAACTAGAGATGGCAAAAATTAAGGCTAATGTACAGGAAGATGAGCCCGTATCTATGGCTCATTTTCTTAATGGTTTGAACAGGGGTATTGCTTTAGCTGTTGAATTGCAGAATGCTACGACGTTGACAGACATGCTGCACAAAGCTCGGGTCATGTAGGAGTACCTGAAGTCCGTTCCACCAATCCGGATACCTACCAGCGCCCCACCAGCTTGGCACAAGAATCCGGCCCATTCTCCACCAGCACGGAGGCCGATCATGTCTGAGCGCAAGGCCATAGTCCCTGTTGCCGCCACCCCTTCTTCATCACAGACAAAAACGCCATCAACTCCTAGGCAGTCTATCAGCAACGTTACTTGCCACAAGTGTTCAGGCCGTGGCCACTACATGCGTGACTGTCCCAACATCTGGAAGGTATTATTGGGCCAAGATGGTGAGTACATATCAGAAGACGATGAAGAAGAACCAAACGTTAACCCTACACAGGAGTTGACTGACAGCACTCTGTCTGCACTAGTGGAGCAATTCGAGTTCCTTGAAGAAGATCCATCTCAGAACTTGGTTACTCGCACTCTGACTACAGCTGCTGTCCCGGACACGTCCCAGGGGACAAACATCTTCCATGCCCGAACCAAGGTAAATGGAAAGTTATGTGTTCTGATTATTGATGGAGGGAGTTGTACTAACGTTGCTAGTGAGTATATGGTTGATAAGCTACGCCTCCCTGTCATCAATCATCCACGTCCTTATCGGCTTCAATGGCTCGACAGCTCAGACAGCTACAGAGTCACAAAGCAGGTAAGCGTACCATACGCTATCGGTAAGTTCGAATCCACGATTTTATGTGATGTTCTGCCAATGGAGGCTTGTCACATTCTACTCGGACGACCATGGCTCTTTGACCTGAAGGCAACACATGATGGGGTCGCCAACACTTACTCGGTCTGCCAGGAGGGCAAGATCCACACGTTCCTACCCATGCCGCCGACTGAAGTGCGATCAGAAGCTGTTCGTATGAAGGAGTCAATCGCAAAATGGGAAGCTGAAAGGCGCCAAGCGAAGGGTCAGGGGAAAGAACTTATAAAGGGTAGTAAGGCGAACTCTGATAAGCCTGATCAGGAAAAAGTTAGGAATAGTTGTTTTGCAACAAAAGGAGAGATAGGTTAAGTGTTAGACAGCAATGATGATGTACTGGTTTTAGTCTGTAAAGATAACTGTGCTAACCCTGACGAAATCCCTCGGGATATCCCTACAGAGGTCGAATCTTTGTTGCAGGAATTCGCTGATGTATTTCCAGACGAGTTGCCGCAGGGTCTGCCGCCACTTCGCGGAATTGAACATCAGATTGACTTCATCCCTGGCGCGCCTATACCAAATCGGCCTGCTTACAAAGCAAATCGAAAAGTTATTGGCGCATGGTCAGGTAAGGGAATCTCTAAGTCCTTGTGCTGTACCTGTCATTCTAGTCCCTAAGAAAGAAGGTACATGGAGAATGTGTATGGATTGTAGAGCTGTAAATAAGATAACAATCAAGTATAGGCACCCTATCCCTAGGCTTGATGACATGTTAGAAGATTTGCATGGTTCTACTGTTTACACGAAAATAGATCAAACACAGGGCTATCATCAAATTCGCATGAGGGAGGGGGACGAATTGAAGACTGCTTTTAAAACTAAATTTGGTTTATATGAGTGGTTAGTCATGCCCTTTGGTCTCACAAATGCACCTAGTACTTTCATGAGGTTAATGAATCATGTGCTTAGAAAGTTTATAGGTAAATTTGTTGTTGTGTATTTTGATGATATTCTAATCTATTCCAGGGATTATGAATCGCATGTTGAACACCTCCGCTTGGTTTTAATTGAATTGCGTGCTAATCAGTTATATGCCAAGATGCAAAAATGTACTTTTTGTGTTTCGGAAGTTGTTTTTCTTGGTTTTGTAGTCTCTGCAGAAGGTGTCAAAGTTGATGATGCCAAGGTTAAGGCCATTAGGGATTGGCCGCAGCCAACTTCGGCCGCCCAGGTTCGGTCATTCCACGGATTGGCTGGATTCTACAGACGGTTTGTGAAGGACTTTTCCACTAAAGCTGCGCCTCTTAATGAATTCTGTAAAAAGAATGTTCCATTTGTATGGGGGCAGGCTCAGGAAAAAGCCTTTACTGTACTTAAGCATGATCTCACTCATGCACCTGTTTTAGCATTGCCTAATTTTGACAAAGTGTTTGAACTAATGTGTGATGCATCAGGTGTTGGAATTGGCACAGTATTAATGCAGGAGAAGAAGCCTATCACCTTTTTCAGTGAGAAGCTTAAAGGAGCTGCTTTGAATTATCCTACATATGATAAAGAGCTCTATGTGTTGTCCGTGCTTTTGAAACTTGGTCACATTATTTGATGTCTAAAGAATTTGTTGTTCATAGTGATCATGAGTCTCTTAAGCACTTAAAAGGACAAAATAAATTAAATAGACGTCATGCAAAGTGGGTTAACTTTATTGAATCTTTTCCTTATATTATTAAGTATAAGAAAGGTAAGGATAATTTAGTTGCTGACGCTCTATCTCGCAGGTATGAAATTCTGACAATTCTTGATCATACTTTGTTAGGTTTCGCATACCTCAAGGATTTATATGCTTCTGATATTGATTTTGCTGATTTGTATAAAGCATGTGAATCTGGTGCATTCCAAAAGTACTTTAGACAGGATGGTTTTTTGTTTAGGGAAAATAGGTTATGCATCCCTCGTAGTTCCACTAGGGAATTACTGGTTCGTGAAGAGTGGGGGGCTTATGGGTCATTTTGGTGTGCATAAAACACTTGAACTGTTGCATGAACACTTTTATTGGCCACATATGCGAAAAGATGTCCAGAATGTTTGCTCTCGATGCCTTAATTGTTTGCAAGCTAAATCTACTTCTAAACCCCATGGACTTTACATGCCTTTGCCTGTACCTTCTTTACCTTGGACTGACATTTCTATGGATTTTATTCTAGGGCTCCCAAGGACGCAGAGAGGTAATGATTCATTATTTGTCGTTGTTGATCGTTTCTCTAAAATGGCGCATTTTATTCCTTGCAGGAAATCAGATGATGCCAGACATGTAGCTGAATTATTCTTTCAAGGTATTGTTCGGCTACATGGAATTCCGAGAACAATTGTGTCAGATCGTGACGTCAAATTTCTGAGTTATTTTTGGAAGACTTTGTGGTCCCGCCTCGGCACAAAACTGTTGTTTTCGACTACAAGTCATCCATAGACGGATGGTCAGACGGAAGTCACCAACCGAACCGTTGGCAACCTACTCAGAGCATTGATTCAGAAGAACCTCAAGCGTTGAGAAGACATCTTGCCGGTTGCAGAGTTTGCATACAACCGCACCAAGCACTCCTCAACAGGGTTCTGTCATTTGAAGTTGCCTACGGCTTTACTCCTTTGACGGTGATGGATCTCATTCCTTTACCGCCCAAAGAACAAGTTAATCTAGACGGTGCAAAGAAAGCTGAAGTTGTGCAACGCATACATGCTAAAGTTCGAGCTAATCTGGAAAAAACTTATGCCAAAGCCGCCGCCAATGCAAACCAACGGCGCAAGGGTGTGAACTTTGAACCAGGCGACTGGGTTTGGGTTCACATGAGAAAGGAACGATTCCCTGCAGCAAGAAGGACCAAACTCCATCCAAGGGGCGATGGACCTTTTCAGATCGTTTCCAAGATTGGGCCTAACGCCTACAAACTCGACTTACCAGGTGAGTATGGTGTTTGTTCTTCCTTTAATGTTGCTGACTTGTCTCCTTTTGTTGATGAACAGGTTGCTGATTTGAGGACAAATCCTTTTCAACCGGGAGGGGATGATGCGGGCATCCAAAGTCAACACGCAACAAGTCAAACTACAAGTGATTCTGGAGAAGCTGAGGAGGAGGTTCGAGTTCTACATCGAGGCCCGACATGCTTCAGGATCCAAGCCCATATCAGAGGGATCCACTTGTAGACATCACTGGGCCGATGACCAGAAGCAGAGCGAAGAAGGTTCGAGATGCACTCAACAACCTTGTTCAAGCTTGCCATCAGGATGCTCAGTTAATTGTAGAAGCCCACGCCTTGGAGGAAAATGTAGGAAATGTGCGGTTTGCAACTCTTCTAACCATCTTTGAAGAAGAGGCGCAAATCATCAAGTCCTAAAGAAGAAGAAGGCTGTTTCTTGAAGTCTTGAAGATGCCGGAAGGTTCTTGGACTTAAAAGAAACAAATTAATAAAGTTCCCTACAATTTGGGGCCGACCCAAAACTTATAGACCAGCCCACAAGTTTCGGCCAGCCCAAAGGAAGCAAGAGGAAGCCGCACAAGCAAGCTCAACGGCTAGCAAAGCAAGCCCAACGGCTAAACAAAGCAAGCCCAACAGCTAGCAAGCAAGTCCAACGGCTAGTTGCCTAATTAGGGATCTTTTCTTTTACTTAATTAAGTTGTTTTATTCTTTTAAGTTAATTTCCAAAAAGGGTTCCCTTATTCTTTTTGGAAGTAGGATTTTTATTCTTTTCTTTATTTTAGTTACAATTTTCGGCTGCCACTTGTTAAGGGTAAATCCGAAAATTGCTTTCCTTTTCTTACCATTCCTACTTCTTTCCGGGTTTGGTAATTGTAAAAGAAATTAACCTCTTGGTTAATTTTCAATTCTAATTCTTTCCTTCTTCTACTTGTTGTACCTTTTTCGGCTGCCTCTACACTTATAAATAGGCACCGAATTCATCAATAAAACTTAGAGTATTCCGATCATAAAACTTCGTGTTTGAGTACCCTCCTTTTATTGCTTTATGTATTTGCATGTCGTAGTTTACATAATTGCATGAAACTTAGCTAATTAGGTTTTTGCTCTACCTAATTATTCGCATGTTTCACATCTCTTGCTTGCACTTGGTTCGAATTTATAAACAAGTTAGCTAGGTTAGCTTTCCCTTGTTTTCTCTTAAATCCGAACGTGAGTTAGGGATTTTATTCGAGCTTGTCACTTAATCATAAGGTCCTTGGCAACATTAGCCGCATGTGTACAACCGTCCACATAAATTTCTCTATCCAATTTTATCATTTAATTTTCTCTCTCTGTGTATCTCTTTTTTACTTTCTCTCACTAATTTTATCATTTAATTTTCTCTCTCTACATATCCCCTTTTTACTTTATCTCTCGAACTTTATCCTTTAATTTTCTCTATCTCTCTCGACATATCTTATTTTACTTTCTCTCTCTACTTTTATCATTTAATTTTCTCTCTCTATTCTTTTTTATGTATTTCTCTCTCTACCTGTATTATCTCACTTCCCCCTCTACCTCTCTCGTTTTATTTTCTCTCTCTAACTTTATTATATTACTTTCTCTCTCTACCTTTATCTTAATTTTCTCTCTACCTTTTTTTTTCACTTATTTACATTTCTTCATTTACTTTCCCTATATATATTTATCCTTTAATTTTCTCTCTCTATTTTTTTCCCGCTTTCTCTCTCTACCCTTTATTTCATTCTCCTTATCTCTCATCTCACTTTCTCTCTCTATATTTATCATTTTACTCTCTCTACCATTATCATTCTATTTTCTCTCTTTACATTTTTGTCCCTCTACATTTTATCACTTATTTTGCTCTACTTTATCTCTATCTTTTTATTTTTTCACTTTTTTATATTTAGTTATTTTCTTCATATAATGGGAAGGGTAAAATTAGAATTTTAACTGATTGTCATTGCTAATGTTGAGTTAAACCAAGCATTATCAATCACAATGATAACAAGTACACAATTTCCCAATCACCATTGACTCCTCAATCATTCTCATTGCTATTAACCCCTCAGTTATCCTATTGCTATTGACCCCTCAATCATTTTCATTGTCATTCCCATTGAGGAATTATACCAAGTGCCCCCTAAGAGTATTTAATGTAAATAAATAAAAACTTGACTATTTTATTGAGATATTTTGAAACACGACTCTTTATATGAGACAGACGGAATATTATTTTTCATTTATACCATTATTTTTAATGTATGAGATGATTGTGGATCACTCATTCTTATAAAAATATATGTTTAGAAATTTTTTTTATCTCAATACAAGAATACAGTTTTTATTTTTTCTTAAATTAGACACCTTTACTAATATAAAAATGAGTAATATATATGCGAGAAAATTACGCATTCTTTGACTGAGATCAATCATTTTAAAAAAACATATTTTTTTAATGGGATAGTGTGTAGAGTAAATCATAAATTATACATAAGGATAAAATGTAATTACTTTATATAAATAAATTTCCGCTTCCAGAAATAACATATTTTATTAGAATCACGGTATTAATAAGGTGTTCCTTATTGAAATTGTTGCGACTAGCATGATGGACATCTATTTTTGTAACTGAATAAGACCAGTTTTTTTTTATCATTTTTTAAAAATATAATTTTGAAGTTTTAAATATTATATTAATTTTTTACTTTTCAATCTAATATTTTATAGTTTAATACAATTTTTACAATTGAATATCATTTTTAAAATAAAGTTTTGATCCGATCCCCATGTTAGTATGCTTCTCTACTTATTTAAGGGAATTTGGAACCCTTCCTCTTTTTAACTGTCATCACTATATTGAAAGACTTTCTTGCCTCTTTTGGTTGACTTGGAATTTACCATTTCCAGGACTTGAGTCCTTTAATTCTTACCACTTCAGGAAATTTGGTTCCCTATAGTTATTGTACTCGTTACGTTAGAACGCCTCTTCCACCACCTTAGAACCTTGAAACACTATTTTGGCGACTTGGGTCCTTCATCCAAATTCCTTATCACTTTGAGTACATTGTATTTACCCCCTTCAAATTTGTTTAAATTACCAAATAACCCTAAAATTTGTGTAAATTACAAAATACCCCATGAATGTGATGGAAATATGAAATCACAAATCTCGAAATGGGACTTGTATTGAAAAACGTTAATAACTATCGAAATAGCAACTGGTTAGACCAATATACCCTTAATAAGAAAGATTAAAATATGCAAACAAAAATACTCTTACCAACCTGATCTCTATTTACAATAAAATGTGACTGAATTATTGAAATGTAATCTATAGTAACTCAATAATCATAAAGTATGATTGTTATTATAAATGGTATTCAGTTATTAGCATGAGATTACTGTAAATAAAGTCCAGTTATCCACCCTTAATTTATAGTAAATGAGAATTCAGTTAGTAAGAGTATTTTTGTCTACACATTTTTGTCTTTATTATTAAAGGTATATTGGTCTAATCGTTCGTTATTTCGACAATTCTAAGTGCTTTTTTGATGGGTGAAATCGTTCTATGCTCATCACATCTAATAGGTGTTTCATAATTTTCAAAAGGTTTGGGGGTTTATCGTTAATTTGAGTAGAAATTTACTCTATTACTTTAATAAGTTTTTGTCAAGTACTAAGTACTCCTTTAATTTTATTTAAAAAATTCAATTTAAAAAATATACAACCTGATGATGCTCTTTTCGCTGGACTTGGGCCGATCGGGACTTCTCCTGTGAATCTGCAATAAGAACAAAGCTCAGAGGGGCTAAATCCCCATTAGCACTCAAATGCTTAAGTCAGCTCAATCGAAACAAGATCATCGAGTTCTCATTAGTATATACTCTTTAGGATTCTTTTTGTCTCTACCTTTTTGTGCAGAGGAGTCCGCTATTTATACAGTTGGGAGAGACCGGATCTTCTCCTTGACCGCTGGGTAGGTACGCCCGGGCTTACTCATTATCCCCTGTGTCCAAGCCGCCTGCAACAGTTCCCGTCATGTCTGGGAATGGCTCTAGACACGTCCCTTCTCATTCTAGGGATGAGGCGCATCGTTGACCCAATGGTTATAGTCCATTGGGTCACTTCTCTAGTATGGGCGCTGGGCTTGAGTGCAAGCTGGGCCGATTGGGGCCTTTTATCTACGAGCTGGGCCGGTTCAAGTGGCGGCCCGAACCCTACACACCAACCAGCTCCCCCCAAGCCCTGGTTTCGAAAAGGCCCTTGCTTCGAAACCGGGCTTACAACTTCGTGACTCTTTCCTATCAACGAGCCTGTCAGGACGCGATTCGTACTTCGCCCATTTTTTAATTTCATTGATTGTGGCGCCTCCTGGGCTCCCTCCCCTTCCTTAAATTCGTTGCGTCTTTTCGGTTGGCACTTCATCACTTTCGCCTGCACAAGTCCCCCAGGACGCATCCACTGCTCCTCTGCCATCTCCATCTCTTTCCGAAATTGATCGTTGGCTGTCCTTGCTCCTCTCGACTCCCCTCCTTTCTTTTTCTATAAGAACAGGTATTTCCTTTTCTGCTACTCCATTTGCCCTTGTAGGGTTTTCAACTTACTGAACTCTCATTTTCCTGTACGCAGATTTTTCGTCCCGTCCATTTCTCGCCTTCCAACTTTCCCCCCACTTCACCATGAATGCCGTTGGTAAGTCTGCATAGGGTTTCATTTCTCCTTCTACTCTCGCCTCCCCGACCCCTTCTTCATCCTCTGTCCCTGCGAGTTGTGGTCAAGGTCCTGTTCCCACCCGTTCCAGTTCCTCTCCGCCCACCGCCGCTCTGGAGGGAACCTCTAAGGCCAAGCGGCCCACTTGGGCTTCAAAACCCCAGAAAGAGAAGGGGGTGCCTCCTCCTCCTGCTTCCGATATCGCCTCTCGCCTCAAGGGCTCAGATCTGCCGAGCCTTAGGGCCAAATTCCACATCCCCGTCAAACTGCAACTCACCCTCCCTGAGAGCGAGGATCGGGCCAACGCTCCGACCAATGGGCTTGTAGCCATTTACTCGAAACAACTCAACAGCGGATTGAGGTTCCCCGCTCCTCCTTTTTTGATCAACCTGCTGAACTATTGGTCGATCGGTGTTGCCCAGCTTACCCCTAATTCGATCCTCAACATCCTTGGGTTTGCGCTGTGTGCCGGGATGTTTTTGTGCGCCCGACTATCACACTTTTCCTGGAACACTTTTCCCTTACTGCGCTTGCCGGGGGGTTGGTACACCGTTTCTCGTCACCGTTTCCCGAGCGGCTGGATTCAGATTGTTTCCCGATTGCCGAGCAAGATAGATGACTGGAAACAAAGGTTCTTCTTTGTTTCTTCAGAGGCATCGGGGCTACCCCTCTTTTGGAACGAGTGTGCCGCCCGTCTTCCCGTGCCTTCTTGTTCCCTGGAAACGGACCGATAGTGCCAATATCTCTCTCGGGTGGGACGGTCTGTTGATGGTCACGACGATCCCGATAAGGAGGACTTAAAGTGGGTCAGGTGGAGCCAGGCCGCTAAACTGAGTGAAAAATGTTTGTGTTGTGTCGACTTCACGTGCCTTCCTTTTCTTTTTTTTTTTTTTTTTTTTTTTTGTCTATTACTTTCTCATATAGTGCAATTCTTATCTTGTGCTATCCCTTGTAGGTACCTTCTGGGACACCGCCAACGAGGCTGCCTTGGCTGTTCTTGCCCAAGGCATGGACATAAGCAGTATCTCCCTTGCCACCCCTCTTCTGCTTGAGGCTCCTCCTATCTTCCCCGAGTTTTCTCCTCCTGCGGCGCCCGGGAAGAAGAGGAAAGCCGCTAGTGGTCCTTCTGGTCACCGTCGGTCGAAGACAAAAATTGCCCTTGCCGGGAGTCCCCCTTCGTCTGGTCGTACCGCCTCTAAACCTGTTGCGGCCAGGAATGAGTCCGGTGTAAACTTGGTACCGGGGGCTCCTTCTCTTAGGGCTCTCTTCGTTGGACCCGCCCCTTTAGAGCCTGCCTTGTCCAGGGATGGTTCGCTCCAGCCTGTCCCAAGTCGTAATCCTTCGAGTCCTAGAGATGTCCCCGACCTTTGTCCCCTGAACGTCACTGGCCCTAGCGAAAGGTGCCGTAAGGCCGTGAGCGACCGGGGGCTTCCTCTCATGGCTATCAATTCCCCGATTTTGGCAACATCTGACGCGGATTAAGGGACAGGTACGGACGCCTCCCAGGGGTCCACGATCACCACCCCCGAACTTGCGAGCTAACCATGGCTATAGAAAGCGTGGTGCTCAGGGATGGCCCCGCTGAGGATCTTACAGAGGCACAAAATGGAGCCTCACTCGGGAGCGGCTCTTTGAACTGGGAGGCTTTGGACCTTTCCCCTTCTTCTGCTTATCGTCGGCAGGTTTCTGAGCCCGATTTGGAATCTAGTTTAGCGGCCATACCGCCCCCGCCCCCGCCTCTTGATCCCGAGCATCATCGAGGCCAGGTTGATCCTTCCACCGGTGAACCCTTTTTGGTTCTATATCCTAAGAGGTATCACCCTCTTTCCCGGGCTCGGCCTCTGCTTGATTTGCGCCCTGCCAACAACTACCTCCCTCTCGCCTGCGACGGGCTTCCCTTGAATAAACTTGCCCGGGCCCTTCCTCGGGAGTTGAAAACTCAGAATGCTTGGTGCACCGAACTCGGGGACGTGCGGCCAGCCTTCAGTCAATCTAGAACTTAGCCGCGACTCTTTCTGAGCAGCTGGGCGACGTAGAGACTGACCTTGCCGATCATAAAAAAGTGTAAGTTCTCTTTCCCCCTAGCGTATATTCTCCTTCCCTATATTCTTGCCTCTGATGCATCACCCTCTCTTTCTCTTTCTCTTTTTTTTTTATTTTTATAGATCGGTGAGTATGCTACGGGGGGATCCCGACGACTGCTGGCCCTGGATTCCTACACCCAAAGCCCAGAGGGTCGGGAGGCAGATTTACAGGTGCGAGTAGAAGTCCTGGAAGGGCAAAATGCCGTGCTCACCGAACAACTAGCCCTTGGTGAAAAGGCTCGGGTCCAGAATGATCGCTGCGTTTATGCGTTGTCTACTGCTTCCACCACGCGTATACTGAGTGAAGTGGATGGGTGAAGCCGCAGTTTAAAAGAAAAGAAACATGCTGAAGAGAGTGAGAAAGAGGCCTTAAAAGCGAAGGAGGGGGCCGAGGATACTCCTCGCACCTCCAAGGCTGCCTGCAAATCCTTACAAAGGAATTGAAGAGAGCCCAAAAGTCCCATCAATCTTCAAGGGAGAAACGAAAGAGTGTTTCGAGGCTGGGAGAATCGTTGCCGAGAATCTCCGGGACCAAGCTGACTAGGCCTGGGCTGAAGTAGACAAAGCCCGAGCGCATGCCTTGGCAGAAATGACCCGGGAGCGCGATCTTGCTATAAGTCAGAACCAGGCAGCCGTCCGCGGTTTTACAGAGTCTCCTCAAATGCTGAAGTTCTTTACCAACGCTGTCGTGCTTTGCTAAATGGCCGGTTTTACCCAAGCTTACTCGCTCCTGGGGGGTATGGACCTCCCCACCACCGATCGTCCTCTTGAGTGTAGTCATTATCTGCTTCCGGATGGGAATTGGGCCCTTGCCATCGGGAAGGTACACTAGATAGCTCGTGACTTTGGGCTTAGTATGCCCCCTTCGGCCTCAACTTCTTCCTGTACACCCTTTGCCACTGGTGCCGGCCCGGCTCCCGAGCTGTCCCTACTACGCCTTAGTGACTCAGAGGGATCTTACGAGGACCAATATCCATCCGAGGAAGACGGCGATCCCCCCTCGACCGCTAGCTAGACCGTCCCTCCTTTCCTTTTTTTTTTTTTTTGTTATTAACCACTACGCGTTTCATTTTGTATTTGCTTCCTCGGTCTGTCCTTCAACCAAATGTTTTTGTAATACTTTGTCGTTGATATGACTTGCTTACTAACATTTCCAAGCAAGGATACTTACACATATATAAAAGAAGAGAAAAGGGACACCACTTCTATTAATACGTGCTAACAAAGTACAACCATACTCAAAAGACAAAAAACCTGGGTCTTATGATCGTTTTGACCGAAATAGTTCCTGATCCCGGGATTGTTTGCAAACACAAGTCCGAGCTTGGTAATCCTGTCTAACTACTCGGGCAGTGGCTAAACCTTGATGGATACCCTTTGCATCGACGATATAAAGCTTGGTTATAATTTAACTCTAACAAACGTTCTGTCTAGTTGTCATGTCAACTATTACCAACCTTGATTTGTTGGCCGATTTGGTGCGCCAGAAATGAGTGGAGGTATGACGGTAAGAAGGACAATGAATATGTGATGCTTGATAATATACTTTTCCATTTCTTTTTTGCCTTGTCTGAAGCATTTCCTAGATTGAAAGGCTGGACTGGCTCTTGGATTAGCTTTTTGCATTACATGGAGTTGTTTGTTCCGGTCCGTACTGTTATGTTTATACGTTGGCAGTTTCCAAAGATGCTAAAGCTAAACTCAGATGGTAGTGCTACTTCGTCTGGGCTGGGGGCTGGTGGTGGTATTCTAAGGGATTGTTATGGTGGTCTTATTTTCGCTTATCATGGATACTTTGGTAAGGCAACTAGCTTGCATGCAGAAGCAAAGGCGTTATTACTCGGTTTGAAATTATGTGAAAGATGTGGCATTTCATCCGTTCAGGATATGTGACTCTAAGGTTTTGGTAGAGATGTTGAATGGGGTGAATAGAGTTCCTTGGTCACTATTTACTATATAAAATAAAAGAAAATTTCAAGATATCGTTGTCTTGTGACTACTTTTGATCATTGTTACAGAGAGTCCAATCATGTAGCGGATGCTTTAGCTACTTTATGGCAGCAAGAGAGGAGTTTTTTCCATAAGCTTTCTGCACTGCCGTCGGGGTTACGAAGTCTGATCTCCATGGATTCAGTAAATCTGCCTAGCATACGTGTTAGGAGGAAATGGGAAAGAATGAGTGATTGCCCTTAGGCACCTAGCAGCTCAGAAGTAGCGCTAGCTCGACATTAAGGTAAAAGAGGAGAGTCTTTCTTCAATAAGAAAGCATATCCCGGAGAAAGAAAGCAAGTCAAATCGGACCAAGCAATCAAGCAAGCGATCGTAGGTACGCTATATATTTATATAAGCAGATTGGTGTGGAACTAGATCCGCCGCTAGAGTAACAGTTGTTGTGTGGCCAGGCTCACCTGCCCAATGTCAGAGATTCTGTTAGTGTTCCGTGTACTAAGTTACAAGACAAGAATGACTTTTTCAATCATCGTATAGAAGCCTTGTTTTGTGAGTGAGTGAAGAAGCCATAAACAACCGGTGTGGCCTTACAAATCATTCCTCTTCCCTTTTTCCACCGGGGCTCACGGGACTTCTCAAAAATCGGCCACCCTTGCTCCTTTATGGGTAATACCTCCAGAGATTGTCCGCATTCCAGCTCTCGACTACCTCTGCACCGGCCATCGTTGCCAATCGGAAACT
Organism: Leptodermis oblonga; assembly: GCA_016801395.1. Taxonomy (NCBI): domain Eukaryota; kingdom Viridiplantae; phylum Streptophyta; class Magnoliopsida; order Gentianales; family Rubiaceae; genus Leptodermis; species Leptodermis oblonga. The sequence continues at coordinate 14,223,980 of CM028752.1, forward strand.
TCCCGTGTCTCGAGCCTCCGTGACCTGATAAGGCCCTTCCCAATTTGGGGAAAGCTTTCCCCCGGGGTGGGCTTTACTGATCACGTTCTTCCGAAGCACCAGGTCACCTACTTGGTAAGCCCGCACCTTAACCTTCCGATCATAGTATTGCTCAATGCTTTGCTTGTACTTGGCCTGCCTGAGGTACGCCCTTTCCCTATTTTTCTCTACTTGGTTGAGATCCATCCTTAGCCGCACTTCGTTCTCCTGCTGATCCAATAATAAAACTCGGGCTGACGGTCCTGTGATCTCCGGCGGGATCACCGCCTCTGCGCCATATACCAGTCCAAAGGGGGTTTCCCCCGTCGCTGTCCGTGAGGTCGTCCTGTATGCCCACAATACTGCCAGGAGTTCGTCCAGCCATTTTCCTCGCCCCGCTCCCTCTACTTCTTCCAACCTCCTTTTCAACCCATGAAGGATGGTCCTGTTGGTCAATTCTGCCTGCCCATTAGCTCGGGGGTGTGCCACTGATGTAAACCTATGCTGGATGCCCATGCGGGTGCACGTGGCTGTAAACTCTGCTATGAATTGCCTGCCGTTGTCCGAGATCACCGTCTTTAGAATGCGGAAACGGCACACAATGTTCGTCATGAGGAAACAGGCCACTTTGGAACTTGGTATTCGTGCCATAGCCTCCATCTCTATCTACTTCGAGAAATAGTCAATTGCCACCACCAGGAATTGAACTCCCCCTTTTGCTTTTGGGAGAGGCCCGAGATGTCTATGCCCCATTCTGTGAAAGGCCACGAAGCTACTATGCCCGTCATTTCGGTGCCCGGGAATTGGATGATCGGCGCATACATTTGGCACTGTTTACAATGTCGCACTACCTCTTCTGCATTCTTAAACATAGTCGGCCAGTAAAACCCTGTGGTCATGGCCCTCTAGGCGAGGCTCCTAGCGCCTATGTGGTCACCACAGAGCCCCTGGTGGATGTCTTTTAAAGCCATCACGGCCTTCTCCGGTCCTATGCATAATAGCAGGGGGACCGTCCACGATATCTGATACAAGTCTACGCCTATCATTTGGTATTGCTGCGCTTTCAGTCTCATGTGTTGGGCCTCTCTTCGGGATTACAGGAGTATTCCACCCAAAAGGAAATTCCTAATCGGGGTTCTCCAATCATTCTCGGTCTCTATTTCCATCACTTCTTGCCTGGCCGTGCTTCTTATTCCCCTTCTTTCTACCATCACCGGCTTGGTTAAATGGGACAACACCGATGATGCCAGTTTCGACAAGGCGTCGGCATTGGAGTTCCTATTCCTGGGTACACGCTCCATTTCCCATTCCTGGAAATGCTCTAACAGCTGTTGTACTAGCTCTGCGTATTTTTTCATTTCCGAATCTTTTGCTTCGTACTCCCCGAGTACTTGTTTAACTACCAACTGAGAGTCGGAACATACTTTTAACGCTCGCACCCCTATTCCCCGGGCTAGCTCCAAATCGGCTACCATTGCTTCGTACTTTACCTCGTTGTTCGTTGCCGGGAAGTCAAAACGCAAAGCATACGTGTAGTTTTCCCCGCTGAGATGGATGAGAATTAACCCGGTCCCCGCCCCTGTCTTTCCTGAACGTCCCGTCTACGAATAACGTCCATTTCTCGGGAATGGCTTTCCCCTGGGATGCTTCTCTCCGACCTCCTCCTCCACCTCACCCCAGGCTTCCTCCGTCACTACTCCTTCCGCGATAAAGTCTGCCAATATCTGCCCTTTGACCGCCGTTCTTGGCTTGAAGCTTATCTCAAACTCCCCCAGCTCAATTGCCCACTTGATGAGCATTCATGAGTTTCCTGGCCTTGTCATGATGAGCCTGAGGGCGGTGTCCGTGTACACCATGACCGGGTGTGATTCAAAATACGGCCTTAACCTCTGGACTGCTTGAACTAAAGCCAAGGCTAGCTTCTCTATCGGTGCATAATTTCTCTCTACCGGCTGTAGGACTTTACTTAAGAAATATACCGGTCGTTATACCTTTCCTTCTTCCTTAAACAGCACCGCGCTTACCGCCGACTCTGCTGCGGCCACGTATACGCAAAGCTTTTCCCCGGGCACTAGCATGGAGAGTTGCGGGAGTTCCGCCAAGTATCCCTTCAATTCCTCAAACGCCTTTTGGCAGTCTTCTCCCCACCAGAACTTGTCAGCTTTCTTTAGCAGTTTGAAGAATAGCAGGGCCCTCTTCGCCGATCGGGCTAGAAAGCGGTTTAGGGCTACAAGCCTTCTTGTTAGCCTCTGCACTTCTTTGGCTGTCTGCGGGGGCTGCATGTCCATCACCGCTTGGATCTTCTACGGGTTGGCCGATACTCCCCCTTCTGATACCATGTAGCCCAGGAACCTCCCTGAGAACACCCCAAAGACGCATTTGGCTGTGTTCAGCGTCATCCTCGTGGCTACGAGAATTTCTAGAACCTCCCGAAGGTCCTTTAACAAAGCTTTCTCACTTATGCTTTTCACTAGAATATCATCAATGTATGCTTCCATGATTCTCCCCAATTGCTGTTTGAAGATCTTGTTGACCAAACGCTGGTAAGTGGCCCCCGCGTTCTTCAATCCGAAGGGCATGGTCATGTAGCAATTCGTCCCATTTTCCGTGATGAAGGAGGTTTTTTTCTCGTCTTCCTCGTTCAAAAAAATCTAGTGGGAGCCCTTGTAAGCGTCAAGGAAGCATAGGAATCAAAACCCCACGATCGATTCGACCAGCACGTCAATCCTAGGTACTGGAAACAGATCCTTCGAGCAGGCCTTGTTTAGATCCGTGAAGTCAACACACATCCTCCAACTCCCATTTGACTTTTTCACCAGGATTGGATTTGCCAACCACTGCGGGTATGCCACTTCCCGGACTATCCGCGCCTCCAGCAACTTGCCCACCTATGCTTTTATGACTTGACTCTGCTCGGCTCCAAAGTTTCTTTTCTTTTGTCTCACTGGCCTTTTGCCGGGGTCAATTGACAAGCAATGTTCTGCCAGTGTCCTTGAGATCCCGGGCATGTCATCCGTGGACCAAGCAAAAACTCGCTCGAATTCCTTCAGCAAACTCACATCTCTAGCTTCAGCTCGGGTGTAAGTCCCACTCCTATCCTTATCATTTTTGACGGGTCCACCCCCACATGGATTTCTTTGACTTTTGATCCTGCCTCCATCATTCTTGAGTCTCCAAAGCTCGGGAAATCTAGGTCCTGGACCATCATCATAACCAAAATGTCCTTATTCTTCAGGTCTGCTAGGTAGCACTGCTTTGCCACGCGCGCATCACAGCGGACCGAGGCTACCCCGTTAGGCGTTGGGAATTTGACGACCATGTGCACCGTGGTTGTTACCGCCTGAAATTGGTTCAGGCCCGGTTTCCCCAAGAATATGTTGAAGGCGGGGTGAGACTCGATGACCACAAATTCCAAGTTTTCCATTCGTCTGCGATTACTTGACATGATCGTTACGGGCACCCTGATCTTTTCTAGTGGGATCATCTCATAATTCCAAAGCCTACCAACGGCGTGCGCACCGGGTCAATATTTTTTTTGTCCAAGCGACATTCTTTCAAAGACTCCCTTGGTAATGATCTTAACCGAGCATCCTATGTCCAATAGGGTACGCTAACTATAAAGTTTGCTATCACAACCTCTATTACCATTGGGTCCTCCTCTCTTAATCTTTCTTGAAGGTCCCTTTCAGAGAACCATAAAGTATCGGTTCTTTCACCCTCTTTTCTTTTGGCTCCCAGCTGTGGGGAGAAACACACACTTAGCTTCCGCTGCTTCCTCTAGTCTTCGCCTGTGGGTCCTTATGAGATGGTGTTTATAACTCCCGCTAATGCGGCTTGACTACCTCCCACATTTCCCCTGTTGGTTTTCTTCTCACTTCCTGTTCTAGTCCTATCAACGTACTCCCATAGCTCCCCCCCTGGACTGCCTTCTCTATTTCATTCGCCAATTCTTGGCACTCTTCCGTGCTGTGTCCCGAGACCCTATGATGCCCACAATACTTCGAGTGGTCCTTCCTTGGGTAAGAGCCTTCCGATTGGGAGGGGTCTGTCAAGAGCCCTTGGCTTTGGGCCGTGTACATAACTTCCACCCTTGATGCTTTCAACGGAGTGTATGCGGTCAGGGCTCCCTTACCCGGGTATGTCAGGCGTGACTGAGGCGGGAAATGAAGTTTTTCCTGGACTGACTTTTTCCCAGGTTGCCCCACCTCTCCCTCTTCTTCTTTCCTCTTCCCTCTGTTGGGCGATTGTCGGGCTCTCTTCTGTGTCTCCTGTTCCTCAGCAATCAAGAAAGCATTGGCCCAGATGACAGCCTCGCAGAAATCCTTGGGCGGGCGGAGATGCAAATCCATACTGAGTTCTTCGTGCCTGATCCCATGCACGAAGGCCTGGAGCACATTGGACTCCATCTTATCTGGGCATTTTACCCCTTGCAAGTTGAATATTTTGATGTACTCCTCGATCGATTCCCCCTCCGTCTGTCCAATGGTCATCAGATGAGAGACTGGTTTAGCTATAAAGCAGTTCCCCATGAAGTTAGTCATGAACTTTTTCTTGAATTGCTCCAAGGAAGAAATTGAGTTTCGCGCCAAGTGCGTGTACCAGCTAAGTGCTCCCCCCGTGAATGTCTGGTGTATAACCATGCATTTATTAGCTTTCGTCTGCCACTCCATGTCCATGGCTCCCATGCACTTCATTCAGTGGTCCTTCGGATCCATGGTTCCATCGAACTGCGAGAGTCGGTACAAATCTTTGAAGTGGTATGGCAGGGGAGATGTCCGGATGTCTATGGTGAACAGGTGCATGGTATCCTCAGGTTCTTCCCCCATTCTGACCCCTTACAGTCTCTGATCCACCATCATTTTCATTTCCTCCCGCCAGTTTTTTGGTAAGCACACGGATGGCTCCCCGACTTTCTTCTCTGTCTTTCTAAACCTTGACTGAGGAGTTTCTTCCCTCGGGTGTTTCGACGCGCTGCCTCGTGACAGTTCCTTTTCCCGCCTGTGGCTCCTCTGGTAAGGCGTCGCGGATTGACTCCTCCAGGAGGGCGAATCTGCCTCCTCCTCCTCCGAGCGTTGTTTACGGGGTGTGCCGGAGAAACGGGTTCTTGAGACGGATACCTGCCTCCTTCTTGGGCTTGAGAACGATTCCCGGGATTCCTCCCCCACCTATCCTTGCCTTCTTCCCGCATTTTTGTCCTCCCCTTTAGGCTGTGCTCCTCTTCTTCCTCGTGCGTCTTCTTTTTTCCTCTAAGAAAGCTCTAAACTCTGGCATATTCCTCCTCATGAACTCCAGTTCCGCCAGCTCCGGCACTGGATCTCCTTTCTGGAATAGGCTTCTTGTAACTCATTTTCTTCTACTCGGACCTCCTCCGGGAGAAAACATCATGAAGCGTAATTATTAGTTTGGAGACCCAAGGTTTGTCCAAGATGTTTCTCAGCGCAACGGTTGAGGCCCCACAAACGGCGCCAGTTGATGATGCTCTTTTTGCCGGACTTGGGCCGATCGGGACTTCTCCTATGAATCTACAATAAGAACAAAGCTCAGAGGGGCTAAATCCCCATTAGCACTCCGATGCTTAAGTCAGCTCAATCGAAACAAGATCACCGAGTTCTCATTAGTATCTAATCTTTAGGATTCTTTTTGTCTCTACCTTTTTGTGCAGAAGAGTCTGCTATTTATACAGTTGGGAGAGACCAGATCTTCTCCTTGACCGCTGGGTCAGTACGCCCAAGCTTACTCATTATCCCCCATGTCCAAGCCGCCTGTGACAGTTCCAGTAATGTCTGGAAACGGCTCTAGACATGTCCCTTCTCATTCTTGGGACGAGGCTCACCGTCGACCCAATGGTTATAGTCTATTGGGTCACTTCTCTATTCTGGGAGCTGGGCTTGAGTTGAAGCTGGGCCGATTGGGGCCTTTTTTCTACGAGCTGGGCTGGTTCAAGCCGGCCCAAACCCTACACACCAGAACCTTTTATGGGTAGGTATAGTACATAAAAAAGTAATTTGTCATCATTTTATAAAAATATTAATATCCTTATTTTTCAAACGTGAATTAATTGTGAACCATATTAATGAAGATATATATGAGAAGTAAAAAATAAATCAAAACTAAACTCTTTTGATGAAATAATTTTTTTATTTCATAAAATTAAACTTTTATAGTGAAACAAATGAAGTATAAATTTTTTTTAATATTATTGATGGGCATCAAACTTTTAATCATTGGGATAGCCCTAGCAGGGGATTAAGTCAAATATGTTTTCTTTTTATAAAATTATTTTTCAAGACATTATAATGTTTTAAAGAGAAAATCATATTTTTTGTCACTTATTCTATACTCTCATTACATATTTGGTTCATCTTTTATGCCTTGTTGCATTTTTTGTTCATATTCTTTCTTATTTTGGCACTTTTAATTCATATGACATTTTGTATCGATTTTACAGACCATTTTGGGGTAAAATGTAATTTTAAAATTTACAAAATTATCCCAAAGTGAGCTTCAAAACCGGCTACAGCAGGGAACTAAAAGTGCCAAAACATGAAAGAAACTGGACAAAAAATGCAACAAGGCATAGAAGATGGAACAAAAGTTTGACGAGGGTATAGAAAAATGACCCAAAGTGCGATTTTTCCATATTTTAAAGAGTGAACGGCCAAATATGTTACTATACTTTGACTTAGTTCACTATTATGTCACTATATTTTTTTTTTTAGCCCAAAATATCACTATACTTTATGTCATTTTGGCTAACATAGCTGTTAAGTTTAACGGCCAAGAAGTCATGTGCCATTCACATGGCATTTTCAAAGGGTATTTTTGTCTATTTATCCATGTTTATCATCTTCTCTTTATCAAGGGTAAGACTATAAAGGCTCTTAAATGGCAAAGTCTTGCCCTTTTGTTCGTCTGCTTTCTTTGGATTTAGTAGGTTTTTTTGTAAATATATTAATTGGGGAGGAATGAGTTTGGGAAGAACAGAATTTTTGTGAGACGGGTTACACAACTACCCTTTTGTTCATCCAATTTTTTTGGACTTTAGTAGGTTTTAATTCAAATTGAATGGTGGGGAAGGGTCAATTTCGGAAGGAAGCCCTATCTACCAAATTTGAGAAGGAAGTCGCACTTCGGTGTGGCCGGTGTTGTCTCAAAATTGGACAGAGAGTGTGGAATTTTTTCTTTTCTGATAGCACCAGTCTGAGGACTCTAAGCAGAGGAAAAATGACGTCGTTTTCTTCGTTTCTACCTTCCTGCAATTTTTGTTTCCTTCGTTTCTTCGTGATTGAGGCGAGTTGATACAGAGATTTGATTTCCTCAAATCGTGGGTGGGGTCTTTGATTCACGCATATGAGAGCAGATTTTCAGTGATTGAGGGGGAGTTGGTGGCTGAGAAACTCTTTGCTATCATCGTCTTGACTTTTGGTTTCTTCCCCCTTTATCCTATTCTTCTTCTCAATTTGCGACGAGTACGCTCTCTGTGTTTAGATCTACGAGGCTGTGATGAATTTTATTTGTTTCGAATGACATTCAGACTTCTAAAGCTTATTCCATATCTTGGTAGGGCAGCTCAGAGGGTTTTTAATGAACCCTTTGTTGCTTGCAACCATGGTGGTTTAGCGGATATTTCAATTTTTGTCTGAGGGAAGGCGAATCTGAGCCTCTTTTCGTTTGTTTGTACGAGTGAAAACTTGTGGGTTTTTGGAAAGGTTTAGAAAGGAGAGTTACGAGGCCGATTTAGAGTTCATGATTTCTTCAAGGGTGCTTGCATGTTTTTTTCCTATTTTTTGATTTTTATGGTTTTGATGCAGGATTTATGACCTAAGAGTTCCAGTTCTGCCATACTGCTTTACTGGTGATTGAGCCGTATGCTAGAGATTTCAACTTTTGGGTTTTGTTGTTTGGGGTGGGTGTCGATTATCTTGTACCTTTCTTTTTGCCTCGGGGGGCTGTTATGAGATTTAATGTTTTCCTTCCAGATTTTTTTGTCCTTGGCCAATTTTTTTTCCCCTGCTTCTTCTATTGAAATTTTCTCCTCCCAGTTTGCTTTAATATTTTTCCTCTCATTTTCCCTCTCATTTCTTATTTTTGAAGCTCATACCACTTCAAGTTTGGGTCCAGAATTGAAAAGGAAAGTCTGATTGCAAGACGCAGCTCTTAAAACTCAAGAATCCTTACCCTTGGATTCGGCAGACTACTAATTTAATAAGTTAAATTAAACACGCAATTCAAACCAAGTGGAGAATAATAGAGGTGAAACAAAGCATGCAATTAGATAGAGCAATTATCTAATTAGCCTATAGTTCCTGTACTTTAGCAATTAACAAGCATGCAAATTACTTAAGCCAAAATAAAGATGAGTGAATAATAAAGTATAAACTTCCATTCAGTTAAACACTAAAAAATAATGAAGTGCAGCACCCCTATTTATAGGTATAGGGAGCACGAAATTTACAAGGAAAAATAAGGAAAGAAAACACAAAATTAGAACTTCATCAAGAGATTAAGTAACTCACAAAAATTAGCAAGAAAAAGGAACTTACTTTCTGAAAAAGTAAAAGAAAAGAAAGAGAAATTTTGGCTGCCATAAGGAAAGGCAATGCATGAAATTCTCAAGGAAAAAGGAAGGGAAAATTCAGATTTTACCTTTAAAGAGAAAGGAAAAACTGAAAAACAAAAGGAGAAAAACAAAAGAGGAAAAACTATGTAGAGAATTAGGTAACATGCACAATACCTTAATTACTCTAAAACCCTAGTAACTTAAGTAAACCCTAGCTGCATGCATATGGGCTTCTCTTGGTTCCTTGTGGGCTTGGCCGAATTATTGAGGAGTGGGCTTGATGGATTCGGCCCAATTGATGTAGCATGATGATATAGATGTAGGAAGCTTCTGGAATCATTTCAGAAACTCAAAAAGTATTTCCCTTCTAAAATTATTCAAAATTTGTACATTCTCCATTTCTTCACTGAAAGACTTGTAATTACCATTTCCACAATTTCCTTAGCTGGGATGATTAGTATTCACCATTTCCACTTTGATGGCAAGTAGGGTAACTCTTGTAATCTTCATTTCCTTCTCATTCGGGTCATTGGAGCTTTTGTTTGACCTCATGGATTCTGACTCCTATTTTGTGTTGTTTTAGCCTTGGATTTCCTCATCATTCCCTTCCGGTTGGAAAGGATTCGTCCTTGAATCCAAATTGATGCAAACACAAACAGAACAAGTCAGTACTTTAAACACAGAATGTAGATCATACTTACCTGACAAATAAAGCTTGTAGTTCATGCACGTTTTGGTCGCACCACCACTATTAGTGTTGATGTTGTATAGCTTGTAACTACACACTCAGCACTTAGGTAAGAAAATTATGCACACAAGTTATAAAACTATCAACAGAAGCACAATTATCAAACCCTTTTGAAATCGCACGTAACATGTTATTATCACATTTGCAATTTCCTTAAAGCACATCATAGATATCTTTGTAACAACAAATCCATGAGTGTGATACCAAAAGATGTCTACCTAGAGAACAAGATCTTTAACCTAGAGTTCTCAAACATAAAACCTTTATATTTGCAAAACAAGGGTAAGACATTAAAGCTTGATACATAGTAAGTACTTATACCACCATGCATTGTAGACTTACCTATTATTTCACAAACAGCAAATGGAGAATCAATGGAAAAAGTGAAGGCATACCTTCCTGGAATAGATTCCAGACAACATCTAGTAGGCGCTTTACTTTGATTCCCAGCAAGTGGACTTGGCGGATCATGAACTTCCACCAAATCGTCTATGATTATAAGATCTGCATATTTGAGCTCTTCTGGACTTGGCGGATCATAGACAGTCCCCAAATCATCCTTGATGATCATATTGACACCTTCGATATGTTCTGGCAGATCTGGTGAAGGAACATTACCGTTATGACCCGATGAGGCAGGACAATTAGTACTTTCTCTAAGGTCATCAATATCATGTGCACTATCAAACTTCTCAGGTACCAAAGACTCTTGACTCCCAATGCTTTCGGGAATATCAGTTGTTCCCAATGCACCATCCTTACCATTATTGGCTTGTGCATTGTCAATGGTTTTCTGCAATACTAGTGCCTTTGAAGCCTCTACTAATCCTAATAAGTTGGCATAGGGGTCTAGATACTCAGTGAACTGCTTTGTAGGAAGGCCTTCAATAAGAATCGTGAAGTGTTTTAGACCCGGAGGGAGGAAGTCCCTTCTCATCCAAAATTTCAAGTCTTTCCATGATTTGAGTTTACCTTCATTTTCCCAGTTAGCTCGTGCCCAAGCTTTAGCATAGCCTTTTAACCAACCACTGGCATTTAGAGCTTTACTTTGATCAAGGACATTGCGAAGCCGAAAACTTCTTTCAACTTGCCTCTCCCACTTCAAATAGTTTAGGTAGCCTGTGGTCCCATCAAAATATGGAATATCTAGACACAACCAATGACCAGAAGGAAGCCATCCCTGATTAGAGAATTCAAATTCAGCAATCGTCTCCACAATTTCCATGAGAACATAGTAACCAGAAAATAACCTGCTAAGAACAAGGAAAAATGAGCAGAGTAACCTTACTCCCTTGTCCCCCTAGTACTGCCCACCTAACAACTACACACAAACCAGTGTATAGGATTGGCAGTCCCTGTATGCTGTATCGCTCAGCCTTTTACCTCAAGCAGTACTTTGGCAAAAGTAATCACGCAAAACAGTTAATCACACAAGCACAATTACTATATAGGAAAGTTGCAAATCATTTTCGAAATAGACACTTGGTTCTATTTTGTAAAACACCTTTCTCCAAAAAGAAATTTTGTAGTATAGTTCAAATAAGAAGTACACCGATAAGGAACTTTCGGGGAGAAGCCCTCAAAGTTCAGAGATAATGACAGTGCACGAAGACAAAACTCAAGCTATATTTTCAGAGTAACTGTTCAAGGTAGCACGAAAGATCATAAAATAGGCTAAAAAGCAGGGCAATTCAAGTGATGAGACAAGAGTAATAAGCAGAGTTGAAACAATTCAGGAAGTACTAAAACTACTCAAGAAGTGATCACCCAACCAAATAGGTAATCCAGAAACCAATCCCCACTTTATTACTCAAAGTTTTGAAAATTTATTTTTTAAAATGGCTGAAAAATTCTTCAAAATTTTAGTGTGGTGCTGTGGGGAGTAGTGTCGGTAATCGAACACTATTAACTTTGCAAGTACACAAAAAAAATCAGAGATTTCCAATGAAGAAAAGATCTCTCGTTGGTTAGAAAGTGTAGTGTTGTAGGGAGTAGTGTCGGTAATCGAACACTATCAACTTTGAAAGTACACCTTTAAACCTCAAAGAAACAATTCTTACTCAATTTTTACCACAAAAAGACACAATTTTTATGTGAAAATCCCTTTAAGCGAATTAAAAAAAATTTGGGCAGCACTACGACACAATATCAAGAATCCAATATATTTTCAAGAATTCAAAGCTAATGTATCAATCATAGGCATACCAATCACAATTGCAACAAAGGTGAACTGCTTAACATCAGCCGCAAAACTCACCAAATTTATGCAAAGTAGGGATAAAAATCGCAAAAACAGCCAAGAAAGAGCAACAAAAGGGGTCACTTTAATGTCAATTGTTACAAAATAAAGGACTAAATTTTTAAGTGTGAACTAGTAGCAAAAATCGCAAAACCTAGCATCCAAAACCGAAAGGCTTTTTCTTTTTTGCAAAAACCTTTTTTTTGATCCTCGGTTGTCTTTTTCTTTCTTTTTTTTTTTATGTTAATTTTGGTTTTTAAAGATGGAAAACAGTACAAAAACGGAAATTAATTAATTTCAAGAAATAAAAAAAAAAATTCTCAAAAAGGAGTGTTCTAATTCCAAGAATTTCAAGACAAAGCAAGACTAACAAAGACTAGAAAACACCTGATGATTCGACCGAGTTACTTCAATCTTCTCTTGTTGAGCAAACATCCAAGGCTCTGATACCAATTGATGTGAACCCTTGATTCCAATTTGTGAAAACAAGAACTCAATGCGGAAAATTGCCAAGGAAAGTCTCATTGCAAGACGCAGCTCTTAAAACTCAAGAATTCTTACCCTTAGATTCGGCAGACTACTAATTTAACAAGTTAAATTAACTCGATCAACTCATAAGGTGGAGTAACCCGATCAACTCATAAGGTGTTTTCTTTTCCTTAACTCTTCTTTAAATTCTGAATTTTGTGGAAAAGTTACTCCTTTTTGAGAAATTTTTTTTCTTACATTGAATTAATTTCGGTTTTTTGCTACTGTTTCTGATCTTGAAAACTGAAATTAAAAAGCACAAAAAAAAAAAAAATAGGCACCCGAACAAAAAAAAAAAAAAAGTTGCAAAGTTTGAAAAAGCCTCGTGCGGTTTTTGCTGTTTTGTTTGGGTTGATTGGGCTGTTTTGCAAGTTTTATCCCTCTTTTTCATTTGATGTTAAGCAACTCACTTTGTGCAATTGTGATTGGTATGCCTATGCTTGAGACATTAGCTTTGAATTCTTGAAAATATATTGGATTCTTGAATTGTGTCGTAGTGCTGCCAAAATTTTCTAAAATTGCTTAAAGGGATAATTTTTCGCATGCTTGTGTGTTTGTGGCAAAAATTGAGTAAGAATTGTTTCTCCAAGGTTTACAATGTACTTGCAAAGTTGATAGTGTTCGATTACCGACACTACTCCCCACAGCACTACACCAAAACCAAAGAGGAATAGTTTCTTCATTGGAAATCTTCTTCTCTTTCCTGTGTACTTGCAAAGTTGATAGTGTTCGATTACCAACACTACTCCCCACAGCACTACACTCAAAAATCTGAGGAACTTTTCCGCCACTTGACTCTGGTTGCGTAAAGGACTTGATTACCTATTGGGAGGGTGATCACATCTTGGGTAGTTTAAGTACTTCCTAATTTGTTTCAAATTTGCTAATTGTTCTTGTTCTTCAATTGAATTGCCCTGCTTCTTTTGCCTTGTTAACCTTTTTGTGCTACCTTGTACGTTTACTCTGAAAATATAGCTTGAATCTTGTCTTCGTGCACTTCCATTATTTCTGCACTTTGAGGGCTTCTCTCCGAAAGTTTCTTTGTGTGCACTTATTATTTGAGCTATACTACAAAATTTCATTTTTAGAAGGTTTTTTTTTAAAAAAATAGAACCAAGTGTCTATTTCAAAATTTTTTTGCTACTTTCCTATATAGATGTTGTGCTTGTGTGATTAACTGTTGCTTGTTACTTTTGCGAAAGTAATCTGTGAAAACTTTCTACAGGACTTAGGTAAAAGGCTGAGTGTTACAACATACAAGGGCTGCCAACCCTAAAGAGCGATACACAAGGTTTGTGTGTAGTTCGTTAGAAGGGCACTAGGGGGACAAGAGCGTAGGGTTACTTTTACTCATTTTTACTTGTTCTTAGCAGAATATTTTCTGGTACTTTGAGAATCGGTCAGCCTTGAGCAAATTGACCCCACTAGGGAGATTTGGTGCCATGGTTGTCCATGATTCTTTGTGACCTACTAGGGTTCCATTCTACGAGATCCCTGCAATGGCTTATAAAGCTACAACATTGTGCAAATTGACCCCCTACAGGGAGATTTGGTGCCATTGTTGTTTCTTCTTACTTGACCTCGGAAGTCCAAATAGAGAAGTTCTTAGAACTCCATCAGATTTTCGCTCATCTACAAGAAGTCGTGCCCACAGACACTAGACGGCATGATCCTTGTACCATTCAAGTTCCAAAGCAGTTTCTTTGCTTATTTAGAGGACGTGTATAGTGGTTTGATATGCGTGTGAAGTTTACTCTTGTACTTCATATGTCTTGCTGAAAATTTGTGTACAGATTTTTTGCTCACTAATTCATTTGTAGGGATACCTCCAAGCACCATTCTTCTGTTTGTTTTGTAGGGATTCCACTAGTTGGATTGGAGCTTCTACGATGCATAGCGAGTTTATGGCGGTTCCACAAGGGACTCCGGCAACTCTTGCGCCTGGGAATCAAAAGTGTAAGTCATAGTATAAGATATATTTTAGCTCTTGCTTCACGAAGGTACACTTTTACTTTCACATTGATTCTCCTTCTATTGGTTACCATTCATGTAAAGATTTTACTAACTCTAGGGTTTGTCAATCTTAAACATGTGCATTGTTTTACGGGATACATATTTTGGTTTAAAAATTGCATACTTTGTAGTTCATTATTCCTTAGGAAGTCTTTCTCAGAAATTGTCTCTGTTATCATTAATTGGTTCTCACATAATTTATACATACAATTTTTGTTGGTTACAATAACTTGTGAGTATGACTTATGCAATTCCTTTGATTATGGCTCCACAAGTTTCATCAAAGGACCTTCTTGCGTCCAGGGATCAAAGGTTAAATAAGTATCAGGGTATCCTTCAGGTATGCCTTTAAACTATTTCTCCTTTTGATTCCATTATTTCAGGTTATGAGCATGACTAAGAAATTCCAATTTCTGAAATTGTGATAACCTCTGTTTGGGCAAATCGACTGTAGGTCTCTTTTCCTTCGTTGTTGATGTTAAAGCTCAAATGGTTTTCTAAGTGTTAGATTGCTTAACTGGCGACTTCTTGTGTTCCACTTTTGCAATTCTTACTTGTTTCGCCATAAGGATGTTTTTCTACTTAACATGCCATATTGTCTGCCTGAAAACCTGTGAATTATTGTGTAACATGTTACCTTTAGTTTGCATGTAGGACAGGTTTCTCTTCACTTTAGGATCTTATTATGCTAGTTTGTATGTCATACATCTGATCCATAAATTTGTCCTAGTTACCGTGGTAAATTGTGCTTGTTGCATATACTTGACTAAGATGCTATATTTTGTGTTGATAAATAATTGTTCTTGAGGAGTATAGATAAGTTCATGAGGTTTTAGATGATTCCCGATAGTTTCTTGCAAGCAACTAAAAGGTTCTTGAAGAATTAAGAATGATTATCAATGTCCTTGAATGCAGTGTCTGGTAAGTATGACCTATGTTCATGTGGTAATAGTACTGACTTGTTCTGTTTGTGTTTGCAACAATTTGGATTTGAGGACGAATCCTTTCCAACCGTAAGGGAATGATGAGAAAATCCAAGGCTAAAACAACACAAGTTATGAGTCAGAATCCTCGAAGACAAAGGAAAGCTCCAATGACCTTAATGAGAAGGAAATAAAGATTACAAGAGTTACCCTAATCGCTATCGAAGTGGAAATGGTGGAAATGGTGAATACTAATCATCCTATCTAAGGAAATGGTGGAAATGGTATTTACGAGCTAAGGAAATGGTAACTACAAGTGTTTCCAGTGAAGAAATGGAGATTTTATAAAGTTTGAAGAATTTTAGAAGTGAAATATTTTTTGAGCTTCTGAAATGATTCCGGAAGATTCCAGAAGCTTCCTACATCTACATCATCATGCTACATCAATTGGGCCTAATCCATTAAGTCCACTCCATCTACAATTTGGCCAAGCCCAACACTTCACAAGGAAGCCCACATGCGAAAACAAGCTAGGGTTTTACTTAAGTTCTAGGGTTTAAGAGAAATTAAGGTTTTGTGCATGTTACCTAATTCTCTTCTTTTTCTTTCCTTCACTTTTTGGTTTTACCTTTCCTTTTAAGGTAAAAGCTGAATTTTCCCTTTCTTTTACTTGGGAATTTCGTCCATAAGCCTTCCTTATGGCAGTCTAAATTTTCCTGTCTTTTCTTTTACTTTTTTAGCAAGTAAGTTCTTTTTTCTTACTGATTTTTGTGAGTTACTTAATCTCTTGATTAAGTTCCAATTTTGTGTTTTCTTTCCTTATTTTCTTGTGTAAATTTCGTGCTCCCTATGACCATAAATAGGGGTGCTGCACTTCATTATTAGACAGTGATTAATTGAATGAAAGTTTATACTTTATTATTCACTCTTCTTTATTTTGGCTTAAGTAATTTGCATGCTTGTTAATTGCTGAAGTACAGGAACTATAGGCTAATTAGACAATTGCTCTATCCAATTGCATGCTTTGTTTTGCCTCTAGAATTCATCACTTGGTTCGAATTGTGTGTTTAATTTAACTTGTTAAATTAGTAGTCTGCCGAATCTAAGGGTAAGGATTCTTGAGTTTTAAGGGCTGTGTCTTGCAATCATACTTTCCTTGGCAAATTTCCCAGTGAGTTCTTGTTTTCACAAATTGGAATCAAGGGTTCACATCAAAAAAGGGCTAAATGAAGAGACGTCGACTGTCTCCATCTTCAACAAATGAGCAGTTGATGTTTGATTGGTGATGCCTCCTACCTGTGTAAACTATGAAGTGATATTCTGGTATTAGTTCATCCATGGAAGAGCCGGGATGTCTTTCATTTTTATTATTTCTATGGTTGCTCAAGCACGAGAAAGAAGAGCAAATGAAAAAGATTAGGCTTTTGCAGAGGTATTGTTTTTCATTTTCTTCTATTGTTCAGTCTCCTTCCACTTTCGCTTTCGTTGTTGGTATTTTTTTTTTTTTTTTCTGATTTCCCTCTCCCCTCTTTCTTTTCAAGCTCATGCCAGTCGAAGGTTGGGTCGAATTAAAAAGGAAAAACAGCCAAATGAAGAGATCTTTGGAGTTTTGGGATTTTTGTGCTTTGTATGTTGCCTCAAAACTGAAGGTAAACATTTTTTTTGCCCTCCTTTTTTTTAGAAATTTGTCTTTCTTTTGGGTTTTTTTGAAGGTATTCATCAATGTTCACGGGCTCCCGGCAGAGGTGAACCTGAGTTCTGCGCTAGTGGAGAATTTTTATTTTTTCCTAAATTTTTGTGTTTCTTTTTTATGAAAATTCCTGATGTTTTTGGTAATGTAGATCACTGGAGATGAGTTTCCTTTTTGTAAAAATGTAATAAACCTTTTTTTTCCCTAGGTTGGGATATGTGAGCTTCCATTTTACCCTATGAGTTCAGAAACTATTGGAGGAGTTGGTGAAACGTAAGTGAATCTTAATTTTAACTTGGTGATTATTTGGATTCTTTGGGCTTTTCTATTTTTTAAATCTTACCGTGTACGTATTGAGTTTGTGGCTTTTATACTTAGCATGCAAATTGTTTATTCGGCTGCTTCATAAATCCTTATTGTCTGGTTGAACTGTAACCTTAAGTAGGAAATAGTCAGAAAAATGTGTTGATCCCTCAAGCTCTTCTGTTTGTAGATGGATGGATTGTTAGGGTAATGGGCTTGCACAAGAATTGATAGTTGTTGTTACTGTTTGTAATCACTCCAAGGGTTGTTGTAATATCTTTTTTGGCTTGATATGAGGTGGTATAAGTTCTGTTTATGCTTTTCTAGAAATCAGCTTTTTGAATCATGCATTTGCAGTTAATCTTAATGTTCTATTGTTGATTCCATTAGTTCTTACTAATAATAACATGCACTATATTGCTAAGTCTTATTATTTTGAGTTTGGTCTTGCTGCTAAAACAGTTTAATCATCCCTCTTTAGAATTCTGTTCTAATCATGGCAAATAGAGAGTCTTTTTCCAACAACAACAAAGCAATATCTTTGTTGAAGGTCAGTTTCTTCTTCTTTTTTCTTTTTGTTTTGTGAATTTGCTATTTTTATTTTTTTTCTCTTCTGTTCTCACTTCCTCACTGGTTTTTTTACCGAGCTATGGAAGGCATGTGCAGGTTCATTGGTGGATATGCCAAAACTTAAAGAAAGTGTCTATTATTTCCCTCAAGGACATTTGAAGTCTGATCCTAAGTTACTTGCTACCACCTTCTTATTTATGAGTGTGATTTGATCAGATGTCTGTAGTTTAATAAGTATTGGATTGCTTCAAGAGTTTCCTGAACTCCATCCTTCATATTTACTGATTTGGCATTTTTCTTCTTCTGTTTCCCTAGATCTCATACCATATTTATATTGGGAGCAAAAGATATTGCTATAATCAATAGAACCGAAGTACAAGAAGCTTAAATCTGAGTAATCTAATATCGTCATGTCTTCTGGAATTTATTCATTCATAGATTTATGAAAATGATGTATGCCTCTGCATTTTGGATGTAAATTCTCTAGGCCAGGGGTAAGGAAGGTATCATGGGTAAGCTGATTTTTATTTTTCTTTTAGAGTGTAATAGTCATCATGGCTCAAGTGTTTTGATGAGAATTTTTTTGGAAAACATAGTGGCTATACATTATAACAATAAACATTAGGTTTCGTAGTGCCTATGATCTTCCATCTTTTCTGTTTGAAATTAAGAAAAAGAACTGAAGTCAGTACATTAGAGTTCCTTGCATGAGAAACTATTTTTAATTTATGCCTTTCTCATCAAAGTAGTTAGTAAAAAGCATTGATGGTTCATGCTTGAACTTATTGGTTCATGCCTGAACTTATTGACCCAAAATATGTCTTAACCTACTTACTTTTGGTGGCTGAGATGATTTGTTCTGTTTGTTCCGTGGTTCTTGTATCAACTTTGCATCTGGCACCAGGCAAACTATAGCAATCTTTATTTTCGTTTGGATTTGACTCGAGGAATATTGTGAAGCACCATTAGATGATAAATAACTATGGGAGAACTAAAGTTGTGAATTGATATCCTTACTTGTTGATGCAAAAATATCTGATTATTTTCTAATGGGTTGTAGATCATAGAGTTGGTTTTTTGATTCAAAGATTTTCTACACTAGCATTTTTAATATATATATATATATATTTGGGCGGTATACCTTATGTTCTATTTATCTTTTCATCTTGGTTTTCCAGGCACTTTCTCATCATTCCAAAACAATATTTTTCTCCTGTTTTGTGGGTTTATTTCTGGTTGTATTGTTCTTGAAGGGAGGATTAGCTTCTCTGAGCTGTTTCCTATTTTGGGATGAAATATTAATGAAGAATTAATTTGCAGTATTAGATTTTGTACCAGGTACAAATTTTTTTTTTCCTGTTGATGAATGATCTGAAATTATAGTCTTTCTTTAATTGGGACTTCATTTACTGTTAGTCTCCTCCTCGATACTGATGTCTTCTTCGGTGAGAGTATTGTTTTTTTTTCTTTTTTCTGTGATTTTCTTATTTTGATTCATATTCCGATTCATAAATCCACTTTTTATGATCCTGGCACTTCCTTTTTCCGGGCTGCCTTTGCTTGAGTATAATTGGAAACAAAATTTCCTCATCTTTCAATAGTCATCTTGTCGATTTTTGCATAATATGAGTTTTCTTTTTTCCAGATTTCATCACTAAAATTTCTTTTTGAGATTTATCTTCTGGAAAAGAAGAATTTTGAGATGATGTTTTTGTGGTCATTTGTCCGGCAACAACAGCTCAAAACTTTCAAGTAATGCTTTAGGGAGGTTTTTCTATAATTGAAATGTGATTAGTTTTGTGATACATCGTTGTGTTTTTTTGTCATAAAGGGGCTCCTGCCACGACTCGAAGTGGGTTTTTTTTTCCCTAAATTGTTTTTTACATCTGTTTTTTAGTGTTCATTTTTTCAAGATTACATATTTATTATGTAGCCTTTTTATTTTTATTTTTTTACTACATTATCACACTAAGGAGAGCTTGAAAGCTGCATGAGGTTGGAAACTCTTGTGCTACAACATGAGTTCTCTTACTTATTATTCCTTTCATGGATATAATTTTGGTTTCTCCTCGGTCATTTTTGAAGCCTAGCTTCTTATATCTTCCATTTCAGTTATATCATGCTTCTTATTTACTGTTTCTTTTCTTTTTTGCAATGTCTGGCTTTATTTTTTTTCAGCAACTTTATTTCTTTGTGTGTTCATCATGATACCACATTTTCTCTTACTGAAGTTGAAACGCTATCCTAATAACATTAGGTGGACAAAGTTTGTGTTTTAGACTAACTTAGTACCAAAGAGTGTCAGGTGACCCTTATCCCTGACTCTTTAATCTTTGCAGGTCCCAGGAATCTCTGATGGAGATTTGACTCCAATAAGTATAAACGATCGTTTACTTGCTTTAATAATTAGTTGTGTTGTTAAATTAACCCTTATTTTGGATATCATGCTTATACTAAATGTCTCTCTATGACTCACATAATTAGGATACAGTACTGAATTGTTTATTGATATTGTTTAGTGATGGTTCTCTATTGGCATGTTTTTACAATTTAGATTGTTTTGGGAAACATAGGGCTCTTTGTTGATTTGTGTTATTGGCATGACGTTGTGGTCAAGTAAGAGGACTTCTTGTTGGCAATTCAGGTGTGTAATTTCATTTGGTTGAAATTTACTTTTGCCATAGTAGTTATTTGTTGGACTGAAAAATTGTTTTGAAACATTGAGGCTACTTTGATCAAACTCCTTTTACAGAATGTTAATATGGTTTTGGAGAATTATATATTACCCTCTTAAACTTAATTTATAATTCTTTACTGGCTGCGAGAATAAGCTAATCCATAACTCATAGTTTATTGATTTTATGAGTGAAAATGGTTTCCTTTGTGGAAATGAAGGATTATTCATTGAATAAATTGTTATAGATATGAATCAGGGTATTTTCCTTTTGTTTTTGATTGGGTATATTTTTTCTGTTTCCATTAATCTTGTGATGTTAGGAGTTTCTTTTGAACCTTGTGTATGAGAAGTGCAGTTGTGTTTTAAGACTTTAAAATTAGAGTACATGGTTATGGTTCATACTGGACTGAGTTTTACTATAATGTTCCTCTGTTTTAGAAATCTAATTTGTAAATGCAAAGTGCTTGATTTCTTAACTTTCTGTGTTTTGATCTAATTTGTCAAAGTATTTGGCTGTCATTCTTCTCCCAAAATGTTGGGGTGATTTAAAATGTGAGAAATGTGGATTTCTTACTAACTACATTGTATCCCTTATGCAGATATAGATTGGTTGGTGTAAACATAAATCTTGCAAGGTTGTTGCTCTTTATATATTCATCTTCTCCTTCTGTTCTATTTTTGTTGAAGTCATAACACGAAAACTATTTTGCTTTTTCTTATCATTATATTTGTCTTGTCTTTCTAATACCTTATTAGAGGATTGTCGCAGAACTAGCTCTGTGTTTCCTCTCAAATGCTATTTGACCCTTGGGCAATTGTTCAGGCCTTCTGCTGATTTGGAAGAGACCTTCTACTGATTTGGAATAAAGAGGTTCTTCTACTGATTTGGAATAAAGAGGGGCCTTCTGCTGATTTGGAAGAAAGGGGCTTCTAATTTGGAAGAGAGAGACATTCTGCTGATTTGGAATAGAGAGGGGCCTTCTACTGATTTGGAATAGAGATATGTCTTCTATTGATTTGGAATAGAGAGGGGTCTTCTACTGATTTGAAATAGAGAGGGGCCTTCTACTGATTTGGAATAGAGAGGTGCCTTCTATTGATTTAGAATAGAGAGCCTTAATGCTGATTTGCAATGATTTGGAAGAGAGGCCATCTCCGGATTTGGAAAATAGAGAGCGGCTTTTTGTATGTACCAATTGCTCACAATACTCTCTTGAAATACAGATCAACTTATTTATTTTTTCAATATTGTAATCATTAGAAAATTAATCTTAAAAGTTAGAGGAAAATCTAAAAAGAATTGGAAAATAATTTTAAAATATGACATTTGAATATAAATTAATCGATGATATGGTGTGACCGCATAGCTGACTACTTGCTGTAATATTAATGACTACTTGTTGTAATATTGCGAACAAGAAATTTTCTATGACTTTCTATGGAAAATTTTAAAAATCTTACCAAATGAAATCCACAATAAGTATATCTACAAATATTTTAAGGCTTTCGGTGGTGGGCCTTCGGAAACTACAATTAATTTTCTCGTTTCCCTTTTTCTTTTTTCTTTTTTTTGTGGGGTTTTTTTTTTTTTTTTTTTTTTTGGGTGGTAAGTCGGAAACAAAATTTATCCAATCTATTACACATACACTAATTTTCATCTTTACTTTTATCCCAAAAAATTATACTTACGTATTTACAAATAAACTAAATAAATTAAGAAAAAATAATTATTATATATGATAATAATTATGAAAAGTTCCACGTTAATAAAAAAAAAAATTAATCACATCCACGGCGCGTAGTGCCGTGGTAATTCCGCCTAGTCCATTCATCAATGTTGACAATCTTTTGCAATACAAACCCAATCAACAATTTACATACACCTCTGTGAACACAAAAAATTCTTCTTTTAATTTCTAAGCCCAAAATATTATAATACAGATAATTAATTAATGACCGTTATGCAAATAAATAATTAATTATTTATATTATGCATGTCAATAATTTGGAAGACAAATAAGACAATATCACTAAGTTGGGAAAATTGCAGTTTTGGTCCCTCAATTATACCCTCGTTACACTTTCAGTCCCCTAATTATTAAAACTTGCACTTTCAGTCCCCTAACTATATCTCTTTCGTAGGTTTGGTCCCTCTTACCGGCAATCTAACAGGTTATCGGTTTCTTGGGGTCAAAATGAAATATTTAAAAAATTTAGACCCTTTTTTGTGGACGACCTGAGACCCTCATATGTGGACGACCTGAAGTCCAGATTTGCAAATGCCCAATAGGTGGCACAAATGACACGTGTTAAGATGTAAATATGACACTATTGGATGAATTAAGGCTGACCCCTTCCTCCATGGACGGGGAGAAGATAAGCTGACCCCGTAAAATGTAATTTAGTAAAATCAAATTTCCCATTTTTTTAAACTTTATTTTAAACTTTATAATTATTATGTTTTGGCCCAAGTAGTTTTTAAATTTTTCAAAAAAGTCCAAATTACCTTGACTCTTTTAGTCAAACGGTAAGTAGCCGGTAAAAGGGACCAAACCTGTGAAAGTAAGACAGTTAGGGGATTGAAAGTGCGAGTTTCAATAATTAGGGGATTGAAAGTGTAACAAGGGTATAATTGAGGGACCAAAATTGCAATTTTCCCTCACTAAGTTCACACAGTACCTCATCACCATCTAATTAGTAATATTTAACGGGCTCATATATTAATTAATCATATATATTAAGAAAAACTATTTATTATTTATTAGTACTATATAGTTTTGATAAAATATTTATTAATAATTTAGTTGTGATTTCCTATTTATATATTTGTGTGTTATTTGTGAATAGATATCAAATATGAAATATTTGTGAACATTGATGAATGGATAAAGAGAAGATGATAAACATGGATAAATAGACAAAAATACCCTTTGAAAATGCCATGTGAATGACACATGACTTGTTGGCCATTAAACTTAACAGCTCCGTTAGCCAAAATGACATAAATGACGCATTTTTGAAAGTATAGTGATGTTTTGGGCTAAAAAAAAGTATAGTGACATAATGGTGAACTAAGTCAAAATATAGTTACATATTTGGCCGTTAACTATATTTTAAAATATAACTCTTTCTATGTATATTTTCGTTTGGAAAAATCGCACTTTTGGTCCCTCTTCTTTTCCCTCGTTACATTTTCTATCCCTCTTCTATGCAAACTTTTGGTCCCTCTTCTTTCACATTTTGGCATTTTTGGTCCCTCTTACTGGTTGACATATGAAGTCAACGGTAATTTGGATCATTTTGAAAAAGTTATAAATTTTTTAGGCCAAATAATAATTATTCAAAACCTTTAAGGGTTTAATTTTCACAATTTACAAAGAAGGGTCCCAATTCCCCAAAGAAGAGTTGATGTTGTTGTATGAAAAACAAGCATGGGTGACTATTTTCAGACTTTTAAAGAGTTTAATTTTTTGCAATTTACTAAATAAGGATCTCAATTTCTTAAACATTTCATTATGACCCCAAATGCCAGTAAGAGGGACCAAAAATGCCAAAATGTAGGAGAAGAGGGACCAAAGTGCGAGTTTGCATAGAATAGGGACCGTATAACGAGGGTAAAGAAGAGAGACCACCTACGTATACAAAAATTCGCCATTTTTGAGCTGTTTTTTTTTTTTTTATTATTTTTTTTGTTTTTGGTTTGAGCTGTTCTTTATGACTTAATAAAAGTTGCATTATTGAGGTCAAGTGATTAATATTTGATGCACAAATCTTGAGATCAAGGGTTTGATTCGCACTTTTGACAATATTTGAATTTTAAAGTAAATTCTTGTCAGAACTTTAGGGGCTACTCCCCGGTGGTAGTGTGTTGATGCTTAATGTTGAAGTGCGGGGTGGCGTGGTCCCCAATGTAGTGTTCAAATTTTCCGCCTCTAACGTGGTGTATAGTGGTGTCCCGAACGTGGTGTATTAGTGCAAGTTGCTCGTCACCTACATGGTGTATCATGGTGTTCAAGTGCAATTCCCTAACATGATGTATATTGTGGTGTGCAAAAAAATGTAAATATTCATGTAAATTGTATATAGGTACCCCAAAATGGATAAAATTATATATAAGAAAACAAAGATGTTAATCGTGTGGCTAGACAAAATTCCAGTACCTTTAATTAAAACAAAAAAAAGTTGTATCGTTGAATTCTTTTAATAAAACACAACAAGTACATCTTTCTTCTCAATAAAATAGTCCTTAACCAACTATAACTCTTTGGATAATGTAATTGTGAATTTATAAAATACAACTCTTCGTTACAGCTATAAATAACATTCTTTTATTAATACAAGGGAATAACATACCATCTTTATTGATAATTAGCTTTCTTTATGTAATAAGTAATATCAATACGAGTTACTTCCTTCATCCCATTTAAATAGTCCATTTTAAAAAAATATATACAATTTATATGGATTACGAAGTACGATACATAAAATAAGTAATTTGACGCTATATTTTTCACTAATATCTTTACTTATAAAGTTTGGGTTAATTGCGAACCACACATTATGTGATTAGTAAGGGGTATGTAATGTAAACAAATCCAAAATGAACTCTTTAAATGGAACAATATATATATATATATATATATATATATATATATTAAAGTGAACTCTTTAAATAGGACGAAAGAAGTACATTCTCAAAATTACAATTACAAGACTATCCTCTCCTCACTAATAGTTTAAGGGGGATATGGGGGTTTGAAAACTAGTTTTTTCACCACAGAATTATTCATAAATTTTACTAACTCTTATAGTAACAAAATACTTGGTATTGGTATGTATTACTCATTATGTTCCATTAGAAGAAATAACTTTTAAATTTATTTTTTTATATTAATAAATGAGTATATTTTTGGTTTATTTTGGTACTCTTTATACCCCAACTAATATTATAATACATGAACTATAATTAACTCACACTTAAAAAGTAAGAATATTATTAGAATAAGGATAAATTATCTATTTAAGTTGTTGTACATTGAAATTTATAATAAATTATATATTGAAATTTATAATAACCTCTACATTTTGAAATATAACTTTTTTATTAAAAAAATGGAGTGTATGTTTCACCATATCATTTAATGGCAAACTAGAAGTATGTGAGGTGGAGCCAAACTCGAAGGTATCAAGGCAGAATCGGTGCTTGGTTGTTGGGGAAATAAAGGAGCGCAAATTTATACGTCTCAATGGTCTCATAATTGAATTCAAGACATCACGATACACATGTGACGGCCAGCCGATTTCTAAAACAATTTCTCTCTCCCTCTCTTATTATTATTATTATTTTTTTCTTCTCACCAATTCAAAATTGAATTAAATTTAATAACCAAATACGGAGTAGTAAATATGAGACATTGATATCAATTCAATACCACACTTAGCAAATAATCATTAACAATGCACTGAATTTACTTAAAATACATACGTTCAATTTCCTCACGCGAATATACATATTCTATTAGATTTTGTATAATTTTGAGTACATGATTTAATTCAAACATAAAATGAAGTTAATATAATTGGGGGAGGCCAAATTAAGAGACTAATAGTATTCCATGATTCCCCACCACGACGACCTCACCCCCCCACCAAAAAAAAAAAAAAAACCGTAAACTACCTAAGCTATTAAAAGTACGTTAGTTTCAACCTCATGTAGTTTTGAAAATATACCAATAATTGTGGCAAAAATGTTATGATTTGACCCCATGAAGTTTTACAAACAAACACGAAATCCGCTTAGGAAGTTAAAACTATCAGTAGGTTCTTGTTAAACTTTCCAAATTATGGGGAGCTCTTGGTAACTTTTAAAACACAACAAAATTATTGAAAAGTTTTCAAAATTATAGGAGGTTGTTTGTAATTTTTTTCACCACAAGAAAATTATTGATACATCTTACAAACTACAAAGAAGTTGTTGGTATGTTTTCAAGATTACAAGGGATTTATACCGTATTGCACAACTGGTAATAAAAAGCAGTAACTATAGAGATACAGTTGAGGCTTGCTTATTTCTTTTGGGGAGACACGGATCAAATCCACAAAAGAGGATGCAGTGAGCGGAATAGCTTGGCCTCTCTTGGGAAGAAATCACTTTTTATTTTTATTTATTTATTTGTAAATATACCTCTATTTTGGTCTCTATCAGATACTTCTTCCATCTCATTTCAAGAGTTCAATTTGAAAAATATACAACTTATTATGGGTTGTGAGATACCATTCCTGAAATGAGTTATTTGGTATAATATTTTTCACTTATATCTTTATTTTATATGTAAGGTTTAATTGTGAACCACATGTTATCATAGTATCATAGCAGTAAGGGTATAAAATGTAAACAAATCTAAAATGAACTATATTAATGGGATATGATTTTTTTTTTGAAAGTAGACCTTTTGAACGGACAGAAGAAGTATTATAATACCCTATTTCTCATTGTCATCATTTTATATAAGAAAACCCCCTAAATTACAGTTCCTGCTATGTTGTTAGGTGACATAAATCAAATTTAATTAAGGTTCAATTATCTTTTGTCCTCATATGTTTTTACACTTTTGTTCTCTTAGTTTACAAAATTAATGTATATTTTTCTCATTTGACCATTGGTCAAAGAGATTAATAGTGTCTATTAACATTTATTTATATTAATCACTTTATATTGTGATTACCAAATTATTATTATAGAATGTGAATAAAAAGGGCAATTTATCCAAAATGTCATTTCGATTGTTTAACCGAACTACTATCTTAGATTGCTTACCAAAATTTTTTTACTTTATTTAACATGTAAATTTCAAAACACTTTTCGAGATTTGGGCAAAAATTAAAATAGATCATGCGGTTACGAAAGTATCAAATTCCACCTCCTGAATCATTTTGAAATACCCAAAATGCTATTCTTCGAGGGACTTTTTTTTTTATCCAAAACTTCAAGGTATTTTTTCCATTTCACATTGAGTCAACATTCAAGCAAATTTTAATATGTTCCAAACTTTGGGCTTGTTATGATTCTTTTTATCAAACCGCGAGAATGTTTAGAATTTATGCCCTTATATAACTGGAAGAGTATTTTGGGTAAATCTTCTTTCTCAAATTTTTTTTCAATGACAGTTTGGTAATCACAATATAAAGTGAATGAAATGAATGTCATTAAATACTTTTAAATTATTAGACCAATGGTCAAGGGGACAAAAAAATTTATTTTGAGAATTGAGGATCAAAAGTCAAAAAGTACCTAAAATCCAAATACACATTGATGAGTATAATTCTTCCCACTCTGAAATCTCTACCGCGTATGCCCACCTTTTCTTTTTTCTTTTTTCTAAATTCAGTCGTTAGTTATAATAGTTTGCAAAACCGTGATTCTACATGGGATATATTGTGCATACATATACAGATCTAAACAAGTAATAATCCGTACAGATCTAACTAGTAGAAGAAAAATTTGCCATCACATTGGACAAATCACGTACCAAAGTATGAATTCGAAATCAAATCTTCCTCTAATCTTCCGATGAAAGCTCCAAATCGGCTGGATCTTCACTTGATAATAATAAAATACCTATTTATCTATATGGAGGAGAAACTCTCGTTTATTCAAGGAGACCATATTTCTGACTATGAGAGAACAAAAAGCTCTCATCATTGAAGACAAAAGTAAACTGAATAAAGATTATAGAAAATAAATCTATTTCCCCCATCTCCTATGGGAGGGGAGATGAGGGAAGAAGATTAGGGAAGATAGAGGCTAGGGTTTGAGAGGAAGAGAAAAAGAAAGGGAGGCGTTTAGCTTGGTGTGGGTGTATGATGAGGTCATCATTGGCTTCATTCCACCTGGACGATCGATCCCTGCCTTAGCATTGCGCCCCGCGCCTAGTTCGAGAGTCACAAAGGAAAGCTCCGTGATCTTAACCGAGCTAACCAATAACACGGCTTGAAGCTATGAGGATTTCTTGAAGTTCTTGAAAGGTTTCTTGAACTTCTTGAAATGGATCTTGATAAATCTTGAGGTTTTTAAATTTTTGGTTTATTAGGAGAATTACCAGTTACGAATCTTGATTTTCTTGATTTTCGGCATTTCCGACAGTTCAAAAAGCTTCTCATTGCGTCCGGAATCATCTGAACTATTTGGTGAGGTTTTCCTGCGTCAAATTTTGACTTCACCATGCTACATTCAAAGGTCCGAATATATCAGCACCGAGGCTTCACCAGTTCGGCCCACCTGCTACACGCCTCTGCCAAAACCACAGTCTTGCTGGAGTTAGGTTTTAGGTGTTTGAATAGGATTAGGATTTGTGCATGTTTCCTAATTCTATTCCTAGTTTGTTAAGGTTGTTAGAAGGTTGTTACAACTAACTGATTTCCTTATTTCTTTGTTTCCAAAAAGGTTTCACTTCTTGAATCCTTTTTGCAATAGGTTTCCTCAAATTTTAAGGGAATTCGGTTTTCCTTTTTCTTTGAGGTGGCCGAAATTACCAACCAAGTAGTCATGCTCTTTTTGGCAACTTGTTTTCTTGTAGGAATACCAACTCTAGTTGGTTTCCAATTTCTTTTGTTTCTTAATTAGTTTTCTTTTACACTTCAAGTAAAGGCGCACAACCTCTTCTATTTAAAAGGAGCCAGCCAATTCCATAGACATCAATAATACAATTCAAATTGTTATATCTTGTGAGGTTAATCCTTAGCTTTAGAATTCTTATTTTGCACTTGTGTAATTTGAATGCTAATGTTTAGTTAACACAGGCAAGACTATAGGGTAATTAGGTTTCTTGCTTCACCTAAATTCTACTGGTTTCAATTCGTTTATTCTTACTAGGTTATAGCTAAAGTAGTTTATCTCACTATATGCTTTGTTTGTAATTCTCGAAATCTGAGTAAGTAAGATTGTACCCTTCAACGATCCACTTTCCTTGGCAACTTTCCGCACCATGAGCTCTTCTTCGGATAACTCACTTCAGTGTATCAGTATAACACATTACTATTACTATAAGAGCCAACAATACATAAGTCATTTTTCAATGATTAAATGGTCTCATAACAAAACAGTAACTTTCTCATAGCATTATTTATGTTTTTTTTTTTTTGGGGTTAAATTGATACACCAGTTGAAAATATGGTGTTATTTTTAAATTGTAAAGGTAATTGTCAATTATGGTACACAGTAGACACATAAATATATGTAACTTTATTGTACCATTATAAATGAGGTGGTCTTCTGGGAATTTATAGTGTAACCATCTCTTTTGTATTGTTCAATGCTATTTAAGTGAATAATACACTTTATTTTCAGACTGATATTACACATGAAGCACCAAAAAAAAAAAAACAAAAAAAAACTTGTATCGGTAATACTCATGAAGAGTACATTCAGTTATCTGAAAAAAAAAATTAATACTTTTAAAAATATCACTTTTAAATACAAAAAATTAAAATTAACACTATTTAAAAAGTAGCATGCTACTCTTCAAGAGTATGAGTTATACTCTTGAAAGAGTATAATTTATGTTCTTTCAAGAGTATTATGCTACTCTTCAATGATAGTAACACTTATATAATTTGCGAGTGCATGACTATTAATATTGCAATTAATGAATAAATAACTACTGAGATGTGTGCGTCCCTACACATGTATCATATCCGAAACTTCTCAAAAAATGTATCTCGTACATACATCCATTTTATGTGAATTTTTCTTATTATAAATACCAATTTTTCATAAAATGTTTAGAATCATTATCAAAATTTCTCAATCATTTGAAAAAGTGCTAAATCACCTCCTTATAATTTAAAAGGTCACATATTATTACCTTTTACTGGTGACAGTTGTTGAGTATAGATTAGTCACCAAGGTCAAGCATGTGGCGGTGCCAGGACAGGACAACTTCAAGTGCTCTCTTGGGCCCGAAGGCCCATTTGGGAAGGATTGGCCCAAAATGATCTCCGTGTTACAGAAACCTTCTAGAGCATGTCAGCTACGCTAGACACTTGTATGATTTACACTGGCCCTGTAGTTGGATCAAGGGAGCGGTTATTATCGGATAAGAAGAAATATATCTATTGAAGAATGGACGAAGTCAGCAGGCTATAAATACGCTTCCTTGTCCAAGAAGATACATCCGCATGATGCCTATAAACACTCGATGAGTTTCTAAGGGAGAGGTAATGAAATTTTGGTTGGATTACTCTCAGATTGTAGTATGTGCTATGGAGCTGACTTAATCATCGGGAGTGAATATGTGACTTAGTTCTCGACTACAAGTTCTATAGTAGTGAATGAGTCCAGGAGCCTCACACGAAGAGGGGGTTCCACAATTGACGCCGTCTGCGGGGAAGGTTACAAAAGCTATGGAGCAACTGCTTCTCAAACTCTGGAAGATGCAAACTTGGAATTACATCAGCTCAGAGAGGCGAAAATCCTGGCCAACTACAAAGCTTACCACGCTATTCATCTGGAGCGTGTGAAGGCTCACAAAGAGGCGGGGTGAATCAGAAAGGTAAAATCGAAGGTGGTGATTCATCAAGTTTCGGCGGTGAGCCTGTGTGGTGGAGCACCGATAGAGGAATAGGCCAAGAAGTCCCTCTTCGGAAGAAGTGACTTCAGAAAGGAGAGCCAACATAGCAACTGTAGATGATTATGCTCAGTTTCCAGGTCTCACTAGGTGTTTTCCTTGCGAAAATTCCTAGCGCCTCACCTAAAGCTCTTCTACCTTTGAAATCTGAGATAATTGTTGTAATTTTCAAGCTGCCCATACTGAAATACAGAGATTCTAAGACTAATTTTGATATATTTAAAGAATTTTTTGAGCCAGTGAAGGGTGGGCTACACCTCCGCAAGATCGGGTTCTCTCGAATTTGGCTGGGCTCCAATTTTTCCACCTGAACCAGCCTCTATTGTCATGTAAGTAGAATATATGGTGATTTGATTCTCTACTGAACTCCAATCCGTCATTCCTAGGAATCTCCAATTTGGGGATTTATCGGGTAAGGGATTTTGCGAGTTAGTGAATTACGACTCATAGAAGGGGAACGCTCAAGGTCTCCGATTGATGCTACTGGGGGGTGAAATGGCAATTTAAGGGGTTAAGTTGAGGATTCTTCAGCTTATACACTGACCCCTGGGCAGTTAACTGATGGGAAGTACGGTGGTAGTGACTCGGCCGAGTCAACTCAATGGACTTCTTCATTGCTAATTCGATCATCGGTAGTATTCCGGGCAACCTCAAGGCTCCTCAACCAGTAAACTAGTCGGATTCTCCCAGGCTTACATCATAATTCCAATTTTTGCTGTTAAGTTTGTCATGGCTGAGCACAACATTTCGGATAAGGGAGGGGGCACGAAGGAAGTCGGGGAGAGAAGTGGGTTGAAAAAGCCATGGGTCAATCTCTTCAAAGGAAACAGGAGGTTCTCTGAAGATTTGAAAACAGAGGTCTACCCTAGGAATGAAGATAAAATTAAATTCCAAGTTAATGAGGTGGTGGATGTCCAAACTGAGTGGAACACTTCGCTACTTGGGTGCTTTTCAGGTCGTTTTCCAGGCGGCAAAGCTATCTATGATATGGTGAAACGGTGGAATGCCCAATGTAAAGGGTTACCCTGCCCCAATGGATGGACAATGTTCAAACTTAACACCGAGGAAGAGAAGAATTAAGTACTATTGCGAGGGTCCATATATTACTCAATATATGTAGAATATTACATCACCAATATGTACTGGATGAGTTTCTATTCGATACTTTTGAATTCTCCACGGTTCTGGTTTGGATTCAGCTTCCTAAGCTTCCATTGGAGTTATGGAATTCTAAAGCTTTGGGACGGATAAGATCGAAAGTGGGTAAGCCTATTTGCACAGACCAAGTCACTCTTAATAAGGAGAGACTTGCTTTTGCCCGCATACTTGTTGAATTAGACGTAGCCAAACAACCGCCGGATGCTATCCCTATAGAACTACCTAAAGGTGCAAAGATTATGCAGAGTTTGAGATATGAAGAACTCCCAAAATACTATTCAAACTATAAGAAGTTTGGCCATTATGAAGAAGTCTGCTCTCTTAAAACTGCAGGGATCGGGGAAGGACAACAAGCTGGGTCTGCAACAGTAACAAAGTGTCAAGCTTTTAGGCCGATGAGCCTACCTCTGGATGAAGTCGAGGGTAATAAGGAGAAGCCTATAGATGGGGAAGACATGGGTGACTTGCCTCAGCAAAAGAAAAAGGCCATGACTAACATTGTGGAGGAAACAAACCCCAACCATGAAGGAAAAGAGGTCATGGCTAAAACCTTGGCCATAATACCGGTGCATCAAGAACTATCTCTCTGTCTTGGGGAGGTTAGGAGTCCTACTATTATTAAGCCACCTCTAAATACTTCGATATCGATTTTCATAGAGAGAGGAAGGGCCAAGAGGTCGCACTGAGATGAAGAATAACATGAAATGTGAGAAGGTGACTTTGGTCAAGTATCCCCATTATAAGGGCCATGCTTCGGGTGGGATTGAATCTGACAGGACTTTGCATGATAGTGGCTCTGAAGTTGGGACTAAACTGAAGAAGAGTCAGAGTAGAAGTCGGCCAAGGAATAGGGAGAAAGTGATGAAAGAGGGGAAGGGGGCTAGACCTCCTGCCTCGCCAACTGTCTAATGTATGAAGACAAGTTTTTGGAACATCAGAGGGTTAAATAGATATCTTAAGATGAAACAGATCATTAGAGGCATTAAACAAAACAGAATCTCTCTTTTTGGTATTTTTGAGACAAAGCTATCAATGTCACGGCTTCAATTTTTTGTCAATAATTTCTGCCCGGGATGGAGGTTTGATACCAATTTTGATGCCATTAGTAGTGTTAGGATGCTACTATTATGGGATCTGAATAGGGTGGAACTGAGGGTGGAACTGAATATCTTAGAGAAATCTTCACAAGCCATCCACTGTAGGGCTTTTTGTAAATCTTTCTCGTTGATGTTCTCAATTTCTTTTGTCTATGGACTTTATTCAATTGTTGAGAGAAGAAGTCTATGGAATTGGTTAATTGACTTGGGTAGCTCTATCTATGAACCGTGGATTATTTTGGGTGATTTTAATGCTATCAAATATGTGGAAGACAAGAAGGGGGCTAGCCCGAACGGCTTATAAGATTAAAGATTTGAAGGAGATATGTGTAAGGCTCAATCTTCATGATGCCCAATCAGTGGGTAAATTTTATATTGGGATGAAAATGGACTTGGCCATAAAACTTTATAGAGTTTTGATAAAGAGTGAATTGCTTAAACTAGCACAAACCTTTGCCTGAGTGCGATTTTTACCACAAACCTTTTGAAATAGTTTTTTTTTACCACAAATCTTTCGAAAACGTGACAAAACTTACCATTCCGTTAAGTAACTTCGTTAAACAGCTAACAGCGAGTTTTTGGCGAGGGCAAAATTGTCCACCCTCCATTGGAACCGTATAATTTGCTATTAAGAAATGGAAAATGTTTGCTGCACCGATTCGGGGCACACCTAATCTTCTTCTTCATTCTTTATTCTGTGTTAATTGAAATTGGATCCAATAGCTTTGAGAGATGGTTTTGATGGAAATCCTGGAGCAAAGCCCTATCCCAAAAGCAGTGGAAATAGTGGCTCTGGCTCAGTGGTTAGAAAAGATGAATGGAAGTAAAAAAGAAAGAGAAATCTAAAAGAACCCATTTGAAGTATCTATAGCAGAATTTTTTTGGATTGATTGTAGAGCTTGCAACATTGTTGTTGTTTAAGATCCTCTTCCTAACATAGAAGGCTCTGCTTTTTTATGGGTTTCCTTGAGACAACTAAAAATGATTGAAATATTAATCAATGGGTAGCTCCTGCTTTGTTGTTGAACGTGAAGGTAATTCTTCCAAATGGCCAGCTGGGTATTAGCGCATAAACGCCAAAAAAAAGGAAAAGAAAGAAGCCTGGGGAAGACAATGAACAGTGTTAGACATTGTTCATCGAATTTGTAAATTGGCCCCCACTTTTTTAGTTTTCTTAAATTATGGTCATAATTTATTTTGAAAAAAAAGAAAAATATTTATATTTTACTAATATATTATAATATTCAAAAAAATTAATGTTTTAGTAATATGATTATAAAGTAAATTTTATTTTTGGACGAAAATGTAAAATATTGAAAGATTGGAGGTTCGTTTGGTATTAAAAGTAAAATAAGGGATATATAAGACAAAGGAACAGGGAAATGAATGATTTTGCCCTCAAAAAGTTGTGTCCGTTTGTGGGTTAACGGAGCACTTTGACGGAATGCTACGTAGTGTCACATTTTCGAAAGGTTTGTGGTAAAAAAAAGCTAATTCAAAAGGTTTGTGGTAAAAATTGGACTCAGACAAATGTTCGTGCTAGTTTAAGCAATTCACTCTTTGATAAATTAAGAGTGGCAAGCAAGGAACTTGTATTGTGTGGTGGATTTTTAACCTTCCGGGCCTTTACCGGATCACTCCCTTGTTATAGTGTCTATGTTGCAACAAGAACTAAGGGATAATAAACCATTTAAGTTCTTTTACATGTGGATGCAACACGAGAATTTTGAGGAGATCCTGCTGGATATTTGGGGGGGGTATTGGAGAGAGAGACCATGCAATATCAATTGTGCCAGAAACTGCATCACTTGAAGGTCCCACTTAAGAATCTGAACAGGGAGCACTACCACCACATTTCAAAAAAAGCAAAAAGAGCGATGGAAGAATTGGAGGTGGAGAAAGAACTTATCTTGGCTAATCCGAATGATGAATCTCAAATACAAAGGGTGGCAAATCTGAGAAATAGGATGGAGTTCTTGATGGAAGTCGAGAGATCCTTTGCCGCACAAAAGGCAAAGGCAAGGCACTTCAAATTCTTGGATAGGGGTACCAAGTACTTCCATGGTATTATCAAGAAGAAAAATGTTCAAAACACGATTATGACAGTGGAAAAAGAGGATGGGACGCAAACTACGGGGCCACATGAGGTTGCTTTGGAATTTTTTAACTACTTATCCAATCTACTAGGTTGTGAAGAAGGGGTTGAGGCACTTAATATGGAGGTAATTCGAGAGGGGAATGTCCTCGGTGTGGAGAAGGCTGCGAAGTTAATTTCAGTGGTCACAAGGGAAGAAATTAAACTTGCTCTCTTTAATCTGGATAATGAGAAGGCTCTAGAGTGAGATGGGTATCCCGCGGGCTTTTTCGAACGTAATTGTGACATTGTTGGGGAGCCACTACTAAGTGCGGTTGAGGAATTCTTCCTGAACAAGAGACTTCTGAAGTAGATAAACCACACAGTGGTAGCCCTCATCCCTAAGAAATTGCATGCGCCTAAGGTCTCGGATTATAGGCCTATCTCTTGTTGCGATGTTATCTATAAGGTCATTACCAGATTTTGGCTGGAAGATTGAAAGGAGTATTGCAACATTTGATTGATCCTGCACAGGTAGTATTTATTCAGGATAGATACATGGCTGATAACTTCTTCTTGGTATAAGAAATTATCAAAAGCTACTCCAGGAAGAGGATATCACCAAGATGTATGATGAAGGTTGATATCAAGAAAGCCTATGACATGGTCTCTTGGAGGTTTCTTTTGCAAATGCTCAAGGTTGTAGGATTTCCATCAGGTTTTGTTGAATGGATTGAGCAGTGCATTACTTCTACTTCCTTTTCTATATATCTCTAAACGAGAGTTTGCATGGTCACTTTAAGGGGAAGAGAGGGTTGAGGTAAGGGGATCCTATGTCGCCGGCCTTATTTACCATTGTTATGGGTTATTTCTCCAGGTTGATGAAAAAGCACACAAGGGATGGGTTTAATTTCCATCCGAAGTGCAAGAAACTGAGAATTACGCACTTAGCATTCGCGGATGACCTCCTTCTATTCTGTAGAGGAGATGATTATTCTTTGAACATCCTGAGTCAGTGCCTGCAGAAGTTTAAAGTTGTATTTGGCCTAGCTTTCAGTCCGAAGAAGTCAGAAATATTCACAATAAGTTTGTATGGATATGAGCTTCAGCGATGTGTTCAAATGGTTGACGTTTCCCTAGGTAACTAGCAGTGAGGTACCTTAGATTATCACTCGCTGCACAGAAACTGAATGTTGTGCACTATGATACTTACATAGGTAAGGTTTTAAATCTCTTCAAGGCCAGGAAAACTATGACCTTGTCATATGCAGGAAGGCTTGAACTGATAAATTCTGTTATCCGGGGGGTTGAGTGCTTTTGGTTATAGAATCTTCCCCTACTCCATTCGGTTATTGATAAGTATATTACACTATGTAGGAAATTCTTGGGTGGGGGGGGGGGGGGAGGGGGGTAGGTCTTTAATTTCATAGGAGACTCTATGTTTACCCAAACAAGAGGGGGGCCTGGGTATTAGACATTCATTTTCATGGAATAAAGCCCAAATGTTAAAGCATCTATGGGATATTCACCTAAAAATGGATAGCCTGTGGATTAAGTGGGTAAACAAATATTTCCTAAAAGGGGTTTCAATATGGGAATAGAGGCCAAACAAGTAAGAGTCACCCATGTTTAAATCCTTGGCAGGAATTAGGGACATTTTAGTTGATAAGTTGGGGGGTTGGTCTGCATATATAAACCTACTAACTCAATGGCATACTTCTGGTAAATCATTGACGAAATAGGTTTATGAGGTCATCAGACCTAAAGCTGATCCTATATATTAGGCTGGGAACATATGGAGGAATTACGTTCCACCAAAGTGTTCTATCATTTTGTGGCTCTGCTTTAGGGATAGATTGGCTACCAAGTCAAGCCGTACCTTTTTGGATATTGATTCTACATGCATATTATGTGGAGAAGAAATTGAGACTATTAATCATATATTTTTATCTTGTCGATACACTAACATTGTTTGGACCAGGATCTGTCTCTGGCTTGGCATCCCTAGGGACATGACTTCGATCCGGAGTACCCTTAAATGGATTAGGAAGGATCTTAAGAGGGATAAGAAAATGTATAAGGCTTCTCTCTTGGCTTTTTCCTTAACTGTGTACCATGTTTGAAAATATAGGAACTCTCTTGTCTTTAAATCAACACGAACCTCGGAGGACTTCTTGGTTGACATTATAAAGACGAATACCTGCAGAATTATGTTTGACCTTTACCCCAGTGATGAGAGAAGGTTAAACAACGTAGTCACTGGCGGTCAAACAGTGACCTAGCCAGATTGAACCGGTGGTTGGTAAAGGCATATCAAATCCGGAGATAGCTGTCTACTTGCTAAAAGTAGGAATGGTGGTATAGACCACTACATTGGTGTTTACGGTCAAAGACACCTTAGCCTGGCCCACCAATGGTCGGTAAAGTCATATCAAATTCAGAGATAGCTGCCTACTTACTAAAAGTAGGAATGATGGTACAGACCACTACGTTGGTGTCTACAGTTAAAGACACCCTTACCTGGTCATCCGGTGCTAGGTAAAGGCAAATAAAATCCGGTTATAGGTGATTACTTGCTATAAGTAGTAAGAATGTGCTCTCAGTTGCTCTCCTTTGGGATGATGTCGTGGGTCCATATAATAGAATTCGGTCCATGCTGCTTGGGACTGACTTCAAATTCACTGGAGCAAATTGGTTCTCCTTAATGGTTTCCATTGTGGAGCGGGCCTCTACACAAAGATGCAAAGCTTCACTTTTGAGAATTGACATTCATCATCTATGCTACAGGTGACAGTTGTGGGTTGGGATGTCTGGCCGGTGAAGATACTTGGGTGATAACCAAGAACCTCATTTGTATTCTAGTTATGGTTCATATTATTTTGTTGTCTTATTCTAGATCAGAAAGTAGTAAGTTACACTAGAATTGAAATATGTGAGTCAATGTGTAGTTTGGATAGTGTCATTTATGGGGAATGACCCTTGCTCTTTGTAAAAGTTACATTGAGGTAGATTAAAGTGGAGGGTGTATCCTCAAGTCTAGGATCTCTTGGTGTACTATTTTTCTGAACTTTACAAGCTTTCGGGCTGAGTACCTTGGAGGAATAAATCATTTACCTTTCCCCAAAAAAAAACAAAAAAATCCTATATCATTAAAAATAAGTATGGAACCTCCTTTCATACAAAGATTTACAGGTCCCACGAAGAAAAATCAAAATTGATGAGGACATCCCAAGTCCACAGACAAGTGAGTCCGGAGAAGCTGAGGAGGTTCGGGTTCTACACCGAGGCCCAACAATGCTTCAAGATCCAAGTCCATATCAAAGGGATCCACTTGTAGATATCATTGGGCCAATGACCAGAAGCAGAGCAAAGAAGGTTCAAGAGACACTCAACAACCTTGTACAAGCTTGCCGCCAGGATGCCCAATTGATAGTAGAAGCCAACGCCTTGGAGAACAAAGCTGGAAAGGTTCAAATTGCAACTCTCCTTACAATTCTTGAAGAAGAGGCGCAATTCCCCAATCCACAATGAAGAGAAGGCTGTTTCTTGAAGTTCTTGAAGACGCCGGAAGGTTCTTGGACTTTAAAGAAACATTTCTTGAAGTTCTTGGTTTTTATTAAAATTCTTGAATTTCATGTTTTGCAGAATCTTGAAGAATCTTGAAAATCTTGATTCCGAAATGATTCCGGAAGGTTCCAGAAGATTCCAGAAGCTCCCTACACCATTCCATCATGCGCCATCAACAATTGGGCCGACCCAACTCATGGAGTCCATTCCACCTCATCAAAAGTCGGCCAGCCCAACAAAGAAGCCCACACGGCCAGACCTAGTCCATTAGGGTTGAAAATTAAGGGTTAGGGTTTGGGGGTTAATAAGGGTTTGTGCATGTTCCCTATTTTGCCCTTAGTTTGTTAGTTTCCAAAAAGGATCCCTTCTTGATCTCCTTTTTGGAGTAGGATTTTAATTCCTTTTCCTTCTTGTTTTTAGTTTGTAATTTCGGCTGCCACTAAACTTAAGGGTGACCGAAATTTCCTTTTCTTTTTACCATTACCCACTTCTTTCAGGTTTTGGTATTGTAAAGGAAATAAATCTCTTGATTAGTTTCCAATTCTAATTCTTTTCCTACTTCTTTTAGGTAGAATTTTCGGCTGCTCTTTGCCTATAAATAGGCAGCCGAAACTCAATAATAAATTAAGTATTCAGATCTTAAAACTATTAGTTTGAGTACTCTCCCTTTATTGCTTTATGTATTTTGCATGCTTGTAATTTATATATTGCATGAAACTTAGCTTAATTACGTTAATTGCTCTACCTAATTAAATTCGCATGTTTCAACTCTTTCTTACTTGGTTCAAATTCTTAAGTAAATTAGCTTAGGTTAGTTTATTTTTGTTCTCTGGAATTCGGGTAAGTAAAGAGCCAATACGAGCTACGCCACTTAATCAAACTTTCCGGGCAACTTCATCCGCATGTGTACAACCGTCCACATCAATTGGTATCAAGTGTTTTCTTTTCCTTGTTAGTCTTGCTTGTCTTGAAATTCTTGGATTTAGAACGCATCTTCTTGGGGGGGAATTTTTTTTTCTTTCAGGCTCTGAATTTCGGTTTTTTGGTACTGTTTACCCTATCTTAAAATCAAAATTCCTTAGAAAAATTAAACCAAATTTTAAAAGTACTAAAAACGCAACTTAGGGTTTTAAAATTACCTTCTTTTTGCGAAAAGTTTGTACTGTTTTGGGGCTGTTTTTCTTAAATTAAAAATCACATATCCCTTGCTGCAAATTCAAAATTAAGTTCGGCCTTTAGAAACAAATTAGGGTTCGAATTTTAGGGCTTAGCTAGGGTTTCGGTTTTGTTGAATCTTTTAGTCGACTTTGCTTTGCAACACTAGGGTTTTGAGAGACACTTTAGTGCTGCTGTTTTTGGGTCTAAATTGCTGGATTTTTACGACTATTTTCTACCCCTCTTGTGCTGATTTTGTTAAAGTTGGTGAGTTTTTGCGGCTGATGTTAAGCAGCTCACCTTATCTGCGTATTGTGATTTGCATGCACTAGTTTCGGATACCTCGTTTTGAATTCTTAAAAATATATTGAATTCTTGATTTTGTGTCCTTGTGCTGCTGAAATTATCCCTGGGAATTGGCTAGTGAGTCAACATTGAACTTTGCTGGCCCTAAGGTTTTCTTTTCTTAAAATTGCATATTAGTAATTTTTTCGCCACTTAGGGGTTTAAAATTTCGTAATTGGGTTGTCTGCATATTGAAAGAATTAATAATTTGCTGGGATAGGTTCCTTTGATTACCTATTGGGTTGGTGATCTCTTCTTTGGTTAGTTTTAGGACTTTCTTAAAGTTGTTTCAACTCTGCTTATTTTCTTGATTCTATTCAATTCTTGAATTACCCTGCTTTCAACTGCTAGTTGTATCTTTTCAAGCGACCTGAACATTTACTCTTGAATTATAGTTTGGATTTTGTCATCGTGCACACCCATCTTTTCTGAAATTTGAGGGCTTCACCCCGAAATTTCCTTGTTGTGTACCTCTTATCTGAACTATCTTACCACTATCGTTTGCCAAAAGATTTTTCAACATCAAAATAGAACCAAGTATCTATTTTTCGAAAATTTGTGCTTTTTCCTTAAGTATCATTGCTGTGTGTGAATTACTATTTGCCTTATACATTTGTCAATACCGGGAGGTAGAGTGGAAAAAGGCCTGAGTGAAACATACTATAAGGGCGCCACCCTAGAGTGAAACACTGGTTTGTGTGTAGCTATTAGGTGGGATACACTTGGGGAACAAGGGAGTAAAGTTACTACTCATTTTTCCTTGTTCTTAGCAGACAGATTTTCGCCTATAACCGATGTCAGGAGGAGGGGCTTCTGCCCCTTTGGGGAGTGAGCAAATACTGGCTGCAATAGCGCAACTCTCTGCGCGATTTGCTACCCTCACAGAGGAGGTTGCTGACTTGCGGGCTGAGCGGGAACAACGACGTACGGAGTCAGAGGAGGACAACCCTACCAATGACAACAATGCCGCTGCCAAGCCTTTCGAGGGCCTCAGTCAATGCAAAACGACTGTTCCACCCTTCGCCGGCGGTACGAATCCGGAGGATTACCTCGACTGGGAGATGAAAATGGAGCGCATCTTCGAGCTTCATGCGATCCCAGAACACAAGAAGGTCCCACTCGCGGTGGTACATTTCACGGACTATGCCCTGGTCTGATGGAATCAAGAGATGGACCAACGAAGGAATACGCGTCCAATGCGGGCCCGTGCTCCGCCTCTAACTTGGTTTGATTTGACTACTTCCATGCGTAGAACTTTTGTTCCTGATTATTATTTTAGAGAATTGTATAGGAAATTACATACTCTTGTACAAGGTTCTTTATCTGTAGACGCATATTATAGAAAGTTAGAGATGGCCAAAATTAGGGCAAATGTACAGGAAGATGAGGCTGCTTCGATGGCTCGTTTTCTTAATGGCCTAAACAGGGGTATAGCTTTAACCGTTGAACTTCAGAATGCAACAACTCTGACGGACATGTTGCACAAAGCTCGGGTCATGGAGGAGTACCTGAAGACCGTTCCACCCATCCGGACGCCTACCAGCGCCCCACCGGCTTGGAGAAAGAATCCGGTTTACTCACCACCCGCAAAGAAGCCGTTTACATCAGAAAGGAAAGCTATAATCCCCGCCACCACCCCGTCTTCATCCCAATCCAGAACGCCATCAACACCTCAGCAATCCATTAGCAATGTCACTTGCCACAAATGCTCAGGCCATGGCCACTACATGCGCGATT
Organism: Leptodermis oblonga; assembly: GCA_016801395.1. Lineage (NCBI taxonomy): Eukaryota > Viridiplantae > Streptophyta > Magnoliopsida > Gentianales > Rubiaceae > Leptodermis > Leptodermis oblonga. The sequence goes on from CM028752.1 coordinate 14,266,007, forward strand.
GTCCTAACATCCGGAAGGTCTTATTGGGGCAAGATGGTGAGTACATTTCCGAAGAGGATGAAGAAGATCAAACTGTTGACCCCTTGTCGGAGTTAACTGACAGCACTACGTCTGCACCGGTTGAGCAATTTGAGTTCATCGAAGAAGATCCTAATCAGAACTTGGTTACTCGCACCTTGACTACAGCTGTTATCCAGGATACGTCTCAACGGACAAACATCTTCCACGCCAGGACTACGGTCAATGGGAAGTTGTGTGTTCTGATCATTGATGGAGGGAGTTGCACAAATGTGGCCAGCGAATATATGGTCGAAAAGCTGAAGCTCCCCATACCATCCACGTCCTTATCGGCTCCAATGGCTCGACAGCTCAGATGGCTACAGAGTCACCAAGCAGGTAAGCGTACCATATGCTATCGGTAAGTTCGAATCCACTATTTTATGTGATGTTCTGCCAATGGAAGCTTGTCACATTCTGCTCGGACGCCCATGGCTCTTTGACCTGAAGGCAACACATGATGGGGTCGCCAACACTTACTCGGTCTGCCAGGAGGGCAAGATCCACACGTTCCTCCCTATGCCACCTAATGAAGTGCGTTCAGAAGCAATCCACATGAAGGACGCCATCACCCAATGGGAAGCTGGAAAGTGCCTAGATAAAGGGAAAGGGAAAGAACTTGTAATGGGTAGTAAGACGAACTCTGATAAGCCTAAACAGGAAGAAGTTAAAGGTAGCTTTTTCGCTACAGTAGGGGAAATAGGACAAGTGTTAGATAATAACGGGTGTATACTAGTTTTGGTATGTAAAGATACTTGTGCTAACCCTAAAGATATCCCTCGGGATATCCCTATAGAAGTTGATTGTTTGTTGCAGGAATTCAACGATGTCTTTCCAGAAGAGCTGCCGCAGGGATTGCCGCCTCTGCGTGGGATTGAGCATCAAATCGACTTCATACCTGGCGCATCTATTCCAAATCGACCTGCCTACAAAGCAAATCCGGAGGAAACAAAGGAATTGCAAAAGCAGATCGACAAGCTTTTGGCTAACGGTCAGGTAAGGGAATCTCTTAGTCCTTGTGCTGTACCTGTAATTATTGTCCCTAAGAAAGATGGTACATGGAGAATGTGTGTTGATTGTAAAGCTGTTAATAAGATAACAATCAAGTATAGACATCCTATCCATAGGCTTGATGACATGTTAGAGGACTTGTATGGCTCAACGATTTACACTAAAATAGATCTTACACAGGGCTATCATCAAATTCGCATGAGGGAGGGGGATGAATGGAAAACTGCTTTTAAAACTAAATTTGGTTTGTATGAGTGGTTAGTAATGCCCTTCGGCCTAACAAATGCACCTAGTACTTTTATGAGATTAATGAATCATGTGCTTAGAAAGTTCATAGGGAAATTTGTTGTGGTTTATTTTGATGATATATTGATCTATTCCAGAGACATGAAATCACATGTAGAACATATCGCTTGGTATTAATTGAATTACGTGCTAATAAATTGTATGCTAATGTGAATAAATGTACTTTCTGTGTTGAGGAAGTTGTGTTTCTCGGTTTTGTGGTCTCTAAAGCTGGTGTCAAAGTTGACGACGCCAAGGTGAAAGCCATTAGGGAGTGGCCCACACCAACCTCGGCCGCACAGGTAAGGTCTTTCCACGGTTTGGCTGGATTTTACCGACAGTTTGTGAAGGACTTTTCCACCAAAGCAGCACCTCTGAACGATTTGTGCAAGAAGAATGTTCCGTTCGTGTGGGGGCAAGCTCAGGAAAACGCCTTTACGGTTCTTAAGCATGACCTCACTCATGCACCTGTTTTAGCATTACCTGATTTTGATAAAGTATTTGAACTAATGTGTGATGCATTAGGTATAGGAATTGGCACAGTTTTAATGCAGGACCGCAAGCCAATCGCCTATTTCAATGAGAAGTTAAAAGGGGCTGCCTTAAATTATCCAACTTACGATAAGGAGCTCTATGCAGTGGTCCGTGCTTTCGAGACTTGGTCACATTATTTAATGGCCAAGGAATTTGTTGTTCACAGTGATCACGAGTCCCTTAAACACTTAAAGGGACAGAGTAAGTTAAATAGACGTCATGCTAAATGGGTTAATTTTATCAAAACTGTTCCTTACATTATTAAATATAAGAAAGGGAAAGATAATTTTGTTGCTGACGCTCTATCTCGCAGGTATGAAATTCTGGCAATTTTAGATCATTCTTTGTTAGGATTTGCATATCTTAAAGATTTGTATGCTGCTGATAGTGATTTTGCTACTTTATATAAAGCATGTGAATCTGGTGCATTTCATAAGTACTATAGACAGGATAGTTTCTTGTTTAGGGAACATAGGTTATGCATCCCTCGTAGTTCTACTAGAGAATTACTGGTTCGTGAAGCTCACAATGAGGGTCTTATGGGTCATTTTGGTGTACATAAAATACTTGAAGTGTTACAGGAACATTTTTATTGGCCTTATATGCGAAAAGATGTACAGCATGTTTGCACTCGTTGTATTAATTGTTTAAAAGCTAAATCTACATCTAAGGCTCACGGACTTTACACGCCTTTACCTATTCCTTCTTTACCTTGGACTGACATTTCAATGGATTTTATTCTAGGTCTTCCGAGGACGTAAAGAGGTAATGACTCCTTATTTGTCGTAGTCGATCGCTTTTCTAAAATGGCTCACTTTATTCCTTACAGGAAATCAGATGATGCCAAACATGTTGCGGACTTGTTCTTTCAAGGAATAGTTCGGCTTCATGGTATTCCATGCACTATTGTTTCTGATCGCGACGTCAAATTTCTGAGTTACTTTTGGTAGACTTTGTGGTCACGCCTCGGCACAAAACTACTGTTTTCGACTACAAGTCATCCACAGACGGATGGTCAGACGGAAGTCACCAACCGCACCGTTGGCAATCTACTTCGGGCCTTAATACAGAAGAATCTCAAACGTTAGGAAGAAATCTTACCGGTTGCAGAGTTTGCCTACAACCGCACCAAGCACTCCTCAACAGGGTTCTGTCCATTCGAAGTTGCCTACGGCTTCACTCCTTTGATGGTTATGGATCTCATCCCTTTGCCGCTAAAGGAACAGGTTAATCTCGACGGTGCCCAGAAGGCTGAAACCGTCAAACGCCTACATGCCAAGGTTAGGGCCAACCTTGAGAAAAACTACGCCAGAGCCGCCGCCCATGCAAACCAACGGCGCAAGGCTATGAACTTTGAACCAGGCAACTGGGTTTGGGTTCACATGAGGAAGGAACGATTCCCTGCTGCGAGGAGGACGAAACTCCATCCCCGGGGCGATGGGCCTTTTCAAATCGTGTCCAAGATGGGGCCTAATGCTTACAAGCTTGATTTACCAGGTGAGTATGGTGTTAGTACTTCATTTAATGTTGCTGACTTGTCTCCATTTACTTATGAACAGGGTGAAGATTTGAGGTCAAATCTTTTCAACCGGGAGGGGATGATGAGGGCATCCCAAGTCCACAGACAAGTGAGTCCGGAGAAGCTGAGGAGGTTCGGGTTCTACACCGAGGCCCAACAATGCTTCAAGATCCAAGTCCATATCAAAGGGATCCACTTGTAGATATCATTGGGCCAATGACCAGAAACAGAGCAAAGAAGGTTCAAGAGACACTCAACAACCTTGTACAAGCTTGCCGCCAGGATGCTCAATTGATAGTGGAAGCCAACGCCTTGGAGAACAAAGCTGGAAAGGTTCAAATTGCAACTCTCCTTACAATTCTTGAAGAGGAGGCGCAATTCCCCAATCCACAATGTAGAGAAGGCTGTTTCTTGAAGTTCTTGAAGACGCCGGAAGGTTCTTGGACTTTAAAGAAACATTTCTTGAAGTTCTTGGTTTTTATTAAAATTTTTGAATTTCATGTTTTGCAGAATCTTGAAGAATCTTGAAAATCTTGATTCCGAAATGATTCCGGGAGGTTCCAAAAGATTTCAGAAGCTCCCTACACCATTCCATCATGCGCCATCAACAATTGGGCCGACCCAACTCATGGAGTCCATTCCACCTCATCAAGAGTCGGCCAGCCCAACAAAGAAGCCCAAACGACCAGACCTAGTCCATTAGGGTTGGAAATTAAGGGTTAGGGTTTGGGGGAAAATAAGGGTTTGTGCATGTTCCCTATTTTGCCCTTAGTTTGTTAGTTTCCAAAAAGGATCCCTTCTTGATCTCCTTTTTGGAGTAGGATTTTAATTCCTTTTCCTTCTTGTTTTTAGTTTGTAATTTCGGCTGCCACTAAAATTAAGGGTGACCGAAATTTCCTTTTCTTTTACCATTACCCACTTCTTTCAGGTTTTGGTATTGTAAAGGAAATCAATCTCTTGATTGGTTTCCAATTCTAATTCTTTTCCTACTTCTTTTAGGTAGAATTTTCGGCTGCTCTTTGCCTATAAATAGGCAGCCGAAACTCAATAATAAATTAAGTATTCAGATCTTAAAACTATTAGTTTGAGTACTCTCCCTTTATTGCTTTATGTATTTTGCATGCTTGTAATTTATATATTGCATGAAACTTAGCTTAATTACATTAATTGCTCTACCTAATTAAATTCGCATGTTTCAACTCTTTCTTACTTGGTTCGAATTCTTAAGTAAATTAGCTTAGGTTAGTTTTTTTTTGTTCTCTGGAATTCGGGTAAGTAAAGAGCCAATACGAGCTACGCCACTTAATCAAACTTTCCGGGCAACTTCATCCGCATGTGTACAACCGTCCACATCAAAAACCCTCGTGCAAGATTCAAGTTTTTCAACATGGGTGTTCATGCTACTTTGGGAGATTTATTCCACTACTCTTGACGCACCCTTATCCTAAGATTGCCACGAATGTGTTGAGGGGATGCAGAGCTATCGATCCACGGTGGCGGCGGTTCTTTGGCGACGGCTGAGGCTCCTCAAGACAGCTACGGACTAGGGTTTTTAAGTTTGTGAAAAAGATGTAGGGTAGAGTTAAAGATCTATTTATAGAGTTCCTCGAGGTCATATAATTGTTCTAGAAGGTTCTCTATTCAGTTTAGACGCTCTTTTTACGGTGCTTTAAGATTTGGATTGGAGAAAATCCAATCCAAATTCGAATTTTGAACACTCCAGATGCTGAGCAGCGGGCAAGGCCATGGCACGCGCAATGGTGTGTGGTGCTGTGCTGCCCACGCTGCACGCTGCTGCACGCAACCCTGCCTGCGATGGGGATCTGCATCAGTCGCAGGGGGACCTTTTCGGTCCGTTTTCGTCCGATCTTACTCCGTTTGACTTTCCCTTTCGCGTACCCATCTAGCTAGCATTCCTCTTATGTTTTCTATCCTTTTTTCCCTTCCATAGGTGCATTCTCCGCCCTATATTTCCCAAGAAGTCTATCATAAAACCTAGACACATAGCAAGCACACAATAATTCAAGCAAGCGGGTCACTTTTCACCTCAACACATAATTTAAACCAAAATTTTTTTATTTTTACCATTTTTATCCCTATGATTTCTCCTGGGCTTCACATTTTACCTTTGGAGCTCTGATGGCCGGAAGACTAGCGATAAGATACTGCAGTAGATGCAGTGCACATTCTCAACTCTTGATGATAAATAGCTTGACATAACTGGCCTAAAGTTTGATGAAGGCAGAAATACAGAAAGTACATGTAATGTCTCTGAAGTTTGATGGGAAAGGTTGCTTGGCCCCTTCTCTCGGATTACTACTCCCACCGCAGAAGTGAGGTGAGAAATTGGTGATCGTGTCTTCTTATGAGGGGAAGGAGAAGACACAATTCATTTGCCCTTATCTTTGGATTATGTAGGAACTGATGGATAAGTTTTTTCATTGATGGGGTCCGCTGAGGTCGGATCTGTGACCTTTGGCTGTTGTAGGATCGATGAATAGTCTTTCTGATTGGGCTCGTCTGTAACCTCAACCACTTCAGGATGATCTAGGGCTAGCCCTTTCAAAGCCACAGCGGCCAGCTAGCTGAAGGAGTGAAATAATGTGACGCCCCAATCTGACCCACTATCCGATATGGGGATTCGGCAGGACGCTTGCCTGGCTTTCGCTAGGAGTCAGATACAATATTAGAAAATATAGACAATAAATATAAATTAAATATTTACATTACAAGAATAAGGTTTTTCTAGTCCAGGACTATAGCCTATAACACTATCATTGTAGTTTGATGTTGGGTTGTAAATGAAGAATTTTATCATCTTGTCCGAGGTTGGTACCGCTAGTATAATCATTACTTTTCATTTCTTGAATCAACTCTTTTACTTTGTCTCCTCGGGTACACATCCTATCACTACTAGGAAAAATATATATACACAGAATGAGCTAATGCCCAGTGATGTTCTCCGTTTAAAATAATTAAAGCAGTAAAATAAGCAAGATATCACATAACCACGTAATTTCACATAATTCAATTAGTACATGAGAAAAACCCTTATAACATGTCATTTAAGGATACTCATGGGATCAAGGAGCTTAGGAGTCTCAAAACCCTTAGCTCCAACGACCATTACACCCACATTGGTGCCTTCATCAACAACGCACCCGTATTATAAAATATTTCGGCCTGCGGGTGCTCGGTACACTCGACTCCCAACCCTATCTCTTCAACCGCCCACGCTCAATGCTGGCCCGGTGGAGTAGATAGGTTTGCAGAGTTTTGGAGATCTGCGAATGAAGAGACAAGGCAAATCCATGCATAACAAGGCCATCACAATGGTAAGGACAAAGGAAATCCATGCATAACAAGTCTAGTTAACCAAATAACTCAAGTTAGGATATTAAAGTACACCGTCATCATCAAGCATTTAATTTCATATATCATAGTAATTCATGTATCCTTATACTTCTTATTTCATGCATCATCATATTCAACAATTCGTATCACATTTTGCATATCAACATACTATTCATCAATGTCATGTTTTGCATATCATAGCAAGATATTGTATATTCAAATTTACCTGTGTCGAGTGAAAAGTAGTCACTCGCTCCTTCTTATTTTCATTTCAAGATTTCTAGAAATAATTTCTGAATGATGCACAAGTACACATATATATAACTTAGACACAATCACACAATTTCACATAGCATGTATTTTTGTGAAAACAGGTTGATAGCGGAAGTAGTTTTAGTGAGAACACTCACCTTACGAGTCTAATTCTGTCAATGATGGGTTTGCAATCAATATCCAAGAAATTGTATTAAATTCTTGTATTTTGTAAAATTACAATTTAGTCTATGTGAATATTAAGTTTATTATTTGAATCCATACATGATTTTAACAATAAACTTTAGTTTTATGATATAATTCATATAGGTTACCTTAACTTATGAACTTATAGTTAAGTCCCTTAACTTTGTAGAATTTGCATTTTAGTCCCTAGAGTAAAAAAGATCACTTTTTGAGGTGTTTCATTTTATGGTTAACACTTATTTCATAAATTCAGTTCATAAAGTGTATTTTAGGTTTCACTTATATATTTTATAATTTTTTCATTCAAATCCCTAAACTTTTCAATATTTATATTTTGGTCCTTAAGATTTATGAGATCTCACTTTCATATATTCAACATTAAAATTTGTGTCATTAACTATATAGATGTCATTATTAGTTTGATTTGAACTTAATGATGAATTTTGTGAAACTTACATTTAAGTACCTCGAGTTTTAATTATCTACATTTTAGCTTTTTCAATCCCAAAATTGTAATTCAAAATGTCACCTAAAGGATTTCATATAAAAATCCCTAAAGTATTGTTATATGCTTTATTGAAATATCTCTTTCATACTTTATCTTATTTTTAGTGGTATTTACAATTTTTCTGTTTTGTTTAATTAGTAATATTTTTCATTTCTTCTTTTGATTTTATAGTGTGTGCTAAGTCAAAATTATTTTACATGTTTCTAAGAATCATCTTAAATATTCTAAGTGTTGTGTAATATCTTTCCATTATAATCATGGCTTACAAGAATTTAAATGCCTTTTTATTTTCCTTAGAAAAAATAATTTATTTGGAACTTTTGATTTTTCAAAGAATTATCAAAATTCTCCCAAATTATAATTTTCTGTAAAATATTGTTCAGTACGCTTTTTGTGGCATTTTATCAAATTTTTAAATATTATTATTCTTGTTAAGGACATGAAAATTTGTAAATTGCACATTTATCTCTTTCTTGTATTTTCTTTAGTATTTTGAGTTTGATATTGTTTTCCTTCATTATTATTTTGTTAAATATGAATTCAACATCTCAAAAGACTTTGAATGCAGTATTTTGAATCATTCATACATCCTTTACAATATATGCTACTAATTTTTAGTGCCTAAATCAACAAGATAATTTCATGCATGCCATTGTTCTAGTTTTCTTTTGCCTATATAAGCATAACAATTTATTTTCAGAATCCCATAGTCATAGAAACATAGATAATCATCAAACGTAGCATTTACAACATCATTATTAACCCACAAAAATATATAATCATGCGAGAAATTATTTTTCTAAGATTTTGGTTCTCCACTCCTATGGACAGTTCTAGGGCTGTTCTTCCTATCAAGATCACTCTAAAAATTAATCTAACACTTCAGTAATATTCATCATAGTTTGTAGTACATCATATAATTCTTTCCTAATTTTCTATAGCTCTTTAATTGCCTAGAGTAAATAAAATAAAATAGTACTCCCCTAATAGATTAATTTTAAGGTGAATTACATTTTCAAAAAGAAGTAGGAATTTATAGTTTCAAAAAATTACAAAGACTAATCCGCAATTTAAGGGATGGTAAATGTAACTCGCCCTTAATTTTATGCCTACCATTATTATTATTATTATTATTATTATTATTATGTTCTATTTATTTGTTTTGTTCTGTTTTTTTTTGGAGGCTTTGCCTTCGATAACTTTGATAATTTCAGACATCTAAGGCAACAAACAAGGACAGCCGACCACCAAGATCCTACTGGCGTGGCCACCGACTGGGATAGTTTATCGAATAAGTTGCTTAGACTCCGTTTGGACAAGTACTTTAAAAATATTTTTATAAAAGTGTTTTTCAAAAATATTTTATAAAATATGTTTTTGAAGTTTTTTTTAAAGTAACATGTGTTTGGACAAGAATTTTATAAAATATTTTTAGAGTTAAAAATAGTTTAAAAAGTGTTTGGACTAGTATCTCATAAAAACATTTTAAAATTATTTATGATGCAAGTAATTACATAAACTTTATGTTTCCATATATTCAAAATAGAATGACAATTTATATTTTCTTTCTTAAGGAAAATAATTGAAACTATTTTATCTATAATTTTATAAAATAAAAATTAAATTTAAAATGCAAAATAAAAAATAAAAAAATGAAGATGAAATTTTTTTTGGGGTGGAGAGGAGTTGGGGGGTCTGGTCCGGGGATTGGGGAGGGGGGTGGGGTGGGGGAGGGGGTGAGGGAGTTGGTGTTCCGGGGTGGGGATGGGTCTTGGGGAATTTTCTTTTGGGGTGGAGAGGGGGGGGGGGGGGGGGGGTTTGGGTTGGGGGAGGAGGGTGTTGAAAGGGAATTCTTTTTATGAGTAGAAGTTGAGTTTTATTTAAAAACATTTTAAAATTTTAAAATATTTTATAAAAGATGTTTTTTTTTACTTCAAAAAGTGTACTTTAAAAACATTTTACTTAAAATTATTTTTTAAAATCATGCAATTTCTTGTCCAAACACCATTTTTAAGTTTTTTATACTCTTAAAATACTAAAAATGTTTTTGAAGTACTTGTTCAAAGATGACCTGAATTTTTATTTTGTTCTTTGGAAGCCCCAGGTATTATCAACGTATATGCATCTATATAATTGTTTACTTTTGGTTGTCGTGTTTCACGTTAACGATAGTTGAGGAACCTGAATTTGTTTTCAATGGCCGTTTTTTTTTTTATAGGTTTTGAAAAAATATTTTTAAAACTTGATTTTAAAGATAATTTTTAAATATGAAAAATATATTGAAAATATAAACAGTTTTTAATGTAGTTAAAAGGTGAAAAAGTTTATTAAGAAAGATAAGAAATTAGTATAATATTAAAAATTACCAAAAGAAGTTTTTGAAAAATGGTAAAGAAGTGTTACCAGTGGTGGAGTCACATTTAGTGCGGGTGGGGCAATTAACAATCTGGAATTTCTTTTTTTTTCACTATACACAATTTGGAAATATTTGTATTTTGTCACACCAAAAATAAAAATATTAGGGATAAATACTTATAACAAATAATTTTGCCCATTCATACTTTCGGGGTCTGTCTCCGCCATTGAGTGTTACTATATGAGGTGGTACAGTTAAATAGTTCAAGGATAAATTTATACTTGATTGAGAAAGTTTGCTAGGAAAATCATCGACGAAAATGATTCAAAATCTTGTTTTGTCCGTTTTTTCTTTTTCTTTTTCTTTTTCTTTTTCTCTTTCATTTTCTTAGATGTAGAAATTCATTAAAGTGGTAGCGATTGAGACAAGAAGAGTGGTATAAATTAACCCCCACTTGAATTAAATGCAATTAGAAAGAAAAGCATGTAATTCATTTCTCATTATACTACGAGTCTTATCTACCCAACAAATGTTCTAGAGTTTTATAACCTACTTCCTCTATTCTCTAAAATGTGTTACTTTAGCAAAAAATACACAAATTAAGAAAACTGTTAAATTATCATCTTTACTCTCAATTAATGTTGTTCTTTTTTTTTAATCACAATTATTTGCTCCACTAACTTGTGTTTTCTATTAATGAAATATTTCTCTTTCTTAATTTATTGCTATAGGGATAAAAATTGAATTTTATTCATTTTTTGCATGGGAAGTTGTGAGGTGACACTTTTTAAATAATAAAAAGTTCTACAAAAATACTTTTATGACAGAGGGATTATTGGTTAACATGTTTTAAAAAATTTACATTATATATTAATTTCTCATCATTACTAATATACCCTTTTGTATTTTTGAGTGAATTACACAATTTTTCACAAACCTTTACTTGAGTGTGCAAAATGACACAAACCTCTAAATATATATTTTTTTATATCACAAGTCTTTTAAAAACATTACAAAACATAACATTCTGTACATGGTCTCCGTTAAAGAGAAAATTTATCTGATTTCCTTTTCCTTTGTCTTACATTTCCATTAATTTTCTTTTATTACCAAACAAACCACCAATCTTCCATCTTTTTACATATTCATCAAAAAATCAATTTTACTATATAATAGTATTACCAAATAGTAATTATTCTTAATAAATGAACTATAAGTGTGAACTTTCTATTGGAAAATTTTCATTTTTTGGTACCAAAATTTTGGCTTCTTTGCACTTTTAGTACCAAATGTTTGTCTAGTTGTAAAATTTTATTTTATGTATGGAAAAATTGTATTATTTGTACAAGTGTTGGCTCTTTACACTTTTAGTACCAAATGTTTCTCCAATGGCAAAACTTTGTTTTATCTTAGAAAAAATTACATTTTGTACCAAAAGTTTGGCTTTTTTGCACTTTATGTTTCTATTTGTGACACTTTTAGTCCCTCTCAAAACAGGTTGTTACCTGTTTTAAATAGTTAAACCATTATTTAACAATATTTTTGGAGGTTTTTTTTTTTTTTTTACAAATTTAGTATTCTTGTGTGACCTCATTATAATTTTCTAATGTTCTACTCATTGAAAATGACGACGCAAACTTTATAATCCAGAAGGAAAGGAAAAAAAAAAAAAAAAAAGACAAAAATGTGAACACTTGCACATCTTTGAATCGTACTAACAAAAAAAATCGCAAACACTTCTATCCTGTATTACAAACCAATAACAACACATTATTGATTTCAACCCAAGCCTTTCATTTCAAACCTATCAATCAATCAAGCTTGTAAGTTCAATAATTCGTTGTTCACTCACCGCCTACTTTAGATATGAGAAAATTTTATTTCCAATGTTAAGATCCATCCAAAAAGTCGTTAGTTTTGCCTCCCTCCCTCATCCACACATCATTTTATTATCCGATGCAAATCGGGTGGCTGAATTATTGATAGTGGTGAAGATGAAGTTCCTCATATCATTTTTGTATAACTTTTTAAGGAGTAACAAACTTTACACCACCCATTTTAGTCAGTAGAATATTAGAAAATAATTTTGAGGCCACAGGAATATGAATTTTGTGAAAGACTCCAAAAATATTATTAAATATTGATTTGACCATTTAAGATGGGTAAGATACTGTCTCGAGACTAAAAGTGCCACAAAATAGAAATATAAAGTGTAAAGAGACTATATTTTTTTATATAAACAATGTGATTTTTCTAAATGAAAAGAAAAAGTTTGTAACTGAGCAAACATTTGGTACCGGACAAGCTTTTAATACAAATCAACCAACTTTTCTACACATAAAGAATTATTTCATAATAGGACAAACATTTAATATTAAAAATATAAAAATGTCAAACTTTAAATACAAAAAATGCAATTTTCCATTTTCTATTGGTATTTGCAGGTTGGGAGCATAGTTGTTAAACTCATACGATAAGCGATATGTATCGTACATGAGTTATGAGCTAACTCACATCCCAATTCTCCAAATTTGCACAGGAAATATAGCAGTCCTACTCCCCCTTTTATAAGCTATGAACAAACCCAGCACTTCACAAGTTTTCAATATGGGACAAATGCCTGAGGCAGTTTCTCAGCCTTTTTTTTCCTTTTATATACTGTGAGTACCAAATAATTAGCATGTGAATGGTTGGCTTGGTGGTAATGATCGCTTATTCTCTCCTAGGTCACCTGAGTTCAAATCCTGCCACTTTCATTGAATTTGAACTTTTGTTTAATTTCTTTTTTTTTCTTGGGTTTTATATTCATGTATAATAAAACCTATGTCATAATTATGACATATTTTGTTATATTTTCAATATTTATAAATTTATACTATCGATTCGACAACTATGGTTGGGAGGCTTGTTTGAAATTGTAAATCAATTCAAGCAACCCCAAATGGACTTATGGTTCAGCGATGTTAATCTTGGTTGTCTAATGGATATTCTATATGATCTGTCTACAAATTTGGAAATATAGGAATTATAATATCTAAACGGTATGTCTAAGGCAGGGAAGGAAAGTGCTAAACGCAGGGAATGAGAGATAATATTTTGAAATAATACCAAAACACCCCCAACCTATTGCCTACCCAGCCCCAGAAACTCTCGCCGACAGCCGGAATCCAACCAGATCTGGCTGCTTCAGATCTGGCTACATTGTATCGACCGAAAGAAACCCAGCAATGGGTTTCATGGGTTTCATCCATGAAACCTATTTCCGAGTTTCATAGAAATGGGTTTCATGGAATTTATGAAACCCAACAAATGGGTTTCATATGAAACCCACCCCGCTGCAGTTTGTTTGCCCAAAAGAATGGAGTAAATCTCCACAAATGGGTTTCATGATATAAAACCCATCAATGGGTTTCATATATCAAACCCACTTACTGGGTTTCTTTAGTTCAAGAGCCTTGTTCAAGGATTTTCCACAAAAAAAAAATGGAGTTTTTCTGGCAATACACATAAATGGTGAAAATTTAGGCGCCCTAAGGGTTAGACCTTTAACCCTGTTCTGGGGGGTTAGGCGGTCTAAGGGTTACACCGCCTAACCCTGTATTGGGGGGTTAGGCGGCCTAAGGGTTAGACCACCTAACCCTGTGCTGGGAGGTTAGGCAGTCTAAGGGTTAGATCACCTAACCCTGTGCTGGGGGGTTAGGCAGCCTAAGGGTTAGTGTGCTAGGGGTTAGGTGGCCTAAGGGTTAGACCGCCTAACCCTGTAATGGGGGGTTAGGCGGCCTAAGGGTTAGACCTCCTAACCCTGTAATGGGGGGTTAGGCGGCCTAAGGGTTAGACCTCCTAACCCTGTAATAGGGGGTTAGGCAGCCTAAGGGTTAGATCGCCTAATCCTATGGTTGGGGGTTAGGCGGCCTAAGGGTGGGTTTTGGTGAATTATTAGCTGGTAGGCAATATTAGGGGTGGGGGGTATTTTGGGTATAATTTGAAAATACTATCTCTCATTCCCTACGTTTGGCGGTGGTGGCGGTTGGCCGGCCAGCTGTGTCTTGTTAACTTTTACAGAGAGGCTCATAATTGACCTTTCGTCAGCGCAACATGTAGCCTTAGATGCTCTGTTTGCATGCCCTCGGTTGGGAGGGTTTTTTTTTTTTTTTTTGTCAAACTATTCTATTACAATGAGGGTCATTGGAGAGGGGGATAACTTCACACGCCTTGCTCCTTCCTTCCACTAGCAAACTTGAGATTTGATCATAGGACCTCTTGGTCTCCTTGCTCTTAGGCAAAAGTGGTGTACTACTTAGGTTAAACCCAAGGTACCTTGGTTGAGAGCTGAGTTGTATTTTGATGCATCCATTTCTAATGCTAAAACGAGAGCTGGTATGGCCATTTGATCATTTCTACAGTCCTTAGAGATTTTTTTCGGTGTGCATTTTTTCTTTTGGAAAAATTGTATTTTTTATTCAACATTCCTTACCTAAGTGGAAAATGTAGTCCACATTCTCTAAAAATTAGCAAATGTAATCCATATTCTCTAAAAACTAGCAAATGTAGTCCACAGTTTTTCCATTGGCAATTTTAGTGCAATTAGTTGGAGTCAATTATTCGTTAATTGGACTAAAATTGCAAAAATATTGAAAGATTGTGGACTACATTTGCTATTTTTGAAGAAACTAGACTGCATTTACTAGTTTTTAAAAAAACTAGACTACATTTGCTATTTAAGTAAAGAATATGGACTAAAAATACATTTTTCCTTTTTCTTTTTTTCATGTGCAATAAGCGGTTCCAAGACATTTTGGAAGAAGGCATTTTTCGAGAAAAGGGGATAGTTTTTACAAAATAATGGCTATGTTAAATAATATAAATTTAGGTCATTTTACATCATAAATATAAAATTGTTATGAATATTAGTATTTGTCCATTCTCATCCTTAGGAGTGGTGAAGGCCCCTGAGGTCAAGAGAAGCAAAATAATTTATTTTTTTATTAAAAATAGTTTTTATTTTTTCACAAATTATTACCCTATTTTATACATTACATTTATTTTTTCCTTAAAGTAAGTGTTAATACTCAATTATTTCAAATATACAATAAAATCATAAGCATTTTCTATGTGAGGAAAAACAAATTAAATAAAATCACAAATACTCATCAATATTTTCAAAAATGTATACAACATTAAGTAAGAGTAATTTTGGAAATGGAAAAAATAATTACATTTAAAAGCTTGTTGAATTGATTTTGTTTGTTTAAGTCATCTTTTTGAAAATATTGTTTTGAAAAACAATTTTATAATGTAAAAGTGTGTATTGTAACTGTAAAAAATTATAGTTGAATAGTAAAAATTTGTATTGAAAATGATAAAAATGATTATAATAATTTATTGTAAAAATAAAAAATAAAATCAAAATACAAACAAAAATAATGAAAACGAACACAGCAAATAAGATTAAAACTATCTAGCAAAGCAAGCAATTTCAACTAGTTAATTAATACTAATTTAATTTATTTTCACCTTATGCTCCTCTATTTCTTAATTTTTGATGGGCAAAATTAGCTGTTTTTGCAATTTTTAACGTAACATTAAGGATGTTTGAAAAAATTGAGGTGGACAAACAGCCCACTAGAGCAACACGTATCTCTGTACCCATTATTATCCTATGGTCAACTACCCCATCACCTCATTTAATGTCCTATGTAATTACTATTGTTTGAAAACCAATATTTTGCAAAGCAAACCAATCAGTAACTCTACAAACAATTCAGTAAACAGTCACAGTAGAAAGGATACGGGTGAGGCTGTCCGGGATGTCCTTCATGGCCATAAGGACAGGGTCCCCGACAGACACTCTCAATCGTCAGATCCACGTCTCCACCAATATAACAGTAAGCTGGCACAGTAATGGTATATCTCGAGATAACCTACAGTACCCACATCGTCTAGCCAAGTGATCAGGCCCAACGCCGACCTCGCCGGTTCGAACTACCAGGGTTTGGGATCCTAATGTCACCGGAGTGATAAAGTAATAGCATACAACATGCACAGTAGGTACAGTAACATAGTAATTCCATTAAAAAACTAAACTTCCATGGATGAAATTACTCAGGTCCTATCCCAGTTGTTTGCATCGATGCAATAAATTAAGGAAAATCAAGGCAAACTACCTCCCTAGGTTCAGGTTTCCCAAAGCAGAACATAAGCGAGATCACCCTCAGAAGTGGGAAGGTCCTGGCACCAATAGATCAGAAACCAGATTCGACAAGGGCCGACTTGCCCAAACGGAAGGAGGATTCCGAGAAAGATATCCCCGAGCTACCAGAAATTTCCAAAGTTGAGAAACCTGTAAAAATCGATAGGCAGCTGAGCAAGAGTTTTTCCCCTCTCACAAAAATGGGAGATTGTATCAACCTATCCCACCTTTCCCAAATAGTTTAAGGCCAAAAGCAAAGAAGCTCAAGGAGGATCAGATAGATTAATTGGCTACCTTTGAGAAGATGGATGTGAATATTCCTTTCCTTAAAGCCATTAAAATTCCTCCAATTAGGAAATTCTTGAAGGAATTCATGGCCGACAAGCCACGAGGAGCTAGCAAAGTAGTACCTCTCGAGATAGTCTTAGTAGTTATTCAGAAGAAGGTACCACCTAAGTGCAAGGATCCAGGTATATTTTCTCTACTTTTTGTTATTGGGGATCGAACAATTGAGCATGCAATGTGTGACTTAGGTGCATATATTATTATTATGCTGTTGTCTATTTACATGACTCTATATAGTGTGAAATTAGCTGCGACACAAGTTGTTATTCAATTAGCTGATAGATCATGCGTGCACCCCGAAGGGGTATTGGGAAATGTGTTAGTGCTGGTGAATTCTTTTGTATACCCTGCTGATTTCTATGCGATAAGAATGAATACTGATCCTGCCAAGGAATCCGCGGGGGTACCATTGGGCCGGCCCTTTTTGAAAACACCTGAAGCTGTGATTGATTTCTATGTGATAAGTTTCAATGACTAAACTCTAGTATTGTAGTCTTTAGAAAGACCATGAAAAATCTTGTGATTCATTTCAATTAGAGGGTATGTTTTACCAAGATCCTCAAGGTTTTCTACAAGCCCATTGAATCTACAAAACATCACATCTATAGTTTCTTTAGAATCCATCTTAAAGGCTTCGTATTGAGATATAAGGATGGACTTCATTTCCTTTTTGATACTAGCACTTCCTTCATGGTATTCTTGTACCTTAAGCCATAGGGTGTGAGCATTTTTACAACCTTTAATGCTAGTAGACTCTTGAATGTTCAAAGCATTGTATAGAACATTGAGTGCTTTAGCATTCAAAGAGAGGTTTTTCTTGTCCTCACCCGTGAGCTCACTACTTGTTTGATCTCTTGTGGTTCCATCTTGATTTGTGATAGTAATAGGTATTGGACCTTCCTCAACTATACTCCACAAATCATAGTTAACCAAGATAAGAAATGTTTTCATCTGGTCCTTCCAACCACTAAAATCGGTTTCACAAAAGGGTGGTGGCATTGTGGCAGAATTTCCTTCAAGAAAGGGAGTTGCCTTAGTTCCTATTGAGCTACCTCATGGTTTTTAGCCTTATGTTGAGGTCCTTGCTCTAAAACCAATTGAAAATACAACTAAGGTAAACCTAAGAGAAGGGGGGGGGGGGGGGGTGAATTAGGTTTAAAATACACTTAAGTAAACAAAAATCTTTTTGTGACTTGTGTGTGATTTTAAGTGTAAAGCAATAAAGAAAACAATTTAAAGAACACACAGCACTTATAGTGGTTCAACTTTCCCTCCTCAAGGAAAGTCTACTCCACTTCCAAGCAAAATGCTTGGTCCTAATCTCTCAATAAGATTTTTAAAGATGAATCTTAAACCTTACAAGTTATCCCAAGGTATTACCTCTTAGCTTACTCAAACTATAGGTAATCCTTTAGATAATCCCCTTGCTTAGATCCTTTTCAACCTCTTGTAAGAATCCAAGACTTCCCTCTAACCCTTATACAAAGTAGGAGATTAATGCTATGAAAATAGCTAACTATTATAATGAGGATTTCTATTCTAGCCTAACTTTAAAATAAATTGCTAGAGCTTTGAAATGATCTTTGAGAGCTTTTTAACACTTGAGATTGAATATAAAATGGATGGAGGGGGTATTTATAAGAGAAGGGCACCGTTCAAAGTGTTGAAAAAATGGACAAAAAAAAAGCCAACCCGAGGGCCCTGCGATAGGCCCCGCGAAAGCTGTGGCTGTCGCAGGGCCTAGCCTACGTTTGCGGTGCACAGTGCTTGGTGTACATGGCAGTGTCGTCAGCCCTGATTTGACACCTTTTTCATTTGCTTGCTATTTCTTTTATTTTAACTCCATTTTCTTTGCCCTTTTTTGCATTGGTTCACCTATGAACTTTTCTCTTCATTTTATGACTTAGAAACACTATGGATCCCACCTCGGGATGTGCTTTTATTCTTTCTTCATTTGCTTACCATTTCTTCATTTTAGCTCATTTTTCATTGCCCTTTTTTTGCATCGGTTCTTCCATGAACAGTTCTCTACATTTTCTCACTTAGAAAAAATCGTTAAATTAATTCTCATATTTGTTAACTCATCAATCAAAATAAGGATTAAGACCAATCGGTTTTAACATGTCATATTGCATATCGATGATACCGTAATTTGCTTGTCTTAGATTCTTCTAATGCTTCATGCTACTGAATATTTGAACTTTTCTCATTTGCAGAACAACTCGGGATAAAAGGGTAATATTTGGTTAGGGAGTAGTAACTATAACCTAGATTAACAAATAACTAAGGAAGAAGTTGTACTCGAAAGGGTTCTCAGTACTATAACTAAGGGGATAATATGTAATAAAAGAAATAGTCTTGAATCTATGACTATTGAATGCACATACATACTTAGTATTATTGCCAAAATTGCTTTTAAATCTAACAAAATCTAAATTTACTTTCTCTTGGTCACCATTCATTATTTACTTGCCCAAGCTGTTATTCATTACAAGCACAATGATTTCATTGTTACTTTTACAAAATATATTAATCACACTATTCCCCATGAATTTGATACTCTCTCAACACTATTCTATTTAAAAGGGTAGCTTGAGAGGGATTCTTTTTGGTGCGCCTTATGATGGGCGTGTCACCTACTCATATATCGATCCTTAGTAAGCCAAATGAAGCGTTGATAATTTCTTCACGAGTAAAGTTAGCCAAGGCCTATATTTTTTGAACTTTCTTTTCACCCCCACTGTGCATGCTGGTTGTGATCTATATTGTGAGATGCTGTGTGATTTACTCCCTATAAAGTGCCTACAAGGACACTCTTGCTTAATTGTTCTAATTTGATACTTGTCTGCTTGGTAGAATGGTGAGCTTGCATATTCTTTTGATTGATTGTAAATCCTATTATGCAAGTAAAGACAGTTGACAGAATTGAGGCAGATACATGTGGTGTCTTGTGGGTGCTTTATGTGAGTCATTTTTTTTTTCCCTCTTTTCCCTTTTGTGTTTTTTTCCTTTTTCTTTTGTTCTCCCCTTTTGTGTTTTGTGTTTAACAAGTTTCTTGAGTCATAAGGGGGGTAAACAAAGAAGCTAAATATTGTGCCTAAATTCTTCACTTAACGCTAGAGGACAAGCGTTATTCAAGTGTGAGTATATTTGATGTGTGTCTTTTAGTTGTTTATTTTTAGAGCCTTTCTTGGCATTTCTTACGAGGTATGTGCAGAGTTTCGTAGAGATAATTTCAAGTTTTAGAGACTAGGCAGTGAAGGAAGAAAGGTCGCAAAAGAGGGCTTAATTAGAGGTCTATTCGCTCAAATGGATGGTTAGCGTAGCAAAATTACGGGAGTGAAGCAAATTGCGGGTCTGTGCACTTGATACTTGAATGGCCGATAATTTAGAGTATTTACTGTGGAATTACCCAGTCACAAAGGATTTCACCGAAGGAGGGAAGAAAAAGCCCAATGAATAATTAAATTACCTAATTTGATTATTCTGTCTGAAGTAAGTAATTGGAAGGAATTGCATTTTGATGTGGACCAAGGTACACATGCGGATGAATTGCCAAGGAAAGTCTGATTACGCGGCGTAGCTCGTATGAACTCTTAACTTACCCGAAAATCCAGTTAACAAAAATAAACCAATCTAAGCTAATTTACTCAAGGGCTTCGAACCAAGTAAGAAAGAGGTGAAACATGCGAATTTAATTAGGTAGAGCAAATAACCTAATTAAGCTAAGTTTCATGCAATATATAAATTACCAGCATGCAAAATACATAAAGCAATAAAGGGAGAGTACTCAAACTAATAATTTTAAGATCTGAATACTTGTCCTAATTATGTTGTTCGGATGCCCTATTTATAGAGTAGGGCAGCCGAAAAAAAGAAGTAGGAAAGAATTAGAATTGGAAACCAATCAAGAGATTGATTTCCTTTACAATACCAAAACCTGAAAGAAGTGGGTAATGGTAAAAAGAAAAGGAAATTCAGTCACCCTTAAGATAAGGCAGCCGAAATTATAAGTGAAAACAAGAAAGAAAACGAATTGGAAATCCTACTCCAAAAAGGAGATCAAGAAGGGATCCTTTTTGGAAACTAACAAACTAAGGGCAAAATAGGGAACATGCACAAACCCTTATTTTCCCCCAAACCCTAAACCTTCATGCGAAATCTTGGATGAAGTTTGGGTTGGGCTTCTTTGATGGGCTTGGCCGAACTTGGTGATGTGGAATGGACTCCATGGTGGTTCGGACCACTTGTTGATGGCGCATGGTGGAATGGTGTAGGGAGCTTCCAGAATCTTCTGGAATCTCCCGGAATTATTCGGAATCAAGATTTTCAAGATTCTGCAAAATATGAAATTCAAGATTTTCAAGAAAATAAAGAACTTCAAGAAACGTCTCTTTAAAGTCTAAGGACCTTCCGGCGTCTTCAAGAACTTCAAGAAATAGCCTTCTCTTCATTGTGGAATGGGGAATTGCGCCTCTTCTTCAAGAATTGTAAGGAGAGTTGCAATTTGAACCTTTCCGGCTTTGTTCTCCAAGGCGTTGGCTTCTACTATCAATTGAGCATCCTGTCGGCAAGCTTGTACAAGGTTGTTGAGAGTTTCTTGAACCTTCTTTGCTCTGCTTCTTGTCATTGGCCCAATGATATCTACAAGTGGATCCCTTTGATATGGACTTGGATCCTGAAGCATTGTTGGGCCTCGGTGTAGAACCCGAACCTCCTCAGCTTCTCTGGACTCACTTGTCTGTAGCCTTGTCGATGGACTTGGGATACCCTCATCATCCCCTCCCGGTTGAAAAGGATTTGACCTCAAATCTTCATCCTGTTCATAAGTAAACGGAGACAAGTCAGCAGCATTAAATGAAGTACTAACACTATACTCACCTGGCAAATCAAGCTTGTAAGCATTAGGCCCCATCTTGGACACGATTTGAAAAGGCCCATCTCCCCGGGGATGGAGTTTCGTCCTCCTTGCAGCAGGGAATCATTCCTTTCTTATGTGAACCCAAACCCAGTCTCTTTGTTCAAAGTTCACAGCCTTGCGCTGTTGGTTTGCATGGGCGGCGGCTCTGGCGTAGCTTTTCTCAAGGTTTGCCTGAACCTTGGCATGCAGGCGTTTGACGGTGTCAGCCTTCTGGGCGCCGTCTAGATTAACCTGTTCTTTTAGCGGCAAAGGGATTAGATCCATAACCATCAAGGGAGTGAAGCCGTAGGCAACTTCGAATGGACAGAACCCTGTTGAGGTTGCTTGGTGCGGTTGTAGGCAAACTCTGCAATCGGTAAGATTTCTTCCCAACGTTTGAGATTCTTCTGTATTAAAGCTCGAAGTAGATTGCCAATGGTGCGGTTGGTGACTTCGTCTGACCATCCGTTTGGGGATGACTTGTAGTCGAAAACAGTAGTTTTGTGCCGAGGCGTGACCACAAAGTCTTCCAAAAGTAACTCAGAAATTTGACGTCGCGATCAGAAACAATAGTGCGCGGAATACCATGAAGCCAAACTATTCCTTGAAAGAACAAGTCCGCAACATGTTTAGCATCATCTAATTTCCTGCAAGGAATAAAGTGAGCCATTTTAGAAAAACGATCTACTACGACAAATAAGGAGTCATTACCTCTTTGCGTCCTCGGAAGACCTAGAATAAAATCCATTGAAATGTCAGTCCAAGGTAAAGAAGGTATAAGTAAAGGCGTGTAAAGTCTATGAGGCTTAGATTTAGATTTAGCTTTTAAACAATTAATGCAACGAGTGCAAACATGCTGTACATCTTTTCGCATATGAGGCTAATAAAAATGTTCCTGTAACACATTAAGTGTCTTATGTACACCAAAATGATCCATAAGTCCCCCATTGTGAGCTTCACGAACCAGTAATTCCCTAGTAGAACTACAAGGGATGCATAACCTATGTTCCCTAAACAAGAAACCATCCTGTCTATAGTACTTGTGGAATGCACCAGATTCACATGCTTTATATAAAGTAGCAAAATCAATATCAGAAGCATACAAATCCTTTAGATATGTAAATCCTAGCAAAGAATGATCTAAAATAGCCAGAATTTCATACCTGCGAGATAGAGTGCCAGTAACCAAATTATCTTTCCCTTTCTTATATTTAATAATATAAGGAAAAGTTTCAATAAAATTAACCCATTTAGCATGACGTCTATTTAACTTACTCTGTCCCTTTAAGTGTTTAAGGGACTCGTGATCACTGTGAACAACAAATTCCTTGGCCATTAAATAATGTGACCAAGTCTCGAAAGCACGGATCACTGCATAGAGCTCCTTATCGTAAGTTGGATAATTTAAGGCAGCTCCCTTCAACTTCTCACTGAAATAGGCGATTGGCTTGCTTTCCTGCATTAAAACTGCGCCAATTCCTATACCTGATGCATCACACATTAGTTCAAAGACTTTATCAAAATCAGGTAATACTAAGACAGGTGCATGAGTGAGATCATGCTTAAGAACCGTAAAGGCGTTTTCCTGAGCTTGCCCCCACATGAATGGAACATTTTTCTTGCACAAATCATTCAGAGATGCTGCTTTGGTGGAAAAGTCCTTCACAAACCGTCGGTAAAATCCAGCCAAACCGTGGAAAGACCTTACCTGTGCGGCCGAGGTTGGTGTAGGCCACTCCCTAATGGCTTTCACCTTGGCGTCGTCAACTTTGACACCAGCTTTAGAGACCACAAAACCGAGAAACACAACTTCCTCAACACAGAAAGTACATTTCTTCACATTGGCATACAATTTATTAGCACGTAATTCAATTAATACCAAGCAAATATGTTCTACATGCGATTTCATGTCTCTGGAATATATCAAGATATCATCAAAATAAACCACAACAAACTTCCCTATGAACTTTCTAAGCACGTTATTCATTAATCGCATAAAAGTACTAAGTGCATTTGTTAGGCCGAAGGGCATTACTAACCACTCATACAAACCAAACTTAGTTTTAAAAGCAGTTTTCCATTCATCCCTCCTGCATGCGAAGTTGATCATAGCCTTGTGTAAGATCTATTTTAGTGTAAATCGTTGAGCCATACAAGTCCTCTAACATGTCATCAAGCCTAGGGATAGGATGCCTATACTTGATTGTTATCTTATTAACAGCTCTACAATCAACACACATTCTCCATGTACCATCTTTCTTAGGGACAAGAATTATAGGTACAGCACAAGGACTAAGTGATTCCCTTACCTGACCGTTAGCCAAAAGCTTGTCGATCTGCTTCTGCAATTCCTTTGTTTCCTCTGGATTTGCTTTGTAGGCAGGTCGATTTGGAATAGATGCGCCAGGTATGAAGTCGATTTGATGTTCAATCCCACGCAGAGGCGGCAATCCTTGTGGCCTGCAACAAACAATCAACTTCTATAGGAATATCCCTCGGGATATCGTCAGGGTTAGCACAAGTATCTTTACATACTAAAACTAGTATACAACCTTTGTTAACTAACACCTGTTCTATTTCCCCCACTGTAGCGAAAAAAGCTACTTCTAACTTCTTCCTGATTAGGCTTATCAGAGTTTGCCTTACTACCCATTACAAGTTCTTTCCCTTTCCCCTTATCTAGGCACTTTCCAGCTTCCCATTTGGCGAGGGCGTCCTTCAGTCGGATTGCTTTCTAAACGCACTTCATTAGGTGGCATAGGTAGGAACGTGTGGATCTTGGCCGCCTGGTAGACCGAGTAAGTGTTGGCGATCCCATCATGAGTTGCCTTCAAGTCGAAGAGCCATGAGCGTCCGAGCAGAATGTGACAAGCCTCCATTGGCAGAACATCACATAAAATAATGGATTCGAACTTCCCGATAGCGTATGGTACGCTTACCTGCTTTGTGACTCTGTAGCCATCTGAGCTGTCGAGCCATTGGAGCGGATAAGGACGTGGATGATTGAGTATGGAGAGCTTCAGCTTTTCGACCATATATTCACTGGCCACATTTGTGCAACTCCCTCCATCAATGATCAGAACACACAACTTCCCATTGACCTTAGTCCTAGCGTGGAAGATGTTTGTCCGTTGAGACGTATCCTGGACAGCAGCTGTAGTCAAGGTGCGAGTAACCAAGTTCTAATTAGGATCTTCTTCGATGAACTCAAATTGCTCAACCGGTGCAGACGTAGTGCTGTCAGTTAACTCCGATAAGAGGTTAACGGTTTGTTCCTCTTTATCCTCTTTGGAAATGTACTCACCATCTTGCCCCAATAAGACCTTCCGGATGTTAGGACAATCGCGCATGTAGTGGCCACGGCCTGAGCATTTGTGGCAAGTGATATTGCTAATGGATTGCCGAGGTGTTGATGGCGTTCTGGATTGGGATGAAGATGGGGTGGTGTCTGGGACTATAGCCTTCCGTTCTGACGTAAACGGCTTCTTAGCGGGTGGTGAGTGAACCGGATTCTTTTCCAAGCTGGTGGGGCGCTGGTAGGCGTCCGGACAGGTGGAACTGTCTTCAGGTATTCCTCCATGACCCGAGCTTTGTGCAACATGTCCGTCAAAGTTGTTGCGTTCTGAAGTTCAACAGCTAAAGCTATACCCCTGTTTAGGCCATTAAGAAAACGAGCCATTGAAGCAGCCTCGTCTTCCTGTACATTTGCCCTAATCTTGGCCATCTCTAACTTTCTATAGTATGCGTCTACAGATAAAGGTCCTTGTACAAGAATATGTAATTTCCTATACAATTCTCTAAAATAATAATCAGGAACAAAAGTTTTACGCATGGAAGTAGTCAAATCATACCAAGTTAGAGGCGGAGCACGGGCCAGCATGGGATGCGTATTCCTTCGTTGGTCCATCTCTTGATTCCACCAGACCAGGGCATAGTCCGTGAAATGTACCACCGCGAGTGGGACCTTCTTGTGTTCTGGGATCGCATGAAGCTCGAAGATGCGCTCCATCTTCATCTCCCAGTCTAGGTAATCCTCCGGATTCGTACCGCCGGTGAAGGGTGGAACAGTCATTTTGCATTGACTGAGACCCTCGAAAGGCTTGTCAACGGCATTGTTGTCATTGGCAGGAGTGTCCTCCTCTGACCCCTCACGCCTTTGTTCTCGTTCGGCCCGCATGTCAGCAACCTCCTCCGTGAGGGTAGCAAATCGCGCAGAGAGTTGCGCTATCGCAGCCAGTATTTTCTCACTTCCCAGAGGGACAGAAGCACCTCCTAACATCGGTTATAGGTGAAAATTTGTCTGCTAAGAACAAGGAAAAATAAGTAGTAACCTCACCCCCTTGTTCCCCAAGTGTATCCCACCTAACAGCTACACACAAAATAGTGTTTCACTCTAGGGTGGCGCCCTTATAGTATGTTCCCTCAAGCATTTTTCCACTCTACCTCCCGGTATTGACAAATGTATAAGGCAAACAGCAATTCACACACAGCAATGATACTTAAGGAAAAAGCACAAATTTTTGAAAAATAGATACTTGATTCTATTTTTGAGTTAAAAAATCTTTTCGCAAACGATATTTGTAAGATAGTTCAGATAAGAGGTACACATCAAGGAAATTTCGGGGTGAAGCCCTCAAATTTCAAAAAAGATGGGTGTGCACGATGACAAAATCCAAACTATAATTCAAGAGTAAACGTTCAGGTAGCTTAAAAAGATACAACTAGCAGTTAAAGGTAGGGCAATTCAAGAATTGAACAGAATCAAGAAATAAGCAGAGTTGAACAACTTTAAAAAAGTCCTAAAACTAACCAAAGAAGAGATCACCAACCCGATAGGTAATCAAAGAAACCAATCCCAGCAAATTATCAATTCTTTCAATATGTAGATAACCTAATTACGAATTTTAAACCCCCAAGTGGCGGAAAAAAAAAAAACCAATTTTGCGATTTTAAGAAAAAGCCCTAGGGTCAGGAAAGTTCAAGTTTAACTCACTAACCAATTCCCAGAGATAAATTCAGCAGCACAAGTACACAAAATCGAGAATTCAATATATTTTCAAGAATTCAAAAGAAAGTATCCAAAACTAGTGCATGCAAATCACAATGTGCAGATAAGGTGAGAAGCTTAACATCAGCCGCAAACTCACCAATTTGAACAATAATCGCACAAGAGGAGTATAAAATAGTTGCAAAACCCAGCAAAAGTCGCAAAAAATAGCAACAAAAGAGTGTCTCTCAAACCCTAATGTCACAAAGCGAACGGCGACCCAATTTCAACCAAACCAACTGAAACCCTAGCTAAGCCAAAACCCGAACCCTAATTTAATTTTAAAGTTCAGAATTTAATTCGGTTTTTCAGCAAGGAATTCCAGATTGTAATTTAAGAAAAACAGCCCCAAAATAGTACAAGCTTTTCGCAAAAAGAAGGTAATTTTAAAACCCTAAGTTGCATTTTTCAGTACTTTAAAATTTGGTTCAATTTTTCTCGGGAATTTTGATTTTAGGATAGGCTAAACAGTACCAAGAAACCGAAATTCAAAGCTTGAAAGAAAAAATTCCCCCAAGAAGATACGTTCTAATTCCAAGAATTTCAAGACAAGCAAGACTAACAAGGATTACAAAACACCTGATAAAGATTTGGTTGGGTTACTTCAACCTTCTCCAGCCACGAAACCAGCCAAGCTCTAATACCAATTGATGTGGACCAAGGTACACATGCGGATGAATTGCCAAGGAAAGTCTGATTACGCGGCGTAGCTCGTATGAACTCTTAACTTACCCGAAAATCCAGTTAACAAAAATAAACCAACCTAAGCTAATTTACTCAAGGGATTCGAACCAAGTAAGAAAGAGGTGAAACATGCGAATTTAATTAGGTAGAGCAAATAACCTAATTAAGCTAAGTTTCATGCAATATATAAATTACCAGCATGCAAAATACATAAAGCAATAAAGGGAGAGTACTCAAACTAATAGTTTTAAGATCTGAATACTTGTCCTAATTATGTTGTTCGGATGCCCTATTTATAGAGTAGGGCAGCCGAAAAAAAGAAGTAGGAAAGAATTAGAATTGGAAACCAATCAAGAGATTGATTTCCTTTACAATACCAAAACCTGAAAGAAGTGGGTAATGGTAAAAAGAAAAGGAAATTCGGT
The DNA here is from genome assembly GCA_016801395.1 of Leptodermis oblonga. Taxonomy (NCBI): domain Eukaryota; kingdom Viridiplantae; phylum Streptophyta; class Magnoliopsida; order Gentianales; family Rubiaceae; genus Leptodermis; species Leptodermis oblonga. Next base: position 14,293,681 of record CM028752.1, read on the forward strand.
CACCCTTAAGATAAGGCAGCCGAAATTATAAGTGAAAACAAGAAAGAAAACGAATTGGAAATCCTACTCCAAAAAGGAGATCAAGAAGGGATCCTTTTTGGAAACTAACAAACTAAGGGCAAAATAGGGAACATGCACAAACCCTTATTTCCCCCCAAACCCTAAACCTTCATGCGAAATCTTGGATGAAGTTTGGGTTGGGCTTCTTTGATGGGCTTGGCCGAACTTGGTGATGTGGAATGGACTCCATGGTGGTTCGGACCACTTGTTGATGGCGCATGGTGGAATGGTGTAGGGAGCTTCCGGAATCTTCTAGAATCTCCCAGAATTATTCGGAATCAAGATTTTCAAGATTCTGCAAAATATGAAATTCCAGATTTTCAAGAAAATCAAGAACTTCAAGAAACGTCTCTTTAAAGTCTAAGGACCTTCCGGCATCTTCAAGAACTTTAAGAAACAACCTTCTCTTCATTGTGGAATGGAGAATTGCGCCTCTTCTTCAAGAATTGTAAGGAGAGTTGCAATTTGAACCTTTCCGGCTTTGTTCTCCAAGGCGTTGGCTTCTACTATCAATTGAGCATCCTGTTGGCAAGCTTGTACAAGGTTGTTGAGGACCTTCCGGTGTCTTCAAGAACTTCAAGAAACAGCCTTCTCTTCATTGTGGAATGGGGAATTGCGCCTCTTCTTCAAGAATTGTAAGGAGAGTTGCAATTTGAACCTTTCCGGCTTTGCTCTCCAAGGCGTTGGCTTCTACTATCAATTGAGCATCCTATCGGCAAGCTTATACAAGGTTGTTGAGAGTCTCTTGAACCTTCTTTGCTCTACTTCTTGTCATTGGCCCAATGATATCTACAAGTGGATCCCTTTGATATGGACTTGGATCCGGAAGCATTGTTGGGCCTCGGTGTAGAACCTGAACCTCCTCAGCTTCTCTGGACTCACTTGTCTGTGGACTTGTCGATGGACTTAGGATGCCCTCATCGCATTTCCTAATTGATGCCAACTTGTGGAAAGTATAGGAATTATATTCCTATTAGCATACCTATTTACTTAGTTACTTTAATTATATATCCTTAGAGGATAAATATTGGTAGTTTCCTAGTTGGACTAGAAGAATATTCAATTTTCTTTTGTTAAACTAATTCTGCACATTATATATGGACATAATTAGTGTAGAAATTACAATCGAGTTTTTGAATTCAGTTTTACAATAGTTGGATATTAGCGATAACAATAGCGTAGTTTTGGTTTTTGGGTTTTAGAATTATTTTTCGGCGATGGTTTGCTTGCTATAACCGCAATCAACTTTTCTGGTGGAATTTTCTAGCTCTCATAATTCAAGTATTTCTTTCTTTTCTCTTTTGTTATTTTCTTTATTTTCATCATGATTTCTTTAATTAATTCTTGTTTAAATGAGTAGCTAAATTCTTAAGTCCGACATAACGTAAGTAGCAACAATCCATGCATGTTATGAAACCTAAGTGTTATTAATTGAATTGCATATATTTCTTTTTACTCGGTGGGTATAACTTTTATTACTTGTATTTGAATGAGATTGATCACCTTAGTTAAATAAGGCAGAACCAATTAATTCTCATTAACATAATTAGTGGTAAAGTTACAGTTAGGTAATGGAAGGTAGGGGGTTAGTAATTCTTAGATGTTGATTCAATAAGAACTAAAATAAGGTTTCCCTGATTTCTAAAGTTGTTAGTAAAGTTAATAGGTGAGGGCAGCTTTTGGCCTGTTCTATATTAATTAGAGTAGTAGTTATGACGTAAGGAGCTCACGGTAATTGCCAATAAATTAAAAAAAAATTGGGTTATGTTAGCAGGGGAACCACGATAACCTATAATTGGTTGATGATATGCATTTTGACATATTATTGTGTTTGTGATTAACATGCATCCGATTGTTGTGATTTGCATGTTGCTAGAATTCTTTCTTATTTGATTTAATTATTTGTTTAGTTAAAGGCTTTAGTCATAATTTCTCAAGTGACCAAACAAGTCTTTTAAGAAACCCAAATGTCATAAATTTTTCTAATTAGTTCTTTTTGTTAGAAACTTGAATTCAGTAGTTTAAAGGAATTTTAATCAGTTTGTTCCCTGTAGATTCGACCATACTATCATTGTGCTATTATAGCTATTTTTTAGGCATTTGGTACTTTTACAGCACTAGATAGAGCTAACAACAATCCTATCAATTAATCGTTAACGTTGACAATTTTTTCAAAATTTCCACTGTATTTATATTTTACATCGATTATCATTTTAACCAACTTCTTTATGCAAATGTAGTATGTGATACCCCAGAATTTCAGAGTGAAATCCTAGGAATAAAAATGGTAAAAAATCACAATTCTAGTTATAAGTATTCCTGCTTGCATTTAAACTTGGTGTGCTTTACTTGAATATATGTACAACTTCTTATTGTGTGTGTTGTGTGATAAGACTCCATGAGTAATCAAGGGGGCATGACGTGCCTTGACTGGGGTAGGAGAGTGGGGAATAAAAGGTTGTGGGATCCTACTCCAGAAGGAACAAAAGGAAAAGCCAAACGGGAAAAAATCGCGAGGGAAGGAATGAAAAGAGCAAGCTTGCGAGTCGCACACCGCTTCGCAGCGCCTTGCTGCCGTGCGGAGGAAAGAGCTGCATGTTTCTGCATGGGTGCTACGGACCGTACGTCGGTCGCACGACGCCTAGAAGCGGGAAATCCAAAACGGGTTTGAATTTTGCAAACCTCTCAATCTAAATCCTATCCTAAAACTGAATTACCTAATCCTAATCCAGTTGGTAACTATCATCCCTAATTATAGACCTAATAGACCTTTATAAATACTTCCTTAACTCCTACAACTAAACTTTAAAAAACAAAACAAAACCATCACACAAAATAAGGAAAGAATTGTGAGAATAGCCACCGTCGTAGCTTGAAAAACACCGCCACCACATTGGTTCATCAAGCTTGAGCCTCCTTAAAGTGTTCATGTAATCTTATGTCTCCAGTAAGTTATAGATTCTTGGTATAAACTAAAAATAGAAAGAATGAAAACAAGAAGTTAAGAATCTTGAAGAATAGTAAATGGGTTGTTAAATAAAATTCGTAGATTGCAAGATTTTAGGTGGTTGTTGTGTTCTATATGTGTTAAAGATGATACAGGAGTATCTGCATCTGGCCAAAAACAAAGAATGGACTTAATGGACAAATCAAGAATCAAAGGTTGCATGTTCAGTGTCTTGCACCCTGTTCGTGCTCAATATTAGTGATGTTAGGATGGTTGTTTTTGCATGTTAAAAGTTGGTGATGAGGTTATCATTGGCTTCATTCCACCTGGCCATTCGATCCCTGCCTCAGCATGGCACCCCGTGCCTAGTTCGAGAAGTGCAAAAGAAAGCTCCGTGAGATTAACCCAGCTACCCCAACACACGACTTGAAGATAGGCGTATTTCTTGAAGTTCTTGGAAGGATTCTTGAACTTCTTGAAATGGATCTTGATAAATCTTGAGGTTCTTGAACTTTTTGGTTTATTAAGAGAACTACAATTGATGAATCTTGAAGAATTGCAAAGGATCTTGATTTTCTTGATTTTAGGCATTTCAGACGGGTTCAGAAAGCTTCTCATTGCGTCCGGAACCATCCGAACTATTTGGTGAAGTTTTATTCCATCTCATTTCATTTCCAAAATGCTACATTCAACAGGCCGAATCCATCAACACCCAGGCTTCATCAATTTGGCCCACTTGCTACACGCTTCTGGCCCAAACCACAGTTCTACTGGAATTAGGTTTAGGTATTTGGAAAGGATTAGGATTTGTGCATGTTTCCTAATTCTATTCCTAGTTTGTTAAGGTTTGTTAAAAGGTTGTTGCAAGTTTGTTACAACTAACTGATTGCCTTATCTCTTTGTTTCCAAAAAGGTTTCACTTCTTGAACCCTTTTTGCATTGGTTTTCCTTTTCTTTTTGGAAAGAATTTTCGGATTTCCCTTTTCTTTAGGGTGGCCGAAAATTGCCAACCAAGTTGCCATGACCTTTTTGGCAACTTGTTTTCTTGTAGGAATACCAACTCTAGTTGGTTTCCAATTTCTTTTGTTTCTTAATTCTTTTCCTACTGTAACTCAAGTAAAGGCGCACAACCCTCTATTTAAAGAGGCATGGCTGAAAGTAATAAACAACATTTATTCGAATTCAGCTTATTTTGTGAGGTTAATCCTTAGCTCTAGAATTCTTATATTTGCACTTGTGTAATTTGCATGTTAATGTTTAGATAACACAAGCGAGACTATAGGGTAATTAGGTTTCTTGCTTCACCTAATTTCTGCTGGTTTCAATTCGTTTATTCTTGCTAGGTTATAGCTAAAGTAGTTTATCTCACTATATGCCTTGTATGAGTTTCGGAACTTAAGTAAGTCAAGGTGTGCCCTTCAACGATCCACTTTCCTAGGCAACTTTCTGCATCTGTGAGCTCTTCTTCGAATAACTCACATCAATTGGTATAGTTAGTATTGATGTTAGACTAGAGATTTGTGCTTTTGGAACGGACTAAAACTTTAGAACCGCAAAAGATATGGCCTCAAAAAAGCCATCATCGCGTTTTTGGGCAGAAATGTACGACAAGGGCCGTGGTACCTAGCGCACGCAGTGTACCTTGGTCACCCAACCGTGGCGCGCGTCGCGTGCTGAACTCGGCCGTGCCGTGCCATCCTAGCCTCTTGCCTTGCGACCCAAACTTGAGCCATGCACTTGTCCCCTGGCTAGACCCTTAATCCTTAGCCATGACATGAACCCACTTGACCATTTAACCACTGACCACTTGATTTGAACTATGAACTCACTTAACTTGAACAACAAACCATGAACCCACTTGACTTGAAGCATGAACCATGAACTAGACCACTTGACCATGAACTAGACCACTTGACCATGGACTAAACCAGTTGACCATACACTTGACCCTGGGCTAAACCACTTAACTATAAATTTGACCCCTTGACCTAAAGGTTGACCTAAAAGTCCAAAGTCAACCCTAATTGACCCAAACAGTCAAAATTGACCAAGTTGACCGAAAAGTCAAAAGTCAATCCTAACTAACTTGAAAAGTCAAAATTAACCTAAAAGTTAAACGTCAGCCTTAGTTTACCCACAAAGTCAAAGTTGACCTTAGAAGTCAAAAGTCAATCCTAGTTGACCCAAAAGTCAAAATTAACCCTAGTTGACCAAAATGTCAAAGATGGCCAAAAAGTCAAACTTAAACAGAAAAATCAAAGTCAGCCATAGTTGACCAAAAAGTCAAACTTAACCAAAAAGTCAACGCTTTGCTAGCAAGTTAATAACATGTTTAACGTGAACTGCAAGAGCTGATCGTTGACTGTTAATGTTGACCAACATCCAAATGAAGTCCCCGATCTACAAATCTCAAGGTGAGGGATTACTCGCTAGTTTCCCATCGAGGTTTCTGATGCCTCATAACGTGCTTGTTCGTAATACAATTTTCTGCTAAGTATATATGCTTACGTGTTACATGCCTGTTTGACAGATAATATTATGAGACAATTACTATGTATCGTACTTGACTTGTCATGATAACCCGCATGCCTGTAATTATGTATGCTTTTAAGTGTATGAAAACATGACATGCCTGCCGTGAATGATGATGCATGTTTCTGAGTCGTAAGTTGTATGACATCTAAGAATGCATATGTATCTAGAAATGTATGAAGCATGCTAGGGTTGCTATAATCACTTAGCGTGAAAAGGGTCAGAGGACTTACAAGAAAAGACTTGGGCTTCAAGTCTTTAGCATGACTAAATAGTAGGTGCTTGCCGGTTATGTAGGGGTTGATAGCGAAAATACATATCGAGTTAGCCAACACTCCTTCTATTGAGAGCAACACCAGTGGCCCGAAAGTAAAAAGGTCAGATCCAAAACTCTCACCGTTGAGTATACCCAGTTATACGATACGACTGCCAATGGGGCGGTGTGTTTGCAAACTATCAAAACGTGATCAACCCGAAAACATGAATAGATTCTGACTTAGCTTTAAGATGAGTTAGCTAGATAGAGAAATCTGCCTGCTAGGAGTCTAGTCGCTTAAACACGTTTGCATACGGATGTTTGTATCTGTGCTACCGAGCTTGTTTAGTATCTGCCATGTACTTGCCTATACTATTTGGCTTGCTTGACTTGTTTGATGTGATTGTTTATACTTCTACTAATATGTATGGATATATGCATGAACTCTGTATCTATATTGCACAGCCTTTTTCTAAACACTTACGGTGAGATTCTGGTAATCCCGAGGTCTTTCACTGAGGTTAGTTAAGTTCACCCCTTTCCCCCTTTATTTATGTTGTTATAGGGGCTTGATACGAGCGGCTCTAGTGGTAAGGTTGATGGGCATGCTTGCATGAATAAAAGTCGATGAGACTATAATAGATACAATAAATACATTTCAAGATGATAATCTGGTCTGCGACAATCCTCAACCAGTTGATTAATTTCTGCTTTAATGTTTTAATTATAACTTGCTCGTATCATAATAATGATGAGTTATGTTTTATTTTTATTAGCCGTATCGATTGGTGGGCGAGAGCCCTGTATAATGTTCAACCCCAAATTAGCTCATGCTTCTTCGTAAGAACGGCTCTTCGGAAGGGGGTTGGGTTGGGGGTGTCACATAGTAGCTACATTTTGTACTACAGAGTGAAATTGTATACAAAATTATTCAAATAAAAAGAGAGAGACCATGAAGACATGAACAAGAGTAGAAAAAAAGTTAGAGAAACAATATAATTTAGAGCAGACACAAAAAATACGGAGAATGTCTGAGAGGAAAAATAAGTATTTGGAGCCATTTAAGTGAGAAAGAAAACAATATTATTTTGGTTGTTAATTTTTATATTGATAATGACATAAAAACATAAAAGTGTCAATAATACATATGTTTTGATTTATAGTGAGCTATGTGAAAACCCAATTATCAATAAGCAACCTAAGATGAACCTAAGAGGGGGAGGGGGTGAATTAGGTTCTTGACACTTTTAAAAATATTTCTTCTACAATGAAGAACAACTTTGAAAAACCATTTTCAAAGCAAGTGTAAAAACAAAGTTTACAAATTAAGTGAGGTGTGTGATTAGTGTTTTGCAAATCATAAAAGCAAAGTAAAGGAAGACAAAACACAACCGATTTAGAGTGGTTTGGATTCCCCTTGAATCTTAGTCCACTACCCAAGTTCTACAACTTGGGATTTTCTAACCCTCTCAAATGAATCACTTAAAGGTGTAATTCAAACCTTTACAAATGCCAAAATTCTACCTCTAGAATTTAGGACTTTTTGCTTAATCTAACTCTAGACTAAGACTCCTTTGCCTAATGGCTAACAATGAATCTTTTGCCCCCGCTCCTTCCTCAAGGACTTAGGGTCTTACTCAAGACTTTATTGCCTAGCTACTAGGACTTTTGCTCAATCAACCTCTTGATCAAGACTTTCTCCCCTTTGCCTAATTTAACTCTAAACTAGGACTTTTACAATTGCCTCAACCAAACTCTTGGTTAGGACTTTACAATTGCCTAAACTCAACCTCTTGAGCTAGGACTCTCCTTTCTACTTGCTCCCCCTTTCTTCTTGCCTAACTCTTTACTCAAGAGTTGGACTTTCCCTATATACAAATTGCCTACACTCAAACTCTTGAGTTAGGACTTTTCTAGACGTGTTTATAATGATGAAATACTCCAGAAATGGAGTTTACAATTTGACACAAAAACAGGGCACAAATGCCTCTTGACAATCCTACCTTAACAAGCTAATTTGACATATAAAAGATTGAAATGAAGCTTGAACGTGTTGTTAAAGTGTAGGAGATGTTGGGGAGTCATTAGTCTTCATTTTGCAGCTTGGGGGGTATTTATAGGAAAAAGACGGCTCTTGAAATGATTTAAAAACGGACAAGAAATAGCAAACCCGAAGCTCTCGCGACAGCCTCTGCGACAGCAGCGACAGTCGCAGGCTTCTGTCGCAGGCACGTGGCTGCTGCGCGCTGTCGCAGGCGTGCGGCATGGGCTGCTCTGCGCGAGGTCTGCGCGCGGCGTGGGGCTGCTCTGCGCGAGGTCTGCGCGCGGCATGGGCGTCTGGGCGTGCCTCTGCGCGCGGCTGTCAGCGCATGTGCGCGACTGTCTGGGCGTGCTCACGTGGCTGTCAGCCCTTGTCGGCCAGATTTGACATCTTTTTCGTTTGCTTGCCGTTTCTTCATTTTAACTCCGTTTTCTTCGCCGTTTTTTGCGTTGGTTCACCCGTGAACTCTTCTATTCATTTTCTGACTTAGAAACACCGTGGGTCCCACCTTGGGACGTACTCGGTCGTATTTTTCTTCTTTCTTCATTTCCTTTTCGTTTCTACATTTTTCACTTAGAAGAACCGTTAAATTAATTCTCATATTTGTTAACTCATCAATCAAAATAAGGACTAAGACCAACCGGGTCTAACACTATGAAACTCATGCATATCTCATTTATAATGATATTCACAATTTTTAGTAGATTTTGATACAATGCACATACCTATAAGTAAATAAATTGACCATTATTTGGAGACAAGAAAAGGAAAAAGAAAATCAGTATTTGAATGATTGAATTTTCCATTGAAGTCTAGCGCTCATTAAATATTTTGAGTTTATAATTTTCTTCCACCTTCTTTTTTTGGGTTACAATTTGATTAATCAATTTTTACAAATGAAATCCCTTTATATCATTCAATAAATTTAACCATTCAATATCTATTTTAAATTGTTAAATAATTTTAAGAGGTTATATAAAAAATGTTGATTAGCCAGGAATATAATATATGATTAATAAAATGATTCCATCTCCATGCCCACAACATAGTATTTGATTGATATTTTTTTAAAAAAAGTAAAATGATTGCAGGGGTATATGATAATTCTCACAATTTTCTTAAATTATTTTACAGTGTTCTATAGCTAGGTATTATATTCATTTTTAAGATTGATTGTAAAATTCGGTGGTTTCATTTGTGAAATGATATAAGAAAATTTTATGACATTTATAAAAATAAAAATTACTATTAATAGAGTTATTTTCTAAGTAAAAAAAAAAGGTAATATATATATATATATATTTCAATTATTGTGACATCATTCAATGGAAAGATTCACCGACTAATCATCATTATCTCATTTTCTTAATAAATAATTTGTATCATATGTATCATGTATGATAACTGACAACATTTTAATATTTTTTCTTAATGAGGAAAGTGGTAAGTTTTTTGGTTTGTGTAAAATATTCCTTAACATCTATTTATATATATATATATATATATTGTGATATGTTCCATTAATTTGTGATTGCACAATCAAAATCATTGATGAGCGCATCACAAAATCAATCCAAGACGCTATATTATATATATAGTTGGAAGCAGATGAACTCTATCGCAACTCTCATTCTTATAATTACTTCCTTCATCGATCGAGCACCTCCAAAAAATGGAGAAATCCATTATTCTTTTGGTCCTTATATCTACGTTTTTAATGTACAATCAACCAACAACGGCTGATGTTCAGTACATTAATGTTGTGGACCTAGTGTTGGGTTTATGTCCTAAAACCAATTAAATTATAGAATTATAATTTATATTTATTGTCAACGTGTTTTAGGTACCTAAAGGGTCACGCACTAAGAATAACTGATTGGGTTAAAATGATATATGATGGGTTAATTTATTAGATAAATTAATTATAAGGACTTATTGATAAATATCTATTAATAGTTTCCTATTTATGTTAGGTTTCCTATTATATTAAGTTTCTTACTGGTAATATGTTTATACCATTCTGATATCTATAAATAAAGCACTAGTCACTGGAATGATATAATAACACCTCGTATATAGTGATCTAGCTGTCAACCCTTTGACTGATCAATCCTTTGGAAGGATCCCAATTACGGTTGTTCGTGTGGATACCGTTAGAGGCCGGACTTGGTTGTTCGTGTGGATACCGTTAGAGGCCAGACAAACAATTGTGCGGCTCGTGATCAGTTTCATCTCTATGCATATCGTTCGTGGATGCCCCCGAATATTGCTGATGGATTTGCTTTCGAGGTAACATTTGATCTGATATACTATATTATTCATATGATTGCAAAGTGATTTTGGCATGTTCAATCTATATTCATTCCCGGTGTGCATAAAATGGACTAAAGCGAAGGTAAACAGTAAAGACAAAAAGATGTGTAAGAAGTCCAGAACCCTGCTTAGGTCGGATAGATCCTTAAAACCGAGCCAAATAGTAGATCGGTCAAAGGTTTAGGTCGGCCAACAATTTCAATGTGCCTTATAAGATTCCTCATACTTATATCATGACACTCAGTCTAACCGAGCTAAGATAGTTAGGCCGGACTAAAATATTGCACTGACACAGTAGGTAAAGATCATCATAGGGTTAGGTATATATTTTAAATATATACAGAGATTTCCCAGAACTTCGAGAAGGAAGAAGCCCATGAAATCCGGTCATGATGACACGAAACGTACACGCCACGCTAAACAGAGGGGAGCAGGTGAGAATGCTAATCATGAAGGTTCAACGGGCATATCCCAGTCTTGAGGTATATATACTAAGTCTTCAGACTTAGTGAGGTACGCAACATTTACCATTTGAGCTCTTTGTCAATACTGTTCATTTTCTTCTACCTTTCTAACTTAACCGTCGGAGCCTATACAGGGGAGAAAGCCCCGCTCTTCTCTTGATTATTTACAGTTATTGCCGGAACAGTCTTCAGTTAAAGTTTTCCTCATCATTTGTGTTGATCCAAGCCACCCAACTTGGTCTCCAGTTCGGCTATCTCCCTTTTTGGTGAAGTTTCTACAAGGTTGGGCCGTGCAGATTAAGATATCTCTTTGGCCCGGAAAGAAGTGTCCATATACGAGCATTTTTGCGTCACATCAACTGGCGCCGACTGTGGGGAACGTTTGATCAAATTTATTTCATCAAATTTTCTCCATACTAAAAGAAATTTGTTGAAATCATGACGCAAACACAAGATTGTTCGGGAGTGGATGCTTCTTCTTCTAGCACCACCGCTACTCCAACCGTCGCAACCATGATTGTTCCAGCCGTCACTATACTTTCTACCACCCCAACGCTCCACCAGCTACCGCCACCGCTGTTGAACCTCTCACCCCCCAGCAAGAACAAGCTGAAAGAGAAAAGTTTTACCGTTTGTTTCCACAACTATTTCACCGGATGAACCAGGGCCCTCCAGTCACCTCTGCTCCTACTTTGGAGCTCCCCACTTCAAACATTACAACCACCCTCCCAGATGTAGTTAACATTGAGAATCCTCTGGGTTCACAGGCTGTCCCTGTTATTCCCCCACCAGGAGTTCTGTTCAACCCCATGGTCGATCCCTCCGTTGTTTTGGTTTCCAGTCTCCCCCCTTAATCTCTAGCTGTTTCTGGATACCCTCCTTACCCTGGGGGGACTCATCCTTTTTCGGGGTCTAACTATGTGGCTGGTCTCCCTACCCTTTCTACCGCTCCTCCTGTCTACACTACATTAGTCCATACCCAGGTCACCCCTACCTTCCCGACTCCTCCTTCGGCTTCTACTGCTCAGCTCAATATGTACCCTTTCATGTCAGGATTGCCTTTCCCTACAATAGGACAGCAAGTAGGTCAGTTGGGACAGCCCGATTTAGACCCGCAGTTGAGTCAAATAGGTCAGCCTGTCTTAGGCCAGCAATTAGGCCAGTTTAGCCACCCCGATCCCGAGGTCAACCAGTTAGGATACCCCGAGTACATGGCCCCATATAATTTAGCCCAGTTTCAACATTATGGTATTGGCGCAAGTCGACCCATGCAGCCCCTCACCGGGTACTCTCCCTTAGTTAACCCGAACTATTATACCGAGCTTGGCGGGGGGAACTTTATAATAGGGGGACCGGTACCTACTTATCCGGGAATATGAGGATATCCCTTAGGTCAGACAGGAAACGCCCAGCCCGGCCAAGCCGTCTTACCTGGATCTGGATATGCTCAGTTGGGAAGGACTGGGACCACCTCCCGTGTCTCTCATCCGTTTGGCTGGGAAATTCAAACAGTTCCATTTCCACCAGGCTACAAAGGTTTAGGTAAGGTTGACAAATATGATGGAACTGCTGACCCAACGGCTCATTGGATGCAGTGCATGAGTGTCATGGATGCCGCCAATTTGTCTGATGCCAATCGCTGCTTGACATTCCATCAAACCCTTAAAGGTTAGGCTATCAATTGGTATTGTACTCTGCCTCGAAACTCCATTCATTCATTAGATCAATTCGGTGATTTGTTTTTAGCTAATTTTATGGGTAACAAGATACTATCTAAACCTATTTCACACTTAATAACTCAGAGGGTGAGAGAGGGGTTGCAGGCCTACATAGATCGGTTCAATGTAGAATCTAGACAATGCCATGAAAAAGATGATAGGATTATGATGGGATCATTTATTAACGGGTTACGGTCAGGACCTTTAGCTACTGAACTTGCCATCACTTTGAAATGATGGTCACTGCTGTTAACTTTGCTGTTATTGAGGATGCTGCAGCCATAAAATAGGAACGAGAAAGAGGTTTTTTCGACCTATACAGTAAGAGAAAAGCTTTTTCCCCAATCCCTCCCCTAGGAGGAGGTAAGAAGCAAAACTTTGTGAGTACTAATAACACTGGCCCAAAGGCTGGGGTCGGTGTTAATGATGTGCAGGTGGTCGAGCCCTTTTCCGTGCCACGAGCCGACATATATGCGGCCATCCAGCATCAAGGGTTAATACCCCCAGCCCGTCCCATGACAGGTCCCACAGATCGGCTCAATCCTGGCAGGTATTGTAACTATCATAAGCACATTGGTCACAATACTAATGATTGTAGAGATTTGGATGCAGAGATAGCAAAGCTTATTCAAGCTGGAAAATTGCCCCAATATACGCAAGTGGCCCCTTTGCCCAAACCCGCAGTTTCAGCAACCCGGGAACGACCTACCGGGTGTTACCAGTGTGGAGAGCCCGGTCATTTTGCCCGAGAATGTTCCCAACCCGACCCCCGGGCCCCAAACGCTGGGGCTGGAGCTGACCTGACCATAGATGGGGTCGCAAATACCATAGCTGGAGGACCGACCCAAGGCGACTCTAATCGTCAGAGAAAACAGGTATATCGGCAAAAAAAAAACGTTTTAGGTAAGCGTAAAGTGGACGCCATGACATCAGTAATTACTTTTGATGACAGTGATATTTTCTTGCCTTATAATTGTGATGATCCACTAGTGATCGATTGTTATATTTCTAATTATCAAGTACGTAGGACATTATTAGACACGGGTAGCTCTAGTAATATAATTACTACCAAGGCATTGGCAGGATGTCAGTTGCATAAGGCACATTTAAATTCAGTATGTACACCCTTGATTGGCTTTGGCAACTACCATGTTATTCATGTGGGACAGTTAAGCATACTGGTCACGTTGATAGCTGGACAGCTAAAACGTACAGAAACCATAGATTTCGTGGTCATTGATGAACCCTCACCTTATAATGTATATCTGGGTCGGCCTGGACTAAATCAATTTCAGGCCATTGCTTCTACCATGCATATGCTTTTAAAATTCCCACCATGGGTGGGGTGGCCTCTCTTCGTTATGATGTCATACAGGCCAAGCAATGTTACACAGCTTCCCTAAGAGAACAGGTGCCTCTGGATCGGAAATCGAAAGTTGCTTCTGTAGTCACCCCGACCCCCGCGCCCCGGGTTTCGCCGACTACTCTTCAAGGAAGTATTGCTCATCCCATTAACATCACCGACCTGGCAGGTAGCTCGGAGCGATCCATTGAGGCAGGGGCTGAGGTAAATATCGTCCCCCTGACTGTCAACCCAAACAAGGTAATTAAGATAGGGGCCGATTTACCTCCTCAGTTACAGCATGATTTACTTAACCTTTTGCGTGAGTTTGTGGAAATCTTTGCTTGGGGGCCGAAAGACATGCCTGGCATTTCTCAAAATATCATTGAACACAGGCTATCCATTGATGCTAGTCATAGGCCGGTTCGTCAACGGAAGCGTAACCTTGGAGGAGAACGCAGCAAATACGTAGAGATCGAAGTCAATGCTTTATTGGAGGTACGTATCATTCGAGAAGTAGATTATCCTGAATGGCTAGCTAACCCTGTATTGGTTCCCAAGCCCGACGGTTCGTGGCGTATGTGCATCGACTTCGTCGACCTAAACAAAGCCTGCCCCAAAGACTGGTTCCCCCTACCCTTGATTGATATTCTGGTCGATGCCATAGCTGGATTTCGCTTTCTCAACTTCTTGGATGCATACAAGGGCTATCACCAGATCTTCCTGACTAAAGAAGACGAGGAAAAAACATCCTTCATTACGGATAAAGGTACTTATTGCTTTATTACTATGCCTTTCGGTTTGAAAAATGCTGGGGCTACCTTTCAACGTCTAGTCAATAAGATCTTTAAAAATCAGTTAGGTCGAAACATGGAAGCATATGTTGATAATTTACTTGTTAAAAGTAGGGATGAGTCTGCTTATTTGCTTGATTTGTGAGAAACACTTGAAACTCTGGTCCAGTACAAATTAATGTTAAATCCAAAAAAATGTGTTTTTGAGGCTACTTCGGGGAAGTTCTTAGGTTACATGGTTTCTGAAGGGGGTATTTCGGTTAATCCAAAGAAAGTAGAAGCTGTTCTGCAAATGCACCCACCTAGGTCAATTCGTGAAGTACAACAATTAACGGGTAGACTAGCAGCCTTAAATCGGTTTTTAGCTCGGTCGACAGAACGAGCTTTACCATTTTTTAGAATTTTAAAGAAATCAGATAAATTTGTGTGGACCTCGGAATGCCAAATTGCGTTCGAACAATTAAAAATGTATTTAGCTTCTTTGCTATCTTTAACCATGCCAATTCCTGGAGAACAATTATACATGTATATAACTACCACTGAATCTATAATTAGCTCGATTTTGCTTCGAGAAGATAACCGGGTTCAAAGACCCATCTATTTTGTTAGCAAAGTTTTGCAGGCAGCAGAAAAAAACTATTTCAACCTGGAAAAATTAGTCTTGGCTCTAGTTCACTCCACACGACGTCTGCGCCCTTACTTCGACTCCCACGGAGTCACCGTTTATACCGACGCACCTCTTAAGGCCGTCTTGCAAAAGGCAGGGGTTTCTGGTCGTCTCACCAAATGGGCCATCGAATTGGGGGAGTACGATATCACCTTTACGCCTCGCACCGCAGTCAAAGGGCAAGTATTGGCAGATTTCATAGCTGAGGGAGTATCAGACATCCAGGAAGACACGCCTGGTTCGTCACAAGAAACCGACCTTCTTTTAACTGTGGTAAAGGGCGATGATTCATGGACACTCTACGTAGATGGTGCCTCCAGCCAATCCGGATTGGGTGCCGGGATCATCCTCACCAGCCCTATTGGGGAAGTCCACACTTATGTTTTACGGTTCTGCTTTACAGCCACCAATAATGAAGCAGAGTATGAAGCCATGGTAGCCAGTCTAAAATTAGCTCGGAAACTGGGGGTCAAAAATCTAAAAATTTATTAAGACTCCCAGCTCTTAGTCAAACAAATTTTGGGGGAGTATAAGGCTAAGGATCGGCAAATGGAGAAATATTTAGCACTGGTGCAACAGCAGCTGAAAAGTTTTCCAAAATGGACTATAGAGCGAGTTCCACAGAGTAAAAACACAAATGCAGATGCCTTGTCCAAATTGGCTTCTTCGGTTTTCTCTCATCTGACTAAAAGTGTTCTAGTAGAAGAAGTGCAGTCAAGGAGTACAGCTGAGCCAATAATCTTGTCCATAAGCGAGGGTAAGAATTGGCGATCTCCTATATGGCAATATTTACAAAATGGTACCTTGCCAGACTCGCGAAAGGAAGCACAACGAATACGAAAGAAGGCTGAGCACTATCAGATAGTGGGGGACGATCTATACAAAAGGGGGTTCCTAATGCCCCTACTAAAATGTTTGAGTCCAGGAGAAACGGAGGTCGTGCTCAAAGAAATACACCAGGGGGATTGTGGGTCCCATATCGGGGCTCGAAATTTGGCAAAAAAAGTAAATGGGGCTGGGTTTTATTGGCCTCGATTATTTCAAGAAGCAGTCAAGTATGTTAAGCATTGTTCCAGCTGCCAGCATAATGCTCCGATTCATATATTACAGGCATCCAGTTTTACCGGGATAATTGCGCCTTGGCCTTTCGCAGAATGGGGGATAGATCTTATGGGGCCATTTCTTAAAATCGGCTCTTGTCATTATCTAGTTGTGGCCATAGACTACTTCACTAATTGGGTGGAAGCCGAGGCATTGACAAATATTACCGCGCGAACTATAGCTCGATTTCTATGGAGGCAAGTCATCTGCCGTTTCGGTGTGCCCAATTCAGTTATCTCGGATAACGGGACTCAATTTGAATCCAAGGAATTCACAGCCTTATGTTCAAGGCTAGGTATTACCCAACATTTCGTATCTGTGGCTCATCCTCCAGCAAATGGGTAAGTGGAACTCACCAATCGAACTTTGTTGCACGGGTTGAAAACCAGACTAGAAGATAAGGGTAAGAATTGGGTGGAACAGCTACCTCATGTGTTATGGTGTCACCGAACTATGCCTAAATCAGCTATGGGAAAGACTCTTTTCGAGCTAGCCTTTGGAGTCAATGCTGTCATACCCCTAGAAACACAAAGTGGTACGCCCTGAGTCATGCACTTCGAAAGGGACCAGAATGAAAGAAACTTGGAGCTTAGTTTGGATTTGATGGAGGAAGTTCGGGACACTGCCTACGTACACCAATTAAATTACAAGAATTTAGTTCGGCAACACTTTGACACTCGGGTCAAACATCGAGCCTTTGTACCGGGAGATTTGGTTTTGCGGAACCGAGCTATCAGTAAGCCACAAGATCAAGGCAAGTTGGTATCTAATTGGGAAGGGCCCTACCGGGTGATCGAAGCCCGACCCACTGGTAGCTATGTGTTAGAAGATTTGCAAGGACAGTTAGTTCCGCGGGCTTGGAACGCAGCACACTTAAGAAAATACTATCTTTGAGCAAGTTGAAGACAAGATCGTGAAAAAGTCGAGTCATATATTCAAAGGAAAAAAGTGTGCCGGCCTATTACAGAGATCGTTCTAATAAAAATATTCCAAAAATTGTACAAATAAAAGCTAGGAAGGAGGAGCTTGGGAGGTTGCTTCTTCATCAGCTGCCACATTTGAGTCGGCCACAGGATCTTCCTCTTCCGTGTTTTCTGGCAAAGGAATACCATTGGCTCGGCACTCCTGCTTGACCTCCTCAACCAGATCGAAGGGATCACGACCCTGACGAAGCAAAGAAGTATGGGCCAAGGAATCTTCAGGAAGGCCCTCCACCGATCTGGGGCCTCTAAACTCATCCCAGCACAAGGTATACCCGCACTGAATGAGCTCCAGAAATCGCCGGTTCATCAGATCCAGCAATGGCCCCTCCTTGAAAGATCCTAAAGCAGCTTGACGCGCCGCTTCCACTTCGGCCGGGCTGAGTAACTCGGCAGACTTCTTTGCCTCCTCTTCTATGGCCTTCTGCAGGGCGGCCTTCTCTTCCTTTAGGGCAGAAACTTTAGCCTCCAAGCCTTGGTACTTGGTCTCCAACTGGCTGGCCTTGGTACTGAGCTCTTGGTTTTCTGCATAGAGCTCAGTATTAGTGGCCTGGAGCTTGGTGACTTTGCTGGACTCAACCCCCAGCTTCATCTCCAAATCCTCAATCGCCTCTGTCGGCCTCTTTGACCTCTCCTGCTCATAGTTGTGGGCCAGAATATCCAAAGCCACAGTCCTCTTGGCCGTGGCTGTGTAATTTACTCCGACCTGCAAAATCCGATTATGGGCCTTATAAAAATATCGCACAAAGTAATCATTCATTTCAAGGAACTAGCTAGAAGTTCAGAAGTTTACCCTTTTTATCTGCGAAGCCAAAAAGGCTTCATGCTTTGCCAACTGTTCGATGCTTTGCCGTATCTGGTTGCTCGCCTCGACTATCTCCGCGAAGGAGCTGTGGGAGTCGGCCACCAGTTCCGAGTACGGCCGAACATCTTCGGGAGGGGTCCCCGTCAAGTGAGGCTGATATACAGGCCGGGCTAGGGAGCTCGGTCTTTCCCTCTGATCTTTAAGAATTATCATTCTTTCCTTGGAGGACGAGTCCAAGGGCCCCAACAACTCATCCGAGCTCGGTAGCTCGGCTCCCAAAGTGGAATCCGTCAACAATTGCGGGGCTTTGGCTTGTCTGGCAGCCTGAACCTCCATGGGGGTTGGTCTGTTCTTCTTCGACGCTATGAGAATTAAGGGGTCCGGGGGGGGGATCGGCCCCTTCCCTTTCTTGGGTCAGGTCAATTTCTGCGAGGGGTCTTTTTGAAGAACCCGAGGCTGCAGTCTGCTTATGGGATTTCTTCTTCCGACCGAATCCACCGAAACCACCTGAAAACAGAAGAGACAGATGCAAGAGTATCAGCAAGACCGAACTAAGATAAATAAAGCCAAAGTTATAAAAGTTCAAAGACAAGTAATTACTTTCTGGTTCGACATTGGGGGCCTGGCTCAGCCGAGTCCAGACGAGAAGGCCTTCGGAGGGATACTTAACCGAATATTTCTCCGATTGGGTGTAAGATCTTAAAACCTTATAATCCGACAACACTATGGGATTGGACTTGTCCCGGGTTCGATCTGTCGGTGCAGCAAACTCTGACCATCGGCAGGGGAGATTCGCTTCACCGGCCCTCACCATAAAGAACCAGGTTTTCCAATATTTATTTGTATTTGGGGAGTCGGTTATAAGGGTGGGTCTGTTTCTACGCTTATGCAAGGATACCCATCCCGGCCAATAAGGGTACTGACGTACTGTGTAAAACTGAAGTAACAGGTCTACGGTAGGTTGGATCTTGGCCCCGAAACAGACACACATGAAACCCACTAGAAACCTAAAGGCATTGGGTACTAATTGGCTGAGTCCGATTTCTAAATAGTCGCAAAGCTTGGTTAAAAAACCAGGGACTGGAAATCTTAGCCCGAATTTTATATGGTATTCGTATACGCCGACCCAACCATCAAAAGTGCTAGTTATTCTTTCTTCGGGTGTGGGCAGTCGGGTTTGGATGGCCGGGTCAAAGTAATAGGTCGATCTTAGGGTTTCTAATTCTACCCTGGTAAGTTCGGAAGTTATCTCATCTGGGTGAAATTCGTAAGAAATGGCAGCTGTATCTACAAATACATCGGGATCATGCATAATTTCATGAAAACAGAAGATCTTACAGATAAATCTAAATTAGTACTACGACCTACACCCGACGGCAGTAAAAAAGGATCATTCATCATGCTTGCCGGAAAACTATTCCTAAGCCGGCGAAGCAGCTATAATTATCGAAAGAAAGAAGAAGAAGAAACTAACCTGAGGATGGATTCAGACGAGGTGCACCGGTACCAGAACTTCTTTCCTCAGCCATGGAATTTTGCGAGGTAGTAACGAGGGGGTAACGGAAGAAAGTGGTGGCACAAGTTAACGCGGCGAATAGAAGCAGCAACACCAACAGGCGCGGCGGAGAACCAACAACTCGAACAGTCACGGCAAAAAAAAAGAAGGATAGAAACTCTCTTTTCTCAGAAAGCGCAGAGGCAACGATGCTGGTTTTCTTCGTATCTAAAGAAAGATTCGGGAAGACGAAGTGTAGAAGACAAGCCAACCGCTGGAGCTATTAATACCGCCTCGAGAAACGGACAAACGTGGGAAGTCGTACCGAGCGCCTCGAAAGTTGCTGAGCGTGTCCTGTCATGTCACGACTCTTCAAAAGCCAAGGTACGCCTTTATTGATAAATTCAGTCTTTTTGGGTCAACACCACATTATTTACTTATGAATCGGCTAACATATTATTTTCTTTGGGTCGAATTTGTATTAGCTTTTGGCTCATGCTTTTCTTTTGATAGCTATGATGTTCGGTAGGTCGGCAATCATTTTTACTACTTCACTTGAAATAGTTCAATACTTCTAGTAAACTTAAGTCGGAACAATCCACATTTCATGCTGGCTTAGGTCGGAAAGAAAATTTTAAAAGTAGTTTGGACATATATCAGGAGGATGCATGATAAATACCTTAGTCAAATTTTGGCTCAGTAAAACACTAAAAGTATTAAGTTTTAGATCGATAAAACCCAATACTGGGGGGACTTGTTGGTGTGCATAAAATTGAACTTCCATTGGGCCAGGCCTAATGGACTAAAGCGAAGGTAAACAGTAAAGATAAACCGAGCCAAATAGTAGATCGGTCAAAGGTTTAGGTCGGCCAACAGTTTCAATGTGCCTTACAAGATTCCTCATACTTATCTTAACACTCAGCCTAACCGAGCTAAGATAGTTAGGCCGGACTAAAATATTGCACTGACACAGTAGGTAAAGATTATCATAGGGTTAGGTATATATTTTAAATATATACAGAGATTCCCCAGATCTTCGAGAAGGAAGAAGCCCATGAAATCCGGTCATGATGACACGAAACGTACACGCCACGCTAAACAGAGGGGAGCAGGTGAGAATGCTAATCATGAAGGTTCAACGGGCATATCCCAGTCTTGAGGTATATATACTAAGTCTTCAGACTAAGTGAGGTACGCAACATTTACCATTTGAGCTCTTTGTTAATACTGTTCATTTTCTTCTACCTTTCTAATTTGACCGTCGGAGCCTATACAGGGGGGAAAGCCCCGCTCTTCTCTTGATTATTTACAGTTATTGCCGGAACAGTTTTCAGTTAAAGTTTTCCTCATCATTCGTATTGATCCGAGCCACCCAATTTGGTCTCCAGTTCGGCTATCTCCCTTTTCGGTGAAGTTTCTACAAGGTTGGGCCATGCAGATCAAGATATCTCTTTGGCCCGGAAAGAAGTGTCCATATACGAGCATTTTTGTGTCACATCAATTCCGCTGCGCATAGATTGATTAACTTACGTGGTATCAGAGTCTATTTTGTTTATCTATGTTTAATATATATGATATTTAATTCTTGATCAAAGTTTTTGAGAAGTTTAGTTTAACACTGTTAAAATGGGGGTTTTATGAAAATTTCCCAAAATTAATGTGAGATTTCAGAAGGAGTCATCTTCGTTTGACTAGATGACTGAAATTAGAAATCAGTAACTGTTTTTTTTGGAAACGAAGGAAGAAGAAGTTTGCAGGCATGTTGTTTTGCTGTCTGATTCTCTCAAGAGAAGAAAAGATGCAGTGTTTTCCTTGTCTAAAATAGTTTTGGAATTTGGTTTGCAAATTTCTTTTCTGAAAACTTTTTGGGGCCCGGCGTCAATGAAACCAGAACGGCGCTCGACTTCTCCCTCAGGCGATCAGATTGGATCTGGTCGCGCTGCTTGGAGAAGCCACCAGCCGTGCGTACAGGAAACTTCTGGTCGCGAGCGGTGGTGAAGGAAAGCGAAACAAAGGCCCAGTTTTTCGGACCTGTTTTGGTCTCTTTTTCGGATCAGAAAATTTTCTGTTTGGCGATGACACCGTTTCGGTTGGACCAGAACGGTGGCGCACCGCCAAGTCTTGGCCGCGACCAGATCGGATTCGGTTGCGCGACCAAGACACCACCAGCTCCAAATCACTACTAGATGAGAGAAAATGTCGCGATGAGGCTTGAGGCGCCCGACCAAAACACTCTGGTCAAGGCGTGGTGCCTTTATTCTCGGCGGCTTTTGCGTCGCTTGAGAAGAAAGCTGAGCAGCTTCAATCACGGTAATGGTGGGCGGCGCAAGCCGGAGGAAAAGCCCCAATCGAGCGCCGCAAGAACGGGAAGGTCAAATCCTTGCCCGTTGCAGAAGCGCCGCTGTGCTGCAAAACCAGCAAGGAGAAGAAGCCTTCCAGCAAACGTGTGCAGCACAAATGGACTAGGGTTCTCCCTGGCCCAATCGAGAATGGGTTGCCCGACCAGGAATCAATTTGAGCCATTCAGCCCAATTTCACTTGTTTAAAAGTTGGTCTTTAAAATTTTAAATCTGGGCATTTATTTATAAAATGCTGGGCTGATTCAAATTTAGGCCGTTTTAAAATTAATTATTGGGCTGATTTACAAAATTCATGTCACTTTTAATAACAAAATCTTAGCCTATTTTCAAATTTTGGACTAGGTCCAATTTCAAATATTATTGAAAAGATTTAATTATTGGGCTGGATTTTA
The DNA here is from genome assembly GCA_016801395.1 of Leptodermis oblonga. Classification (NCBI taxonomy): domain Eukaryota; kingdom Viridiplantae; phylum Streptophyta; class Magnoliopsida; order Gentianales; family Rubiaceae; genus Leptodermis; species Leptodermis oblonga. Next base: position 14,315,948 of record CM028752.1, read on the forward strand.
AAGATTTTAAATCTGATTTTCTTGTTGTAAAATTATTTTACAAATTAAGTGTTTAGTTTAATTGGATTAAGATATAACTAGTGATTAATTGATTGTTTTTATAATGTTTAAATTTTCTAAATTAGATTTAAAAGATTTCAAAGTATTTCAAATTTAAATTACGGGTTAATTTTAATTTGAAGGACATTTATAAATTTCAATTGGATTGGAACTTAGGAATTATTATGAGTTAATCTTAGTTGATACAGATTCAGTAGATATCACTCATGTTCCAGATAAAAATAATCCTCAAAAGATTTCTTACTCCAAGTTTGTAATTAAGAAAATTAGACAGCCCAGAGAATTTAATTCTATTCATACAGGGAATTCTTTTTCTGTTAATTATATCCCAGAAACATTCAACTATGTCGATTATATAAATGCCTGGTATCGGACTTTATATTTTCAATCTTTTGACCACTCCTGGTTCATTGATTATCACTCAAGTTTCGATGCTAAATTTCCCGATTGGTTTTAATACTGGTGGGAATTTTTTGGACCTTTATCTCAAAATTATCCTCCTATTGTGGAAAAGGGATTTCAAACATTTTCACGCCATACAAAAACTCATTCCACACCCCATTAATGTTCCATGCAGAATTCCAAATTCTTTGGATTTTTGCTTGGAGTTTTCAACTTCAAACTATCAACCCAGACAAGCCCTGTTCACTCATTCGAGATTATAGAATCAAATGGTGGCAAAATTTCAATGTTACAAATTGTTCTCCGGAAACAGTTATTCAATTTTTGCAGGCAGGAGCACAGTACAAGAAGACAATTCAGAACGTTTCAAAACAGACTCCATTAGCAAAAGATCCCGTCAGCAAAACCCCAGAAAAGACCGAAGTACCACCTATTCCAAGGAAGATTATAACAGCTACCACTCAAATGATACCAGAACAGACTCAAGAGACTTCAAAACTAACAAGGGAAGATGAAGAATTTGCTCAGTTCTATAAAATGTTTAAACAAATGAAGGAAACATAGAAAGCTAAGGTTATGGCACAACCAACTACAAGTATTTCCAGTTCAACAGATGAGGACCCTTACGGTGGACCTTTTGCGTAAGACCCATATGACATGTAAAAAGAAAAAGAAAAAGACCCGCAAAATTAACAAAGGGGCAACAGATACTGTACTTATTAATGTCAGTAATGACGTAGGATGGCGGACTTCAAGTAGCGGACTTCAAGTAACGGACTTCAACTCATGCGGACTTCAAAGACGGACTTCAACTCAAAGTTTTTTCAGAAAACACTTCTATAAAAGACGAAGACTACTCAGTTATAGATCATCGAAAATTCAGTTTGAAACAATATCATTCTTGTAAACCTCTTTCATACAACTCCATTGTATTTCATCTTCTTTGTAAACTCTATTATCAATTCAATTCAAGGTACACTTTTCAATCCAGCTTCATTCCGCATTCCTTTCCCTCCCTTCCTTGTTTCGTTTTGGTATCAGAGCCTAGATGTAAAATTTCGAAGAACTGAAATTTCTGGGGGTTTTGGAATATGAGTTTGGATAATATCTACCTTAGCCTTAATGAAATATGGAGAAGTAGTTTTTGGAACTTGAGGTGATGGAGATCTTACTGGAGTAGACTGTAATTTAGCAGAAGGTGTATGTGCTGCACTAATATAAGTAAGTGGTGGAAAATCTGGTATTTGAGAACTGGGAGTAAGTGGCTTAGGAATAATCTCTTTTTTCATTTCGTAATCCTTTGATGATTTTGGAGTTTGAACTGGAGTTTTTGAGGTGACTGGAGTAGAAGCAGTTTCTGGGGCTTTTCCCCGATTCCTAAACATTTTTGCTACCTGTAAGAAATTCACGCGTGAGAAAATCAGGCAGTGAATTAGAAGAGCCTTTTATGAATTCAATGTCAAAATCAAAAACTGATAAAATAGCTTGCCATATAGCAAAAATTTGTTTTGAGACCAAATTCTTAGCATCTTTTTGTAAAATTTCTTTTGCAGACTTGCAATCTACCCTTAATAAAAACTTCTTATTGTACAAATCATCTTAAAATTTTGAAACACATAAAACAATTGATAAAATTTCTTTTTTTACTGTAGAATAATTTTTTTGTGGCCCTAACCAGACGCCTGAATGATACCGAACTAATTGTTCAGGAGTATTATTCAAAAGTTGTTTTAGGATTCCTCCATATCCTAGATTTGATGCATCTGTTTCTACTATCATGAATACACGAGAATGCGAAATTCCTAAGCATGGCAATGTTTTAACCTTTTCTTTAATTTCTCTGACTATCTTAGTATGAGACTCAGACCATGCTGGTGGATCTTTCTTTAATCGCTGGAATAAAGGTGCACAAATAATTCTTAATTTAGGAAAGAAATCAGAAATATAATTCAAAGAACCTAAAATCTTTGTAACTGAATTTTATCTTTTAATTCATCTGGAAATTTTTCAGAAAATTCTAATGACCTTTGAATTGGCTTAATTTGTTCTAAATTAATCTCATGACCTAGAAATAGAATCTTTGTTTGAAATAACTTCATTTTTTATTCGGAGAGAACCAAACCATTTTTCTTAATAATATGAAAAACCATATGGAGATGTTTGAAATGTTGATCAACTGAATTTCAAAATACCATAATATCATCAATATAAACAATGGTAAAATTTGAGTAATCTTAAAAATATCATTCATTATTCTCTGGAATTCAGAAGGAGCATTTTTTAATCCAAATGGTAAAACATTCCATTCATAATGCCCAAAGGGAACTGTAAAAGCAGTTTTGTATCTATCTTTTTTTGCAATTTGAATATGCCAATAACCTGACTTTAGATCAAATTTAGAAAATACCTTACCATCAAATAACCTATTTAAAAGATCTCTTTTATTTGGAGTTGGAGATCTAATCCATTGAAGTTCCTTATTAAGAGGCTTGTAATTGATTACAAGTCTTGGAACTCCTCTTTCTTTTTCATTTTGATTGTTTACATAAAACGCTGGACAACTCCAATAAGATTGTGATTTTCTAATTAAATTTTTTAGTAAAAGAACTTGAATTTCTTTTTTGCATAATTCTAATAATTCAGAATTCATTTGAATTGGTCTAGCCTTTGTAGAAATCTGTTTTTCATCAAAATCTTTTTCATATGGTAAATTTACAACATGTTTCTTACGATTCCAAAAATCATTTGGATGATCTGAACAAATATTAGCTTTAAACTTTTCCGTGAGTAGTTTTATTTTTTCTTGAATCCTTGGTTGTTGTATCTGTTCCTCAATTTGGGAATAACTTAATTCTTCCTTTAAAAACATTATTGACTTCTTCTTTGATTGTAGAAGATGAATTTGTTTATAAATTGAATTTGACTGTAATAAATCCATTTCTATTTGTTTTATTGGATGAATAAATGGAAACCAAATTTTATTTCCTAAAATCTTTGTATAGATTCCTTCAGTAGTTTTCTTGAAAGGAGTAATTTGAAATAAAAATGGATTACCCAAAACAACATCATAAGTAATATTTTCTGAAATTAAAAATGAATGTTTTATACAATAATCATTTTGACAAATAAAACCATTTGAAAGTTCCTTTTTATTTTCATAGGAGTACCATTTGCCGCAAGTAATTGTTCTCGAGACTTCAATAAATAAATATTTGGAATTATACCTGACCGGATGCAAGATTGATCTGCTCCACTGTCAATTAAGGCCACCACGTGGTAGAAAAGTCCCCAACACCTATTGTGACAAATGAATACCATTTTTCCATATTGACTTTACTTAAGACATTTAAAAATTGATCATCTTTTGGTATTTCTCTTGAAATTTTCAAACCTTTATCAGATGATTCAAGAGTATCAAAAGCTTCCTGATTTTTAACAACTATTTTTGTTTCTAATACTAAATATTTTAATTTTAAATTAGTTAATTCAATTTTTCTTTCATTTACCTCTTTCTTTTACCTCTTTCTTTAGTTTAACTATTTCTTCATGAATATCATGAGTTTTTCCAAGTTTTTGATATTTGTTTGTTTTTTCATATTTATCTACTAACTTTGATAAACTGAATGGTTCTATAATTTTTGGAGTAACTTCATTATCTAAAACTAATGATTTTAATTTCTTCAAATATTCTGATTTTACTTCATTATCTTCAATTTTTTCAATAATATCAAACAGAAAATCTTTGTTATTTGCTTTCTTTGGAGTGGACATCATATTAATGGTTTTTTGTTTGCATTCACAAAAATCTTTTTCATCTTCCGAAAAAGATGAATTAGAAGACAACTGGATATCTTCATTATCTGAACTATTAATTAATAAAGACATTAATTTATTTTTTAATTCTTGTTCTTCAGAAAATAAAGAATTAATTTTCTTTTCTATTTTACAATTAGGACTAATATGGCATATTTTTCCACATTTAAAGCATTTTAAATTCTTTTTATTTGAAAATCGTCTTTTCTTTTTATAAAATTTTTTATTTTCCCTGAAGTCATTATTTTGGTATTTTTTAGAGTATCTTGGTTTTTTATAATTACTTTTATAATTTCTAAATTTTCTATTTTCTTTTGAAGGAGCTTTTATACCTGTAATACCAAAAGCTTGATAGAAAGAGCCCACCTCTCTGCATTCCGAGCCATACTTGTTTTGTATCTTGAGATCCTGGCATAACAACAAACCCTCTTTTTTGATAAAAGCAAATAATTGGCCAAAAGTAATGTTAGAAAAATCAATATGATCTGTCCCAATTTCTTTTTGTAAGCTTATCATAATTCTTTGAGAAAATAAATTGGGTAAACAGTAATAAATTTTTTTTTCCAGAAAGTGGCATTACAATCTGGCCTTCTCATGACTTGAGTTAAAAACATATCTTTATACCATTTAAAATCTGTCAAAGTTGGACAACGCAAATTAGTAAGAAAAACTTTCGAACTAGTTAATTCTTCTTTTGGATTACCAATAAAATGTACAGAAATAACATAAATAAGAAATTCACTTCCATCTGGTACTTGAATATATTCATCATTTTCATCTAGCTGTTCAGTAGTATGATTAATAATTGATAATTTATCAGTAGTTGAAATAGCATTGTCCCACCAACCCTTCAATTGACCTCTAAATCCTGAGATTAGACAAAAAGCAATATGATTTTCTTTAGCATTAGTTTTTTCTTTATAAGCCATTCGTGCCATACCCATTTCTTGGAGTGTGTTTAAAATTTCATATTCAGATTTTGAATCGATGTTCCATTCGTACAAGGAACTTCCATCTTAATTTTTTGCTATGAATTGAGATCTTTCTTCAAAAAGAATATCTGGTGGAGTAGGACGAGGATAATAATTTCTAGTTGGACCTGACTGCCATTTTCTACTATTCTTATTATCATAACTACTTGATTTTTTATAGATCTTATTAAGTTCTAGTGGGGCTTGACTATCAAACTGACTTTCTACAAGATTTATCTGAGTTTCTAATTCATCATCAGAAGAAGATGGAGAATCCAAAGAGTTTGAATGATCATCTAAATTTGGAGTAGTTTGATCAAGAATTGTGATTTGTCTAGAGGAACTTGGATCAAAAGTCTTGGGAGTTTTTGGAGCAAGAGAAAGTTTTTGTTCAAACTCTTGTGATAAAGTGGATACTTGAAAAAATGGTTTTGCAATTTCAACGGGAAACTTGTCTTTTGGTTTTATAGTTTCCATTTTTGTAGAAATTAAATCAACCTGTTGTGCAATTGTGTGCAAAATTTGCTTTGTATAATTATTTTGTTGATAAACTCTTTTGAAATCATCGGAATCAATTTTTTCACTATTTTCTCTCCCTAATTTAAAGGGATGGGCGATTGCATCACCATCCGTAGTTGTAATATTAAAACCAGCTAATGGTGGATGTATAGAAGTAACTACTTGACCTGTTGTTAAATTCCATTTTTTATATAGATTTGTTTGAACTTCAATAGTAGGAATTTCATCGAATTTTTTTATCTTTTCTTTTTGTACAAAATAATTTAACCATTTAAAGAAAGGAAAATTGAATTTTAATCTATCTATTTCTTTTACCCATTCTGAAATTAATTTATCTTGACATTGTTGATCTAAATTTTCAAACCATAATCTTTCTTGTTTATGATTTTCATCACAAAACTGTTCTTTTAATAATTCAAAATTTACTTTGAATTCTTTGCTCATAACAAGAATATCTGAAAACTTCATTTGAGATTGAGTTGGAGAACCTGGTGAAGAGGGTCTTGGTGGAACTATGTCCGGCATCGGAGCTTTGAATTTAAGCTGAGTATCTTGATGACTAGAAGATGGATCCTGAGTACTAGAAGAAGGATCAGAAAAGGAGTACCTTGACCGTCCTGAGAAAAAATACCTGGGTGGAGCTCTAAAAGAACTTGGAATATCTGTTTCACTGGAAGAAAACCTGGAAGAAGCTGACCTGTAAGAATTTGTATAAGAAGATGAAAAGTTAGGAGGAAAACGGACTAAAAATTGTTTGTCTGAGTATGCTTCAACCGTTGCAGGTCCGGTTTGTTCAATAGGTTCTTGTTTAGGTTCTGGTCTATCGATAAGGAATTCCTGTGAGATTGTTATTTGATCCCAACTTAATAGCTGAGGAGTTTGAGTCCTTGATAGAGTTCTGTCTGAATTTGTAGTTACAAATACTGATTGATTTCAGTCAGATACTGGAAGTCTCAAGGCGGATGGAATTATAGACTTCATCAACTTGAAATATATCCGATAAACGAGTGCAAAATTTATTGATTCTTGTTCAATTTTACTTTGATCTAAATGAATATCTAAAATTAATGATTTCATTAGTTTTGGGTCTATTAAACTTATTGAGTAATTAGGTGTACAATTTACCCTTATCGTACCATTACAAGCATTAGTTTGAATCATAGCCAACAAAGAATCATTGTATTCAATTAGTCTATCATCACGTAAAGCAAGGAAAACTGGACAATTAATTCCCCTTCTTAATAAAGGATGAACTGCTACTTGAATTAAGCCAAAATGTCAGTAATTAAATCCTTGATCTAAATAATCATAAATTGTCATACTTGAAAGTAAAGGAACTGTAGTTTTTCATTCATGTAATGGAAGAAATTGTTCATGAAGCTTAATTGAATAAGACTTAGAAAATTCTAAAACACCTATATGATATATGGACTTGAATGATTGAGTAGGTAGAATTTCATTAATTGGAACTCCTAACTGAATTTCATGACTTTGCAATACTCTACTATTCCTAGACGAACTGGAACTTGAGTCACCAAACAAAAATCTTCTAACACTATTTGCCATCTTTAAAACTTACTTGACTATTGCAGATACATGATGCAAAATGAATGCAGACAGTTATCGGGAACATGGGAACACTTGCCGGGAACACCACTCAAGGCTTACCAATGAGCTCACAGCTTACCAACGCTAGGATGAAAGCAGACTTAATGCAGTATGAACCTACCGTAGTGCTTAAAGTTTTAGAAATTTTAAACTTGTGTTGTGAAAATTTTTTAATAAAATGATTGCATCTCCATGCCTACAACATAGTATTTGATTGATATTTTTTTAAAAAAAGTAAAATGATTGCAGGGGTATATGATAATTCTCACAAAATTTTCTTAAATTTTTTTAGTGTTCTATAGCTAGGTATTATATTCATTTTTAAGATTGATTGTAAAATTCGGTGGCTTCATTTGTGAAATGATATAAGAAAATTTTATGACATTTATAAAAATAAAAATTACTATTAATAGAGTTATTTTCTAGGTAAAAAAAAAGGTAATATATATATATATATATTTCAATTATTGTGACATCATTCAATGGAAAGATTCACCGACTAATCATCATTATCTCATTTTCTTAATAAATAATTTGTATCATATGTATCATGTATGATAACTGACAACATTTTAATATTTTTTCTTAATGAGGAAAGTGGTAAGTTTTTTGGTTTGTGTAAAATATTCCTTAACATCTATATATATATATATATATATATATATTTTGTGATATGTTCCATTAATTTGTGATTGCACAATCAAAATCATTGATGAGCGCATCACAAAATCAATCCAAGATGCTATATTATATATATAGTTGGAAGCACATGAACTCTATCGCAACTCTCATTCTTATAATTACTTCCTTCATCGATCGAGCACCTCCAAAAAAATGGAGAAATCCATTATTCTTTTGATCCTTATATCTACGTTTTTAATGTACAATCAACCAACAACGGTTGATGTTCAGTACATTAATGTTGTGGACCTAGTGTTGGGTTTATGTCCTAAAGCCAATTAAATTATAAAATTATAATTTATATTTATTGTCAACGTGTTTTAGGTACATAAAGGGTCACACACATAAGAATAATTGATTGGGTTAAAATGATATATGATGGGTTAATTTATTGGATAAATTAATTATAAGGACTCATTGATAAATATCTATTAATGATTTCCTATTTATGTTAGGTTTCCTATTATATTAAGTTTCTTACTGGTAATAGGTTTATACCATTCTGATATCTATAAATAAAGCACTAGTCATTGGAATGACATAATAACACCTCCTATATAGTTAACTAGCTGTCAACCCTTTGACTGATCAATCCTTTGGAAGGATCCCAATTACGGTTGTTCGTGTGGATACCGTTAGAGGCCGGACTTGGTTGTTCGTGTGGATACCGTTAGAGGCCGGACAAACAATTGTGCGACTCATGATCAGTTTCATCTCTATGCATATCGTTCGTGGATGCCGCCGAATATTGCTGATGGATTTGCTTTCGAGTTAACATCTGATCTGATATACTATATTATTCATATGATTGCAAAGTGATCTTGGCATAGATTGATTAACTTACAGTGATATCAGAGTCTACTTTGTTTATCTATGTTTAATATATGTGATATTTAATTATCATGGATGATAAATATAGTTCATATGTGTATAATTCTTGATCAAAGTTTTTGAGAAGTTTAGTTTAACACTGTTAAATTGGGGTTTTATGAGAATTTTCCAAAAATTAATGTGAGATTTCAAAAGGAGTCATCTTCGTTTGACTAGATGACTGAAATTAGAAATCAGTAACTGTTTTTTTTGGAAATGAAGGAAGATGTTTGCAAGCATGTTGTTTTGCTGTCTGATTCTCTCGGGAGAGAAAAGATGCATGTTTTCCTTGTCTAAAATAGTTTTGGAATTTGGTTGCAAATTTTATTTTCTGAAACTTTTTGGGCCCGGCGTCAATGAAACCAGAACAGCGCTCGACTTCTCCTCTTTAGGCAATCAGATTGGATCTGGTCGCGCTGCTTGGAGAAGCCACCAGCCGTGCGTACAGGAAACTTCTGGTCGCGCGCGGTGGTGAAGGAAAGCGAAACAAAGGCCCAGTTTTTTGGACCTGTTTTGGTCTCTATTTCGGATCGGAAATTTTTTTGTTTGGCGATGGCACCGTTTCGGTTGGACCAGAACGGTGGCGCACCGCCAAGTCTTGGCCGCGACCAGATCGGATCCGGTTGCGCGACCAAGACACTACCAGCTCCAAATCGCTACTAGATGGGAGAAAATGTCGCGATTGGGCTTGAGGCGCCCGACCAAAACACTCTGGTGAAGGCGTGGTGCCTCCATTCTCGGCGGCTTTTGCGTCGCCTGAGAAGAAAGCTGAGCAGCTTCAATCAACGGCAATGGTGGGCGGCGCAAGCCGGAGGAAAAGCTCCAATCGAGCGCCGCAAGAACGGGAAGGGCAAATCCTTTCACGTTGCAGAAGCGCCGCTGTGCTGCAAAACCAGGAAGGAGAAGAAGGTCCTGTTTGTTTTGATTCTCAAAACATGGTTTTGAGGAAAGTTTTAATTTTATAATAATTTTTCATCATTTTCAATACACCTTTTTATATTTTTCAATATACCTTTTTATATTCTCAATACAATTTTAATATTATAAAATCAAAATAAATCTCAAAACCATGTTTTGGAAATCATACCACACAGGGCCGAAGCCTTCCAGCAAACGTGTGCGGCACAAACGGACTAGGGTTCTCCCTAGCCCAATCGAGAATGGGTTGCCCGACCCGGAATCAATTTGAGCAATTCAGCCCAATTTCACTTAATTAAAAGTTGGTCTTTAAAATTTTAAATCTGGGCATTTATTTATAAAATGCTAGGCTGATTCAAATTTTAGTATGTTTTAAATTATTAATTATTGGGCTGGTTTACAAAATTCATGTCACTTTTAATAACAAAAATCTTAGGCTATTTCAAATTTTGGACTAGGTCCAATTTTCAAATATTATTTGAAAAGATTTAATTATTGGGCTGGATTTTAAAGATTTTAAATCTGATTTTCTTGTTGTAAAATGATTTTACAAATTAAGTGTTATATTTTAATTGGATTAAGATATAACTAGTGATTAATTTGATTGTTTTTATAATGTTTAAATTTTCTAAATTATATTTAGAAGATTTCAAAGTATTTTAAATTTAAATTACGGGTTAATTTTAATTTGAAGGACATTTATAAATTTCAATTGGATTGGAACTTAGGAATTTATTGATTTTGAAAATTAATAATTTAAATGCCATCTAATTTCACAAGTGTTCAAGTCAAAATTACTTTTTACATTTATTAAATAATAATATTGTAATTTTAATTGAAAATCTTGTGAATTTGTCAATTATCAATTGGATTGAGGTATTGACTTTATTTTGTAAACTCGTAAATTTTAAATTGGATTAAAAATTTTGAGAGGTGTTTTATTTAGAAAAGGTTTAAATTAAATTCCAAAATAGTTTTTGATTAAATCAAAAGTGGGAGAAATGAATCTTAGACCATGAAAGTTTAATTTAAATTTTGAAAATTTTAATTTTAACTCTCGACCTACTTTATTTAGATTTAATTGAAGAAAAACCCCAAATGACTTCTCAAAATAGTTCAAGAATAATGTTATTTCTAATTGGATTAGAAATAAGTATACATATAAATCCATGATTAGATATTAAATATGCCTATGTAATTATTTTAATTTTATAATTTAATTACATGTTTATATGCAACATTTAATTAAATATTTGATGTGATAATTTGTTCATTTACTGAGTTATATGATTGCATATGGTATGCCAAAATTTTCAATTATTTATATGTTGCATATAATTGATGCAATTTTATAATTGTTTAAAACAAAATCCCTTAAGTTGTTGCCACATTAACATAGCAAATTATGACATCATCGTTGGAATTAACTTGTTGGGATTCCCAAGGTTGTTCTATCCATGATTAATTTTTTGGCTTTTGAGATGCGATCATCGTAAAATGGATTTAATAATTGAAACATATAATTTGTAGAGAATCCTCAGGATTTTATGTTTAAGGCAACATATATTAAGTCATAATACCGTCCGTTATCATAGCTCGGCTAAAATTCTTTCTTCAGATTAACTTGTTGGGATTCCCCAAGGTTAGTTTGACATCGAATTTGTCGAAACTATGAATGATGGGTTCGACTTAACAAAAATATATAATTTGTTGGGATTCTTCAAGGTTATATATTTTTGAGGTAAGGGTTAGGTTTCACATAAGATGTGTATACTAGGGCTGGTAACCTAACTATAAGAAGTTGCAAGAGTTGCAATTGATAAAATGTATCTACCTTGCGAAATTATTTTGATTTGTTGGGATTCCTCAAGGTCAAATAATTAGTGGGGGTCCTTTTTCTCTCTAAGAATTATGAGATAATTCTCGAATCAGTATTTAAGGGTTATTGATTTGAACAAAATAGTGGGAGCAAAACCAAAATTTATTCATTATCCATATCTTTTATACTTTGGTTTTGTTAGATGCATAAATAAAATATTCTGATTTATTTATTTAATATTTATGTTGTGGAATTATATGAGTATTCTTTTAGAATTTACTAAGCAGATGGCCTAAAATTTCTTGATTATCGGTTGACATAAATTTTGGGAATGTCTCTCAATCTAAAGTTATTTGGCTGTTTCGATTTTATGGCTAAGATGATGTCTAGACAATTGGAATATTTATGGTAAGCATTAGGTTTGGAATGATATAAGATTTATATAATGAAAACTTTTAGTTCTAAATTATTGACACAGGCAAATGGTTAAATTTTCTTGCTTACTTAAGTATCTTAAGTGATACATAGTGAGATTTGAAATTTAATTTGCAATCTTAGCTTGGCAAATGTTCAAATTTTATTTGAATATGCAGTAAATCGTTATTCTTATATCAGACAAAGAATAAGACATGATAGTTCAGTCATTCAAAAAGATATGAGCAATCATTGATTCAAATAAGCCAAAGTGATTGGAAAAATGACTGCAAAAGTTTGTACTTGGAATCAAAGAAATTGTTGAATTTCTTTTGTAGTACAAATGAAATGGATATTTATCTCTCTATTTGAAGTTTAGACCTATGATATATATGATATCAAGTTAAGTATATATTTGGAATATATATGGTCCAAAATAAGTAGAATGATAAATTAATATGAAGTAAATAATTATAGCTAATAAATAAAGCATGTATTGCAATATTGGCTATGAGAATTATTTTATTTCATTTGGATTTAAAATCAAAATCATTGAATGTTTTAGTTGGACTAAAATAATCCTACATCATGTTTATCATGTAAGGATGGATTGACTCATATATAAGTGATTTTATATTGGCGGAGTCCAGTTTTAAACTATTCCTTAAATTCAATGATTTTATTAATCATAGAAAAGTCAAATTTAGATAACACAGTTTATTTGGTCGTGTGACTATATTTACATTTATTCAAATTATATCATTACAATTTGAGACTTTTGGTTTGGAATCAATTGTGATATGTAAATTTCATGCACTAGTCAAATTGACCAAATTACCTTTTTGGTAAAAGGTAGAAATATTGTAAATTATCTTAACTAATACATTCTATGTATGTTGTTTTATGATAATTTTACTAAATGTGATTTTTTTAATTCATTTTGTCTCAGGTTTAATCATTAAAATGGTTAAAATTACACTTATCTACGTGTTTTGGGATTTTGATTTGTTCAAAAATAAAATGAATTTTGGAAAGTTTGATAAAAGTATTTTTGCAATGATATTGCAATAGTATATACTTTATTCAAAGGCGATGTCATCTAAATAAAATGTGATTTTTTTTATAACTTATAAACACTTGATATGTATATATATGTGGTGTTGTATAAATTAAGATATAATATATTGGATATATTTGATCAGTTGTAAGTTATGCAGTTTTCAATCAATCCACTTATGCCATTATACTTATTCCCTACTTGTTATACCATGTTCCAGTCAACAAGTTAATACCATATGTGAAAAAGGTTAATAGTTAATCAAATTTTGAAAACTGTTTGAGTTAACACATTCACATGAAATGGTTAATTACTATTAGATTGTATTATGACTAAAACTAATCAGTTACCTATTTGTGGGAGTATCCAAATTTGATTTGATTACAGATATTATTTCAAGAGCCCAAGCTATATTATAGCAAATTGTCTTTCTAGTTTAGATCATTTATTCTAGAAAGGTTAGTGGGAGAAATAATATGCAAATGAGTTATTCATAACCACAAATTTGTAAAATCAACTTATGGAACAATATGTTTAATTACATGATGGTATGGTAGACCTAAATTTTCACACAAAAGGTGAATCAAGTGGTCTCATGTTATGATCAAAAGAAATAAAATTGCATTTGGCTTAATCTGAATTATATATTTAATATAATTCAATTTTATATCCAATGAACGTAATAAGGTATACAATATAAAAGAAAATTTATATGGATTCTAATATTTTGAATAAAATTCAAAGCATTTGATTTTGTCAAAATGATTACGAATCTTATGTATACAAATCAATTAGTGGGAGAACAAGTATTTTCCATTACATTGTGTTGGACACATTGTCTACAGAGAAGGAATACCTTTAAAGTAGTGTTTATTGGTATGATAGTTCAATAAAAGTTTTTGAATTACGGAAGCAATATAGACTTTGAAAGTCAAAATCTAGTAACATAGATTGTAAATATTGCTCGATGTACATACGCAGGATGCTAAGTGTAGCATGCCACTAGATAATATACAATTGTTTCCATACATACTAATGGTTGGATTATATTGGTATATTATCATATGTAGTCAACTGTGTTATGCTCTAATTGTTGCTAACAAATTGAGCAGGTTCAAGTGAGAGTCACTTGATGATGATAGTTAATAATATTATAAATATTTTGGAAATATTATAAAATTATTCTTTTTATCATAGGCCAAACAAACTTAGTCAAACTTTATGCAATTTTATCTTGCAAAGATAGAAGGAATTTGCATACATACTCTTTATAATAGTGTTAAATGTTGGAATACTTCCACGCCAAACACTATGACTATTCTACCATACCATAATGTATGCAAATTCCTTCTATCTTTGCATACAAGTTTTTTATTGAACTTTGCATAATAATTTCTATTTTAGAAATGGAAATTGAAGTCTCATCAATGATCCAATTATGTATTAGGCATTGTCAATTGATGTTAATCAATGACAGAGTTGATATTCTCTCAAGATAAAGTTGTTTATCAGTGGACTAAAACAATTACTAGAAATTGGTCTTAGACCAAGTGGGAGAGTTAGTGGAATGGATAAAAATTAATTGGTTTTATCCTTACACTTTGTTTATATTTTCAAATTTATGCAAAATTTGATGGTATGAAATTATTTATCATTTATCTTATTTGTTTTATTACATTAAGTATATGATAAAGTCCTTAGAATAATATTTGTATGAAAGAAATCATAAGGGTTATGATGATGAGATTCTTTCTATAATTATCTATTGTTCTTAAATAATCCCTAGTCATAGTATTAACAAGATGGGACATTGTTAATACGGATAGACTGGCACATTTTATGCTTTCTTTCTAAATGAGGAAATAGTTGATCTCATTGACTATTGTGTGGGACACAAAAGCTAATATGTGGATGCTTGTTAAGAGAACAAGTTCATTGGATTGACCCGTCTAGAGATTTTCATGAGGTGATCTATTTGAGTGCCAATGAAATAAATCTCTACATAATGGTAGTGTAAATAAATCTTTCGACTTGAGATCATAAGTGTATCCAGGGTGTAGATTATATAGTTTCACTCTTTTGGTCCTTAACCTTAGTTGGTTATGTGTGCTTTAAGAGCTGAGTATAGTATGAAGCATGGATGGAAGTCTATGATCAAAAAATAATTCACCACTTTCAATAGTAGGAAGAGTATATCCAGTTATGGCCACTTGTTGAAGTATAACTTAAAAGGTTTGCGCAAACTATGAGTGATTTTAGAATAGTTCTAAATTCGACTTCAAGGAGTTATATTTCGGGAACAAGCAAAGAAACAATTATTTCATTAAGAGTTGGCACAGATCCTTACTCTTGAACTAATTGGGATATGGTATGGTGAAAGGAAGTTAATTACACGAAATTCGTTCATAGAAATGTGAAGTTGATCACATGACTTTTTCCTAACACTTGGGTGGTCATGATGCCTGGCTAGAGGCCAATCTTGATATATAAATATAAGTAGATTAATTCCAAAATCACATGGCCTATTGTCTTTAGGCCAAGTGGGAGTTTGTTGGGTTTATGTCCTAAAGCCAATTAAATTATGAAATTATAATTTATATTTATTGCCAATGTGTTTTAGGAACCTAAAGGGTCACACCCATAAGAATAACTAATTGGGTTAAAATGATATATTATGGGTTAATTTATTGGATAAATTAACTATAAGAACTTATTGATAAATATCTATTAATGGCTTCCTATTTATGTTAGGTTTCCTATTCTATTAGGTTTTCTACTGGTAATAGGTTTATACCATTCTGATATCTATAAATAAAGCCCTAGTCATTGGAATGATATACAACACCTCGTATATAGTGATCTAGCTGTCAACCCTCTGACTGATCAATCCTTTGGAAGGATCCCAATTACGGTTGTTCGTGTGGATACCGTTAGAGGCCAGACAATTGTGTGGCTCGTGATCAGTTTCATCTCCATGCATATCGTTCGTGGATGCCCTGAATATTGCTGATGGATTTGCTTTCGAGGTAAATCTGATCTGATATACTATATTATTCATATGATTGCAAAGTGATCTTGGCATGTTCAATCTATATTTATTCTGCTGCGCATAGATTGATTAACTTACACCTAGGAGCAAAACCAGACGGAATAACAGATTCGACTCAGTACTTCACAAATGCATGGGACTGCATGTGGAAACGCGAATCCGGCTGCGATTGTTGTGCCGCAAGGAAGGTTTTTAGTGAGTGCGGTAGTATTTTTGGGTCCATGCAAGAACCAAGATTTAAGCTTTCAAATAGATGGAACACTTGTCGAACCGTCAGATTACAATGTGAGGACAAATTATAACGTTTGGATCGAATTCCACATGTTGGATGGGTTTTCCATTCGTGGTGGAGTTCTTGATGGCCAAGGTTCTGGTCTCTGGGATTGCCACCTCTTCGGCAACAATTGCCCTGTGGGCAAAACGGTGGGTGAATTATGAACAACATTGCTTTTTTTAATTTTATTTATTTTTATTTCGTGAATTGCATTTTCCCCATAGAATTTCAAGTTTTACAAAACTACTATAACTTAGTTTAAGAAATTACTTCTACTCTTTCATTAGTTATTACCTAACAAATACTCGATATGTCCTATTAAAAGAGTCTTGATTTTTAAATATTCTCTTATCATAGTAAAGAGGTATAACTGTGTAAGTGAAAAGAATTGTGATGAGTTAATTATTTAAATTTTTGTATTGAGAGCCCATAAAATTATTTATTTCAAAAATATTACTCTTTATATGAGACAAATGGACTAACAATTAAGCCCAATTTAGGAAAATTATCATAAGAAAGATACTATGAATTAATTTTACAGGCTTTTTAGTTATTTTAAAAATATGTTTGATTATAAATAATATTTTTGAAACATTGATCAAAGGCAGTGATAGTACCATAAAATTTCAAGGGCGTAATTTAATTTATTGTTTCTTTTTCAACTAAACCATTAGCGTCTTTCTTGTCGTCTTCGTTCTATCTTTCGAAAGTCCCACTACCAGGCCACGGATTCTTTTTGTGTTTCCCAATGATTAATTAGAGTTTGCAGCTATACCTTTGTTGTATTAGATATATAATATTTGGAAGGATTGTTGCAAATATTTCATTCTCCATTAAATGTGAGTAATTACAATTTTATCTATTCATGTGGAATTTCTTAACTCTTATTGATCGATTACTCGTTTTAGCTTCATTAATCTTATTCATGCATACATATATTTATTTGATTTTGTTTGTTTTACCATTTATTATTTTCTATGACTTGTCACACAATATAAGATATGAGAATTGAAATTAAAAGATATTTTATAAAAATGCAAGGACAGTTATTAAAATAATTTTGAATATTATAAAAGTATTTGTTTGAAGCTTAATTTTGAAAATATACTAAGTAATGCAATTTTTTTAAAAACTTTGAATGTTAATCTAATTATTTACCCATTTTATTAATTAAAACTAAAAATATTCATTATATTTCATTTTCTATAGGATGCGAGTGCTTCACTGAAATTCACTATTACATTGCGGTCATTCGATGCCCTTAGGATTTAATTGAACTTCATTAATGCAGACGTTGCAATTTACCTACTCAAGCAACATCACAGTGCATGGTCTAACTTCTCTCAATAGCCAGAGGTTTCACATTGCATTTGAACATTGTAAGAATGTGACGGCGTAGACAGTGAACGTTTCTGCCCCTGGGAACAGCCCGAACACTAACGGTATTCATCTCTAGAATTCCATAAGGGTCACCATCTTAGACTCCACCCTGAGTACTAGAGATGATTGCATTTCGATTGGCCCTGGAACTACCATTGTAGGGATTGAAAACGTTACTTGTGGCCCGGGTCACGGAATCAGGTAACTAAAATTTATACTCTCTAAATTTTATATCAGGAATCATGTTTATAATATTGAAACTAGTACCGAACCACATATATAATTGTCTCACCTCAATTATAAGAGTTACTTTAGCAAAAGATTACTAGAGGTATTAAAATTTTGCCCTTTCTCACCTTCAGAATTGGGCCCTATTAGGGATTGAAACGGTATAATATATATATATATATATATATATTTGTGAATATCATTTTGATCAAGAAATTCAAAATGTTGCAGCATTGGCAGTCTAGGAGAAACTCCGGATGAAGGAGGACAGTAAAATGTGTTACATTCACAAACACTAAAAATGGTGTAAGGTAATAAATCATGGCCTCGACCAGGTAATGGTTTCGTGAAGGATATTATGTTCCAACAAGCCACGATGATCAATGTCAGTAACCCCATTATCATTAACCAACATTACTGCCCACGCACTCAGTGTTCGGAGCAGGTAAAGTGTTATTTATGCATTAAATTCTACTACTAGAAAAATGTTAATTGTTACGTTCTTGAATTAATGTTAATCAATTCCAAAAGTTTTCATCTCTATTTCTTTTTTGTTGTAATTTGTTCGTGATATATAGCATTCTGGAGTAAAGATAAATGGCGTTACTTACTAGGACATTAAGGGAACGTCAGCGACAGAAGTGGCAATGAAATTTGACTGCAGCGGGACGAACCCATGCAGTGGGTTAAGAATTGAAGATGTGAATTTAACATATCAAGATAATCAAGCCAAATCGTTTTGTGCCAATGCTCTTGGAACTACAATTGGTTTGGTTGAGCCTCCAAGTTGTTTGACTGATTCCAGTCAGTTAAGGTTCCGAAATAACTAAACTAATAGCCTTAAACAGACCTGAGATTTATGAGGTTTAATAACTTAGCAATTGGTAAGATTTACAAGTACATTATGTTCATGTTTTGTTGTGAAGATTTGTAAGCTTTGGCTAAGCCAAATCCACAACTTTGGTGGGGCAAAACATTTACACAATAAATAAATATATATAGGAAAAATTCTTATTAAGATTTAAAATTCTTTAAAAGGGCATTAATGTTTTATAATTCCTACTAAGGGCATAAATTTATAGTTAATATTTAAATTATTTGGTCTAATACTATACCCTTGTTAAATAATTGAAAATCTACATCCCTCTTTTTCATTCGATAACAAGATTTTATTTCTTTTGCCAAAATCTTTGTATTAAAACAAACGATCGAGCTATAAAAAATCTCAAAACCCTCAACATATTTTTCCTTTAAAAGAGGATCTAATTTAGATAGTCTAATTTGTACTGATTAATTTGAAGGTATGGGCATCCACGGTGAATTCGTGATAATTAGCGGTGGTGCTTAGGACCAATCCGTTGGGAAAATTTCTGCATCTCCTAAGGCTGATTGAGATGATCGAACTGAACGCGGAGAAATCAATGGAGAGGGGCCCGACCTTTTCATTGTTTTCAGTTAATTAATCCATTGTTTCTTTTTAATTTGCATATGTTTGCAATTGCAACGCATTTAGAATCAAAAAACAAAAGGACAAAGCATACCACTATTTTAGCTCAGTGGATTCCCAACTATGTTCAGAAGACTGCAGAATCATCGGCTGCCATGGCTCCAACTACTGATTCGGTGATTCTCAAGGCCATCCATCATCGCCATTTCACAACGTAGATTTGGTATAAAGGTAGAATAGTGTTAGACAAAATGATTTAAATATTAACTATAAATTTATTCCCTTAATAGGAATTATAAAACATTAACGCTCTTTTAAAGAATTTTAAATCCTGCAACGCCCTTAATAGGAATTTTCCCATATATATATATAATTAAACACTATACAAAAAACTTCTACAATTAATTTTATTTTGAAAACATTTTTATTTCATAATAATTTGTGTTAAAAATTTCATTTTTAATATATTTCTTTTTAGGGTTTTTTTTTTTCCTTTTTTCTATTCTTTTCTTTTTGGAAGTTTTTATATGAATATATAGTAATACTAATGAGTTTCGCTCAGGACATCCGAAGGGTAACTCTCAATTAGTTTGAAAAACAAAATTTAGTGAAAAGTACTACGACCCATTGCTTATAAATCAAGCATGAACCGATAGTATCAAAAGTATCCGCCACACTCGATTTACTATTCAAATGATAAGGATCGGAAGCCACCAAATTTAAATGAAAACCTAATAATAATTTTGAGAGAGTATGAGGACCCATAAATTTTGAGCTAGAAACCGTAACGTATTAAGAGTAAAATAGACATTTTGCTTGCTCTTAAATTACGAAAACCCGAATAAATGAAGTGCTTGATTGATTGCTTGAGTGAGTGTTTAATTGATTACATGATTGATTGCTTGATTGATTTCTAGATTGATTGCCTAATTGATTGCGAGAATTAATGCTTGATTTATAGTTAATATGGAAGTAAGAATTTCCTAAAGTGAAACAAGGAAAGTAGGAGAATCATAAAAGGAACAAATCCAGAAAATCGCATCGTGCTAGTTACCATTTGAGTCACGTGGATTCTCGAGCAGCTGACAAACATTTAAGTAAAAATTATAAAAAGAAATTGTGAAGCTCGAACCACCGCCGCAGCTGACGAATCACCACCTTTGTGTTAGTTCGTGGTATTTGTAGGACCTCACAGTGAGTGTTCATTGTGATTTAGAATCGAAAACGGAATTAAAAGCATGAACATATAAGAAAGCTTGAAGAACAAGTAATTGATTAATCCATGTTAAAAAATTGATAGAAAGCATGTTTAGGGTGTTTATTGTCTTCCTTATATGATAATATACTTAGGATGCTTGCATCTAGAGATAAACAAGTCGTAATGTTTCAGTTTTGAAATTAAAATACGGAATTATGCATGTTATAGAATCAGTGTTCCGAGCTTAGTTCAAGACGAATTTCAATCTAGTTAAATTGCTCGCATTTGCGAAATTAGATTTCTTGAGTATAGTATGTGTGAGGACCCAAAAATTTTGAGCTAGAAACCGTGACGTATCAAGGGTAAAGTAGACATTTTGCTTGCTCTTAAAATACAAAAACCGAATAAATGAAATGCTTGATTGATTGCTTGAGTGATTGTTTAATTGATTGTGTGATTAATTGCTTAAATTGATTGCTTGATTGATTTCTAGATTGATTTTCTAATTGATTGCTAGAATTAGTGCTTGATTGGTAGTTAATATAGAAATGATAATTACCTAAAGTGAAACAAGTAATTAAGGAATGCGTGTTAATTGATGGATAGAAAACATGTTTAGGATGTTGGTTGAATTCCTTACATGTTATTGTGCTTAGGATGCATGCCTCTAGATTTTTTTAACCTGTAATGCTTTAGATCTGAAAACCAAAATCCAAAAATATGCATGTTATAAAATTAGTGTTCCGAGCCTAGTTCGGGACAAATTTAATATAGTTAAAGTACATGTTTTCGTGTAATCTAAGTTCTTGAATCTAGCCTGTACGTTAGAGTATAGATCTATGTCTTTTGAATGGATTGAAACTGATTAGGAGCCTGTTTAAACCAGCCCTGAAAGTGGTACCCTGAACTAGAAGTTTCTGAAAAATTGAACCAACCATCCTATTTTCATCCGAGTCGGACAACCACTTAGACGAGACCCAGAAAGACTTTTCTTAAATTTTAAACCCGAAAACTTGAAGAACACAAAACCTAGGTGCGAGTTTCCACTCGAGTTGGACCAAAACTCGAACACAGTGCAGAACCAAAATTTGCCTTATTTTTTTGAAATTGGTTTTAGCCCAAAAGTTTACCTTATTTTCGAAAGGGACCAAAAGCTTACTTATTTTCAAAATTAACCAAAAGGAATTGAGAAGACCATTACTTGACACTTGACCTTATTTTTAAACTAGACCTTAATTGTGCAATTGACCTTAATCGAAAGCTTGACCTTATTTCACAACTTGACCTATTGACCATTGACCTTTGACCTTGACCTAAAGTCCAAGTCAAATATAGTTGACCTAAAGTCAATGTCAAACCTAATTGACCTAAAGTCAAAGTCAAACATAGCTGACCTAAAGTCAAAGTCAAACATAGCTGACCTAAAGTCAAAGTTAAACTTAGTTAACCTAAAGTTAAAGTCAAACTTTAGTAACCCACGCTAGAACGCTTGCTTTGCAGGAGTTGACCATTGACTGCGAATCGATCTAGTCAACCGTTGTTACCGCACACCTACGAAAGGTAAGGATTACTCGCTATTTTCATAAGACTTAATTGAACTATCTAATTAGTAATTGTGTGTAACAATACTACTTGATTGCTTGATTTTCTAAAGAGGTTTTCCAACACCTCACCACTTGCTTATTTTAAATTCAACTTATTGCTAAGTGTGTATACGTGTTTGCTCCATGATGATGCAATGATTAATTATGTTATGCCATACTTGACTTGACTTGACTTGAATGTACGTGACTTGCCATGATCAATTGAATGTCTATAAATGTATGCACCTATATATGAAAGCATAACATACTAGCGATGAAGGATGGTGCATTCTAAGGGTTAATCACATGTCATCTAGGATTGCATATTTGCCTCTACAGATGTATGCCCATGAACACATACAAACATCATGCATCGGCTAAGAAAGGACCAGGCTCGTCCCAGGATAATGACATCTAGGATTGCATGATTGCCTCTAGATATGTATGAAGCATGTTAGGGTTTGCCATGATTACCTTAGCGTGAAATAGGTCATAAGGACCTACCTGGAAAAAACTTGGGCACCCAGTCTTCCCGCTTGACTAGATAATAGTTGCTTGCCCGCTATGTAAGAGCCATGATTACCTTAGCGTGAAATAGGTCATAAGGACCTACCTGAAAAGACTTGGGCACCTAGTCTTCCCGCTTGACTAGATAGTAGTTGCTTGCTCGCAATGTAGGGCTTTTCAATGAAAGACGTGTCGCTGGGAACCGACACTTCTTCTATATGAGAGGAATACCTTTTTTGACCCGATTTGGAAAAAGGCCAAGGATCCAAAAACCCTGTCAGCGAGCATACCCGGTTCCACCGATACGGCTGCCGTGGGGCGATGTACTTTGCAAACCATCACACAAGAATAACTCGATACGTGAATAGATTCTGACTTAGCTTTAATATGAGAAAGCTAGACTGTGCTATCTGCACGCTAGGAGACTAGTGACTCAAATGTGCTGCATATAATTGTTGTATCTCTGCTGCTATGCCTACATTGGTATTTTCTATATGCTTGCCTATACTACATGACCTGCTTGACTTGATTTACGTGCTTTACTTGATTAACTAGCTTGACTTGTTTACCTACTTTCCATGCATGCCTATAATTCCGCTGTTGTATAGATATATGCATGAATGCTTTACTCGCTTACTCGGCCGGTTATTTAAACACTTACTGTGGGAATTTTCCTAAGGAAAACCCGAGATCTCTCACTGAGCTTAGTGAAGCTCACCCCTTTCCATCTTATTATTTTACACGGGCTTGACTTGAGTGACGATAGAGGTAAGGCCGATGGGAGCAAACGAAAGCAATAAAGACAACAACTCTGTAATCGTCAGACTAAGTACTATTATGGTTTTGGGAGGATAATTTGGCATATGACCGTCCTCAGACTTTATTTTTACTTTTTCACTACAATGAACTGCTAGGGTAATAAGTACAGTTTTATGGTAATTCTTATTTATTATCTGAAGATAGTACCCTGAACTAGTAGTTTTTGGAAAATTGGACCAGTCGTGCGAGTTAGTGTCCGACTCGGACAGCACCCAGAAAACTTTCCCCTGAATTTTAAACCTGTAAACTTGAATAACAGGAAGAACACAAAATTCCCAGAAATAATAACCCGTACGAGTCGCACAGAAACTCGGACAAAGCCCAGATATGAAATTTCCCTTATTTTTCAAAAATTGGTGTTTAGCCCAAAAGTTTACCTTAATCCCAAAAGTGACAAAAAATTTACCTTAATTCCGAAAGTGACCAAAAGTTTACCTTAATTCCAAAAGTGACCAAAAGTGTTTAGGAATTAATACTTGAAAGTTGACATTATTTCAAATTGACCTAATTTGAACCTTGACCATTGACCATTGACCTTTGACCTTGACCTCAAACATAGTTGACCAAGTTAAAGTCAAACATAGTTGACCTAAAGTTAAAGTCAAATATAGTTGACCTAAAGTCAAAGTCAAATGTAGTTTACCTAAAATCAAAGTCAAAGATAGCTGACTAAAAGTCAAAGTAAAACTTTATTGACTCATGTTAAAACGCTCGCTTTGCGGGAGTTGATCGTTGACTCCGAATCGATCTAGTCAACCATCGTCGTACTCACGCTTACGAAAGGTGATGGATTACTTGCTATTTTCATATTATGTAATTGAACTATCTACGTAGTAACTATATGTAACTAAACGTATTTGCTTTCCTAACGAGGTTTCCTATAGCTCAGCACTTGCCTATTTTAAATATAACTTATTGCTAAGTGTTTATACGTGCTACGTGCTTGCTTAACATGAGAATGCTATGATTGATTATGTTAGGCCAACTTGACTTGACTTGACTTGACTTGAATGTATGTGACTTGCCATGATCAATTGAATACTTATGAATATATGCACCTATATATGAAAGCATGACATACTAGCCATGAAGGATGGTGCCTTCTCAGGGTAAGTTACATGTCATCTAGGATTGATCATTGCCTCTAGAGAAGTATGCCCATGAACATATACAAACATCATGCATCTGCCAAGAAAGGACTAGGCCCGTACTAGGATAATGACATCTAGGACTGCAGATTGCCTCTAGAAATGTATGAAGCATGCTAGGGTTGCCATGATCACCTTAGCATGAAATTGGTTGTAGGACCCACCTAAAAACACTTGGGTGCCGAGTCTTCCTGCTTGACTAGATAGTAGCCGCTTATCCGCTAGGTAGGGCTTGATGGCGAAAGTCGTGTCGTAGTTAGTCGACACTCCTTCTATATGAGAGGAACACCCATTTTGGCCCGAATTGTAAAAAGGCCAAGGATCCAAAACTCCCGCCGTCTAGCATACCCGGTTTTACCGATATGGCTGCCTTGGGGGGGCGATGTGCTTTACTAACCATCACACAAAAACAACCTTATACTCGAATAGATCCCGACTTAGCTTTAATATGAGAAAACTAGACTGTGCGATCTGCACGTTGGGAATCTAGTGGCTCAAATGTGCTACATATAAATGTTGTATCTGCATTGCCCTATCTACTTTAGTAATCGCTATATGCTTGCCTATACTACCTGACTTGCTTGACTTGTTTGACGTGCTTGACTTGCTTAACTTGTCTAAATTGTTTTCCATGCATGCTTATAATTTCGCTGTTATATAGATATATGCATGAACTCTTTACTCGCTTACTCGGCCAGTTTTTTAAAGACTTACGGTGGGAATTTTCCTAAGGAACCCGAGGTCTCTCACTGAGCTTAGTGAAGTTCACCCCTTTCCATCTTATTATTTTACAGGGATTTGACTTGAGTGACGATAAAGGTAAGGCTGATGGGCACGTATGAAAGGAATAAAGACAAGAATGTTATAATAATTAGACTCAGTGTACCTTTATGGTTTTGAGAGGATAGTTTGGTCTGTGACCGTTCTCAAACAGTTAACTTTACTTTTCCGCTGCTATGAGCTGATTGACCTGTTAAGGTAATAAATAAAGTTTTATGGCAATTCTTATTTATTATCTGTATCGAATGATGCCTCTCTCGATTTGTCCTACGCTTCCTCGTCGGGAATGGTTCTGGGGAACGGGGGGTCAGGTCGGGTCGGGGGAGTCACAGTATCACAGTTAAGGGGTTGTTACCGCACATGATGTGGACCCGAGTACACGTTGTGGAAAATTACGAAAGTCTAATTGATGAGACTCATCTCTTAACCTCTAGAATCCTTACCATGAATTCGACAGACTACTAAATTAACCTAAACTAATTCAAACACGCAATACGAACCAATTTTAAGAAATTGAATAGTCAAAACAAAAGCATGCAGTTTAGGTAGAGCAATAAAACATGCAAATATGAAAGATCAATAAAGAAGAGTTATTTAAGATTGTAAACTAATACTTTCTTCAACTTAAATCAACTGTGAAATAATAGAGGATTGGACCTCTATTTATAGTTATAGGTTGGTCGATTCCTCCCCTTACAAACCAAAAACCTAAAGTAACTTGGTTTAGGTGTAGGATGAATTTTGGCTATACTAGGTTAATGAACTTACCCAAAATTCCAACTACGTGAAGAACTAAAAACCAACTAAAATAAAGAAATGGAAACCAATTAAGAGATTAATCCCCTACAAGAACCAAAACCTAAAGGAACTAGGTTTGGTTATCACTGAATTTCGACTATAGGAGGATTGTACATAGCAAAAATTACTTAATTTAAGAAGTAAAAACTAGTTACAAAAGCAATTCAAGAAGGAACTCTCTTTGAAAACTTCTACTGTAGTTAATCTAAGTTGTAATCCTAAACTAACTCTTTAACTTAATCAGAATAGAAATAGGAAACATGCACAAATCCTAACTCCTCACTCAAACCCTTAACCAAATTTTGGATTGGGTCATGCGAACTGGGTTTCTCTAATTCGGATCTGGTCCTTGCCGTTTGGATCTTGGCTAACCGAATAAATAATGGTGGATCTCAAGGGAATTTGGCCCAAATTTAAATGTTGCATCTGTGGATGATGTAGGAAACTTCAAGAACCTTCGGGAACCTCCCGAAATCATTTCTGAAACTCAAAAATCGAGATTTTTAACATTTCTTCATGATTATGCAATTCAAACAGTTTTTCAGTGGAAAGGGTTGGTAGGCACCATTTCTTCAAAGACTTCAAGCAAAATGACGCTTTTACTCTTATGAGCATTATCTTCAAGGGCTTTTGTATCAGATACAAGGTAGGCTTACCAGACACATTCTTGGACTAGATTTTCAAGGTTTATGTTGAGCTTTTGTGTCCTATTGAGCGTCATCGGCACAACTACATCCACTTATGGATCCCTCTCGTACGGGCTTTGGTTTTGTAGCATTGATGGGTCTCAGTGTAGAACACGAACATGCTCTGCTTCATTTCTCTAGTCCTCTACATCATCTTATGGATCCTCGGTTCGTGAACTTTGTCAATGGGCTGGGGATGCCCTCATCGTTCCCTCTCGATTGGAAATGATTCGACCTCGAATCAAGATCCTGTTAAAAATTAAACGGAGACAAGTTGACAACATTAAAATAATTACTAACACTATACTCACTTGGTAAGTCAAGCTTATAAGCGTTATCCCCCATCTTCGCAACAACTTGAAACGGCTCACCGCCTCAGTCAGGATTAAGTTTCATCCTTCGGGCAACTGGAAACCTTTCCCAGTAAATAGGTTCAAAGCTCACGATCGTACGCCTTTGATTTGCATTCTTGGTGTTATGTGCATTTGTCTTCTCCAGGTTTTGACAAACCTTTTAAAGCAATTTCTTAATGATTTGTGCTTTCTGCGCTCCATCAACACTTGTTTCATCCTTCAGGGGGTATCGGCAGTCCATCACTGTCAATGGATTGAAGCCATAGGAAACTTCAAAGGGCAAAAAAGCTGTTGATGAATGTTGGATCGGTTGTAGGCAAACTCTGCAATTGGCAAAACTTGTTCCCTACTTTTCAGATTCTTCTTTATCAAAGCCCTTAGAAATTTGGCCTCCGTGTGGTTGGTCACCTCAGTTTAACCATCTATTTATGGATGACTTGTGGTCAAATACAACTTATTCCCTAACTGAGACCACAAAGTCTTCCAAAAGTAACTCAAAAACTTAACATCGTGATTAGACACGATGGTGCACGGAATGCCATGTAGGTGAATTATCCCATTGAAGAATAAGGGAAAAAGTGCAAAAGTAGTCCAAAATCTTTACCCCTATTTCAAATATAGTCCACAATCTTTAGTATGTATCAAATGTAGTCCACAATGTATCCGTTTTGTTTCAATTTTAGTCCAAAAGATGGAAATTGGACCAAATTAACAGTCAACGAGTTTGACCGTCATTCAAAAGCGGGTTTGACCTCTTGAAACCACCCCCAAAAATTGTGGACTACATTTGAAACATGGGTAAAAATTGTGGACTACTATTGAATTTTTTTCCATATTATTTAAGAATAACACATTTATCTTACTTTTGAAGATATTGACAATTTTGATTCTTTTTACTTATTATACGAGCTTCCCAAGTCACAAAAAATTATGTTACAATTGTATTATATTCATCTCAAATTTGCATATTTAAAAAATTAATTACTCCCCCTGTTCTATCAGAAGAGTCCACTTTGAAAAATATTTTTTGTTCTAATAGAATAGTGAACTTTTTAAATTTTTTACTCCTCATACCTTACTAATATAATAATGTGTGGTCAACAATTATCTCATACTTAATAAGTATATGCGTGGAAGAAATAGTGTCAAATTAGTTATTTTAGTTGTTGTACCCTAACATTCATAATAAGTATATCGGAATATTTTAAAATATTTTACGAACATTTAATAAACTCATAAGAGTATTTTTATAAAAATAATTTCAGTTGAGAAATATTTTCTTTAGAAAATTTTATAAAATCATAAAATTATTTTATTTCAAAAGTCCCGAATCGGGTAAAATCGATTGCATTTCTGTGAATAGTAAAAATATAAGTTTTAAAGAATATTGTAGGGCTGTGTAAGTTTTAAATTTTATATATTAATAAAGAATGTAAATTTTTATGATAAGCATGTTCTGAGTCCTGGTGTGAACTAGGCAGACATCAGGTGAAGCTACCCCTTGTATGCCGGGTAATGAATCTGGGATGTCAGAAATTAAGGTGAAAGAATGTTTAAGAAAAATAGAAAATAAGTGTTGGGTAGAAAAATAAAGAAATAAATGAGAGTAGAGAGAGAAAAAAAGAATGATAAAGCTAAAAAAAAAAAGTACAAATTACAGGGATGAATAGAGAAAAACTGAAACAAAAAAGGTAGAAAAATAAAATAATGTCATAAGTTTGAAAATGAAAATTTATTGAAAACAAGAAACTATTTAATTTCAACAATTTCTCATTTCCTAAATTCTCATTCTCATAATTCTAAAAATATCCCACCAACAATTTCGGAAAAAATTCAATAGTAGCCCACAATTTTTATCCATGTTTCAAATGTAGTCCACAATCTTTGGGGGTGGTTTCAGGAGGTTAAACCCGCTTTTGACTGACGGTCAAACTCGTTGACAGTTAATTTGGTTCAATTTCTATCTTTTGGACTGAAATTGAAATAAAACAAATACATTGTGGACTACATTTGATACATACTAAAGATTGTGGACTACATTTGAAACAGGGGTAAAGAATGTGGGATACTTTTGCACTTTTTTCTGAAGAATAAGTCTGCAACATGCTTTGCATCATTAGATTTCCTGCAAGGAATAAATTGAGACATCTTAGAAAATCTGTCTACGATGACGAAAGGAGAGTCATTACCTTTTTGAGTCCTCGACAACCCTAGAATAAAATCCATAGAGATATCAGTCTAAGGAAAATAAGATACAGGTAACGGCGTGCAAATACCATGAGGCTTAGAAGTAGACTTTGGTTTTAGACATTCAATGCCATGTGAGCAAATAGATTCTACATCTTTACGCATTTTAGGCCAATAAAAATGTGCTTAAATACCAAAATGACCCATTACCCCGCACTGTGTGCTTCACGCACCAGTAGTTCCCTAGTTGAACTACGTGGTATGCATAACTTATTTTTCTTAAATAAGAACTCATCATGCCTAAAGAACTTTTGAAATGCACCAGATTCTCATGATTGATAAATATTTGAAAAATCTAAGTCAGAAGCATACAATTCTTTTAGATATGCAAACCCTAAAGATGAATGATCAATAAAATAAGGGCTTCATACCAACGAGACAGAGCGTCAGCTACCATATTCTCTTTCCTTTTTAATACTTAATAATGTAAGGAAGATTTTCAATAAATGATACCCACTTAGCATGATGTCTGTTCAACTTACCTTGCCCCTTTAAGTGTTTAAGGGACTCGTGGTCTGAGTGGACAATGAACTTCTAGGCCATTAAGTAATGGTGTCAAGTTTCCAATACACGTACCACAACTTAGAGTTCCTTATCATAGGTCGAATAATTTAAGGCAGCTCCCTTCAATTTCTCATTAAAGTAGGTGTTAGGCTTCCCTTCTTGCATTAAAACAGCACTTATACCTATACCTGAAGCATTCCACATAAGTTCAAAAATTGTATAAAAAATTAGGTAATGCTAAAATAGGCATATGAGTGAGATCATGCTTCAAAATAGTGAAGACATTAGCTTGAGCTTGGTCTCACAAGAATGGAACGTTCTTTTTACCTGGCCATTGATGAGTAACTTCTCCACTTGACGCTACCACTTCTTTGTTTCCTCGGGATTTACTTTGTAAGCTGGATGATTCAGTATAGATAAACCAGGTTCGAAGTCAATCTAATGCTCGATTCCATGAATATGGGGCATTGTTGCTAGCAGCTCCTCTGAAAAGACATCTTCGTATTCCTGCAAAAGAAATTTGACTTCCATAGGGAGATCCCTAGGAATGTTGGCAAGGTTAGTAGATTCATCTTTAGAAACAAGTACAAGTGTTAGCCCCTTAGTAGCAAATACCCTACTTCTCTTATCTTCTTTTGAAGGCTTATGAGAGTTCGCCTTACTACCCTTTACTTTTTCTTTCCTCTTCCCCTTATCTTGTCTCTTTTAGCTTCCCATTGGGTAAGCTTCTCTTTCATCCTGACATATTCTGCATAAACATCTTGAGGTGGAAGTGGAAGAAGTATGTGGATTTTGCCCCGTTGACAGACCGAGTAAGTGTTGGCAACTCCGTCATGTGTTACCTTCATATCAAAGAGCTATTGGTGGCCAAGGAGCCATTATACAATTCCACCACTAACGCTATCCCCCTATTAAAGCCACTAAGAAAATGAGCCATACTCGCGATGTCGTTTTCAAAAACATTAGCCCTAATATTAGCCATCTCTAACTTTTTATAATAAGCATCTACAGAAAAAGAGCCGTGTACAAGTGTGTAATTTGTTATACAATTATCTAAAGTAATACGCAGGAACAGAAGTATTATGCATAGCTGTAGTTAGGTCAAACTGTGTTAGAGGCTCCGCACGAGCTCTCATAGGTTGAGTACTGTGCCTCTGTTTCATCTCTTGATTCCATTAAGGAAGGGAATATCCAGTGAAATTAACCACTGCTAGAGGACCCTTTTTGTGCTCGGGAATCGAGTGGAGCTCAAAGATTCTCTCCATCTTGATCTCCTAGTCTAAGTACTTATCTGGATCAATATTGCCTGCAAAGGAGGGCACTGTAGTCTTGCACTGACTTAGACCTTCGTAGGGCTTGTCGTCGACACCCGCGTTAGTGTGAGGGATGTCCTCTTCATCCGGGTGGCCCTAAGATCTGCGACCTTACCCTTAAAGTCTACGAATTGTGCAGTTAAATTTGCAATTGTAGCCAAGAGCTGCTCATTCCCAATGGTACTAGAGCTATCACTGGCATGTCAATAGTAATTGGAAAAATTCTTGCTAAGAACAAGGAAAAATGAGTAGAGCAACCTTACTCCCTTGTTCCCCAAGTATGTTCCCTCCTAAGCTACACACAAACAGTGTTTCACTATTGCTGAAGCCTTTTATCTCAGTCCTGTTTACTATTAAAGTTCTCAGATATTGAACAAAGGTAACAAGCAATTAGTAAATCACACAAACACAAGACTCTATAGAAATGTAGCAAAAGAAATTTTCAAAAATAGAACTTGGTTCTATTTTTTGTGAAAAACCCCTTTGAAAATAAGTTTTGTAATATAGTTTAGATAAGAATGGCGCCCAAAGGAAATTTCGGGGATAAACCCTCAAATTTCAGAATTAATGTAATGCGCACGATGTCAATATCCAAACTATAATTGAAAGTAGACGTACAAGGTCGCACAAAAAGAATTCAGTTATGCAAAGAAGTAGGGCAATTCAAGTGAAAGAAGCAAGAAACAATTAGCAGATTTGAAACCAATCAGGAATAGACTACCCAAGATATGATCGCATACCAATAGGTAATCAAAAAACCAATTCCCACTAATTAATAGCTTTGAAATAGTAATACCCCACAAATTATGAATAATATCACCACCCTGTAGAATTGTGAAATTTCAAGCTTTAACCCCAAGGAATCAAAATTTTGTACCAATTGAACTCCACTAATTAGCACCCAAGGACAAGAATTCAGCACAATGACACAATCCAAGAATCCAAAATAATTCTCAAGAATTACAAGAAAAGTGCGCAGAACAAGTGCAGAAAATTCGTAAATTGCAAACAAAGTGAGCTATTTAACTTCAGCCGCAAAACTCACTACACAAATCGCACAAAGGGGAGTAAGAAGGTAATCGCAAAACAGCCCTCAAAGAGTAGCCAAAAGAAGGATAGAGGCAGGCACACTTAGACCCTAGTTTTGTAAAAACAACCCTAGTCTCGTACAAGCTTCGGCCATAACCTTTCGGAACCCTAGAGAATGGAAGTCTAGGAACCGATTGGAAATAAGCAACGATTTGTAAAATTGAAGATCTCAAATTTCCTTCTATTTTTTCAGAAATTCTCTTTTTGGTTTTCTGGAGTAAAAATAGTAGGGCAGCACCAAAAATTGTTATCTTCAAATTAAGAAGGAGCATTCTAATTCTGAAAATTTCAAGACAAAGCAAGACTAATAATGATTAGAAAACACATGATGATTTGGCCAAGTTACTTCAGCTTCCTCTTGTAACGCAGGCAACCTTGGCTCTGATACTAATTGATGTGAACCAAAGTAAACGATACTGAAAATTGCCAAGGAAAGTCTATTTGACAAGACGCAGCTCCTAACCTCTAGTATCCTTATCTTGGATTCGATAGACTAATAAATTAACCTAAACTAATTTAAACATGCACTTTGAACAAAGTTTAATAAATTGAAGCTTTGAAACAAAAGCATGAAATTTGGGCAGAGCAATTACCTAAAAGCTGTTATAGTTTCTAAACCTATGTAACTCACAAACCATGCAAATTACGGAAGCTTAATAAATTAGAGTGATTTAAGAGTATAAACTAATACTTTCTTTAACTTAAATCAACTGTGAAATAATGGAGAAGTGGACCCCTACTTAAAGTTATAGGTTGGTCGAATTCTCCCTCCCCCCCTAACTTGCTAGAAAAGAAAGACATTCGAAATTTAATGAAGAGATTGATTCTTCACAAACTAAAAACCTAAAGGAACTAGGTTTAGGTGTAGGATGAATTTTGGCTATAGTAGGTTAATGAACCTAAGCAAAATTCCAACTAAGTGAAAAACTAAAAAACCAGCTAAAACAAAGAAATGGAAACCAATCAAGAGCGTGATTCCCTACAAGAACCAAAACCTACAGGAACTAGGTTTGGTTGATCACTGAATTTCACTATAGGAGGATTGTATATAGCCAAAATTACAACTTAATTTAAGAAGTAAAAACTAATTACAAAAGGAGTTCAAGTAGGAACTCTTTTTGAAAACTACTACTAGGTTAATCTAAGTTGTAATCGTAAACTGACTCTTTAACTTAATAAGAGCAGAATAAGAAAACATGCACAAATCCTAACTTATCACTCAAACCCTTGACCTAATTTTGGATTGGGCTATGCAAACTGGGCTTCTCCAATTTTGATCTAGTCCTTGCCGTTTCGATCTTGGGCTGGCTAAATTTATGAAGGTGGATCACAAGGGAATTGGGCCTAAATTTAAAGGGTGCAAGGAAGCTTCTGAAATCTTCTAGAGCCTTTCGGAATCATTTCTAAAACTCAAAAATCAATATTTTCAACATTTATTCATGTTTTTTTTTGCAATTCAGACCCTTTTTTCATGGGAAGGGTTGGTAGGCACCATTTCTTCAAAGACTTCTAGCAAAATAATGCTTTTACCCTTCTGATAATTATCTTCAAGGGCTTTTGATGTGAACACGTGAAGAATTCACAGAAATATGCCAAGTAATTTTAATCCTATGATTACTTTCGGAAACTGATGAGGACATCCAGACCAACAATGTGGAGATAAGTTAACCAAAAGTGGAAATCGAATCCTCCAGTCCAAGAGTCCTACGTCGAGCCCCAACCATCTTGAAGCCCTTATCAAAGGGATGCTCTATTTGACATCATCTTGCCAATGACTAGGAAGTGGCAAAGAGTAGTAGACGAGGCTCTCTGGAATCTCATCATATCCAGCCTAGCCCAAGCCTAGCAGGTTGAAGAAGGCAAGTCTCTTGATCCAAGAATTAAGAAGGATAAAATGGTTAATATCTTCACCAGAAAAGAAGAGTTGCAACCAACAATTCTTCAGCAAGAATGGAGGCCTGTTTCGTGAACCCTATGGACTTCTTAAAATCACTTAATACATAAAATTCATGCATCAATCAACACTTGGACCGAATCCATTAAGCATTCAAGCTTCATCAAATTCGGCCTGCATGCTTTAAAGCCCATAGTCAAAATCAAGCTTCATGCGCAAGTAATTTACGGGTTTGGAAAGTAATAGGATTTGTGCATGTTTCCTATTTCTTAGTTAAAAATAGAATTAGTTAAGTTTCTATAAATTTTGTTGCAACTTAGCTTTTTCTAGGAGTTTCCTCTTTTGTTTTGGTTATTTCCTCTTTGCTTCTTTCTTTTAATTTTGGCTACATCAACTTGTGAGATAGCCGAAAATAGGATTTCCTTTTCTCTTTTTTCTTGCTTCAGTTTTCAGTGAATTCTCCATTGAGATTTCTGAAAATTCAATTACCAATTTCATGCTTCTTTTGGAATTTGGTAATTATAAGGTTTCTAACTCTCGTTGGTTTCCACTTTTATTTCTTTTCCTTATTTTTTTTCTTCTACAATTTTGGCATAAATAGGGTGCTAATAGAAGTTGCTATTTAGAATTTGTATTTTGATAGTAAATAATAGAGTGAATTGCTTAGTTCATCATAGACCTTTGGCCATGTTACCCGACTAGACACGATCTTTTAAAAACTATTTTTTTCATGAAAAACGTTTTTAAAATGGAACAAACCATGACATTCCGTCCACCTTCTCTGTTAACTCACAAACGATAGCAAATATTTGGGGGCAAAATCATCATATTGCCTTTTCCCCTTATTTTCCATTATTGTTTTAGGAAACATTTCAAATGTTGGTCGGTAACCATAGATCCAACTTCTCAATTCTGAACTCACCAAAATCTTTTGTTCAATTTATAGATAGACGACGCTTTGGATGGAAATCCTTTTTCCATTTTTTTTTTCAATCATTTGATCATTTTTTTTCATCATTTCTTCAATGGGCGGCGATCCTATACTTGTACTTCCTCCGCCTCTTCTTCATCGCCATTGCTTCACCAACTCTTCAGATAGAAATTGACTGCCTGAGTGCTTTGGCCTCAAAAAATCCACCTGCACGAACAGAAGCTCATCTTTTCTGGGCAGGTCAAAGCAACTCACCTCCGCAATCTCGCTTCCATTTTTGTTTTTGTCTTTGTGTTTATTTTTCTACTGCTACCGTTGTGAAGGAAGGCGACCCATCGTCCAGATCTATTATTTTCGTCAAGAGTAAACTCAACTTGGTTCTTCGTTGTCCCTCTTCGGCATTCTTTTTCAGCACTAAGGTTGCTTTCGTTCATGCTCAATTTTAGTCATTTTTCTCAATCTTAGCATTTTGAAGTTTGTTCTTAAGCATTTCAATTTCAACATTCTCATCAATTGGTTTGACTAAGTCATTATTCTTCTTTTTCAAATTCATGTATAGCTTGGTGCATTTTTCAAAGTTCAAAGTATTGAGATTCCACATGAGCAATCAAATCACATTTCTTCAGACTGTCTAAACATTCATAATCACTTTCATACTTTTCATTCCCATATAATGAGATGTTATATGAGAAACTTACCTCTTCATGGAGTTCCATGAAGCATATTTGAGCCTCATTTGAGTCATCAACATCAGAGTTGGCCTTGTCCCCAGTTTCGACTATGAATGTTTGTTTTTTACCCTTTTTCTTTTGAAGCTCTTTCTTCTTCTTTGGACAGTCACTCATGATATGACGAATTTGTTGACATTCATAACACCTAGGACCACCTCTCTTTTTATAAGTTTTACCCTTTTGAAAATTGTTCTTTTTGAAAAACTTTTTGAAGTTCTTAGCTAAAATGTTCATCTCATCAACAGAGATTTCCTCATCACTTCCTTCATTTTCTTTTTCACTTTCACTCTTATAAGATTTGAGTGCAAGATTCTTTCCTTTAGGGCTAACACCATCAAAAGACCTCAACTCTAGAACTTTGAGCATCGACATGAGCTCTTTCAAGAAGGAGTGTCTTCAAATCCTTTGAAGTTTCTATTACTAGAGCTTTAGTGTTGTACTTTTTATTGAGACCATGTAGAATCTTTTGATTCATTTCATTGAGTGGTAAGTTTTGCTATGGACTTCAAGATCTTGGACAAGACTATTGAATCTCCAAAACATACTATTAATGGTTTCACCTATTTCCATTTGAAATGCTTCGTATTGAGAGACAATGATAGACTTCCTTTCCTCTTGAATAATAGCACTTCCCTAATGGTGCTCTTGGATTTTTTTGCGAAAAGGCTTGAGCATCCTTACATCCCTTAATGCTACTTGACTCTTGAATTTTTAAGGCATTATAGAGAACATTCAAGACTTGGCATTCAAAGAGAGATTTTTCTTATCATCATCCGTTAGCTCACTCCTTAGTTTATCTCTAGTGGTTTCATCACTATTGGTGATAAGGACAGGTATATAACCTTCCTCAACAATAAACCATAGTTCATAATCCACTGAAATTAAGAAAGTCTCCATCCGGTCCTTTCAACCACTAAAGTCAGTTCCGTAGAAAAGTGGAGGCCTAGTGGTGGAGTTTCCTTCATTGAAGGGAGTTGCTTTTGAACCCATGAAGCTGCCTCATGGTAATTAGCCTTTTGATAAGGTTCTTGCTCTGATACCAAATGAAATTGCAACTAAACTAACCAACCTAAGAGGGGAGGAGTGAATTGGGTTGGTAATAAAAACTTTCTTTCAAAGAAGTAAAACAATTTTGGTGATTTTGTGTGAAGTGTGAAGGTTTGAAAATTAAAAGGAAAGAACAAGACTTTAATGTGGTTCAACTTTCCTTTTTCAAGGAAAGCCTACATCCACCTTCCCAAGCAACAACTTGGTTTTCACTAACTCTTGAGATCCTTAAAGGTGAATATCCAAACCTTACAAAATTATCCCAAAAGATCTCCTACTAGCTTACTCAAACTAAGGTTGATCTTTATGATAATTCCCCAATGCTTGAACTCTTTCAATCACCTTGAAAGAGTCCAAGACTTGACCCCAACAATTCAGAAAGAAAATAACGCTTGAAACTAGCTAACTATTACAACTTGAAAGTAAGAGTTCACTTTTGCTTTGACACTTAGAGAGATTGAGATGAAAAGAGGTACTTTGAAAGTCTTCAAAAGCTTGTATTTAAGGCAAACACCTCATAACCCCTTTGTGGTTTGGAAAACTTTCAGATGACCCCCATATGGTTTAAAAAGCTACAAATGACCCCCTGTGATTTCAAAAGCATAACAAAACCCCCTTGTGTTTTAAAAACTACAAATAACCCCCCTATGGTTTTTAAAAACTACTAAGAACCTCCTCATGCATTTGAAAGCACAAGGGAGTTCTGAATATTTTTTGATGCTTGTTCTTTAAAATTTTAGAAACTACAAGGGGGTTTCATGTATCATTTTAAAAATGACAGGGGGGGTTCTTTGTAGCTTTTAAAGCACAAGGGGGTTTTTGGTATAGTTTTGAAACAACAAGGGCGTCATTTGTAGCTTTTTAAACTATCGGGAGGTCATCTAAAAGTTTCCCAAATCACAGGGGGGTTATGAGGTGTTTGCCCTTGTAAATGGAGGGTTGATATTTTGAAAGAGGCTCTGTTTTCTAGTTGAAAAAGTGACAACCCTTTCTGGTTTGAGACCGGATTTGAGCTCGAGGCTTCGACTTCAAAGGTTCATAATATTTGAAATCTTAGCTACAATAGCGACTTCATTTGGCACGAGTTGTGATTAATGAGTTTGGCACATTCTTCATTTCCATTATCTTCGACGTCGAGAGCCTATCGACGTTCGAGCTTGAGACTTCAATTTTATTTTGAAATTTCCAACCTGAGAGCTTGATTGTTGTCAGTTGCCTATCGACTTGATCGAGATCAAAACTTTCTGGGCAACCTTCGAGTTTGAAGACCTGTCGATACTGGGACTCGGCAATTTTAGGGTTTCAGTTCGAACTCGTAGACTCGTCGACTGCTGGAACTCGAGACTTTGTAGATTTGATCTTGACTTCGAGAACCTGTCGAACTTGGTTTTGAAGCCCTCATTTCGCACTTTTAACTCAAGCAAACTTGTTCAATCCTGATGTGGACGGTTGTACACATGCGGATTAAGTTGCCAAGGACCTTGTGATTAAGTAGCGTAGCTCGTATAATTCCCTAACTTACTTTCGAACTAAGAGAAACAAAGCTAACCTAAGCTAATTTTGTTTTATAGCCGAACCAAGTGTAAGAAAGAGATTTGAAACATGCGAATAATTAAGTAGAGCAATTAACCTAATTAGCTAAGTTTCATGCAATTATGTAAACTACAACATGCAAATACATAAAGCAATAAAAGGAGGGTACTCAAACACTAAGTTTTATGATCTGAATACTCTGATTTATTAATGAAGTTTTGGCCCCTATTTATAGGCTAAGGGATGGCCGAAAACAGTACAAGAATTAGAAAAAGAAAAGAAGTAGAATTGGAAATAAACCAAGAGGTGAATTTCCTTTACCAAACCAGGAAAGAAGTAGGAATGGTAAGAAAAAGGAAAAGGCAATTCGATTTTACCATGAACAAGTGGCAGCCGAATTTGTAAACTAAAATAAGGAAAAGAATAAAATTCCTACTTCCAAAAAGAATAAGGGAACCCTTTTTGGAAACTAATTTAAAAGAATAAAAGAAACAACTTAATTAATTAAATCCCTAACTAATAAGGAGCCGTGTGGGCTTTGCTTAATGGGCTGGCCGTGCGGCTTCATTGGGGACTCCTTGGGCTGGCTGAAACTTGTGGGCTGGTTCTCCATGAGTTTGGGTCGGCCCAATGTGTAGGGAATTTCATGAATTGTTTCTTTAAAGCCCAAGATCCTTCCGGCATCTTCAAGACTTCAAGAAACAGCCTTCTTCTTTAATGGGAAGTGGAGAATTGCGCCTCTTCTTCACGAATGGTTAGAAGAGTTGCAATTTGAATATTTCCTTCCTTTTGCTCCAAGGCGTTGGCTTCTACAATCAACTGAGCGTCCTGATGGCAAGCTTGAACAAGGTTGTTGAGTGCATCTTGAACCTTCTTCGCTCTGCTTCTGGTCATTGGCCCAGTGATGTCTACAAGTGGATCCCTCTGATATGGGCTTGGATCCTGAAGCATTGTCGGACCTCGATGTAGAACTCGAACCTCCTCCTCAGCTTCTTCGGAATCACTTGTATCTTGACTTTGACTTGTTGCTTGACTTTGGATGCCCTCATCATTCCCTCCCGGTTGAAAAGGATTTGACCTCAAATCAGCACCCTGTTCATGAGTAAAAGGAGACAAGTCAGCAACATTAAAGGAAGAACTAACACCATACTCACCTGGTAAATCGAGTTTGTAGGCGTTAGGCCCAATCTTGGAAACGATCTGAAAAGGTCCATCGCACCTTGGATGGAGTTTGGTCCTTCTTGCAACAGGGAATCGTTCCTTCCTCATGTGAACCCAAACCCAGTCGCCTGGTTCAAAGTTCACAGCCTTGCGCCGTTGGCTTGCATTGGCGGCGGCTTTGGCGTAAGTCTTCTCCAGATTTGCACAAACTTTGGCATGAATGCGCTGCACAGTTTTAGCTTTCTTTGCACCGTCTGGATTAACTTGTTCCTTAAGCGGCAAAGGGATGAGATCTATCACCGTTAAAGGAGTAAAGCCGTAGGCAACTTCAAATGGACAGAACCCTGTTGAGGAGTGCTTGGTTCAGTTGTATGCAAACTCTGCAACCGGCAAGATTTCTTCCCAACGTTTGAGATTCTTCTGAATTAACGCCCTAAGGAGATTGCCAATGGTGCGGTTGGTGACTTCCGTCTGACCATCCGTCTGTGGATGACTTGTAGTCGAAAACAACAGTTTTGTGCTGAGGCGGGACCACAAAGTCTTCCAAAAATAACTCAGAAATTTGACGTCGCGATCAGAGACAATGGTTCTCGAAATTCCATGCAACCGAACTATTCCCTGAAAGAACAACTCAGCTACATGTCTGGCATCATCTGATTTCTTAGCATGACGTCTATTTAATTTATTTTGCCTTTCAAATGCTTAAGAGACTCATGATCACTATGTACAACAAATTCTTTAGCCATCAGATAATGCGACCAAGTCTGAAAGGCGCGGACAACTGCATAGAGCTCCTTATCATAAGTAGGATAATTCAAAGCAGCTCCTTTAAGCTTCTCAAAAAGGCGATTGGCTTTCTTTCCTGCATTAAAACTGCGCCAATTCCAACACCTGATGCATCACACATTAGTTCAAACACTTTATCAAAATCAGGTAATGCTAAAATAGGTGCATGAGTGAGATCATGCTTTAAAATAGTAAAGGCGTTTTCCTGCGCCTGCCCCCACACAAATGGAACATTCTTCTTGCAAAGATTATTAAGAGGTGCGGCTTTAGTGGAAAAGTTCTTCACAAACCGTCTGTAGAATCCAGCCAATCCGTGGAATGACCGAACCTGTGCGGCCGAAGTTGGCTGCGGCCAATCCCTAATGGCCTTAACCTTGGCATCATCAACTTTGACACCTTCTGCAGAAACAAAACCGAGAAAAATAACCTCCGAAACACAAAAAGTACATTTTTGCATCTTGGCATATAATTGATTAACACGTAATTCAATCAAAACCAAACGAAGATGTTCAACATGCGATTTGAAGTCCTTCGAATATATCAGAATATTATCAAAATACACAACAACAAATTTACCTATAAACTTTCTAAGCACATGATTCATTAACCTCATGAAAGTACTAGGTGCATTTGTGAGACCAAAGGGCATGACTAACCACTCATACAAACCAAATTTAGTTTTAAAAGCAGTTTTCCATTCGTCCCCCTCCCTCATGCGAATTTGATGATAGCCCTGTGTGAGATCTATTTTCGTGTAAATAGTAGAACCATGCAAATCCTCTAACATGTCATCAAGCCTAGGGATAGGGTGCCTATACTTGATTGTTATCTTATTTACAGCTCTACAATCAACACACATTCTCCATGTACTGTCTTTCTTAGGGACTAGAATAACAGGTACAGCACAAAGACTTAGAGATTCCCTTACCTGACCATTCGCGAGCAGCTTGTCTATTTATCTTTGCAACTCCTTTGTTTCCTCCGGATTTGCTTTGTAGGCAGGTCTGTTCGGAATTGGTGCGCCAGGGATAAAGTCAATCTGATGTTCAATTCCTCGAAGTGGCGGCAGACCCTGCGGCAACTCTTCTGGAAAAACATCCTTGAATTCCTGCAACAAAGAATTGACTTCGATAGGGATATCCTGAGGGATATCGTCAGGGTTAGCACAATTTTCTTTACATACCAAAACCAGTAC
The DNA here is from genome assembly GCA_016801395.1 of Leptodermis oblonga. Taxonomy (NCBI): domain Eukaryota; kingdom Viridiplantae; phylum Streptophyta; class Magnoliopsida; order Gentianales; family Rubiaceae; genus Leptodermis; species Leptodermis oblonga. The sequence goes on from CM028752.1 coordinate 14,357,761, forward strand.
ATCATCATTGTTGTCTAACCCTTGACCTATCTCTCCCTTAATAGCAAAACAACTACTTCTAACTTTGTCCTGATCAGGCTTATCAGAGTTCGCCTTACTACCTTTTACAATTTCTTTCCCCTTACCCTTCTCTTGGCGTTTTTCAGCTCCCCAAGTCGCGATTGCATCCTTGATTCGAACAGCTTCGGATCGCACTTCGTGAGGTGGCATGGGTAGGAACGTGTGGATCTTGCCCTCCTGGCAGACTGAGTAAGTGTTGGCGACCCCATCATGCGTTGCCTTCAGGTCAAAGAGCCATGGTCGTCCAAGTAGAATGTGACAAGCCTCCATTGGCAGAACATCACATTAAACAGTGGATTCGAACTTACCGATAGCGTATGGTACGCTTACCTGCTTTGTGACTCTGTAGCCATCTGAGCTGTCGAGCCATTGTAGTCGATAAGGACGTGGATGATTGATAACAGGAAGCTTCAGCTTGTCAACCATGTATTCAACAGCTACATTCATGCAGCTTCCTCCATCAATTATCAGAACACACAACATTCCATTTACCTTTGTTCTGGCATGGAAGATGTTTGTCCGTTGAGTTATGTCTGGGACAGCAGCTGTAGTCAGAGTGCGAGTAACCAAGTTCTGATTCGGATCCTCCTCTATGAACTCGAATTGCTCCACTGGTGCAGACGGAGTGCTGTCAGTTAACTCCTGTGAAGGGTCAACAGTTGGTTCTTCTTCATCTTCCTCTGAAACGTACTCACTATCTTGCCCCAATAAGACCTTCCGGATGTTGGGACAGTCACGCATGTAGTGGCCACGGCCTGAGCACTTGTGGCAAGTTACGTTGCTGATGGACTGTCTGGGAGTTGATGGCGTTTTGGCCTGTGATGAAGAAGGGGTGGCGACAGGAACTATAGCTTTTCTATCTGACATGATCGGCCTTTTTGCTGGTGGAGAATATACCGGATTCTTTCTCCAAGCCGGTGGGGCGCTGGTAGGCGCCCGGATTGGTGGAACGGACTTCAGGTACTCCTCCATGACCCGAGCTTTATGCAGCATGTCTGTCAGAGTTGTGGCATTCTGCAATTCAACAGCTAAAGCTATACCCCTATTCAAACCATTAAGAAAACGAGCCATTGATGCGGGCTCATCTTCCTGTACATTAGCCCTAATTTTAGCCATCTCTAATTTTCTAAAATATTCATCGACAGACATAGAACCTTGTACAAGAGTATGTAACTTTCTATACAATTCTCTAAAATAGTAATCAGGCAAAAAAGTTCTACGCATAGATGTAGTCAAATCAAACCACGAGAGAGGCGGAGCACGTGCCCGCATAGGACGCGTGTTTCTGCGTTGATCCATCTGTTGATTCCACCAGATTAGGGCATAGTCTGTGAAATGTACCACTGCTAGCTGGACCTTCTTGTGCTCTGGGATCGCATGAATAGTCTGTGAAATGTACCACTGCTAGCTGGACCTTCTTGTGCTCTGGGATCGCATGAAGCTCAAAGATGCGCTCCATCTTCATCTCCCAATCTAAGTAATCTTCAGGATTTGTGCCGCCGGCAAAGGGTGGAACGGTTGTCTTGCACTGACTGAGGCCTGCGAAAGACTGATCAGCGGCGTTGGCGCCAGGTGTGGCGGTGTCGTCGTCCGACTCTGTGCGCCGTTGTTCCCGTTCTGTCCTGAGTTCGGCGACTTCCTCCGTGAGTGTAGCAAATCACGCTGAGAGTTGCGCAATTGCAGCCAATATTTGCTCGTTCCCCAAAGGGTTAGGAGCACCTCCACCTGACATTGGTTAAAAGAAGCGAAAACCTGTCTGCTAAGAACAAGGAAAAGTGAGCAGAAACCTTACCCCCTTGTTCCCCCAAGTGTTTCCCACCTAATAGCTACACACAACCCTGTGTTTCACTCTAGGGTGGCGCCCTTTGTAGTATGATCACTCTAGCCTTTTTCCACTCTACCTCCCGGTATTGATAAATGTATTAGGCAAGCAGCAATTCACACAAAAGCAATGACACTTAAGAAAAGAAGCAAATTTTCGCAAAAATAGACACTTGGTTCTATTTTGAAAAATCTTTTCGCAAAACGATAGTTTAGAATATAGCTCAGATATGAAGTACACAACAGGAAATTTCGGGGTTAAGCCCTCAAATTTTAGAAAAGATGAGTATGCACGATGACAAAATCCAAACTATAATTCAAGAGCAAATGTTCAGGTCGCACGAAAAGATAACTAGGCAATTGAAAGCAGGGCAATTCAAAATTGAATAGAATCAAAGAAAACTACTAGAGTTGAAACGACTTCAGGAAAGTCCTAAAACTACCCAAAGAAGAGACCACCCACCCAATAGGTAATCAAGAAACCAATCCCCACAAATTCTTAATTCCTTTCACATGCAAAACAGTACCAATTTCTGATTTCTAACCCCCTAATTTGGCCGAAAACAGTACCAAATTTCAGCAATATGCGATTTCAATGAAACGAAAACCCTAGGGCTAGCAAATTCAATTTTTGATTCACTAACCTAATCCCAGAGATAATCTTAGCAGCACAAGGATACAAAATCAAGAATTCACTATATTTTCAAGAATTCAAAAGAAGGTATCCCACGCTAGAGCATGCAATTTTATAATGTGCAAACAAAGTGAGCTGCTTAACATCAACCGCAAAAACTCACTATTTTCAACAAGAACAGCACAAGAGGGGTAGAATTAATTCGCAAAAAGCCCAGCAAACATAAACCCAAGTAATAACCGAAACCCTAGTTTTGTAGGAAAACCCGAAACTGAACCCGGAATTGAAACCCTGACTGAAAAACCAAAACGAAAAACCGATCGAAAAACTGAAACCCTAGGCTAGGGTTTAGGGTTTAGGGTTAGGGTTTAGGGTTTAGGGTTAGGGTTTAGGGTTTAGGGTTAGGGTTTAGGGTTAGGGTTAGGGTTTAGGGTTTAGGGTTAGGGTTTAGGGTTAGGGTTTAGGTTTTACAATTGAGAAACCAAAACCGTAAGGAAGCCAAAAATCGAACCCTTTAATGGAAGCACAAAACCGAACCCTAAAGAATTCTTTAAAACCCGATTGTTCTAAAACCCGATTTTGTTTTCTAAACCCGATTTAATTTATGAAATTTACAGCAAGGCAGCCGGGGTTTAAGAAAAATTTTTGGTGTTTAAGGATAGGAAAACAGTACCAAAACCGAAAATTGAAAGCTTGAAAGAAAAAAAATTTCCCCAAGAAGATGAGTTCTAATCCAAGAATTTCAAGATGAACAAGACTAGCAAGGAAAAGAAAACACCTGGTAAAAGATTTGGTCGGTTGCTTCGACCTCCTCCAGCCACGAAACCCCTCCTTAGCTCTGATACCAATTGATGTGGACAGTTGTACACATGCGGATTAAGTTGCCAAGGACCTTGTGATTAAGTAGCGTAGCTCGTATAATTCCCTAACTTACTTTCGAACTAAGAGAAACAAAGCTAACCTAAGCTAATTTTGTTTTATAGCCGAACCAAGTGTAAGAAAGAGATTTGAAACATACGAATAATTAGGTAGAGCAATTAACCTAATTAGCTAAGTTTCATGCAATTATGTAAACTACAACATGCAAATTCATAAAGCAATAAAAAGAGGGTACTCAAACACTAAGTTTTATGATCTGAATACTCTGATTTATTAATGAAGTTTCGGCCCCTATTTATAGGCTAAGGGATGGCCGAAAACAGTACAAGAATTAGAAAAAGAAAAGAAGTAGAATTGGAAATTAACCAAGAGGTGAATTTCCTTTACCAAACCTGGAAAGAAGTAGGAATGGTAAGAAAAAGGAAAAGGCAATTCGGTTTTACCATGAACAAGTGGCAGCCAAATTTGTAAACTAAAATAAGGAAAAGAATAAAATTCCTACTTCCAAAAAGAATAAGGGAACCCTTTTTGGAAACTAACTTAAAAGAATAAAAGAAACAACTTAATTAATTAAATCCCTAACTAATAAGGAGCCGTGTGGGCTTTGCTTAATGGGCTGGCCGTGCGGCTTCATTGGGGACTCCTTGGGCTGGCCGAAACTTGAGGGCTGGTTCTCCATGAGTTTGGTCGGCCCAATGTGTAGGGAATTTCATGAATTGTTTCTTTAAAGCCCAAGATCATTCCGGCATCTTCAAGACTTCAAGAAACAGCCTTCTTCTTTAATGGGAAGTGGAGAATTGCGCCTCTTCTTCAAGAATGGTTAGAAGAGTTGCAATTTGAATATTTCCTTCCTTTTGCTCCAAGGCGTTGGCTTCTACAATCAACTGAGCGTCCTGATGGCAAGCTTGAACAAGGTTGTTGAGTGCATCTCGAACCTTCTTCGCTCTGCTTCTGGTCATTGGCCCAGTGATGTCTACAAGTGGATCCCTCTGATATGGGCTTGGATCCTGAAGCATTGTCGGACCTCGATGTAGAACTCGAACCTCCTCCTCAGCTTCTTCGGAATCACTTGTATCTTGACTTTGACTTGTTGCTTGACTTTGGATGCCCTCATCAAATCCCTTTCTCGTATTTGTATAACCATTATTCAAAACTTAGGAATTTAGACCAAGGTCTAACACCTATGGTGTTTAAAGAAATGGTAGTAGTTAATTCAAAAATCAGATTCCGAAAGTTATGCATGTGTAGAAACAATGTTCCAAACTTATTTTAAAGCGAGATTTAATTGAGTTAAAGTACGAAGTAAAAGCTTCTAGGTGTTGTCTGTATGTTAGACTTTAAATCTATACCTTCAGTTTGGTTAAAAACAATTTGGAACAGTGTTAAAACATAGTCCGAAAGTAGTGTCTAAGCCATAAGTTTCTGGAAAACTTGGGCTGTTGTGTGAGTTAGTGTCCGAGTAGGACAGGTCCTCGCATAAGCCTCTAGAATCGACTATTCTGAATTTTAAAACTTGAAACATGATGAACACAAAATCCCTAGTACGAGTGACTGTGCGAGTTAGACGGTAACTCGGGCGTAGCCCATAAATTGAATTTTTGCCTTATTTTCAGAAACTAAAATTGTACCCAAAAGTTTACTTTATTCAAGAATTGACCCAAAAGGATTTAGAACAGTTAACTATTGAAAATTGACCTTATTTTCAAAATTGACCTTATTTTTCAAAAGTGACCTTTGACCATAGTTGACCAAAAAGTCAAAGTCAAACCTAGTTGACAAAAAAGTCAAAGTTAAACCTAATTGACTCAAAAGTCCAAGTCAACCCTAGTTGACCATAAAGTCAAACCCGAATGTAAAACATAAAGTCAACCTTCGAAGCCTAACATAGTTGACTTATTTAGAAAGCTCGTATTGCAGAAGTTGACCATTGACCAAGAAGTGACCCCGTCAACCATCAACGACTCACGCTTTAAGAAAGGTGAGGGATTTACTCGATATTTTTGTAAAAGTTTAATCGAACTATATATAGCATGTGTGTAACTATAACCTTGATTGCTCTATTAAAATAAGAGATTGCCCACACCTCACTCGTATGTAAATTGAATTGAATTGCTATATATGAAATGTACGCCATGATTGATTGCTTGATTTAATCTATAAATGAGATGTATGCCTTGAAATGCTTACTTGCTTAATATGATTACAAGCATGTATACCTATTGATTGATGATTGTTCGCATGAATTGTATCGATTGAAAGTATGATTGATTGTACACTATAGAGAAGAATGATGTACTTCTAGGTGTAATAGAATATGACTAATACCTATACCTAGAGTAGGTTATCAAATTGCATATTGAAATGTTTAGATTCATGAAAGCATGCTAGAGATGCCATGAGTGCATAATAGGAGAAAATGTATGACACCGTTAAACCAAATAAAAGACTGCGTGCATCTAGTCTTAATTGATCGATTGTAAGTCACCATGTACGTATTACACACGGAGGTGAAGTCGTGTTGCAGTTAGCCGACGCATCCCTAAAGGGGAACTAAGGGTTGCATAAATACAACCAGGAATCCAAAACCCCTTGTTGCCGAGCACTCCGGTTACTATTGGTACTATTACGGCTTGGGTATCGAGGTGTTTGCAACCTACCTACTATCGATAGATTGTCTAGAATTGGTTATTGTTTTAGCTTTAGATGGGAAAGCTATATAGAAACCAGATTGATTGAAATCCTATGGGGAGGCCGATAAGATTGATTGTTGCATATAGTTATAAAATTCCAAGTTGCCATGTATATCTCTGATATGCGACTTTAGAGATGCCTGATTGCCTGATTGATTAATTGCTTCCACATTGATGCCGGATTTGTATATGCTATGAATGTTGCGAATATTAATGCAAAAATTGTAATAACATGTCTATATGATCGGTTTGATATGGAGACCTTTTTCAAAGGATCACAGTGGGAATTTTCTATAGAAACTATGGTATCTCACTGAGCTTGTTAAGCTCACCCCTTTCATAAACCTATTTTTGCAGGTACTTAAATAGGTATGATTTAATGTTTTCTAGATGTGAGGCCGACGTTCACTGCAGCTGTGATGATCATTTATCTTGTAATAAATATTTTTATGTTGGATTAAGGGATAATTTGACCGTCCTGAATAATGTCTTAAGCTTCCGCACTAGACAAGTTTGCTTTAATAGGTATTATTGAATGTTCTTAAATAAAGGTAACTTATGTTTTATTACTATTATCTGTATTGACTTGTTAGGAGCAAACCCTGAATGACGCTACCCCCTGAACTAATGTGCACTCCTTGGCGGGGGCGTCACAGTTCGTATCAGAACCCCGTTCCTTAAGAAAGGGATTGGTGTCCACAAAACTTTAAAAGACAACGTAAGTTATTCGCTGAAAAAGCTGAACTAGTTGTATAACCAAGAGATAGTAAGACTACACAGAATACCCGTAAGTATCACCTCAGATAGAGACCATAGGTTTACATCCCGGTTATGGCACCAGTTGCAAAAGGCAATGGGCGCACAACTGAATTTAGTACTGCCGCACACCCCCAGACCGATGGATAATCGGAACAAACCATATAGATTCTAAAAGATATGGTTAGAGCTTATTCTGTGGACTTTGGAGAATTATGGGACAGTCACCTATTGCTGATAAAATTTGGGTACAACAGCAGTTACCAAAATTCGATAGGAATGATAGCCTATGAAGAATTGTATAGCCGAAAGTGTAGATCCCTAATATATTTGATGTGAACCCCTAATCCCCAACGTCGTGGAAACCAAGAACTCGATGTGGAAAGTGCCAAAAAAAGTCTGAATGCAAGACGTAGCTCTTAACTCCTAGAATCCTTGCCCTTGGATTCAGCAGACTACTAACTTACAAAGTCAATTAAACACACAATTCGAACCAAGTGTAGAAAACTAGAATCGAAACAAATCTTAGCAATAGACAGAGCAATTATCTATTAGCCTATAGTTTCTGTTTCTGTAGCTTTTAGCACTTAACAAACATGCAAATTACATAAGCCCAAAATAAGGTGAGTGATTAAAAAGTTTAAAACTATAATTTAAATCATTTAATCAACTGAATGAAAAGTGAATTTGGTAAGCCCTATATATAGGGGTAGGTTGGCCAAATTTAAGTCCTAAAGAAACTCGGAAAAGGAAGTGAAATTGGAAACCAATCAAGAGATTGGTTTCTTACAAGAACCAAATCCTAAAGGAACTAGGATTGATCACAAAAGGTAATTCGGCTGCAAGGGAATGAACTGGCCCAAAATACAAGTAAGAATAAGGAAATAAACAAGTAGAAACAAATCACAAAAAGGTTTTAAGAAGGTAAACCTTTTTGGTAACTACTATCCTAGTAAGTCTAGTTGTAAAAAACTTGTAACAACCTAACAAACTAGTAAAAAACTTTGAGTAGAATTAGGTAACATGAACAAAACCTAATCCTTCTCTAACCTAACCTAAGCTTACAAGTGGCATGTGGGCTGCTTCTTGTGGGCTTGGTCTGGCCGAAATTAAAGTGATGGACTCCAAGGTGGGTTTCGGCCCAAATAAGATGGCGCATGGTGGTGATGATGTAGGGAGGTTCTGGAATCTTCTGAAATCTCCCGGATCATTTCGAAATGTCAAAAATCAAGAATTTCAAGATTCTTCAAGATTTTCAAGATTTTTCAAGATTCAGTAAACTGTGAAATTCAAGATTTTCAAGAAAATCAAGAAATCCCTTTCCTTCAGCTGGATTGATTAGTAGGAGCCATTTCCTCTGTAATGGAGAGTAAAGTGACACTTTTAACTTTCCTTCTATTCTCTTCAAGGGTGTTTGTGTACGTAACGAGCTGGGCTTCTGAAGTACATGTTCGGACAAGGTTTTCAAGATCTACTATGAGCTTCCTTGCCCTCCTTCGGGTCATAGGCCCATCTATGTTAACGAACGGATCTCTTTGATAGGGACTTGGGTCTGGAGCATTGGCGGGCTTCTCTGGAGCACACGAACCTCTGCTGCACTTCCCGAGTCTGCATCACTCGAACTGTGATCCTCTGTGTCCTGACTTGTCGTAGAGCTGGGGATGCTCTCTCATTCTCTCCCGGTTGGAAAGGGTTTGACCTCGAATCAAGATCCTAGTCAAATTCAAACAGAGACAAGTTAGCAACATTGAAAGATGAACTAATGCTATACTCACCTAGCAGATCAAGTTTATAGGCATTGTCCCCCATCTTTGCAATCACTTGAAAAGGCCCATCGCCTCTGGGGTGGAGTTTCGTCCGTCGGGCTACTGGAAACCTTTCCTTTCTCATGTGAACCCAAACCCAGTCGCCTGGTTCAAAGTTCACAGCCTTGCACCTTCGATTTGCATCTGAAGCATACTTGGCATTTTTCTTCTCAAGGTGCTCACGAACCTTCTGATGAAGCTTTCAGACTGTATCTGCTTTCTGTTCGCCATCCAGACTTGTTTGTTCCTTCAGGGGCAGTGGCAGTAAATCCATGGCCATCAACGGATTGAAGCCGTAGGCAGCTTCAAAGGGCAAAAATCCAGTTGAAGAATGCTTGGAACGATTGTAGGCAAACTCTGCAATCGGCAAGACCTATTCCCAACCTGCAAGATTACTTTTAATTAATGCCCTTAACAAATTCCCTACTGTTCAGTTGGTCACTTCTGTTTGACAATCCGTTTGTGGATGACTAGTAGTAGAAAATAACAATTTAGTTCCTAGTATAGACCACAATGTTTTCCAAAAATAACTCAAAAATTTAACATCCCTATCCGAGACGATTGTGCGTGGAATTCCATGTAGCCGAAACACTCCATTGAAGAAGAGTTCTGACACATGTCTTGCATCATCTGATTTCCTACAAGGAATAAAGTGAGCCATTTTGGAAAATCTGTCCACCACGACAAAGATTGAGTCATTACCTCACTGTGTCCTCGGCAACCCTAGAATAAAATTCATAGAGATGTCAGTCCAAGGAACAGTTGGAATAGGCAAAGGTGTATAAAGACCATGAGGTTTGGAAGTAGACTTTGCTTTTAAATAATTAATGCAACATGAGCAAATATTTTCTACATCCTTATGCATTTTAGGCCAATAAAAGTGTTCCTTTAACATGTCAAGTGTTTTAGTTACACCAAAATGACCCATTAGCCCCCCATTATATGCTCCACGCACCAGCAGGTCCCCATATGAACTACGTGGGATGCATAACTTATTTTCCTTAAACAAAAATCCATACTGCTTAAAGAACTTCTAAAATGCACCATTTTCACATGCTTCATATAAAGTAGAAAAATAAGGATCAGAAGCATAAATTCCTTTAGATATGAAAACCCTATAGATGCATAATCAAGAATAGCAAGGGATTCATACCTACGTGACAGAGCATCATCAGCTACCATATTATCTTTTCCCTTTTTATATTTAATAATGTAAGGAAAAGTTTCAATAAAAGCAACCCATTTAGCATGATGCCTATTTAACTTACCCTGTCCCTTAAGGTGTTTAAGGGACTCGTGGTCTGAATAGACAATAAACTCCTTGGCCATCAGGTAGTGCTGCCAATTTTCTAATACCCATACCATGGCATAGAGCTCCTTATTGTATATAGGATAATTTAAGGCAGCTCCCTTGAGTTTGTCACTGAAGTAGGCTATAGGTTTTCCTTTCTGCATTAAACAGCACCTATACCAATCCCTGAAGAATCACACATTAGTTCAAAAACTCTATCAAAATCAGGTAATGCTAAAATAGGAGCATAAGTGAGATCATGCTTAAGAACAGGGAAGGCATTTTCTTGTGCCAGACCCCACAAAATGGAACATTCTTCTTACAGAACTCGTTGAGGGGTGCGGCTTTGGTTGAGAAATCTTTCCCGAACCTTCGATAAAAGCTAGCCAAACCATGGAAAGATCTTACCTGAGAGGCCGAGGTCGGAGTAGGCCATTCACGAATGGCTTTCACCTTTGTGTTATCAACCTTGACACCATCCTTCGAAACAACAAACCCAAGAAAGACAACTTCCTCCACACAGAATGTACACTTTTTAACATTGGCATATAATTTATTATCACGTAACTCAATTAATGCCAACTTAATGTGCTCTATGTGTCAGGCATGCTTCGACTATAGATCAAAATATCATCAAAGTAAACCATAACAAATTTCCCTATAAACTTCCTAAGCACATGATTCATTAATTGCATAAAAGTACTAGGTGCATTTGTGAGGTCGGAGGGCATAACTAACCACTCATACAAACCAAATTTAGTTTTAAAAGCAGTTTTTGATTCATCGCCTTCTTTCATTCTTATCTGATGATAGCCTTGTGTTAGATCTATTTAGTGTAAATAGTAGAGCCATATAATCAAGCCTAGGGATAGGATGCCTATACTTAATGGTGATTTTGTTAATAGCTCTACAATCTATACATATTCTCCAAGTACCATCCTTCTTTGGAACAAGAATTATAGGTACTGCACAAGGGCTTAAAGATTCCCTTAACTGACCATTACCTAGTAGTTTTTCAATCGACGTTGTAGCTCCTTTGTTTCCTCAGGGTTTGCTTTGTAGGCCAGTCTATTGGGAATGGATAAGCCAGGCACGAAGTTAATCTGATGCTTAATTCCACAAAGAGGGGGCACTCCTGCTAGTAGCTCTTCAGCAAACACATATACATATTCTTGCAAAAGAAACTTGACTTCCATATGGAGATCCCTAGGGACGTCAGCAAGGTTAGTGGAATCATCTTTAGCAATAAGTACAAGAATACAACCATTAGCCCTTAACACTTGTTCGATTTCCCCTACTGTGGCAAAAAGGCCATGCCTAATATCTTCTTCTGAAGGCTTATCAGAGTTCGCCTTGCTACTACCCTGTACAATTTGTTTACCCTTTCCCTTATCCCGGTGCTTTGCAGCTATCCACGCGATGATCTTGTCCTTCATCCTGACGGATTTAGCATGAACTTCCTGTGGTGAGAGAGGTAAAAAGGTATAAATCTTACCCTTTTGGCAAATAGAGTAGGTGTTGGCAACCCCATCTGTGTAGCCTTCATATCAAAGAGCCATGTCATCCGAGTAATATGTGACACGCCTCCATAGGGAGCACATCACAAGTAACTTATCCCTCGAACTTACCGATAGCAAAAGTAACTCGCACCTACCTGGTGACCCTGTAGCCTTCTGAGATATCGATCCATTGTAGTCGGTACGGATGTGGATGGTTAACTGTGGGGAACTGGAGCTTCTTGACCATGTATTCACTGGCCACATTGGTGCAACTCTCTCCGTCAATCATCAGAACACATACACCTCAATTGACTTTAGTCCTGGTGTGGAAGATGTTGGTTCGTTGTGAAGTATCCTGGACAACAACTATAGTCAAAGATTGGGACATAATGGCCATCTGGTTGTAGTCCTCTGGCTGGTGAACGTCCTCCTCTGCATCTGACTTACTATTGTCAGCCAATTCTGAGTTAAGATTGGCATCATCATTGTCTTCTTCTTCTGAGATGTACTCGCCATCCTGCCCTAGTAGTACCTTTTGGATATTAAGATAATCCCTCATGTAGTGGCCGCGGCCAGAACACCTATGGCAAGTGATCTGTGAGATGCTCTACTTTGGAGTGAAATGTGTTTTAGCTGCTAAAGAAGAAGAGGTGGTTGGGGCTGATTGAATAGCTTTACGTTTAGAGTTGAACGGTTTCTTGGCGGGTGTTGGCATATATACCGAATCCTTTCTCCAAGTAGTAGGGGCGCTGGTAGGCGTCCTAACCGGTGGAACAGTCTTCAGGTATTCTTTCATCACTCTGGCTTTGTGGAGCGTATTCGTCAAACTAGTAGCATTCTGTCCTTCTACAGCTAAAGCTATCCCTCTATTAAGCCCACTAAGAAAATGCTCCATGCTGGCGGCATCGTCTTCTATTACATTGGCCCTACTCTTAGCCATCTCTAATTTCTTAAAATAAGCATCGACAGTTAAAGATCCCTACACAAGAGTGTGTAACTTCATATACAATTCTCTAAAATAATACGCAGGTACAAAAGTCGTGCACATAACTGTCGTCAAATCAAACCATGAAATAGGTGGCACATGTGCACACATTGGCCTAATGTTGTGCCTCTGGTCCAACTCCTGATTCCACCAAACGAGTGCATATTCGGTGAAATTAACTACCGCGAGTGGAGCCTTCTTGTTTCGGGAATCGAGTGAAGCTCAAAGATCTGCTCCATCTTGATCTCCCAGTCTAAGTATTCTTCGGGGTCCGTACCTCCGTTGAAAGAAGGCACATATGTCTTCAATTGACTTAGTCCTTCTTTGTATCATTGCCAGCCCGTGGGGTGTGGATGTCTTCCTCCTCCTCGAATCGACCCTGCTAGGTGGCTCTTATCTCATCGACCTCGCCCTTGAGGTTTGCAAATTGATTGGTCAAATTCGCAATGGTAGCCATGAGTTGTGCATTCGTAACTGGGTGCGCTTCTCCTCTTGACATACCTAAAGTAACCAAGAAAAATTCCTGCTAAGAACAAGTAAAAGTGAGCAGAGTAACCTTACTTCCTTGTCCCCCTAGTATGGCCCCTCTAACAACTACACACAACCCTGTGTATCGCTCTTAGGGATGGCAACCCTTATGTGCTGTATCACTCAGCCTTTTACCTCAGCCTTGTATACTCAATTAAGGTCACAAAATCCTGGGCAAAGGTAACAAGTAAACAGTTAATCACACAAAGAACAAAACTATATAGGAAAGTGGCAAAAAAGTTTCAAAAAAAAAGAACTTGGTTCGATTTTCAGTTTAAAAACACCTTTTTGAAAAAGAAATTTTGATAATATAGCTCAAATAAGAAGTACACTGATAAGGAACTTTCGGGGAGAAGCCCTCAAAGTTCAGAGATAATGACAATGCATGAAGATAAAATTCAAGCTATAATTCAGAGTAATCGTTCAGGTAGCACAAAAAGATAGCAAGCTTAAGAAGCAGGGCAATTCAATTGACGAAACAATAATAAGTAGCATGTTTGAAACAAATCAGGAAAGACCTAACTAACCCAAGAAGTGATCACCCTACCCGTCCGGTAATTAAGAAACCAATTCTAACCAATTATCCAAGTTTTCAAAAAAAAAATTTCAACCCCTGTGGTGGAAAAATTCCTCAGATATCACTGTAGTGCTGTGGGGAGTAGTGTAAAAAATGAACACTACCAACTTTGCAAGTACAATGACAGAGAAGAAGATTTCCAATAAAAAAAAGAAACCTCTTTGGCTTTGGAGCATACTGCTGTGGGGAGTAGTGTCGATGAACGAACACTATCAACTTTGCATGCACACTTTAAACCATAGACAAATCAATTCTTGAAGCAATTGCCACAAAGATACCAAAAATTGAAATTTTATCACCTCCCAACAATATAATATGCGATTTTGTAAAATTGGGCAGCACAACGATACAATTTCAAGAATTAATATATTTTCAAGAATTCAAAACAAAGTATCAAGATACGTGCATATATATCATAAATTGCAAAACAAGGTGAGTGGCTTAACATCAACCGCCAAAGTTCACCAAATTCAATACAAATTGCAAATAGGGAGAGGCGAGCAAAACAGTCCAAATTAAAGAGCAATTTCAGCAACAAAAAGTGTCAATTATCCTTTAATTGTTACCAAAACAACACTAATTGGATCTCAAAGTCAATTGCAAAAACAGTACCAAAAGTGAGAAAAAGAGGCCTAGCTTTAAAAACCTTAAAAACCGATTTTCCAACTTTGAAGAAACCAATTTTTAAAGCCTTCTTTGCAATTTTCCCTTTATTTTTCAAGCCAAAATTTCAATTTTAATTTGCAAAAATAGTATGAGCAAAATTGAAATAGTTTATTTAAGAAAAAGAATAAATTTTCTCAAAAATGAGCGTTCTTTTCCACAAAATTAGTAATTAAAGTAGATTAAGGGAACAGAAAACATCTTATGAGTTGATTGTGTTACTCCAGTCTCCTCCTGTCAAGCAAACAGCTTTGGCTTTGATATCAATTGATGTGAAACCCTGATCCCCAACGCCGTGGAAACCAAGAACTCGATGCGAAAAGTGTCAAAGAAAGTCTGAATGCATGACATAGCTCTTAACTCCTAGAATCCTTACCCTTGGATTCGGCAGACTACTAACTTACAAAGTAAATTAAACACGCAATTCGAACTAAGTGGAGAAAACTAGAATCGAAACAAAGCTTAGCAATCGACAGAGCAATTATCTATTAGCCTATAGTTTCTGTAGCTTTTAGCAATTAACAAACATGCAAATTACATAAGCCCAAAATAAGGTGAGTGATTAAAGAAGTATAAAACTATAACTTAAATCATTTAATCAACTGAATGAAAAGTGAATTCGATCAGCCCTATATATAGGGGTAGGTTGGCCAAATTTAAGCCCTAAAGAAACTAGGAAAAGGAAGTGAAATTGGAAACCAATCAAGAGATTGGTTTCTTACAAGAACCAAATCCTAAAGGAACTAGGATTGATCACTAAAGGTAATTCGGCTGCAAGGGAATGAGCTGGCCGAAAATACAAGTAAGAATAAGGAAATAAACAAGTAGAAACAAATCACAAAAAGTTATCAAGAAGGTAAACCTTTTTGGTAACTACTATCCTAGTAAGCCTAGTTATAACAAACTAGTAACAAACTTTGAGTAGCATTAGGTAACATGAACAAAACCTAATCCTTCTGTAACCTAACCTAAGCTTCCAAGTGGTGTGTGGGCTGCTTCTTGTGGGCTTGGTCTGGCCAAAATTAAAGTGATGGACTCCAAGGTGGGTTTCGGCCCAAATAAGATGGCGCATGGTGGTGATGATGAATGGAGGTTCTAGAATCTCCCGGAATCATTTCGGAACGTCAAAAATCAAGAATTTCAAGATTCTTCAAGGTTCTCAAGATTCAGTAAATCGTGAAATTCAAGAAAATCAAGAACTTCAAGAAATGCCCTTTTCCTTCAGCTGGATTGATTAGTAGGTGCCATTTCCTCTGTAATGGAGAGTAAAGTGACGCTTTTAACATTCCTTCTATTCTCTTCAAGGGCGTTTGTGTCCATAATGAGCTGGACTTCTGAAGTACGCCTTTGGACAAGGTTTTCAAGATCTACTCTGAGCTTCCTTGCCCTCCTTCGGGTCATAGGCCCATCTATGTTAACGAATGGATCTCTTTGATAGGGACTTGGGTCCTGGAGAATTGGCGGGCCTTTATGGAGCACACGAACCTCTACTGCACTTCCCAAGTCTGCATCACTCGAACTGTGATCCTCTGCATCCTGACTTGTCGTAGAGCTGGGGATACCCTTATCATTCCCTCCTGATTGGAAAGGATTCGACCTCGAATCAAGATCCTGGTTAAATTCAAACGGAGAAAAACTTTTTGAAGTTCTTAGCTAAAATGTGCATCTCATCAATAGAGATTTCCTCATCGGTTCCTTCATTTTCTAATTCACTTTCACTCTTAGAAGATTTGAGTGCAAGATTCTTACCTTTAGAGCTAACTCCATGAAAAGACCTCAACTCCTAAATTTTGAGCATCGGTATGAGCTCTTCAAGAGGGAGTGTCTTCAAATCCTTTGAAGTTTCTATTACTAGTGCTCTAGACTCTCTAGTGAGACCATGTACCTTTTGATTCAATTCATTAAGTGGGTAAGTTTTGTTATGCACTTCAAGATCTTTGACAAGACCATTCAATCTACAAAACATACTATCAACGGTTTCACCTATTTCCATTTTAAATGCTTCGTATTGAGAGACAAGTATAGATTCCTTTCCTCTTGAATACTAGCACTACCCTCATTGTACTCTTGGAGTTTTAGCCAAAGAGCTTGAGCATTCTTACTTCTCTTGATGCTACTTGACTCTCAATGTTTGAGGCATTATAGAGAACATTCAAGGCCTTTGCATTTAAAGAGAGATTGTTCTTATCATAATCCGTTAGCTCACTCTTTAGTTTCTCTCTAGCAGTTCAGTCAATATTGATAAAATCTGACATCATGGTCCCCACCATTAATACTTTCCTGCATGCACGAAATAGTCCAAGCAGAATTATCCTATTGTTATGTAGTTCATTCAATCATTAAATTTGTTTTATCGGTTTTGATTTTCACAAGTTTGGTTGCTGATCTTTGTTTTTTTCTTGTTTTCTTTAGATGATTGTGTTTACATATTGACTGTAATTAAGAGAATTTAAGTCATTTTGATCATTGTTTTAACTTTTCCTATGTATGAAGCAGAGTAGTTCCAAATAGTAGAGTCCATTATCTTCTCATGCAC
The DNA here is from genome assembly GCA_016801395.1 of Leptodermis oblonga. Taxonomy (NCBI): domain Eukaryota; kingdom Viridiplantae; phylum Streptophyta; class Magnoliopsida; order Gentianales; family Rubiaceae; genus Leptodermis; species Leptodermis oblonga. The sequence goes on from CM028752.1 coordinate 14,374,485, forward strand.
AGATTCAAGTTAATTTTCAAAAGTTTGATAAATAACGAAAACATCCTTCTTATTCAAGTTGTATGAATTATTGACTTAGCTTAGTTTTGATTCTTTAAAGGATTTATGCATATTATACTTTATAACTAAGAATAAAATACTAGCTATATCATGTTTAAAATGTATATTTAAGTTTGTTTTTGCTTTTTGAATACTATCATATCTTGCATAATAAAATGGGGCGAAGTGCATTTCTTGCCACGGAACTTTGCCAATGTGCAAAAATGATCACGCAACTTTCAAAAGCTGATTTTTAGTCATGCAACTTTCAAAAACATGCAAAAAAGGTCATTTCGTTAGGGATAGCCGTTAACTCTCTAACGGAAGCTAATTTTTGAGGGCAAAATCGTCCAATTTCCTTTTTCTTTGTCTTATCTTTTAATATTTTTACTTTTATTAGCGAATAAACACCTAATCTTTCATTTTTTACATATTCGACTAAAAATAAATTTTACTGCATAAAAATATTAATAAAATAGTAATTATTCTTAATATTATGATATATTTAAAATTTTATATGAATGTTTTGTTTTAAATTATAGTATTTTTAATTTAACATAGTTTAATATTTTATTTTTCATATTTAATTTTTACAAAAATAATTTAAATTTGTTGCCGTCCTAATTAAAAAAAAAAAGTTGGGCTCCTATTATGATAGTTATAATATTTCATCTTTTATTTTAAATTTTTCAAAAAATAATTTAAATTTTATAATAAATTTTTTATTATGCAGTCAAATTTATTTTTGGTCGAATATGTAAAAAAAGAAGAAGAAAGATTAGGGGTTTATTTGCTAATAAAATTAAAATAATTGAAAGATAGGACAAAGGAAAAAGAAATTGGACGATTTTGCCCTAAAACATTAGCTTCCGTTGGGGAGTTAACGGTTGCCCTTAACGGAATGACTTTTTTGCACGTTTTTGAAAGTTGCGTGACTAAAAATCAGCTTTTTAAAGATGATCATTTTTGTAACTTCTGCAAAGTTACGTGGCTAGTTATGCAATTCACTCAATAAAATATGATTTAGTGAATAAATTTTAATTTTTACAAAAATTTCTATATGAGACTTTTGTTTTTGCTTCTTTTGTTTTCCCATACGTTTAACTCTAGTGCTTAATGTTATGAATTTGTATCAATTCCATGAGCTGTCCAAATTGTTTGACTCCTGAGATATAAATGTGAAGACTTGAGTTATCTCATCTCCATATACATTAATGGTACAACAAACTCCGAAAAAGAATTTTTCTACCCATTGAGATTGGAGTCATTAAAAACTTATATCACTATAATTTTACATAATTTTATATTCACATGTACTAATATATTCAATGCACTTTTACTCACTAAACATCTCTTGCAAAACTGTAAACTGAAATTTGCAGTGAAAAATAATGACTAAATAAGAGTTCGTAAACATAAACATTTGCAAAGTGCACAACCTATGCCCATGTTTGCAACATTAATGTTGGTATGTATTATTTATGAATGTAATGTGTCAAAGCCCAACCATATTGGGTCATACTAAGAAATCAAGTCCCTGATTAGAACATTAATTGAAGAAATAAAAGAAATTCATTACATTGAATTCAATCTGTCAACCTGATAGATTATCTAAAGAAGATCAAATGGGTAAAACGCCCTAAAACGCCAATCCACGGCTAACGACGGGCTGGACCCTAATCGTTCTTTAAATAATGTACAGATGCCTGATTGTTTCCAACAACCCATATTTCTTAATTAATATAAAAACAATAGAATGATTCAAGTAGAATCATCATCATTACAGGAAAATCAGATAACCAAATTTCATGGCTTAACACTAAGAATTTAGCCTGCCATTAGGCTAAATATAACTGAAAATAAAATATTGAAAACAAAAATTTTAATTAAAACTTACTCGTCAACCTGTCTTCAAGTTCTTGATTCTTGAAGAGAGAAACTATATTAAAAATATATTAAAAAGGAAAATTTAAAAAGAAGTACAAGAGAGAGAGAGAGTTGGATGATGTACAAAGAGAGAAACTAAAAGAAAGGTAGAGGAATTTGAGTCCCCTTCAACCTTCTAAACTAAACCTATTTATAGGCAAATATTGCCTGGCATAAAACTATTACAAACGGATTTGAAATTTTTAATTTTAAATCCGCCACAGTATTATCCGGATTTCAAATTTTAAATTAAAAGATCCGCAACAGTATTTTTGTCGGTGAAGTCCGCGCATCCTCCTATGTTAATTGATTTTTGGATTTTTACCAGTAGAACCGGTCACTGAAGTCTTGATTGCAAGTAACATTTCATCAATGTTAATTTCTTCTTCATCCTCATCTTGAGATTCTCCTGCAAGGCAATGGCCTTGCCTTGTCATAGAAGCATCAGATTTTGTATCTTCTAAATTCTAGGATAAATCTTTTTTTCAAAAGATCCATACAAGAAGATATTATTTCTTCTCTTGAAACAATCCCTTTCTGCATCTGCAGCATCCTATGAATTTGTTGAAATAGGCTGATTTCCTCCCTTGGAGCAGAGTCCTTCTTTTGCTGGTATTCCTGCACCTTCTGCTTGATTTGATCAATAAGTTCCTGGCCTTGAAGATCACCAGTAGTAAAATCTTTTTGACTAATTTGTCCCAAATTTTGGTATAACCGACTCTTTTAAGACACGAGATCTTTTCTGGAGTATAACTCACTTCTGGAACCCATTTCCAGATCCAAGGAATAGAAAATTCTATGAAAAAATACATGGGAGCGATATTATCATTCCAAGGATGGTTATTATCCAAATTTATTATCTTAGGTGAAAAATCCTCATGTAGATTTATTATATAAGAAAAGAAATAATATTGTTCATGATATTAATAATAGAAAAGAACCGGAAATAACCGAATCAGAAATGAATTTTTCAGTATGAATAGTACAACAAAAATAGATTTTCAAAAAGGTTCTAAAGCTAGGGAAAAGATAAGAAATGAGTTCTTATTGCCTAAATGGGAACTATTTAGAGGATTGTTTTTCCAGTCATTCTTTCCAAATGAGAGAAATGATTTACAAAATGAATTTTATAAATTCTTAGAAGATAAAAATATTTTATTTCCTTTTGTTCCATGGTTTGTATATAATTATATTGAACCATGCATCTCTGTAATTGAGAGAGATTATAGATTACCTAATGGTAATATTTTAAAAAGCCAATTTCCTCCACAAGGATCTTTTTCTATGGAGAAAGAAAGAATCTCTATTAATGTCAATGCTTTTTCAAAATTATTTGAAGAAGACACTTTGACAATCACAGTCAAAAATATAAATAAAATCATTGAACAACAGAATTATAAAAATGTTTATTTGATTATTCTAGCTGAACAAATAATTTCTTTACGTGAGAGGTTAAACAAATTAATAGAAAAAGACTTAAATGCTAGTACTAGTAATACTCCCACTAAACAGCAGGGTTTGATAGCTGCCCCGAGTCTTCAGCCTCCCCCTGAAATAAAAAATTTTAAGTTCAAAACAATTTCTTCTGATTTAGAAGAATTAATCAATAAAAAATTTAAAGGATTAAATATAAATACAATGGAAGAAGAATTTTTCGATCAAATTGAAAATAATCCAGAATATAGAAATATAATAAAAGATGAAATAAATAAAATAGAAGGAATATATGGTAAAACAAAGTTTGCTGACAGGCCAACTCAAAGACTAAATTATTGTAATAGACCATCTCCGATAGATATTCTTCATGAAGAACAAGAATATATTCAAAATAATAGTTACAGTAGTAAAAATATTTATGAATGGAATATAGATAGTTATACAGAAAAACAGATTTATAATATTGTTCATAGAATGTTAATAAAAATATTTATGAATGGAATATAGATGGTTATACAGAAAAACAGATTTATAATATTGTTCATAGAATGTTAATGTATAGTACTATTTGTAAAGGTAATGGTAATACTGATAGTAATATTGCAAAAATGATAGTTGCAGGTTTTACTGGTCAACTAAAAGGTTGGTGGGATAATTATTTATCTCCCAGAAATAAGGAAGAAGTTTATAAAACTGTTAAACAGGAAAGAAACCAATTAGTTGAAAATGCTGTCTATACATTAATAGTAACTATTCTTGAACATTTTAGGGGTAGAATTTCAGATAATAGTGAAAATATTCGTACTTTGCTTCAAAATCTTAGGTGTAAAACACTCTCTGAATTTAGATGGTATAAAGATGTATTCCTTAATAGGGTCATGGAATTGCCTGAGAGTAATAGTAGTCATTGGAAGTCAAAATTCATAAATGACCTCCCCAGCTTATTTGCTGAAAGTGTTAGAAAAGCCCTAAGAAAAGATAGAATTACAATTCCTTATAATGATTATACATATGGTAGACTAATAGCAAGAAGGTTTATCATTATGTAATAAAATAAAATTAAATCAACGTCAAAGATTGACAGAAAGAAGTCAATTAGGACATTTTTGTAGTCAATTTGGGATGGAAATTCCATTTCCAAATAAAAAATCTTATAAAAAAGATATGCCTGAAAAATGTTTTAGAAAGAAAAAATATTCTAAGAGAAAAAGAGAAAATAAATTAGAAAGAAAAAATGATAGAATTGCTAGAAAAAAAGATAAAAAAGATGTTAAATGTTTTAAATGTGGAAAAATAGGTCATTATGCAAATAAATGCAAATAAAAAAAGAAAATAAGTTCTTTAGAAATAGATGATGATTTAAAAGATAAAATATCCAAAATATTATTAGAAACAAGTTCTAGCTCTGAATCAGACTTAGAATATGAAATGAATTTTTCATAAAATGACTTAACAAATGAATCATATTCTGATAATGAAAATTGTGCTTGTAATCAAAAAGACTCTTCTTTAAAACAAATAGAGGAAAACTCTGAAAATGAAGAATTTTATAAAATTTTGTCTCAATTTAAAGACATGAACATAAATGCTTTGACAGATAATAGTTTGTTAGAATTTTTAAAACATATTAAAGATTCTGAACTAAGGTCAAAAATAATTGATGAAATTCAAGATCTTCCTTCAAGTAGTAAAAATAATAATAATGATTTTGAAAATAAAATACATAATGATCCATATTCTATGTTAGAAGTTCAGAAATTAATGAAAGAAAGGAATAATAGTTTAACCTCAAATACTTCAATAAATGATTCAAATAATGAAGTAAGAATTCTTCAGAGGAAAATTCAATTTATTAAGAATGATAATATTGGTTTTGAAGAAAGAATTTCTAAATTAGAAGTAATGGGAAAAGGAAAAGAAATAATATCTTTTCAAGAAGAAAAACCATCAGATGGTGAGGATCAATTTTTAGGGTCTTTAGACATTATTACTACTCAAAAGTGGTATACAAAAATTGTACTTTTAATAGATAATAATTTTCAAATTGAATTAACTGCATTAATAGATAGTGGTGTAGATATAAGTGTAATACAGGAAGGAATAATACCTACAAAATATTTTCAAAAAACTACTCATAGTTTAAGGCATGCTGGAGGGGAAAAATTAGATATTCAGTTTAAACTCCCTAAAGCATATATTTGTAAAAATAAAGTTTGTATCCCAGAAAGTTTTTTATTAGTTAAAAATATTACAAATCAAGTTATACTTGGGACTCCTTTTTTGAAAAAACTATATCCTATTTATCATATAGATTCTAATGGGTTAAAAGGAACTTATGAAAATAATCAGATAAATTTTCAATTCATAATGGAACCATTTTCAAAAGTATTAAATACTATAAAAGAAAATCTTTTCAGAAAAAAGAATCAATTGAAGTTTTTAAAACAGGAAATTAATGTTTTAACAATAGAAGAAAAACTTCAAAATCCTAAATTATAGGATAAAATAAAAATGATAATTAATAATTTCTCATTAGAAATTGCAATGAACATCCAAATGCATTTTGGAATAGAAAAGAACATATTATGAGTCTTCCTTATGAAGAAGATTTTGATGAAAAGAAAATTCCGACAAAGGCTAGACCTTGTCAAATGAATTCTGAATATTTAGAATTATGTAAAAAAGAAATTCATTCTCTTTTACAAAAAGAATTAATTAAGCCTTCAAATTCTCCATGGTTATGTACCGCATTTTATGTCAATAAGCATAGTGAAATTGAAAGAGGAATACCTAGATTGGTATAATTATAAACCTCTTAATAAAGTATTAAAATGGATTAGACATCCAATCCCTAATAAAAAGGATCTGTTAGATGGATTATATGAGTCAATAATATTTTCCAAATTTGATTTAAAATCAGGATATTGGCAAATTCAAATTAATGAAAAGGATCAATACACAACAGCATTCAATGTCCCAATTGGACATTATGAATGGAAGGTTATGCCTTTTAGTCTGAAAAATGCTCCTTCAGAGTTTCAACAAATTATGACTGATATTTTTATTCCTTATAGTGAATTTATTATTGTTTATATTGATGATATCTTAGTATTTTCAAAAGATATTGAAACCCATTTCAAGCACCTGGAAAATTTTAAAAAATTAATTGTCCAGAATGGTTTAGTCATATCCAAGTCGAAAATGAGTTTATTCCAAACAAATATTAGATTTTTGGGTCATAATATTGAAAGAGGAAATATTATTCCTATTAATAGAAGTATTGATTTTGCTTCAAAATTTCCAAATATAATTACAGACAAAACTCAATTACAAAGATTTTTAGGAAGTTTAAATTATATTTGTTTTTATTATAAACATCTTAATGAAGATACTGCAATACTATATGAAAGGTTGAAACAAAATCCAAAACCATGGTCAAATAGTCATACAAAAGCAATTAAACGAATTAAGTCTAGGGTAAAATCATTACCATGTTTAATGATAGCAAATCCAAATTTGGATAAAATAATAAAAATAGATGCTTCAGATATAGGATATGGAGGGATTTTAAAACAAAAATCAAAAGAAAGCAAACAAGAATTTCTTGTCAGATTCTACTCTGGAAAATGGTCTAATAGCCAGAAAAATTATGCTACTGTGGCTAAGGAGGTTTTAGCCATTGTCAAATGTGTTTTGAAATTTCAAGATGATTTATATAATCAAAAATTTATTATAAGAACTGATTGTAAATCTGCGAAATTCATGTTTAATAAAGATTTCAAACATAATGTATCTAAACAAATGTTTGCAAGATGGCAAGCTCATTTAGCGCCATTTGATTTCAAAATTCAATATAAAAGGGGTGAAAAAAATAGTCTTCCAGATTTTTTAACTAGAGAATTTTTAAATGAGAAGTAATCATGAATTTTATATTTACAGGTTTATGTTACCAAGAGGTAAGGCCTCTGGCCCTTACCGTGGCAGAGATGGACGAGGTAATATCTTGTCCCCACAAGGAGGAAGAAGGCTGGTAGCAGATAATATCTCTTCTCGAAGGAGTATGTCTCCTGAAAATCCTTTATATGAGGAATTTATGGAGTTTGTAACTCAAAGAAAAAAAGACAGTAATACTGCTTCATCATCTTCATTCTCAAAGATTGTGGGAGATGAAGAAACTGAAGATCATATGGCTTCATATCAATAGAATATTCATAAAGAGGTTATAATATTCTTAGAAGGCAAAGATTTGCAATGGGTCAGTGATCCTTGGATGCTTATGCAAAGGTATTTGGATAGTTCATCATATGCTGAATTGGCTTATAAGCCAAGAACATATTTCGAAAATATTTTGAAATTCTCAGGAAATTGTGATATAACACATTTTACGAGTGTTGGTAGCTCTCAAAATGTTTATAACTTTAACAAAATTATTATCAAACAGATTATATCTGCTGATGAATGGGGTTTATCAACCTTAAAGGATAGAGAATATCTCCATCCAGAGCAAAACGTTGTGATCAAATTCAAATATTGGGATTATATTAAATCCCTTACAAAAGTATTTCTTTATGAAAATCCAAGGAGAAAACATTCTTGGTTTATAAAAATTTGTGCTGAGGTTTATAACAAACAAATTTCAAATTGGTTTGTGAATTGGTGGTTGAATTTTTGTCCATTAATCAAGCTTTTACTTGAACCTTTTAAAGAATTATATGCTGATTGGGTAAAAATTTCACCTAAGATAATAAATTTGGATAATAACCATCCTTGGAATGACAGTATCGCTCCCATGTATTTTTTCATAGAATTTTCTATTCCTTGGATCGGGAAATGGGTTCCAGAAGTGAGTTATACTCCTGAAAAGATCCCTTGTCTTAAAAGAGTCGGTTATACCAAATTTTGGGACAAATTAGTCAAAAAAGATTTTACTACTGGTGATCTTCAAGGGCGGGAACTTCTTGATCAAATCAAGCAGAAGGTGCAGGAATACCAGGAAAAGAAGGACTCTGCTCCAAAGGAGGAAATCAGCCCATTTCAACAAATTCATAGGATGCTGCAAATGCAGAAAGAGGTTGTTTCAAGAGAAGAAATAATATCTTCTTATATGGATCTTTTGAAAAAAGATTTATCCCAGAATCTGGAAGATACAAAATCTGATGTTTCTATGACAAGCCAAGGCCATTGCCTTGCAGGAGAATCTCAAAATGAGGATGAAGAAGAAATTAACATTGATGAAATGTTACTTGCAATCAAGACTTCAGTGACTTGTTATACTGGTAAAAATCCAAAAATCAATTAACATAGAAGGATGCGCGGACTTCACCGACAAAAATACTGTTGCGGATCTTTTAATTTAAAATTTGAAATCTGGATAATACTGTGGCGGATGTAAAATGAAAAATTTCAAATCCGTTTGTAATAGTTTTATGCCAGGCAATATTTGCCTATAAATAGGTTTAGTTTAGAAGGTTGAAGGGGACTCAAATTCCTCTACCTTTCTTTTAGTTTCTCTCTTTGTACATCATCCAACTCTCTCTCTCTTGTACTTCTTTTTAAATTTTCCTTTTTAATATATTTTCCATTTCTCTTCAAGAATCAAGAACTTGAAGACAAGTTGACGAGTAAGTTTTAATTAAAATTTTTGTTTTCAATATTTTATTTTCAGTTATATTTAGCCTAATGGCAGGCTAAATTCTTAGTGTTAAGCCATGAAATTTGGTTATCTGATTTTCCTATAATGATGATGATTCTACTTGAATCATTCTATTGTTTTTTTATTAATTAAGAAATATGGGTTGTTGGAAACAATCAGGCATCTGTACATTATTTAAAGAATGATTAGGGTCCAGCCCGTCGTTAGCCGTGGATTGGCATTTTAGGGCGTTTTACCCATTTGATCTTCTTTAGATAATCTATCAGGTTGACAAATTGAATTCAGTGTAATGAATTCCTTTTATTTCTTCAATTAATGTTCGAATCATAGACTTGATTATGAATGTTATGTGTCGGAGCCCAACCATATTGGGTAATATGTAAAGAAATATTTATTGTACAACTATCTTGCAATATTATTATATTTTGTAATTAGTTTCAAATACCTAGAGACACTACTAGGCAATAGTCGTGTATTGCAAGATTATTCATATTTAGATCCTAAATTCTTAATAATAAAAAAGTAAGTAATAATATAATAGGTTCTTTTATATCAATTTTAAAATATATATGTGTGTGTGTATATATATATATATATATATATACTAATAGGATTGCTTTCCCTTTTGTTATTCTCATATCCATTCAATTTAAGATTGAGTTGTCTCATCCTTTTTTCCCCTTCTTATTCCTTTATATAACAACCCAAAAAATCAGAACTTATTTATTCCAAGGTCTATTACATGAAATCCGTAGTAGCTTTTTTAATACAAAATACACCATAAACAAATTAAATAATAAACAAAGAAAATATAGGTATACAACAAACTGGACCATCAACGCGTCTTGCGGCCTACCAATTCTAGTATATGTAATATATATATATATATATATATATATATAGTGTGACTGTGTATCCGCCCATATGCCACCCCTATAGGCATGTATAGATTTCAGAATCCAAATGCAAAAAACAAGAACCTATCATCTATGACTAACCAAAAAACATGGAGAAGTGTTATGTTTGCCTGCAATATGTAACAATCCATGTTCAATCATTCTTGACCATTTAGAAATTTCTAAAAATTAGCAAAGCAATCGAAAGAACACTAATAAAGCTTATATTATATAGACAAAAAAAAAAAAAAAAACACCATCATCATACTTACTGTAATATATAATTCATGATTTTTCCTAGGATTGACAGATGGTTCTAACCCCTTTTTGATGATAGAAATGAATGTTGGCTAGTTCCAAATCTTTCATGCGAGAAATTGAATTAAGCTCAAACATACTACACACACATAGTTGGAAATAGACGGGTTAGACTAGACTTGATATGAAGCCCCAGATTTTTGGAGCGAAACCTTAATGAATAAAAATGGTAAAAATCAAAAGTTTTAAGTTAATATTTATGCTTGACTTGAAAAGTGACTTGCTTGCTTGATCGTGTGCTAAATTGTTATGTGCCTAGGCTATGTGTAAAACTCCTTAAGTAATCTAGGAAGGAGTATGTGCTTAGCATAACGTAGGATAATGGGAAAGTAAACGTGGAAATAAAGTTTACCGGAAGGTACTTAAAGGAAAAGCCAATGAAGCTTGCCCGAGCGAGCATGCAAGTCGTGCGGCAACTCGCACCAGTGGGGCATGTGAGCCACCGACTGAGTTGCATAGAAACTCGCACGGTACTTAGTTGCGAGAATCTGGAAAATTTCAAATTTCAAAATCCTATCCTATCTCTGATTCAAAATCCACGAATCCAAATCAATTTGGATCGTTTCTAATCTAACCATAGATCAAATTGATGCCTATATAAATATGCTTAACTCTACATTGAAACATTTAATCGTCAAACTAAAGAATTCATCAAAACCAAACAAGAAATTTCGTGAGCAGAAAGAAGAACCGCCGCCGTTGCTGCTAAGGTTCATCAAGTCCATAACTTTCTAGCAGGTCCTGGTAATCATAGGACAACTATAAGTGTTAAGATCCAGCTATGTAGTTGGATCAAAAGCTTGATTTGTTAGTTTTAGAAGTTTAGAAGAAGAGTTAATGAGTTGCATGTTTGATCCGTGAAAAGCATGTTAATAGGATTTTAAAACGTTCTATATTGCGTAGCATGTCATGTAAGGTTAATGCATCTAGTTAATGGATTAAAAAGTGACAAATTCAATAATTAAGAAACCAATGAATATGGAAAAATGCATGCTTAAGAAAAAGTGCCGAAGGCATGTTCGTAGCAAAATTAAATAGGGTTAGAATGGTTAGATTTGCCATGTTTTTGTTGTTTTCGTTAGGATTGTTCTTAGATCTGGTGTTTTTGGAATGGAAAAAAATGAGCTAGAAGCGCAAAAATGATACCCTTGAAAAGGCTATACCGAACCAGAAGTTCTAGGCAAGAACTTGCTCAGACAAGTGAGTTTCCGTGCTACTTGCACAAGAACTCGTATGGGACCCTGGGGTGCAAGTAGCCGTACGACTCGCACGAGCTCTCGCACAGCCACCTGAACCAAACCACCTTGACTTGAGCTAAAGCTTGACCCTTGACCTAAAACTTGCCTTGACTTAGACCATTTGAACCGACTTGACTTGAACCATCAGAACCACTTGACCATACTTGACTTGAACCACTTAACTTGAACCACTTGACCAGAGCCACTTGACTTGACCTGAACCAGACTTGACTTGAGCCAAACTAGACTTGACTTGACCTGAACTAGCCTTGACTTCACCCAAACCAGACTCGACTCGACCCGAACCAGAAGCTGTTAGCAGTTCATGGGAAATCGCAGGGAGGAAGACTTTTAAGCCAAGGAAAATTGAATAGATGCCTATTTACACACTCACTTTGAATTTGAAAAACACGCGCTAGTTCAAGCAAGATCTAGTCTACTTTAACCTTAAAGTGACATAATTTTAAGAGTTTGAATCAATATAAATTTAGGTGGAGCATTACCTAAACCCTTCTAAAATTTAGAACTTGTTTAAATTAACATGCGAAAATTACACAAGCTCAATATTGAAAATAAATGCAAAAAAGGAGAATAAAAAGCAATAAACCTCCCAATTTAACTATCAAATTATTCTCCCCTATTAATTTCGTGGTCCCCCCTATTTATAGGAAAATGGGTTAGTAGAAATTGTGGAAGGAAAGTAAGAAGAAAAGAAATAAAAGTGGAAACCAACTAGAGTTGGAAATTCCTTACAATTCCCAAAAGAAGCATGAAATTGGAAGAGAATTTTTTCACCTTTATGGTAGTATAGGTGGACAAAATTCTACCCTTAATTAACTAGGAAAATAATTAAGAAACAATTAGAATGAGAAACCAATCAAGAGATTGATTTCTTACGAACCAGAAACCTAAAGGAACTAGGTTTTGTTAGTTACTAAATTCAGCTGCCATATGGAATGGTGCTAGCTGAATTTACACATTAAAATACTTAATAAAGAATTATAAAACCCAATAAAAAAGGGAGATCAAGAAGGGATACCTTTTTGAAAACTACCAAGTTTGTAACAAACTTGTAACAACCTAACTAACTTGCAACAAACTAGGAGTAGGAATAGGAAACATCTATAAACCCTAATTCCTTCTCAAACCCTTAACCAACTTGTATTTTGAAGAGGATTTCGTTGATGGGCTTCTCTTGCGCTGGCCAAATTCTTCAAGCTATGGATGCTGGGGTATTTAGCCCATTTTGACATAGCATGCGCTTTTGGAAGTGGTGAAAACTTCACCAAATAGTTCAGAGCATTCTGAATCCATTGAGAAGCTCTCTAAATCATTTTGAAATGTTATAAATCAAGAAAATCAAGATTTATACATTTCTCCCAGATTCTTTTATCATAACCACTTGACAGATTCGGAAGTTGTAAGTACTTTCAAGGCCGATCAAGAAATGTTCCTAGAAATGTTTCTAGAAACTGCCAAATTGTAATTGAAGTAGTAGATAGCCGAGAGGCTTGTTGATTGCCTCCTTTGACCATTTCCTCCTCCTTGCAATGCATTTCATTGGACTTGCCTTCGGATTGACTAGGCAAATGCTGACTTGGCTTGTGCGAGCTAGGGATGACCTCATCAATCCCTCCTGGTTGGGAAGGATTCATCCTCAAATCCATTATGTTAAGAATTAAAATGTAGCAAGTCAGTAATATTAAACACCATACAGATTTTACACTTACCTTTTGAAGTCTGCTGCTGCTAGCCTTTGTTCAATCCCTTTGTGTGCTAATGTTGGAAGTCGTTGCTCCTTTTGGCTTGGATACGATTTCACAACAAATGAAAATTACTCTTGATTCTTCAAGAACCTCTCAAGAACATTCTAGACACTTGCAATAAACTATCAAGAAGATCTACAATTTTTTGAATTTATCCATACTCCTCAAAAGTGATTACATAGTAGTTTAAGACATATAGCATCTTAGCCAGGCTTATGCAACAACATAAACAGAACACTTGGATGTAGGACAACTTTATGCATCATATGTATGACATACAAACTAGCATAATAAGATCCTTAAATGTCACATATCAAATGTATATATTAAAGCATTACTGCGACTGTATCAAAAACGTGTCCTACTTGTAAACTAATGGTAACACATTACACAATAATTCACAATTTTCCAGGCAAAAAATATGGTATGTCGATTAAAATATCCTCATGTTGAAAAAGCCAGAATTGCTAAATTTGTACATAAGGATCACTAATTTAACAATTCAGCACTTAGAAAACCTTTTGAGCTTTTACCAATAACTAAGGAAAATTACCCACGGCCGATTTGCCCAAACGGAGGCTAGTGTTATTTATTAGTCATGCTCATTGAAATAGCAACTTAACCTAACAACCAAAGAGGGGAGGGGTGAATTGGGTTGTTTTTAAAACTTTTCTTTGTAACTATTGAAATAGTTTTGTTAGTGAGTGAAGTGAGATTATTTTAAAGATTCTAGTGAAGCACAAACAAGATATTAATGTGGTTTAACTTTCCCTCCTCAAGGAAAGTCTAATCCACCTTCCAAACAACTTGTTTGGTTTTTACTAACTCTAGATTCTTGAAGGTGAATCTAGAGACACTACTAGGCACTACTAGGCAAACTCGATCTTCAGTGTTCGAGACTTTCTAGGTTCAGTCTCGAACTCAATAACCTGTTGAGGCTGGGGTTTGAAACTCTCGAACCCTACACTTTCAGCTCAAGTAAACTCATTAAATCTTCTTATCATATTTGTTTGATCATCATTCAAAACATAAGGATTTTGAGACCGTAGGTCTAACACTTATAACCTAAAACAATGCAATCAAAGAAGAAATAGTTTAAAGGCATAACTCTTTGAAGGATACCCCAAACTTATTTTACCTTGATTCCTGGACACAAGAAAGTCCCTTGATTAAAATCGTGGAACTATAATCTCTATGCTTAGTCGTCCTTTGTAACTTCACCTAAGACTTGGAATTCCTACAAAAACAACAAAAAAAGCTGGTCGGAGAACTCTGGCTAATGGGTTAGTGGATGGAAGAAGTTTTCACACATTAGAAAAGTAGCCGTGGCAATGAAACATTAATCACCCAAGTTTATTCTTTTCTTTGTGCTTACACTGAAGAATTATCTATGCTCTTTATTTTGCACCTTTTACCCATGGTCTTTTATGAATTTAAGACTAACCAATTAAAGGACAAAATTAGCAAATTGCATGAAGACTAAAAATAAACTTCACGCACATATCATTCCTCCATTTTTGTCCCATTACCTAGTATAGAAATATCTTGGAACAATTAATGGTAAAAAGAACTCTGTCAGGCCTTGTGGTGTGGGTGGGGACAACGTCTTTTTGAAAAAGTTCTTACTCTGTTTGTCGACGAAAAGTGGGCACCACGTGAGAATTTTCCCAATTTGTCGCTGCTTACCGTAGTTGACATTACATTGAGTAGAAATGGCTACATTAGCCATAATGTCCTTGTCGTTATGAGAACGAGAGGGCATCTTTAATGCATTTTGAAGAAGAATTATCTACACAAGACAAGTTTAAAACTAGATGATAGTAACCTCACCCCTTGTCCCTCCGAGTGTTTCAACTAAAGCTACGCGCTCCCAGTGTTTCACTCTAATTGGCTTTTTCTTAATTAATTACTCTCTGCTTTTTGCCTCTAGACTCCTTTTGCACAAAATTTCACACAATTGAGTAAGAGTAAAATAAGCAGATTAAATCGCACAAGTAGCAAATTTTAGGAAAAAAGCAAATAATTCTCGAAATAGGGGCTGAATCTATTTTGGTTTTGATGACTCATGAAAAAGAAGTTTTTGTAATTAATTCAAATAAGGAAAAGTCCACAAGAAGGAGATTCGGAGATAAGCCCTCAATCTCAGCAAACGAATGTAAGGCACACGAAGACAGAATCTGAACTAATATTAGCTCTAAAAAGAAACATTAGTAAGCTAGGCAATTTGCAGGGCAATTCAGATGAATAGAAGCAAGAACAGATAGCAGAGTTGAAAATAAATTAGGAAACTACCTAATATGTGACCACTCTTTCCAATGGGGAGTCAAGAAACCAATCCCAACTATTGCAATTACTTCAAGCAAGTGATATCAAAATTTGTAAAGTTTTGGCCAAACAGTCCCTTTGATTTTACCAAAAAAATTACAATTTACCAAAAGCGTAAAATCATAATTTCACAGCTAGGGTGAAGTAAAAACCAAAACTTGCAGCTTTAAACAGAAAAATTGAAACCCTTAAATTCAATATATTTTCAAGAATTCAAAGATTAGAAGATTTCCAATTAGAAAAACTTACACAGGTTTAAAATTGTAGTTACGTGGCCAGTAGGGGTTCGAACTTCATAGTCCTACTAACTTTGCGAAAAGGCAATCTTAAACTGTAGTGAACAATTCTGTATTTAAAAACTAAGTAAAACGAAGGTTGATAGCTGGGGGCAAATTAAGGTTCCAAAATTCGTATCCTTAATAACCGTTGCAAATTCAACCCTAGGTTAAGCAAACAATTTAATAAGCGCCAACCGAATTAAGCTGCAAAGAGGTACAAAAAAGAAAAACCTAACTCCCTAGCAACACAAAATTTAGTCGTAAGCCGCTAGGGTTTGCAGCAACCCTTAAACCGAAAACCAAAAAAAATAGCGACAAGAATTTTAGTCGCAAAAATTCACACTTTTCAATTTTAGAAATAGCAAGAAAATTACACTAACAGTTTGTGACACAGCAGGAGTGTCACTATCACAATCAAGCACAGGAAACGGAAAAAGAAGCCAAAGACCTAAAAGAAACAAGTTGTGCAATCCGATTCTTAACCTTTATTTTTCTAATTTCTTTCTTTTCTTTTTCTTCAACCAATTCCTTTTCAAAAAACAAAAATTTTCCCAGCAAGAAAATTATTAATAAGATTTTGATTTTAAGCATGCAAATTTTAAGCAAAACCTAAAATCCCTATAACATGCAATTCTATTCAAATCACATACGATGCCATCGAATTCTCAAGATTTTCAAGGAAACATCTAAAAGATTTTAATACCCAAAAATAAAAGAGAAAAGAAGACAACCTTTGGAGTTGGATTGTGTTACTATGATCTCCCTCTAACCAACATGTTCGCCTTGGCTCTGATACCAAATTTGATATGAGCAGCTCGTGAGAACTCGCAGAGTGGAAGACTTTGAAGGCAAGGAAAGTCAAAGATACCGGTTTACACACTCACTTTGAACTCAAAAAACACTAGTTAGTTTAAGCAAGATCTACTCCACTTTAACCTTAAACTAACACGATTTTAAGAGGTTGAATCAACAGAAATTTAGGAGAAGCATTACTCTAAACCCTTCTAAATTTTGAAACTTGTTTAAATTAACATGAAAAAATTATACAAGCTTAATATAGCAAATAACTGCAAAAAAGGAGAATAAAAAGGAAGAAACCTCTCAATTTATGATGCGGATTCTCTATTGAGAATTGCAGTGTGCAAAAAGTAACCAAAACTCCAATTAAAAGAACACATTATAATCCCTCGAAACCCCAATCACTACTTGCATTAATAGAACAATCATGTTGTTTTTAAACGATAAACAAAGCAATGAATTGAAGAGAAAAGCTAATTAAATTAGGCAAGATTATAAACCTAATTAACATGGAATTCTAGAAACTAATAGGTCGAAATCAAGCAAGATTGACTACAGTTCAATGAGTAGAATTCAAAAATATGAGCTTTAACCTTATACCAAATTATATCAATTGTGAATTCTATCTATGTATTATTTTGCATAAGCCTCTTTAAATAGAGAGTTGTGCGCCTTGTAGAAATAGAAAAGGAATGTAAAATAAAAGCGAAATCAATCATAATTGGAAACCTTACAAAAACTAGAAACCTAAAGGAACTAGGTTTGCTGGGAGGAATTCGGTTATCCCTAGGAAACTAGGTGTGAATGAAATTCCTTTGAAAATAATAAGGAAATAACATTAAAAAGGTGATTCTAATTCTTAAAAGAAATCATGCAAGAATTCTTTTCAAGAAACTACCAATTAAGTAATTACCTAAAATAGCAGTACTAAAATTAAATGGCGTGTAACAAATCATATGATGATTTTCAAGACTTGTAAGATTCACTCCAATTAATACTTTTAAGATTTAGTCTAGAACTTCCAAAATAAATAACCCTTGAACGAGCTGGAGGTGAACTTACTCTTTTACCCTTGTCGGCCACTTGTTCTTCTTTTGGCTTGTTCTCAACTTTCATAACCTTTGGAATGTCTCTAGACTTAGCCCATCTAAGGTAACCCTTGTATAATTCTTGTGAACTAGGATTAACTCTCATTATAGGCTTTGTAGCTCGAACATTTCTTCTATGACCATTTTGAACACTTGGATCAGATCCATATCTTTGACATGGTGGATACTTGCGTTCAACAGTAGGGATGACCTCATCAATCCCTCTTACTTTGAAAGGATTCGTCCTCGAATCCAATTTCTTATTATTCAAATTTGAAGCTTTCTTTCTAAGTGTAACTCTCTGCTGTCATTGACGTTGGTTCTTTTTGGCAAGCTTAGTTCTCTTCGGCTCTGAAGATTCTACAACTCCCTCAATAGACACAATGTGACTTATCCACGGAATGGACAAAACAATGGTAGTTTTTCCCATTTGAACAACTTCATTAACCCCTCACCCTTCGAAAGGATTCACCCTCGAATCCGTCCCCTGTTGGGTTGAATTAGACGTTTCTTTCTTGCGGTCAGAGTTTGCTGGCCCCCAATCGAGATAGGTTGGCCTGCGGGCAAATTCTGGAACATTAGACCTATCGATCTTGTAGCTGTCCCTTGATCAATTAGACCTATTGATCCTAGAACATTTTTAGTTGCGGAGTCATCTTTTGAAAAGAAAAAGTTACCTCGTACAGTACCAAGATTAGTAGACTTCTCAGTTTCTTCTGGTTGATCAACCCTAGCCATAAACTTGACATCTTCAAGGCCTGTGGTCACCTGAATGACTTCGTCTGGGACTTGTGTAAGTTCGCCTAGAACCGATCTTGGCACTTCTTCAACGATGGAGTCTACCTTTTGCGCAAGAAAGTACCCCCTTACTATACCAAGATTTGTAGATTTCTTGGTCTCGATACCCTGTACTTTCTTCCCACTTTCTTATTTGTCAAAAGCAGCTCTCATCCTCACAATCTTGAATGCAATTTTCGGAGGGAGTAGAGGAACTAGGGTAAGCTTCATGGAATGGTGATTCAAATAGTAAGTATTCTTGTGCCCACAATGTCGCGCCTTTCTATCAAACTGCCACAGTCGACCCAACAAGGCATGGCCGGCTCTCATAGGTGCAACATCGTACAAGACCGAGTCTTTACATTGGCCAATTGAAAAACTCACACTGACTTGCTTGTCGACTTTAATTCCTTTATCGTCAGTAAGCCAAAGAAGAATGCATGGATGAGGATGGTCCGTGAGAGGTAGTTTCAACTTGTCGACTGGATAAGTACTACAAAGATTGACACTACCCCCATCAATCAATAGTATAAATACCTTCTCATTAGGCTTCATTGCTCTTGCATGAAAGATGGTACTTCTTTGATCGGTATCGAACATGGTACTGAAAGTACGATTCATAACACATCTTGTATATGAAACTTGAGTCGAGTAATCAATTTTAGAAGGTTGTTCGGGTTGAACCACTTGTGCCTCCGGAACACGTTCTTATCCCGAACTCAAATCAGGCGTCTTTTCGATCGTACTTGTCTCTCCCCTTGAGGCGGCTGCCTTCCTTTTCGGAGCTAGTGTAGAATTGCTTCTACAAGGAGAAAATGGAACTCTGAGACTCTTCTCAGTGCTCAAAAGAGGATTCTATTCTCTTTAACCTTGCATCAAACTTTTATTGCAATTTTGCAGTCACAGTGTCAAGATGAGCAATTATATCAAGATGAGAAATTATATCTTTTCTCAAGTTAGCTCCCATCTTGGCAAACATTGCTTGTAGTATCGCAATAGCTTCTTCATGGGCCATTATACAATTTATCGAAAAAAATATCAAATTCATACTAACAGTTAACAACTTTAAAACAACCTGCCAAGAATAAAGAACTATGAGAAAGAACCTCACTTCCCTTCAGTGTTTACCTAGTAATCTACACTCCCTAAATGTATCTCTCTAGGGTTGGCAGCCTTTTTAGTAATTAATATATTGCACTCTTGCCTTTTCCCCTCTTAGAACATGATTTAAGAATTCTAATCAGAACAAGTAAGCCAAATCACACACAAAATAACTCACTAAAAGTGCGCAGAATCACAAAGAAGAAATAATAAAATCTTTTGAAGAAAAGAATTGCTTGGTTCAACTTCTGAAGCAAAAACAATTTTGCCAAATGAAATTTTGTATATAGATTCGGATTAGAGAAGCACACAAGTAAGAAATTTTGAAAATAAGTTCCAAAATTTCCCAAGTAATGAGTAGTGTATGAATTAGGAAATCCTAATCTATTTAAAAGAGTAATTGTCTAGGTAGTACAAATATGGTAACTAGGCAATTTGGCAGGGCATATGCAATTGCAAGAAACAAGAAGATATGCCAGATTTGCAAAGAATTATTAGGAAACTACCTAGAGACAGAATAACCTTCCTAACAGGCAATTCAAGAATAATCCCACGCAGGCTTGCAATTAGACAATTTTCAAGATATGCCGGCAACTTCGGAATCAAGATTTTACGTAAAAACTATATCCAATCATCAAAACAATTTCAGAATCTCAATCCTCACACAATTCGACACACGGATATCAACTTTCATGCAAAGTACGTGAAATTTTTTTCTGTTTCCCGGCGTGGCTCGAAAATCCTCGGCTTGATAAAAAATACCCCAAACGAGCTCAGAATACCATGAAAATTTAACACAGCCTTTCTACAAGTGTGCTAGGTTGATTTCCTTTACAAGAAGTGGGTAATGGTAAAAAGAAAAGGAAAAATTCGGTCACCTATTTCTTTAGTGGTTGCCAAATTTAGAAACTGAAAACAATAAGGAAAAGAATAAAAATCCTACTCCAAAAAGGGGATCAAGAAGGAACCCTTTTTGGAAACTAATTAAACTAAGAGTAAAAAGAACCCTACCCCTTAACTTGTAACCCTAGCGACTAAAAGAACCCTAGCCCTTAACTTGTAACCCTAGCGACTTAAACTTGGCCGTGTGGGCTTTTGTGTGGGCTTCCTTGGGCTGGCCGACTTTGTGGAATGGATTCCATGAGTTGGGTTGGCCCATTGTTGATGTCGCATTATGGAATTGATGTAGAGACTTCAAGAAATGTTTCTTTAAAGTCCAAGAACCTTCCGGCATCTTCAAGAACTTCAAGAAACAGCCTTCTTCTTCATTGCGGATTGGGGAATTGCGCCTCTTCTTCAAGAATGGTTAGGAGAGTCGCAATTTGAACCTTTCCATCTTTCTGCTCCAAGGCATTTGCTTCTACTATCATTTGGGCGTCCTTTTGGCAAGCTTGGACAAGGTTGTTAAGTGTCTCTCGAACCTTCTTTGCTCTGCTTCTGGTCATTGGCCCAGTGATGTCTATAAGTGGATCCCTTTGATATGGACTTGGATCCTGAAGCATTGTTGGACCTCGATGTAGAACTCGAACCTCCTCAGCTTCTCCGGACTCACTTGCTTGTTGAGTTGTTGCTGGCATTTGGATGCCCTCATCATCCCCTCCCGGTTGAAAAGGATTTGACCTCAAATCAGCACCCTGTTCAGAAGTAAAATGAGACAAGTCAGCAACATTAAAGGAAGAACTAACACCATACTCACCTGGTAAATCAAGCTTGTAAGCATTAGGCCCTATTTTGGACACGATTTGAAAAGGTCCATCGCCCCGGGAATGGAGTTTGGTCCTTCTTGCAGCAGGGAATTGGTCCTTCCTCATGTGAACCCAAACCCAGTCGCCTGGTTCAAAGTTCACAGCCTTGCGCCGTTGGTTTGCATGTGCGGCGGCTTTGGCGTAGGTTTTCTCCAGGTTTGCCCGAACTTTGGCATGTATGCGTTTGACAGTGTCAGCTTTCTTTGCACCGTCGGGATTAACCTGTTCCTTTAGCGGAAAAGGGATAAGATCTATAACCGTCAAAGGAGTAAAGCCGTAGGCAACTTCAAATGGACAGAACCCTGTTGAGGAGTGCTTTGTGCGGTTGTATGCAAACTCTGCAACCGGCAAGATTTTGTCCCAACGCTTGAGATTCTTTTGAATTAACGCCCTAAGGAGATTGCCAACGGTGCGGTTGGTGACTTCCGTCTGACCATCCGTCTGTGGATGACTTGTAGTCGAAAACAGTAGTTTTGTGCCGAGGCGGGACCACAAAGTCTTCCAAAAGTAACTCAGAAATTTGACGTCGTGATCAGAGACAATAGTGCACAGTATTCCATGCAACCGAACTATTCCCTGAAAGAACAATTCCGCCACATGTCTGGCATCATCTGATTTCCTGCAAGGAATAAAGTGTGCCATTTTAGAAAACCGATCAACTACGACAAATAAAGAGTCATTACCTCTTTGCATCCTTGGGAGACCTAGAATAAAATCCATTGAAATGTCAGTCCAAGGTAAAGAAGGAATAGGCAAAGGCGTGTAAAGTCCATGGGGTTTAGATGTAGACTTAGCTTTCAAACAATTAATGCAACGAGTGCAAACATGCTATACATCTTTACGCATATGCGGCCAATAAAAATGCTCTTGTAACACTTCAAGTGTTTTATGCACACCAAAATGACCCATAAGACCCCCATTGTGAGCTTCACGAACTAGTAATTCTCTAGCAGAACTACGAGGGATGCATAACCTATTTTCCCTAAACAGAAAACCATCATGTCTATAGTACTTATGGAATGCACCAGATTCACATGCTTTATATAAATCCAAAAAATCACTATCAGAAGCATATAAATCTTTTAGATATGCAAACCCTAGCAAAGAATGATCTAAAACAGCCAGAATTTCATACCTGCGAGATAGAGCATCAGCAACCAAATTATCTTTACCTTTCTTATACTTAATAATGTAAGGAAAAGATTCAATAAAGTTAACCCATTTAGCATGACGTTTATTTAATTTATTCTGTCCCTTTAAATGCTTAAGAGACTCGTGATCACTATGAACAACAAATTCCTTGGCCATTAAATAATGTGACCAAGTTTCAAACGCGCGGACCATTGCATAGAGCTCCTTATCGTAAGTTGGATAATTCAAGGCATCCCCTTTTAATTTCTCACTGAAAAAGGCAATTGGCTTGCGTTCCTGCATTAAGACTACGCCAATTCTAATACCTGATGCATCACACATTAGTTCAAACACTTTATCAAAATCAGGTAATGCTGAAACAGGTGCATGAGTGAGATCATGCTTAAGAACAGTAAAGGCGTTTTCTTGAGCCTGCCCCCACACGAATGGAACATTCCTTTTGCATAAGTCATTGAGAGGCGCTGCTTTGGTGGAAAAATCCTTCACAAACCGTCGGTAAAATCCAGCCAAACCGTGGAAAGATCTCACCTGTGCGGCTGAGGTTGGTGTGGGCCACTCCCTAATGGCTTTCACCTTGGCGTCGTCAACTTTGACACCATCTTTAGAGAATACAAAACCGAGAAAAAAAACGTCCGAAACACAAAAAGTACATTTTTGCATCTTGGCATACAATTGATTAGCACGCAATTCAATCAAAACCAAGCGAAGATGCTCAACATGCGATTTCAGGGCTCTTGAATAGATCAGAATATCATCAAAATAAACCACAACAAATTTCCCTATGAACTTTCTAAGCACATGATTCATTAATCTCATAAAAGTACTAGGTGCATTTGTTAGGCCGAAGGGTATGACTAACCACTCATACAAACCAAATTTAGTTTTAAAAGCAGTTTTCCATTCATCCCCCTCCCTCATGCGAATTTGATGATAGCCCTGTGTAAGATCTATTTTTGTGTAAATTGTTGAACCATACAAATCTTCTAACATGTCATCAAGCCTAGGGATAGGATGCCTATACTTGATTGTTATCTTATTGACAGCTCTACAATCAACACACATTCTCCATGTACCATCTTACTTAAGGACAAAAATTACAGGTACTGCACAAGGACTTAGAGATTCCCTTACCTGACCGTTAGCCAAAAGCTTGTCGATCTGCTTTTGCAACTCCTTTGTCTCCTCCGAATTTGCTTTGTAGGCAGGTCGATTTGGAATAGGTGCGTCAGGTATGAAGTCGATTTGATGTTCATTCCGCGTAGAGGTGGCAATCCCTGCGGCAGCTCTTCTGGAAAAACATCGTTGAATTCCTGCAACAAAGAATCGACTTCTATAGGGATATCCCGAGGGATATCGTCAGGGTTAGCACAATTATCTTTACATACTAAAACTAGTACAGACTCTTTGCTATCTAACACTTGACCTATCTTTCCTTTTGTAGCAAAACAACTACCCTTAACTTCTTCCTGTTTAGGCTTATCAGAGTTCGCCTTACTACCCTTTACAAGTTCTTTCCCCTTTCCCTTTTCTTGGCGCCTTTCAGCTTCCCAGTTGGCGATGGCTTCCTTCATGCGAATGGCTTCGGATCGCACTTCATTGGGCGGCATAGGTAGGAACGTGTGGATCTTGCCCGCCTGGCAGATCGAGTAAGTGTTGGCGACTCCATCATATGTTGCCTTCAGGTCAAAGAGCCATGGTCATCCGAGTAGAATGTGACAAGCCTCCATTGGCAGAACATCACATAAAACAGTGGATTCAAACTTACCGATAGCGTATGGTATGCTTACCTGCTTGGTGACTCTGTAGCCGTCTGAGCTGTTGAGCCATTGTAGCCGATAAGGACGTGGATGATTGATAATAGGGAGCTTCAGTTTGTCGACCATGTATTCGCTGGAAACGTTGGTGCAACTCCCTCCATCAATAATCAGAACACACAACTTCCCATTTACCTTAGTCCTGGCATGGAAGATGTTTGTCCGTTGAGATGTGTCCTGGACAGCAGCTGTAGTCAGGGTGCGAGTAATTCTGATTGGGATCTTCCTCTATGAACTCGAATTGCTTCCACCAGTGCAGACGGAGTGCTGTCAGTTAACTCCTGCAAGGGGTCAACAGTTTGATCATCTTCTTCCTCCTCTTCTGAAATGTACTCACCATCTTGCCCCAATAAGACCTTTCGGATGTTAGGGCAATCACGCATGTAGTGGCCACGGCCTGAGCACTTGTGGCAAGTGACATTGCTGATGGATTGCCGAGGTGTTGATGGCGTTCTGGATTGTGAAGAAGACGAGGTGGTGGCGGGGACTATAGCCTTCCTTTCTGACGTGAACGGCTTCTTTGCTGGTGGAGAGTAAACCGGATTCTTTCTCCAAGCCGGTGGGGCGCTGGTAGGTGTCCGGACGGGTGGAACGGTCTTCAGGTACTCCTCCATGACCCGAGCTTTGTGCAGCATGTCCGTCAGAGTTGTCGCATTCTGCAGTTCAACAGCTAAAGCTATACCCCTGTTTAAGCCATTAAGAAAACGAGCCATTGATGCGGCTTCATCTTCCTGTACATTTGCCCTAATTTTGGCCATCTCTAACTTTCTATAGTATGCGTCTACAGATAAAGAACCTTGTACAAGAGTATGTAATTTCCTATACAATTCTCTAAAATAGTAATCAGGAACAAAAGTTCTACGCATAGCAGTAGTTAAATCAAACCAAGTTAGAGGAGGAGCACGGGCCCGCATAGGATGCGTATTCCTTCGCTGGTCCATCTGTTGATTCCACCAGACCAGGGCATAGTCCGTGAAATGTATCACTGCGAGAGGGACCTTCTTGTGTTCTGGGATCGCATGCAGCTCGAAGATGCGCTCCATCTTCATCTCCCAGTCTAAGTAATCCTCCGGATTTGTACCGCCGGCGAAGGGTGGAACAGTCGTTTTGCATTGACTGAGGCCTTCGAAAGACTTGTCAGCGGCGTTGTTGTCAGGTGCGCCTATATCATCATCTGACTCTGTACGCCGTTGTTCTCGTTCAGTGCGTAGTTCAGCGACCTCCTCCGTGAGGGTAGCAAATCGTGCAGAGAGTTGCGCTATTGCAGCCAGTATTTGCTCACTCCCCAAAGGGGCAGAAGCACCTCCTCCTGACATCGGTTAAAGCAAAAACCTGTCTGCTAAGAACAAGAAAAAATGAGTAGTAACCTTACCCCCTTGTCCCCCAAGTGTATCCCACCTAACAGCTACACACAAACCAGTGGTTCACTCTAGGGTGGCCCCCTTATAGTATGTACACTCAAGCCTTTTTCCACTCTACCTCCCGGTATTGACAAATGTATAAGGCAACCAGTAATTCACACAAAGCAATGACACTTAAGAAAAGGCACAAATTTTCGCAAAAATAGACACTTGGTTCTATTTTGAGTTGAAAAATCTTTTCGCAAACGATATTTGTAATATAGTTCGATATGAAGTACACAACAAGGAAATTTCGGGGTTAAGCCCTCAAATTTCAGAAAAGATGGGTGTGCACGATGGCAAAATCCAAACTATAATGTAAGAGCAAATGTTCAGGTTGCACGAAAAGATATACTAGCAGTTGAAAGCAGGGCAGTTCAAGAATTGAACATAATTAAAGAAAATAAGCAGAGTTGAAACAACTTTAGGAAAGTCCTAAAACTACCCAAAGAAGAGATCACCCACCCAATAGGTAATCAAGAAACCAATCCCAGCAAATTATTAATTCTTTCAATATGCAAACAGTTCCAAATTGCGATTTTTAAACCCCCTAAGTGGCCAAAAAATTTAGCAATATGCGATTTCAAGAAACGAAAACCCTAGGGCCAGTAAAGTTCAATTTTTGACTCGCTAACCAATTCCCAGGGATAATCTTAGCAGCACAAGGATACAAAATCAAGAATTCAATATATTTTCAAGAATTCAAAACAAGGTATCCCAAACTAGAGCATGCAATTCACAATGCGCAGCTAAGGTGAGCTGCTTAACATCAACCGCAAAAACTCACCAATTTTAACAAAAATAGCACAAGAGGGGTAGAAAATTAGTCGCAAAACCCAGCAATTTAGACGCAAAAATAGCAACACTAAAGCGTCTCTCAAAACCCTAGTGTCGCAAGCAAGGCGACTAAAAAGAATCAACCAAAACCAAAAACCCTAGATAGCCAAAAATCCGAACCCTAGTTTGAATTCTAAAGCCCAAATTTAATTTTGAAATTTCAGCAAGGGATATTCGATTTAAATCATAGAAAAACAGCCCCAAAACAGTACAAGTTTTTCACAAAAAGAAGGTGATTTTAAAACCCTAAGTTGCGTTTTTCAGTACTTTAAAATTTGGTTCAATTTTCCTAAGGAATATGCGATTTTTAGGTAGGGAAACCAGCACTAAAAACCGAAATTCAAAAGCTTGAAAGAAAAAAAAATTTCCCCAAGAAGGTGCGTTCTAAATCCAAGAATTTCAAGATAAACAAGACTAACAAGGAAAAGAAAGCACCTGATAAAGATTTGGTCGGGTTACTTCGACCTCCTCCAGCCACGAAATCACTCCTAAGCTCTGATACCAATTGATGTGGACAGTTGTACACATGCGGATGAAAGTTGTCCGGAAAGTGTGATTAAGTAGCGTAGCTCGTATAACCTCTAACTTACTTGAAAATAAGAGAACCAAAAGAAGCTAACCTAAGCTAATTTTAATTTATATTTTCGAACCAAGTGTAAGAAAAGAGTTTGAAACATGCGAATTAATTAGATAGAGCAAACAACCTAATTAGCTAAGTTTCATGCAATATGTAAACTACACGCATTTAAATACATAAAGCAATAAAGGGATGGTACTCAAAACTAATAGTTTTATGATCTGAATACTCTGAATAATATTGATGTGCGGCTACCTATTTATAAGCTAAGGACAGCCGAAAATATCACCTAAAAGAACAAGGAAAAAGAAGTAGAATTGGAAATCAATCAAGAGATTGATTTCCTTTACAATACCAAACCCTGAAAGAAGTGGGTAATGGTAAAAAGAAAAGGAAAAATTCGGTCACCTATTTCTTTAGTGGTTGCCTAATTTACAAACTGAAAACAATAAGGAAAAGAATAAAAATCCTATTCCAAAAAGGGGATCAAGAAGGAACCCTTTTTGGAAACTAATTAAACTAAGAGTAAAAAGAATCCTAGCCCTTAACTTGTAACCCTAGCGACTAAAAGAACCCTAGCCCTTAACTTGTAACCCTAGCGACTTAAACTTGGCCATGTGGGCTTTTGTGTGGGCTTCCTTGGGCTGGCCGACTTTGTGGAATGGATTCCATGAGTTGGGTTGGCCCATTGTTGATGTCGCATTATGGAATTGATGTAGAGACTTCAAGAAATGTTTCTTTAAAGTCGAAGAACCTTCCAGCATCTTCAAGAACTTCAAGAAACAGCCTTCTTCTTCATTGCAGATTGGGGAATTGCGCCTCTTCTTCAAGAATGGTTAGGAGAGTCGCAATTTGAACCTTTCCGTCTTTCTGCTCCAAGGCGTTTGCTTCTACTATCATTTGGGCATCCTTTTGGCAAGCTTGGACAAGGTTGTTGAGTGTCTCTCGAACCTTTTCGCTCTGCTTCTGGTCATTGGCCCAGTGATGTCTACAAGTGGATCCCTTTGATATGGACTTGGATCCTGAAGCATTGTTGGACCTCGATGTAGAACTCGAACCTCCTTAGCTTCTCCGGACTCACTTGCTTGTTGAGTTGTTGCTGGCGTTTGGATGCCCTCATCAACGGTTCATCCAGGAAGTACCAAGATGTACAAAGATTTGAGGACCCGGTACTGTTGGGAAAATAGAAATAAGAAGTTGCCCAATTTGTATCAACTTACCAGACGTGCCATCAAGTAATAGCGAAGCACCAATGTCCATTAGGGCTGTTAAAGCCGCTCGAGATTCCAGACCAGACGCCAAAATCCCAATCCAATCATGACATAGTGTGGTAGTAGTGGATCGACTCACTAAGACTGCTTATTTCATACCCGTTAATGTGAAATACTCGCTGGAGAAGTTGACCCAACTCTACATCCGAGAGATAGTAAGGCTACATGGAGTGCCAGCTAGCATCACTTTGGATTATAACCCCGTTTTACTTCCACGTTGTGGCAACAATTGCAGCCGGCGTTGGGTATGCAACTGAACTTCAGTACTGCCTCTCATCTGCAGACAGACAGATAGTCTGAGCGGACAATTCAGATTCTCGAAGACATGCTTCAAGCTTGTTCCATGGGCTTTGGAGGAGCGTGGGACATGCACCTACCCTTGATAGAGTTTGCATATAACAATAACTACCAAGTATCATTAGGGACGGCACTCTATGAAGCGTTGTACGGAAGGAATGGCAGATCCCCCTTATACTGGGATGAAGTGGGTAAGAGAAAGGTGATACCGACTAGCTTAGTTTCTTTTGTGGACGAGGCTTACCATGACGTGAAGTTGATACGTTAACAGCTACTGACCGCCCAGAGTAGATAGAAGAGTTATGCGGATAGACACCAAAAGGAGTTGAGCTTTGAGGAAGGAGACAGAGTCTCCCTGAAAGTTACCCTGTTCACCCACATCATAAAACGTGGGAGACGAGGAAAGTTAAGTCCGCTGTTCATGGGACCCTTCAAGATCCTGAAGTGCGTGGGTGAAGTTGGCCTACAAACTTGAGTTACCTGCATCCATTGGTAGGATGCATCCGGTTTTGTATGTGTCGATAATACGAAAATACTTGGCCGATCCAAAGCATGTTATTCAGCTCAATGATCAAGAGATGAAGGTGAAACTGGAGTACGAGGAGCACCCGTACAAATTTTATATAAGAGGGCCAAGAAGCTAAGGACGAAGGAGGTGGCCCCAGTAATGGTGCAGTGGAAACGTCATGGGCTCGAAGAAGCCACTTTGGAACCCGAAGACTAGATGCGTTAAAGGTATCCGAACCTATTCACGAAGTGAGTTAGGGAATTCCAGGACGAATTTCAGTTAAGTGGGGGAGAATGTGAAGCCCCAGATTTTTGGAGCGAAACCTTAGGAATAAAAATGGAAAAAATAAAAAATTTGAGTTAATATTCGTGCTTGACTTGAAACGTGACTTTCTTGCTTGATCGTGTGCTAAATTGTTACGTTCCTAGGCTATGTGTAAAACTCCTTGAGTAATCTAGGAAAAAGTATATGCTTTGCATAACATAGGATAATGGGAAAGTAAAAGTGGAAATAAAGTTTAACGGAATGTGCTTAAAGGAAAAGCCGAATGAAGCTTGCCTGAGCAAGCGAGTGTGCGAGTCGTGTGGCAACTCACACCAGCGGGACATGTGAGCCACTGTCCAAGTCACACAAAAACTCACATGGCACCTAGTCGTAAAAATCTGGAAAATTTCATATTTCAAAACCCTATCCTATCTCTAATTCAAAATCCACGAATCCAAATCGATTTGGATTGTTTCTAACCTAACCCTAAACCTAATTGATGCCTACATAAACATGCTTAACTCTACATTGAAACCTTTAATCATCAAACTAAAGAATTCATCAAAACCAAACAAGAAATTTTGTGAGGGGCAAGAAGAACCGCCACCGCCACCGTCCCCGGTTCATCAAGTCCAGAACTTTCTAGTAGGTTCATGGTAATCATAGGACAACTATAAGTGTTAAGATCTGGCAATGTAGTTAGATCAAAAGCATGATTTGTTAGTTTTAGAAGTTTAGAACAAGAGTTAATGGGTTGCATGTTTGATCAGTGAAAAGCATGTTAACAGGATTTGAAAACGTTTTAAATTGCATAGCATATCATGTAAGGTTAATGCATCTAGTTAATGGATTAAAAAGCGACAAATTCAGTTATTAAGAAACCAATGAATCTGGAAAAATGCATTCTTAAGAAACAATGCCCGAAGGCATGTACGTAGCCAAATTAAATAGGGTTAGAATGGCTAGATTTGCCATGTTTTTGTTCTTTTCGTAATCTTAAATCTGGTGTTTTTGGAGTGCTCAAAAATGAGCTAGAAACACATCAATGATGCCCTCAAAAAGGATATCCCGAACCAAAAGTTCTGGGCAAGAACTTGCCCAGACAAGCGAGTTCTTGTGCTACTCAAACGAGAACTCATACGGGGCCCTAGTGTGTGAGTAAATGTGCTACTCGCACGAGCTCTTGCACAGCCAACCGAGCCAAGCCACCTTGACCTTGACCTGAAGCTTGACCCTTGACCTGAAACTTGACTTGACTTAGACCATTTGACCCTGTGACACCCCAGATCCACCACTCCACATACAAGGAGTTGGCTTCACTGAATGCCTGCCTGGTTTGTACCAGGACTCAAAATCGGCAGAACATGATAATAATTTTTTCCATTTATGATAATAAAGTAAAAGTTATATAGCCCTATAGTACATGAGTTATCAGAGTATGAGCTCATCAAAACAATCCTGCCTTCTAGCCGTATCCAAAATGTCCAAACTCTAGTTGATTCTAGTGAGCATAATCATCTTCGTACCAAAGATCTATATTAAAATTTTGAAACAGAAAATAGGAAAATGGAATGAGCCCTTGCCCAGTGAGAATCCACCGTTTTCACAAACATTTACCAAGTTGCAAATATTACCCATGCATACAATTCAAGCATATCCTAATATATAACATTCATGACTCATGCGGGATTCTAAGACATATAAGGAGAATGAAGGGCAGTCGTTTAAAGTTCTATATGAACAGTAAACAAACTAGCCAGTTCATCTCGAGAATAAGGGGCGACAGCTAGCGTGCACATGTACTCTCAATGATGGCCAACTTATATCGGCATACATAAAGAGGATAAGGTACGTTAGTCAACATGTATATGTACTATGAACGAAAGGCCAGCTCACCATGGCATAATCATAAACGTGCATATAGGTACCATATTCTCCATACCGCCAATACTTGAGTTAGCTGAGTAATAATAATCTTGAGATTATGAACACAGATGATCCAAAAGACCAAGCCCTATGCTGGCTCATGGGATCAAATCGTATCAACATAATGGATCTGACACAACTTATGCTCATATAACTGAATCAATGCACAAATGAAAGTACAACCGAAAACATAACAATTATACATGTATTACAGTCGGTAAGTAAACACCACTGGCAGTTTAAAACAAAAAGCATTTCAAGCATTTTTCGCAAATATTTCAAAACATGCCTCAAACAAGATTCACGGGAGTTCAATTATTAATTACGTTAAAACAGTATATATTTTCAGTGATAAACTTACCTCGGTCCAAAGATCTAAGCTCATGTACAAAGCTATCTTGCCGATCTACATATATTTCAAGTTTCGGCAATTCAGTACTATTTCTAACTGATAGAATTCTAATTTCTAACTTATTCTGGAATTTTTTCTAAATAAGGGCACAATAGTATTTTACCTTTTTTTTCCATTTAAACATATATCTATCTAGAAAATAATTAATCCAAAATTATCTAATTTGAAAATAACTATAAAAATATAATAACTATAACTTTAAAGAAAAGATAAGTACTTTGCCGAAAAACTGAAATTAAAGGATCTTTAAACATTATTTCTATTTTATTTCGTAAATAGTTCAAAAATAGACATATCTCATGAGAATTAATACTTAAGAGACTATAGCTATAAAATTCATAAATTACTCATTAAAATAATTTTAACAAATATTTATAGAAGGATTTATAACGAAATAACTAAAAGAGATCAAAATTGTGGAAAAATCATTTTCCCTATTTTGGATCGCTTTTACCCCAGGGTAAATCAGTCAAAACCGATCCAAAATTTCCAATAAAATGTTGGATAAGGTTTCCTCGATTTTGGATCGGTTAAAACTGGTCCAATATTTGCAAAATAGTCCTTGATAAACTTTAAACTCAAAAATGGCAAAAGCTAAATTTCAATCGGTTTTACCTGCTTTACAAACGGGCAGAACCGATTTATTCTAAGCTTGGATCGATTTTACCTTATCCTGGATCATCTAAAACTGATTTGTGCCCAATTTTGTGTTCTTCATCCTAACTTCGGGTTTTCCAGAAAAAGTGCATCTATATCCATTTTTCTTCAATTCTTTTTGCCAAAAATCATTTCTACAATACTCCTAGAACATGTTTAACATTTCTAGACATTTTTCCAACATCCAAATTCTCAAGAACAAATTTCATTCTAAGAAAACATTATAAACTCTAAAAATCAACACTTTTACATTAAAATTGCATTTCCTACGTAAGATTTTTAAAATTGCCAAAAATCATTTCTACAATACTTCTAGAACATGTTTAACATTTCTAGACATTTTTTCCAACATCCAAATTCTCAAGAACAAATTAAATTCTAAGAAAACATTATAAACTCTAAAAATCAACACTTTTACATTAAAATTACATTTCCTAAGTAAGATTTTTACCTGTTTCGATTCCCTACGCCTCCTAATTGCATTTCCTCATATTGGAATGGAATTCCCACTTCAAGAGCTTGCTCCTTCTTCTTCCTCCAAGCTTTTCTTCCTAGTTTCTAAGTTGGAGAAATTTTTGCAAAGTTTTGACATGAAATGGCATAAATGAAGGTTTCGGAATGAAAGGAGGGAGTATTTATAGAGGTTGGGGTTGTGTAAGACAAAAGGTAAGAGGTTAAAAGACCTCCCTGCCTGTGACTTGGGTGGCAAGTATTAAATTTTATCTTCTGGTAGCGAATAAGTTTTTCCCGATTGATGAATCGGTAAAACAGATTCAAATCGGTTTTACCCACCAAATAATCGGTTAAAATCGATCCAAAAGGCGGTAAACTATTTTTTTATTAATTTTCAAATTGGTTTTACAGATTGGTTAAAGGGTTAAAACCGATTTAACCAAATTCTATCCATAGGGAATCGGTTTTTTCCAATTAGGAATCGGTTTTGAATTCTTATCTGATTGCCAATCAGTTTTTCCCGATTTGAGGGTGGGAAAAACCGATTTCCTTAATTTTCTTTTATTTTTCATTTATTTTTTAATTTTCTTATCTTTTAATTCCTATTTTTGAATATTCCATAAATTCCTAAATCATAATATTCTTAAACAACTTAGCATACCATGAAATCAAGAGTTAAAGTTATTAATTCACATAAATGAAGATTTGAAATTAAAATAAAGAAATTCTTTTAGAAATAAAAATCTGAGGACTTTTATAAAATTTTCTTAAAGAAATAATTTTAAAAGAAAATTCTTATAAATTATCATAAAATATTTATAACTACCTCAATCTATTTTCGAGGTGAATTTTAAAATATTAAAATTTTATGGGTTTTCACATCCTTCCCCCTTATGAAATTTCGTCCTCGAAATTATTTAACTTGGAAAATTCCTAAAGAAAACGTAGATTTATTTCCGAATCATAACAAGTTACATATGTAACGATAGATTTTAGAAAACATTTGAAATCTTAAAATTTTAAAGAAGCAAAAGTCCTAATAAGTTTTGAAGGTCTACAATAATTTATATCCTAGAACTTAAGAAAACTCAAGAATAAAATTCAGGATAACATGAAATCATGGAAAAGGCTCTAGGAAAAGTTTTGGGGGTGAAATTCAAATTAACTAAAAATTTTGGGCCGAACTATAATTTTTGGAAATTACCATCGGTTTTGACCGACTTCCGGGCTCCAGTACATAAAACCAAAATTTTGGTTCAAAACTTTTGGGTCCTTTATACCCGAAAATTTTTGAATTTTGAGGGTTCAAGAGATTTGGTGGGTTAATCTTTGAGGTTCCTATATCAAAAGATTCTCTAGAAGGTGGGTTTTCATTTTCTTAATTTGATTTCTTGTTTTCATGAATTTAATTCCATGTTTATATTTTGAGTTTTGAGTAAACTTTGCATTTTTTTTTCTATACCCGATTTTTGGTGTTTGTATTTTGCATTTCTTTGGATAGTGGTTGTTTATTCCTGTTTCCCATGCCTTTAGGTAATCTAGGTTTGATTCATGTAAATGGAGACTTATTGTTCCAAGTTTTTCCCATTTTTGGGCATGAATGTTTAGGCCAAATTTTAGAATAAATCTTTGCCTAATGCTTTATGATTGTGGTTTGGAAGGCTTTCTTGCTTTGTTAGGGAGGTAGTCTTGAATTGATGGTCATTGGAATGGATTACCTAATTTTCTTCATTTTTGGATATTAGGAGTTATGGTTCAAATTTAGATGTTGTTCATTTGAAGATTATTATAACTTAAGAAAAAGTTTCTTCTTGGCTTTTTAGGGAATAAAATTTTAAATTGCTAGAGTTTTCCTAATTTTTCTTAATTTTGGAACGTGAGAATGCATGGTTCAAGTATAGAGATTGTTTCTCTATTGAAAATGATATAGAGTTTATTGAGAGTTGATGTTATAAGGTTTGAATCTTCAATTTGCAATTCTCTAAATGCTTAGAGCAGATAGCTTAGGTTAGGTTGTTTCTTAAGATAGGTTTACTAAAAATTCATGGCTTTGTGATTGTTTTGGAGTAATGTCCTATGATTCTAATATTTGGAATGAAGTTCTTAATTTCTCTTCATTCTTGAAGAGTTGAGATTCAAGTTTAGATGTTTTTCTTTCTTGGACTTTATTTTGTATGTTATCTTGATTTCTTAAGGTTATATGGTTTAAATTTTAAAAGGCCTGAATGAAGTTCTTAGTTTTTTTTTTTTTTTCTTTCATTCCTACGCAATTAATGATTTTAGAATTTTGTGCTTGTTTAGCTTCTTGAGATGGTTTTGTTTGGATTAGTTATACCTTAGGATGAGATGATTATGGTTTGTTTAATGCCTTGATTTGGAGTTACTTTAAATTTACTTGGAATCCAAGGTTGAGATTATGTTTCATATTTTTTTATGATTATTATTTTGTGTTTTCAGGATTATGGCTCCTAGAAGAAACGCCCATAAGAGAAGTAGAATAGAAGATTCTATCGCTGAGCCTTTACCTAGGTTTGTGGATGACAAGGCTCAGGATTTATATGTGCAGCTGTTGACTGGTAGGCTTTCGGATTATTTTGTCCTTGAGACGGATAGCTCAGTAAGTGTTAATATCAATGAAGTTTTGGAGTACTTTAACTTTCAAGGCTCCATGCCTCTTTTACACGTTAATGAGCCTATGCATGTAGAGGCAGTGCGAGAATTCTATGCAAACTTTAAAAGTGATGAGTTTGGTGAACATTATTCTAGGGTAAATGGTATACTCAATTCGTAGTGAGTGCAGAAATGATTAATAAGGCCCTAGGGTTGCCTGAGAATTCCCTAGAGTTGGTGATCCTTCTCTCTCCACTAGGCACACTGTCTATTACGCTCATAGTTGGCCTAGCGATTTTCCTTCGTCATTGCTAGAGTTAGGCAGGAAATATTTTAAACGGCCTATGGATGTTGAGGATTTTGGCTCTCCTAATAAGGATTACAAGCCTGACAAATTAGAGCCAAACTTTAGGTTATTATATGAGTTGACTGGGCATGCATTTGTTCCTACTGCCGGGCACTCTTCTGAGCCCAACATTTCAGAGATTACTCTATTTTATCTGATGGCAGAGCCGATTCTAATCGATTATGGCAGAATGTTCATGGAGTTTTGATCAGAATTTAAGCTGACAGATCATTGGCTTTGATATTGTCTAACCAAGATCTTTAAATATAACAATGCCACTTAAGAGAATCGGTCAGAACTAGTTGCTTTGCGATATGATATTCATTATTTCGCAAATAAGCGAATGAAATGGGTAGGTGATAAATGGGTTTATGGTGTAAGACCTCACACTGTGGATCGAATGAGGTAGCAGCAACAAGTAGAGGGAAATAGCCAGCCAGAGGCAGTAGTTCTTCCCAGTTAAGGAATGAAGCATTAATAGCTCTGATGACTTCTCAGTTTGCAGCTCTGAGCAATAGTGTGAATGGTCAGTTTGATTGAGTCCAAACTTGTC
This sequence comes from Leptodermis oblonga, assembly GCA_016801395.1. NCBI lineage: Eukaryota > Viridiplantae > Streptophyta > Magnoliopsida > Gentianales > Rubiaceae > Leptodermis > Leptodermis oblonga. The sequence goes on from CM028752.1 coordinate 14,410,947, forward strand.
TGGATCAGATGGAGAAGAGATAAGAGGAGGTTGAGGACGAGTTGACTATAGTTTCTAGAGGAGTTCAAATGCAACATGATAAGGACAAAGTGGCGGAATTAGATCAGCTACGGCAAACGCTGCAAAATGCAAGGATCAATAGAAGAAATTGGAGGAATCAGGGCAATTGAGAGCTGAGCGAGCAGTGGAGAGGCAGGCTAAAGGAGTTTAAGAGACAAGGTCTACGGATCTACTGATCTTTGTACGGATACTTCCTTACTTTATTTTCATTTGGTTTGCACCTGCGTGTGCTACAGATCTTTGTATTATTTTTGGTTATGGTTTGTAATATTTAACTCTTTTAAATGCTTTCTTTTGATTATCTTAATGGTTTTTGAATTGTGTTCCTATGGAATGCTTTCTTTTGGTGGTAAGGAGAAATATTGTGATCTAGATGAGAAGCTTAGCCTGGTTGGAAAGTTTGTTTATGAAAGTAATAGCTAGCATCTTTGGTAGATTTTGTTTGGTATTTTATAGTTTGGCTGTTATTTTTTCCTTGCAGGTGGTTTCTTTGAAATATAGAGGAAATTTTGCCGAAAGTTTTCTAAAATTAATGTAAGGGTTTCCTTTAAACAGATATTCCTAAATCCTTTGTTTTTGCTCTTGAACCAAGGTTGAACCTAAAGAAGAGTTTTAATTTAAGATTCTCAAATTAAAGTTTTGGAAAATCACTACTACTTACCATACTTAATTTAGAATTCTAAGTTTCAAGGTTTATTATCTTAAGGTAAGGTATAAAGGTTGCCATTCTTAAATCCTATAACTACAGCTAATTTTAATATTTTCTGTTGTCTAATGGATAGAAGTCCCTCTTTCTTGTTTAAAAGAAATCTTGTTCTATGGCTAAAGTTTTAAGAAAGTTAAAACTAAGTATCTATCCATAATAAAGTAAGAAAATTTAATGTAAAAGAAACTTTTAATCGTAAGTAAAAGAGATTTTTATAAGAATAGCGAATCGTAAAAGAAAGAAAATGGTAATAAAGAAAATAAAGAAACAAAGATAATCTAAACTTTAAAGAAAAGTTAAAATAGGGAAGTAAAAGAAAAATATTTTTGAATCATTTTTAAAGTGATAAACACATAAGTCAAGTAGGGGGGAATACAGACAAACAAATCTTTATCTTATTTCAGAAATATTTCTATTACATATTCCAAACTATTATACATCTTAGCAACTAGTACATACCATACAAACTTTTTACATCTTATTCCTAGTTTACATATGTGTACAGTCTTTTTATCTTAAGCCTTATCTTATGCTTCCTACTGCCTTGTTTAGTTCACGGGTTAAGGTCAGGCAGAAGTCCTGCGGCTTCGATTTGATTATGAAGCTCAAGAAGCATTTATTCAAGTTCCCTAATCTGGGCTTCCTTAATTACAATACATTCCTCGGCCTCTACTAGATCATCTATCAGCCAATTCCTTTCTTTTTTTAATGCACCTACAGCGGTTACAAAAAGAGTTCCTGGAGTGACTTTCGAAGTCTTTCCCGATCATAAGAACCTGAGGTATCTATTTTTGTAGAAGGAACTCAACCTTAGACAGCGAAGATGGATGGATTTTTTGCGAGACTAAGACTGCACAATCCAATATCACCGCGACGAAGCTAACATGGTAGCCGATGCCTTGAGCCGCAAAGCTCAGTTAGCACGCCTGGAGTTTTTACGAAACTAAGACTGCACAATCCAATGTCACCCCGACAAGGCTAACATGGTAGCCGACGCCTTGAGCCGCAAAGCTCAGTTAGCACCCCTGGAAGTCTGCGCTAACGTGTCTATTAAACCTGACATGCTCGAGCGTATCAGGAAAGCTCAGGAGTATAATCATACCTTGAGCCATCAAGTGGAGTTAGCACGACATGGTACGTATCTCAATTACCTGATAGGGCTAGATGGAAGCCTGAGGTATCGAGCATGGTTGTATGTACCAAGGAATGAGGCGCTGAAGCAAGAGATAATAACAAAGGCCCACAAGTCTAGGTACACGGTTCATCCAGGAAGCACTAAGATGTACAAAGATTTGAGGACCCAGTACTGTTGGGACAATATGAAACGAGAAGTTGCCCAATTTGTATCAACCTGCTTGATGTGCCAGCAAGTGATAGCAAAGCACCAACGGTCATCAGGGCTGTTAAAGCCGCTCAAGATTCCCGAATGAAAGTAAGGACACATTACTATGGATTTCATGACTGGACGGTCGAAATTCCAGTGCAATCATGACATAATGTGGGTGGTAGCGATTGACTCACCAAGAATGTTTATTTCATACCCGTTAATATGAAATACTCGCTGGAGAAGTTGACCCAGCTCTACATCCGAGAGATAGTGACGCTGCATAGAGTGCCAGCCATCATCACTTCGGATCGTGACCCCCATTTTACTTCCAGGTTATGGCAACAATTGCAGCCGACATTGGGTACGCAGTTGAACTTCAGTACTGTGGCTCATCCGCAGACTGATGGATAGTCTGAGCGGACAATTCAGATTCTGGAAGATATGCTGTGAGCTTATTCCATAGACCTTTGAGGAGCGTGGGACACGCACCTACCCTTGATAGAGTTTTCATTTAACAACAGCTACGAAGCATTGTTAGGGACGACACCATATCAAGCGTTGTACAGAAGAAGGTGAAGATCCCCTTTATACTTGGATGAAATGAGTGAGAAAAAAGTGACATCAACTAGCTTCGTTTCTTTTGTAGACGAGGCTTACCATGACGTGAAGTTGATACGTCAACGGCTGGTTACCGGCCAGAGCAGACAGAAGAGTTATGCGGATAAACACCGTAAGGAGTTGAGGTTTGAGGAAGGAGACAAAGTCTTCCTGAAAGTTACCCCGTTCACCCACATCATAAAACATGGGAGACGAGGAAAGCTAAGTCCCCTGTTCGTGGGACCCTTCAAGATACTAAAGTGTGTGGGCGAAGTGGCCTACAAACTTGAGTTAACTGCATCCATTGGTAGGATGCATTTGGTCTTTTATGTGTCGATGATAAGGAAATACTTCGCCGATCTGAAGCATGTGATTCAGTGCTCAATAATCTGGAGATAGATGAGAAGCCAGAGTACGAGGAGCACCCGTATGAATTTTAGATCATAGTACCAACAAGCTAAGGATGAAGGAGGTGGACTAGTAAAGGTGCAGTGAAAATGTCATGGGCTCGAAGAGGCCACTCGAACCCGATGCCTAGATGCTTGAGAAGTATCCAAACCTATTTACAGAGTGAGTTAGGGAATTTCGCGATGGATTTCCATTAAGTGGGGGGGAAATATGAAGCCCCAGATTTTTGGAGCGAAACCTTAAGAATAAAAATGGTAAAAATAAAAAATTTGAGTTAATATTCGTGCTTGACTTGAAACGTGACTTGCTTGCTTGATCATGTGCTAAATTGTTAAGTGCCTAGACTATGTGTAAAACTCCTCAAATAATCTAGGAAGGATTATATGCTTAGCATAACGTAGGATAATGGGAAAGTAAAAGTCGAAATAAAGTTTAACGGAAGGTACTTAAAGGAAAAGCCGAATGAAGCTTGCCCGAGCGAGCGAGTATGTGAGTCGAGGGCAACTTGCACCAGCGGGACATGGAAGCCACCGTCCGAGTCGAACAGAAACTCGCACGGAGCCCAGTCGTGAGAATCTGAAATTTTCAAATTTTGAAATCCTATCCTATCTCTAAATCGAAATCGACGAATCCAAATTGGTTTGGATCATTTCTAACCTAACGCTAGACCTAATTAATGCCTACATAAATATGCTTAACTCTACATTGAGACCTTTAATTATCAAACTAAAGAATTCATCAAAACCAAACAAGAAATTTTGTGATGAGCAAGAAGAACCGCCACCGTCGCCGGAGAATGCTGCTGCGGCTAAGGTTTATCAAGTCCAGAACTTTCTAGCAGGTCCGTGGTAATCACAGGACAACTGTAAAGTGTTAAGATCCGACGATGTAGTTGGATCAAAAGCATGATTTGTTAGCTTTAGAAGTTTAGAACAAGAGTTAATGGGTTGCATGTTTGATCCATGAAAAACATGTTAACAGGATTTGAAAACGCTCTAAATTGCATAGAATGTCATGTAAGGTTAATGCATCTAGTTAATGGATTAAAAAGCGACAAATTCAGTTGTTAAGAAACCAATGAATATGGAAAAATGCATGCTTAAGAAACAGTGCCTGAAGGCATGTTCATAGCCAAATTAAATAAGGTTAGAATGGTTAGATTTTCCATGTTTTGTTGTTTTCGTTAGAATTGTTGTTAGTCTTAGATATGGTGTTTTTGGAATGGTAAAAAATGAGCTAGAAACACAAAAACGATGCCCTCGAAAAGGCTATCCCGAACAAGAAGTTCTGGGTAAGAACTTTCCCAGACAAGCGAGTTATTGTGCTACTCGCACGAGAACTTGTACGGGGCCATGATGTGCGAGCAACAGTGCGACTCGCACGAGCTCTAGCACAGCCAGCCAACCAAGCCGCCTTGACCTTAACCTGAAGCTTGACCCTTGACCTGAAACTTGACTTGACTTGGACCATTTGACCCGACTTAACTCAAACCATCTGAACCACTTGACCCAACTTGACTTGAACCACTTGACCGGAGACACTTGACTTGACCCGAACCAAACTTGACTCGAACAGAACCAAACTTGACTCGACCCGAACCAGATCTGACTTGACTTGAACCAAACTTTACTTGACTTGAATAAGACTTGACTTGACCCGAACCAGACTTGACTTGACCCTTGACCCGAACCAAACTTGACGCTACTCGAACCACTTGACTCAAACCACTTGACTCAAATCGCTTGACCCAAACCAACTAAACCGAATCACTTGACTTGACACTTTTCGACCAAGGTTGACCCGAAAGTCAAAAGTAAACCCCTGTCGACCCAAAAAGTCAAAGTTTACCAAAAAGTCAATTTTAACCCCGAAAGTCAAAGTCAACCCTAGTTGACCCAAAAGTCAAACTTCTTGGAAAGTCACCCAGCTTCTAGCTAGTTAATAATCTAATTCTACTATCCGCAGGAGCTAATCGTTGAGAGTTCACCTGAAGTTGACCGACGTCGAACGCACTCGCTTTTTCGATTCCATGGCGAGTTATTACTCGCTAGTTTCATAAGACTTAAATGAACTATCTACGTAGTATTTGTCTGCATATATATGTACTATTATGTGCCTGTTTTCCCAACGAGGTTTCCCACTCCTCACAACATGTTTGTTTTCTCTATTGAACTTGATATGAAGTATGTTTGCTTATATGCTACATGCTTACTTGATATGAAAATGCCATGAAATGCTTATTATGTACCATACTTGACTTGACATGTTATCGTGCTTATGTGAATTATAAATGCCTATTATGATATGATAGCATGACCGATTACCACGAAGGACAATACACTACTCAGGGTAAGTTGCATGTCATATAGGATTGCATGAATCATCTAGATATGTATGAAGCATGCAAGGGTTTCCATGATCACTTTAGCGTGAAATAGGTCAGAGACGTGCTAGTTAAGACTTGGGCTTCGAATCTTCAGGCATAACTAGATAGTAGCTGCTTGCCCGATATGTAGGTCTTGTTGGCGAAAGACTGTGTCACAGTTAGCCGATGCTCCTTGTTTATGAGAGGAACACCAGTTGGCCCGAAATATGAAATGGCCAAGATCCAAAACCCTTGCCGTCAAGCATACCGGTTTCACCGTTGTACGGCTGTCGTGGGGGCGATGTGCTTTACAAACCATCAAAACATGAACTACCTGAAAACGTGAATAGACTCCGACTTAGCTTTAGAAAAGAAAGCTTAACTGTGCAGTCTGCCCGCTAGGAGTCTAGTGACTCAAACTTGTTGCATATGACTGCTGTATCTATGCTGCCATGTTTGTTTTCAGTATCTGCTCTATGCCTGCCTATACTTCCCGACCTGATTTCCCTGCTTGACCTGTTTACTGTACTTCCTTTGTCATTGGTTACATTGCTATATACATACATATGCATGAACTGTGTACTTGCTTGACTGGCCTTTTTGACAAGATTAACGGCGGGATTTTTATAAACCCCGAGGTCTCTCACTAAGCTTAGTTAAGCTCACCCCTTCCCCTTTATATATATTGTTTCAAGGGGCTTGACTCGAGTAGCGCTAGAGGTAAGGCCGACGGGCGCAAAGAGCAATAAAGGAAAACAAATTGTAATAGCTAGTTTGGGAGGATAACTTGGCCTTTGGCCGTCCTCTGACAGTTTTATTTAATTTCGTTGTACTCATTTATCTTGACATGCTAGGATAATAATAAGGATGTATGGTTGTCCGCGTTTAAGATTCTGTATCGATTGTTGGTCGAGAGACCTGTATGATGGTCACCGGACCGGCCCCCTCCTCTTCGTTGGGAACCTTTTTCCGAGGAAGGAGGGGCTGAAGTGTTGGGCGTCACACTTCATTCCTTTCATTCAACTTGGAGTTGGAGGGAGATTAATCATTACAAACCATGGCTAGCTAGCATATGATGAAAATTTTGCGCCCAGGGTACTGGACAGTTACTACTATACTTTGTTGGTCCCTAAGGATCCAAAATTCTTTTGATTATATTCATTGTAGATTGATGGCAGTGTTCTTGAACAAGAAAAGCAAATCAGCACATGAGATATTGGGCGTATGATTTTTTGTCAGTTAAAAGGATTAGAATTAAAAATCTCTGTGCCGCCTAAATTATTTAAATCTGAGGTGGCAAAAGAGATGTTAGTTAGTGAATATGATTTTTATTTTTGATATTTTGGCAGTATTATTTTATTCTTCTTTCGTCTCACTCCAAAAGGCACTTAAAATAAATAATTTAACATTGTGTTTTTCACTTATATTCTTACTTTATAAATAATGATTAATTATGAACTACACATTATTGTATTAGCAAGTTTATGTAATGTAAACAAATTTAAAGTGAACTCTTTTAATGGGGCAAATTTTTTCTTATTTTTCTGGAAAAATTCTTATTAAGGGCGTAATAAGATTCAAAATTCCTTTAAAGGGCGCTAAATTTTTAAAATTCCTTTCAAAGGCTTAAACTTATATTAATGTGTTAAGTAAATATTTAGAGACCTATTTACCCCTTTTTAAATAAAAAGCTATATTTCATTATTATCATTTTCTTGACCCACATCTTTTTTTATCATTAAAAAGAAAATTAAAATTTGATGTCTTCTCCATTAGTTAATAGATTAAGAACCCCTTTCAATTCAAACATCCATTAAACTACAATCCCCATTTTTTGAAACTCAATTATCAATCAGAAGTTTCACCTTAGACGTGAATGAATCCAAAAAATTCAAAAAGAATTTTTTCTTCACCTCTACTCAAACTACTTCAATTCGGTAAGGTAAAAAAAATTGACTCCTTAATTTCCTGTTATCTGTGAATTCAATAAGATTTTATTAGTTTACTTGAATTTATTGATGGTGCTTAAGATGTTGATGATATCCTAATTGTTTAGGAGCCAAATTAGGTGATGCATACTTCTTCTTTTTTTATATTTATTTTACCTGATGATCAAGTTTCCCATTTAAAAATATTCGGTAAAAAAAGCAGTAAAGAATTTTGTTGTTTGGGCCCACCGAATTTTATAACCTTGGCGACTGATCTTCTAGAGGGAAAGGTTGAAAGGGTTATCAAATTTCTCAAACCATATAAATGTCTAGAAGATGCACTGAACAAACAATTTGTATCTGTTCAAGTAATACCCACAACAATTTCATCCGTGTTGGAATTAATTAAACCAAACTTGTATTTACTTTTTAGGTAATTATAATTGTAGTAGGATTTGTTATTTGTCTATTTCCTATTTGGTTTAGTGTTTGTTTTGGGTATCCTATTTGCTTTAGGAAATAGTTCTGAATCAGATTTATGGTAGGATTCAGGGATAGTTTAGCCTATAAATTGAGGCATTGGGTGATTATTGTAATCACAAAGAAAAACAAAGAGACACAGAGATAGATAGAGAGATTGACAAGGAGAAACTGAATAGCTTTTGGGTTGTTTCTCGACCAAGCTTCGGCTTAGGTGCGCTGCACAGATTGTGTGCGTGCGGGTTTGTTTATTGCTCGTTACTACAAAGAAGTTTTATTCCGCTGTGCGTTAATCTCTTTAATATTATTTTGGATATGTATTGTTTTTTTATCCTACAAGTGGTATCAGAGCCAAAAAAAAAAAAATGTTTTAGTGGAAAGTCGTGTGTTGTGTTCGCCGCACAAAGCGATTCCGGTTTGTGAATAGAAGTTCGGCTGTCAGTTGGTTAGTGTTGCTGCGGTTTATTCAACTTTGATTATTCATATTGATGTGAATTGAGTTTTGCTTCTTGGTGTGCGTGCAATTAGAAATTGCATGTACTAAAAAAATTGGATTGAGTTTGGCTATAATTAATTTCCGATCTTGTTTAGCATCTTGGATTCCATGCATATAATTTGTGGTATTACCTATTCAGATTGTTTTGGTGATCCAACGTTTCCAGTTGGGTGATTTCGGATTATACTTGTGTTTGTGATTAATTAATTTGGTCCTATACTTGTTTCCGTGTGTTAAAATTTTTGAATTATTGAAGTAGTTAAAGATGTATTCTTTACCTATCATTCATAAGTGTCCTGCTTTTGTCTTTGATGGCAAAAATAATTATGAACTCTGGAGTAAACAGATGGAAGATTTCTTTAGAGTTATTGGAATCTGGCACGTGATTGAGACAGACTTTGAGTCAGAATTTGGAGAAAGCAAAGAATCCAAGATAAATCAATATCAGGAACAATCGGCTCTGTATTATTTAAGAACGAATGTTGAATTAGACGTATGCAGAAATTTAATGGATGTAAAGACAACTAAGGAGTTTTGGGAAAAGTTAAAAGTTGTCAATCGAGAAAATGAAAAAATTCAAAGAATGATACTGCAAGAGTTAAAGAGACAATTCGAGTTGATAGAGATAAAGTCTGATGAGGCAGTGCTTAAAGTTGATGGTGAAAGCTTGGAGAATGGATCTTCCAGTGACAATACAGAGAGCCAAATTATCTTTGCGCAAGAATGTGTCGAGGAGGATGAAGACATTAAAAGTGTTGATTTGGTCAAAGAAGAAGAAATTGTATTTGTGAACAAGAGGGAGATATTGAAGTTGACGATGACGTAGATGAAATTGATCATGAGATTGTTGAAAACTCTGTTGAATTGGAGCAAATCAACTGTAGTGAAGTCGATTCTTTATTTGGTGGAGAGTCCGACCAGGTTAAAAATATGACAGTGGAACCTTGAATTTGCAAGGACATTGTTAGGTTTGACGGCATTGATGAGATTAATAATGTCGACGGAAAGCTCTGTTTAAAAGATGAATGGGTAGATATCAGTGAATTCTTTGATCAAGCAAAGAAATTTGACAAGATGTGCTCAAAATACAAGTTTATATTCAAATCAAATTTGAAGGAAACACCTCGAATTTGCGAGGTTGTTATTGAAATTTGCAAGGATGATTACAAGGTTGATGAGAAGACTTGTTTAGATGAAGAATGGGTGGACATGACTTAGTTTTTTGATAAGGATGAGTTTCCACAGAAGATCCATGGCACATACAAATATGTCACTACGATGAGTTTGAAAGCAAATGTGAAGAACTACTACAAAGCGATGTTGCATGTTGTCTACACTGCGAAAGAGATTTCAATGGAGATTCAACCTCGTGATGGCGATGGAGCTTATTTGATCCAAGTATGGTTTAAGGGAGCCTATGTTGGAATTAATTAAACCAAACTTGTATTTACTTATTAGGTAATTATAATTATAGTAGGATTTGTTATTTGTCTATTTCCTATTTGGTTTAGTGTTTGTTTTGGGTATCCTATTTGTTTTAGGAAATAGTTCTGAATCAGATTTATGGTAGAATTCAGGGATAGTTTAGCCTATAAATAGAGGCATTGGGTGATTATTGTAATCACAAAGAAAAAGAAAGAGACACAGAGATAGATAGAGAGATTGACAAGGAGAAACTGAATAGCCTTCGGGTTGTTTCTCGAACAAGCTTCGGCTTAGGTGCGCCGCACAGATTGTGTGTGTGCGGGTTTGTTTAATGTTCGTTATTACAAAGAAGTTTTATTCCACTGTGCGTTAATCTCTTTAATATTATTTTGGATATATATTGTTTTTTTTATCCTACAATCCGTTGCAAGCTCACAAAGAAGGTCCTGCGATTGACCATGGAAAAAAGGAAAGAAAGTACCAAAGATATGGCTGCTGCTGGCAAGATTGGATAGATATTTGAGGAAGACGTGGGTTAAGGGGGTGTTCTTTAGCTGGTTCTCAAACCTGGTTGATTCCAACTTGTGAAAACAAGAACTCAATGCGGAAAATTGCCAACAAAAGTCTGTATGCAAGACGCAGCTCCCAAAACTCAAGAATCCTTATCCTTGGATTCGGCAGACTACTAATTTAACAAGTTAAATTAAACACGCAATTCGAACCAAGTGATGAATTCTAGAGGCGAAACAAATCATGCAATTAGATAGAGCAATTATCTAATTAGCCTATAGTTCCTGTACTTTAGCAAATAACAAACATGCAAATTACTTAAGCCAAAATAAAGATGAGTGAATAATAAAGTATAAACTTTCATTCAATTAATCACTCTAGAATTATGAAGTCCAGCACCCCTATTTATAGGTATAGGGAGCACGAAATTTACACAAGAAAATAAGGAAAAAAAACACAAAATTGGAACTTAATCAAGAGATTAAGTAACTCACAAAAATCAGTAAGAAAAAGGAACTTACTTGCTGAAAAAATAAAAGAAAAGAAGGAAGAATTTTGGCTGCTTTAAGGTAAGCAATGCACGAAATTCTCACAAGAAAAAGGAAGGAAAAATTCAAACTTTACCTTTAAAGAAAAGGAAAAACCGAAAAATAAAGGACAAAAGAAAAGAGGAAACTATGAAGAGAATTAGGTAACATGCACAAAACCTTAATTCTCCTCATAACCCTAACCCTAATTGCAAATTGCTTCTTCTTGGGCTTGGGCTTGGCCGAATGTGGGTTCATGGAGTGGATTTGATGGATTCGGCCCAATTGATGTAGGATGATGATGTAGATGTAAGAAGCTTCTGGAATTATTTCAGAAGCTCAAAAAAATATTTCATTTCTAAAATTCTTCAAACTTTACGAAATCTCCATTTCTTCCCTGGAAAGACTAGTAGTTACCATTTTCACCATTTCTGTAACTTGTAAATACCATTTCTACCATTTCCACTACTTGGAAATACCATTTCTACCATTTCCTTAGCTGGGATGATTAGTATTCACCATTTGCACTTTAATGGCGAGTAGGGTAACTCTTGTAATCTTCATTCCCTTCTCATTAAGGTCATTGGAGCTTTCCTTTGTCTTCGTGGATTCTGACTCATAACTTGTGTTGTTTTAGCCTTGGATTTCCTCATCATTCCCTTCCGATTGGAAAGGATTTGTCCTCGAATCCAAATTGCTGCAAACACAAACAGAACAAGTTAGTACTATTACCACATGAACATAGATCATACTTACCAGACACTGCTTTCAAGGACACTGATAATCATTCTTAATTCTTCAAGAACCTCTCAAGAACCTTTTAGCTGCTCATAAGAAACTATCAGGAAGCATCTAAAACCTCATGAACTTATCTATACTCCTCAAGAACAACTATTTATCAACATGAAATATAGCATCTTAGTCAAGTATATGCAACAAGCACAATTTACCACGGTAACTAGGACAAATTTATGCATCATATGTATGATATACAAACTAGCATAATAAAATCTTAAAATAAAGAAAAACCTATCCTACATGCAAACTAAAGGTAACATGTTACACAATAATTCATAATTTTTCAGGCAGACAATATGGCATGTTATGTAGAAAAACATCCTCATGTCGAAACAAGTAAGAATTGCAAAAGTGGAACACAAGACATCACCAGTTAAGCAATCCAACACTTTGAAACCATTCGAGCTTTAACATCAACAAGAAGGAAAAGATACCTAAAGTCGATTTGCCCAAACGGAGGTTAGTCACAATTTCAAAAATTGGAATTTCTTAGTCATGCTTATAACCTGAAATAATGGAATCACAAGGAGAAATAGTTTAAAGGCATACCTGAAGGATACCCCGATACTTATTTTACCTTTGATCCCTGGACGCAAGAAGGTCTTGTGAGGAAACTTGTGGAGCCATAATCACAGTAATTGCATGACTCATACTCACAAGTTATTGTAACCAACAGAAATTGCATGTATGACTCAGCACCTAAGGAATAGTGAACTACAAAGTATGCAGTTTTTAAACCAAAAGATGTATCCCGTAAGTGCACGCGTTTAAGATTCACGAACACAAGAGTTTGTAAAATCTTTAGCATGAATGATAACCAATAGAAGGAGAATCAATGTAAAAGTAAAAGCGTGTCTTTTTACAGCATGAGAAAAGATACCTTATACTGTGACTTACACTTTTGATTCCCAGGCGAAAGAGTTTTAGGACTCCCTTGTGGAACCACCATCAACTTGCTATGCGTCGTAGAAGCACCAATCTAACTTGTGGAATCCCTACAAAACAAATAGAAAAATGTTGCTTGGAGGTATCCCGACAAATGAATTAGTGAGCAAAAAATCTGTAAACAAATTTTCAACAAGACATATGAAGTACAAAAGTAAACTTCACACGCATATCAAACTGCCATACACGTCCTCGAACTAAGCAAAGAAACTGCTTTGGAACCTGAATGGTACAAGGATCATGCTGTCCAGTATTGGTGGGCACGACTTCTAGTAGATGAGCGGAAATACGATGGAGTTCTAAGAACTTCTCCATTTGGACTTCTGAGGTCAAGTAAGAAGAAACAACAATGGCACCAAATCACCTGATAGGGGTCAATTTGCACAATGTTGTAGCCTTATACGCCGTTGCAAAGAACGGAACCCTCATAGGTCACAAAGAATCAGGGGTAACCATGGCACCAAATCTTCCTGGGGGGGATCAATTTGCTCAAGGCCGACTGATTCTCAAAGTAAACAGAAAATATCTTGCTAAGAAAAAGGAAAAATGAGCAGAGTAACCTTACTCCCTCGTCCCCCTAGTATTGCCCACCTAAACTACACACAAACCAGTGTATAGGATTGGCAGTCCTTGTATGCTGTATTGCTCAGCCTTTTACCTCAAGCATTACTTTGGCAAAAGTAATCAAGCAAAACAGTTAATCACACAAGCACAATAACTATATAGGAAAGTAGAAAAAAAATTTCAAAATAGACACTTGGTTAGTAGAAAAAAATTTTCAAAATAGACACTTGGTTCTATTTTTGAAAAACACCTTGTAAAAATGAAATTTGTAGTAGAGCTCAAATAAGAAGTACACCGATAAGGAAATTTTGGGGAGAAGCCCTCAAAGTTCAGAGATAATGACAGTGCACGAAGACAAGATTCAAGCTATATTTGCATAGTAAACGTACAAGGTAGCACAAAAAGGTTAACAAGGCTAAAGAAGCAAGGCAATTCAATTGAAGAACAAGAACAATTAGCAAATTTGAAACAAATTAGGAAGTACTTAAACTACCCAAGATGTGATCACCCTCCCAATAGGTAATCAAGAAACCAATTCCCACCAACTATCCAAGTTTTTCGAAAACAAGAGTCCTTCACGCAACCAGAGCCAAGTGGCAGAAAAATTCCTCAGATTTTCAAGTGTAGTGTTATGGGGAGTAGTGTCGGCAATCGTACACTATCAACTTTGCAAGTACACAAGAAAGAGAAGAAGATTTCCGATGAAGAAAATATTTCTCTTTGGTTTTGGAGTGTAGTGCTGTGGAGAGTGGTGTCGGTAATCAAACACTATCAACTTTGCAAGTACACTCTAAACCGTGGAGAAACAATTCTTACTCAATTTTTGCCACAAGACACAAGTAAGCAAAAAATTATCCATTTAAGTAATTATAGAAAAATTTTGGCAGCACTATGACACAATTTCAAGAATTCAATATATTTTAAAGAATTCAAAGCTAATGTATCAAGAGCATAGGCATACCAATCACAATTGCAACAGAGGTGAGCTGCTTAATATCAACCGCAAAACTCACCACAATTATGCAAAAGAGGGATAAAAATCACAAAACAAACAGCCCAAAACTTAGCAAAAACCGAACAACGCTTTTTCACAAAAATCCATCTTTTTTTTTTTTGTTTGGGTGCCTTTTTTTTTTGTGCTTGTAATTTCGGTTTTAAAGATCACAAACAGTACCAAAACCGAAATTAAAGGGATTGAAAAAAAAAATTTCTCAAAAAAGAGCAATCTTTTCACAAAATAAGAACTTTAAAGTAGAGTTAAAAGAAAAGAAAACACCTTATAAGTTGATTGTGTTACTCCAACCTCCTCCTATCGAGCAAACAGCCAAGGCTCTGTACCAATTGATGTGAACCCTTGATTCCAACTTGTGAAAACAAGAACTCAATGCGGAAAATTGCCAACGAAAGTCTGTATGCAAGACGCACCTCTTAAAACTCAAGAATCCTTACCCTTGGATTCGGCAGACTACTAATTTAACAAGTTAAATTAAACACGCAATTCGAACCAAGTGATGAATTCTAGAGGAGAAACAAACCATGCAATTAGATAGAGCAATTATCTAATTAGCCTATAGTTTCTGTACTTTAGCAATTAACAAACATGCAAATTACTTAAGCCAAAATAAAGATGACTGAATAATAAAGTATAAACTTTCATTTAATTAATCACTCTATAATTATGAAGTGCAGCACCCCTATTTATAGGCATAGGGAGCACGAAATTTACACAAGACAATAAGGAAAGAAAACACAAAATTGGAACTTAATCAAGAGATTAAGTAACTCACAAAAATCAGTAAGAAAAAGGAACTTACTTACTGAAAAAGTAAAAGAAAAGAAGGAAGAATTTTGGCTGCTTTAAGGGAAGCAATGCTCAAAATTCTCACAAGAAAAAGGAAGGAAAAATTCAGATTTTACCTTTAAAGAAAAGGGAAAACCAAAAAAGTAAAGGAGAAAAGAAAAGAGGAAACTATGAAGAGAATTAGGTAACATGCACAAAACCTTAATTCTCCTCCTAACCCTAACCCTAATTGCAAATTGCTTCTCCTTGGGCTTAGGCTTGGCCGAATGTGGGTTCATGGAGTGGACTTGATGGATTCGGCCCAATTGATGTATCATGATGATGTAGATGTAGGAAGCTTCTGGAATCATTTCAAAAGCTCAAAAAAACATTTCACTTCTAAAATTCTTCAAACTTTATGAAATCTCTATTTCTTCACTGGAAAGACTTGTAGTTACCATTTCCACCATTTCTGTAACTTGTAAATACCATTTCCACCTAAACTACACACAAACCAGTGTATAGGATTGGCAGTCCTTGTATGATGTATCAGGTAAAAGGCTGAGCCAAGCATTACTTTGGCAAAAGTAATCACGCAAAACAGTTAATCACAAAAGCACAATAACTATATAGGAAAGTAGCAAAAATTTTCAAAATAGACACTTAGTTCTATTTTTGAAAAACACCTTGTAAAAATGAAATTTGTAGTATGGCTCAAATAAGAAGTACACCGATAAGAAACTTTTGGGGAGAAGCCCTCAAAGTTCAGAGATAATGACAGTGCGCGAAGACAAGATTCAAGCTATATTTGCAGAGTAAATGTACAAGGTAGCACAAAAATGTTAACAAGGCTAAAGAAGCAGGGCAATTCAATTGAAGAACAAGAACAATTAGCAAATTTGAAACAAATTAGGAAGTACTTAAACTACCCAAGATGTGATCACCCTCCCAATAGGTAATCAAGAAACCAATTCCCACCAACTATCCAAGTTTTTCGAAAACAAGAGTCCTTCACACAACAGAGCCAAGTGGCGGAAAAATTCCTCAGATTTTCAATTGTAGTGCTGTGGGGAGTAGTGTTGGCAATCGTACACTATCAACTTTGCAAGTACACAAGAAAGAGAAGAAGATTTCCAATGAAGAAAATATTCCTCTTTGGTTTTGGAGTGTAGTGCTGTGAGGAGTAGTGTCGGTAATCAAACACTATCAACTTTGCAAGTACACTCTAAACCATGGAGAAACAACTTGGAAATACCATTTCTACCATTTCCTTAGCTTGGATGATTAGTGTTCACCATTGCCACCATTTCCACTTTGATGGCGAGTAGGGTAACTCTTGTAATCTTCATTTCCTTCTCATTAAGGTCATAGGAGCTTTCCTTTGTCTTTGTGGATTCTGACTCATAACTTGTGTTGTTTGAGCCCTGGATTTCCTCATCAGGGTGGTTTTGGGCTTCAAACTCAAAACCAACGATCGGCAACCCGGGTCTTAAACCTATCTTCAGAACTGATCTCAGACCAAGACCAATTTTCGCACTCTTTTGAGAAAACACATTGCGACCCTCTTTCTCCTCCTTTCTCCTCGACTTCTACGAAGAGAACACCGACGCGAACCTCTGCTCCTTTCGTTGGTGTTGCCTCTCTCCAGTTCACTACTTCCGCCATCGCATGCTCTAAAGTTCCTACCAGATTAGCCGGTGCCATCGACATGCTTTACCGAAGAAGCCGTTCCATTGCCGCCGCTGAAGAGAACTCCAATGAGAAACTTCGGGCTTATTTCTTCCGGCATCAGCAACAACGCCATCTCCTTCTTCATCTTTCAACTGAAGCTTTACCCAAGCTTCTTCATTTTTTGGTGGAGACTATTGACCTAATTGCTGCCGTATTCTGCTTTTTTGTGTCATTGGACCTCATTTTCCCCCATTTTTGGTTTAACAATTGGTCGGAATAACGGTTTTAGGCTGGATATTCGGGCATCGATTCAAACCGTTTGCAGCGCCTACATCCTTACTTCATCGAAATTGAGAAGAAAATCAAAAAAAAAATATTAAGAAGAAAATTGGTTTGAAACCCTTGTTTCTTTTAAAGACAATTTTCAGAATCTTGTTTTTTAGAAGTCGTCTGAAACCCATTGAACCAAGCTTCAAATATGACTGAAGAACAGCCCCTAAGAAAATCATAATAATGAATAATAGATTTTTATTTTAAAAACATAAATTAGTCTTTAGATAATTGCTTAACATATTAATATTAGTTTATGATTGTGAAAGGAATTTTAAAAATTTAACACCCGTTTTAGGAATTTTGAATCTTATTACGACCTTAATAGAAAATTTTCATTTTTGAAGTAGACACTTTAAATGGCACGGAGGAAGTAAAGAGAAACCCTTAATTAAATTTCATCTCATATTCTATGAGGTACAATTGATAATAATTGATTGAAAAAATAACGGAATTGTTACTTGCAGTACACCTTTTACTAAACACAGGATACATTTTAAAAAATTGCGTTGTGAAATTATGTTTTTACCCTTCATTATGCAGTAAAAAAAAAACTACATTCTTTCTCATTCAGTCCTTCGCAGTCCTCATTCTTCTCCATCGCGACTCCTCCGTCGACGATAAGCAGCTCACCATCCGAATCATCCGCCGCCGCCGGGATTGTAGCTCGCCGTCCGACTCCTCCATCTCCACAGTGGCTCCTTCTCCATCCACGCAGATCGGCGATTTAGTCGCCGTCTCCGTCCTCGATTTGAAGCCGCAACTTTGCGAGTTCTCCTTTTTGTCTTGAAAAATAAAATGAAATTGCAATGTTGTTGGTTTGCTAGTTGGTATGGGTATAAAACTAATCCAAATAGTATATACATTAAAGGAACTTTTCATTTTCAAGGATATAAAAATACACATTAGACTGTTATGTTGATACAGGAGCATTTATGTGTACAGCAAATATAAATGTTGTTCCTCAAGAATATTGGGTGAATGTAAAAAGAACTATTTATACAAAAAAAAGCTAATGACCGACTTATTACTTTAGATAAAGTTGCTGAACAAATAAAAGTTTCATTTTCAGGAACAACTTTTATAATACCAACACTATATCAAGTTGATCATAAATGCGATATTCTGTTAGGAAATAACTTTTACAGGTTATATGAACCATTTGCACAATACAAAGATATCATTACCTTTCACAACAATGATACAGCAATCACAGTACCAAAGGTTAGTAAAGCTTACTTTCAAGGAGTACCTGAATTTTTAGCTAGTAAAAAATTACATGGTAGAAATATCATCTTATCCCATTTGAAAATGTTGTTACCAAAACCGATATTACCCTAAAAAATTTGGGAGAGAATAACATTATTACAGATCCTTTATTTCAAATAACAGAATTAAGTAAATTACAAGCCTTATTAAAATCAGTATGTTCTAATAATCCATTATATGAACAAATTTCAAAAGGAAAATTAACTGCATCAATTGAATTACTTGATCCTTCAACTATTATTAAAGTACCTCCAATGCAATATACTCCTGGTGATAGAAAAGAATTTTCAGTACAAATTGAGGAGTTACTTAAACTCAAAATAATTGAAAAAAGTAAATCTCCACACTTTTCACCAGCTTTCTTAGTAAATAATGAAGCTTCTAAACGTAGAGGAAAGAAAAGAATGGTTGTTAATTACAAGAGTCTTAATCAACACACTAAAGGAGATGGATACCTCCTACCTAAACAAGGAGAACTTATTGAAATGATTAGAGGAAAAACATTTTTCTCTTCTTTTGATTGTAAATCAGTCTTTTGGCAAGTAAGATTAGACAAAAAATCACAAGAATTAACTACTTTCACATGTCCGCAGGGGCATTTTGAATGGAAAGTAGTACCTTTTGGATTAAAACAAGCACCATCACTTTTTCAAAGACATATGGACAAATCTTTTAAAGATTTCAAAAAAAAAGAAGCACGAGCAAGGTTAGTAAGATTACAAATTTGTAACTTATGTTATCTAGAAAATTTCTTCTGTGATTATGAAAAACATCTTATGAAATTACCACTAAATGAATGGAGAGTTTATATTGAAGCCTTCATACGAAATGTACCACTTGCAGGAGAAGCCGTCATTGAGGAATGGCTTAAAGAAGATAACATTCATCAGCAATCTTTAGCTTATGCTTATAAATTATTAAATGAATATATGATTAAACATTGTCAAAATGCATACGCACAGAAGAAATTAAAAAAGCTAAACAAATGTTGTTCATCTTTTTCAGGACCTAAAACCATGTATGGTTGTAACGAGGAATATTTACATGCATGATTATACTAATATTCCTTATGCCTGATGATTTATTGAGCATAGCATGACCTTTAAAGAAAATGATTTCATAAAACTTGATGATTTATTTAAGGAAGTACGAAAAATATCTACCTGTAGAGAACAAATTGTAGAAGTTTATAAATGGATTTTGGTTGTTTGGCAATGGGGTTAGTTCGATTTTTGTGATTCTTGCAAATTAAATGAAAGGAATTGCAATGTTTTTGTGCATTTTTGTGCAAATTAATGTGACATGGATGGATTTTGGTGGTTTTGTGTGTTTCGGTTGTTGTGTGGTTGTTTAGTAAGTTTGTGGCCCTTTTTTTGCAAGAACTTATAGGTTAATTTTGCAAGCGTTCGCCGGAAAAATGTTTTTCCGGCAAAAGGTGGTAAAATCACTTGAAAGAAACGATTTTACTAGGAACAATCGCCGTCCTGTGGCGATTGTTCCTAAAAAAATCGCTTCTTTCAAGTGATTGTTTCCCTTACAATCGCTTGAAAGAAGCGAATGTTCCCCTCACAATCGCTTGTCCGAAGCGATTTTTCCGGGAACAATCGCCATAGGACAGTGATTGTTCTTGGTAAAATCGCTTCCGGCACGCGATTTTACCGTCGAAAAATCACCTAGGCCGGGCGATTTTCAGGGCAAATTTTCCAATTCCATGCGATTTTTCCCAGGAAATTCGCCTACTCTTGGCAAATTCCTAGGGAAATTCGCCTAGGTTGGGTGATTTATTTATTTTTTTCGTTTGCTTTTGATTTTTTTCATATATTAATTCCTGTGCAACCCTTTAATTACAGATGGGAGATAGATATAAAGGTATTATGAATACATTCCGTAAGAGGAAAACAAAATCCAAATTCGGAGAGAGTAGTATTCTGGATACATCCGGGGAGAGTAGTATTCTGGATAATTCCGGGGAGACTATTATTGCAGATGCGGAAATGCCCCTCGTGTTCTGCCAACGGCGTCTGAGCGTTCGAGGAAGGTCATAGCATGATCGCGAACATCTTTCGCAACTGGGAATGACAATGCTCCCATTACGGAACACTCAGTCAATCCTTTTGTATTTGGAAATGAGTACAATGTTGCCTCCATTACTGAACAACCTTTCGCACCACCCTTTTCTGATATGGAAATGTCCCATGACGATGGTTACGGTGAGCGCGCTTGTGGAAGAAGTGATGCTAAAAGGGCGAATACAAGCACTCCAGCCAATTAGGAAAGCAGGGAAAGGATTAATGGGCAGTGAGGCTAGGGCAGTGGTTGCAGGGTGGAAGAATTACAGGGAGCTAGATCATCCGCTCGAAGGTGGCCCTTTAATCCCTGAGTTGCTTTTGAGTATCAAAGGACACAGTGCCTACTATGTATGGCATGGAGAGGTAATTATAGTAAATTGCGTACTTGTATTTAGAATTATTTGAATCATTAATTTTTTCCTAATTAGATATGTTTCATTACTTTTGATCCAAAATGCAATAATACAGTTTTTTTTGCCTAGTTAAAATGTTTTTTAAAAATATGTCTAAGGAATTGTAACCATTTGTTTTAATTCATTTTTTTACATTTCGTAGGAATTGGGCACATTGAAATGTCAGTGGGGCCGATCGGTTGAAAATTTGGGTAGGAGATGATGACATGAAAAAGCTTATAGAGGGGTCCAGTTTGGCGCATTTAGTACACTGCATGTATGATGAGTTAGACGCCGCTCTGCTATGTGCCTTTGTGGAGAGGTGGCATCCGGAGACCAACTCATTCCACCTGCCATTCGGGGAGATGACAATAACACTGCATGATGTTGCCACATACTGCGCATTCCGATTGGGGGTAAGGCCATTTATGGAAAAACAAAGACGGCACAAATAGAGGCGATTGTTGCAGCTGTGTTGGGAAAAGAGGAAGTGAAACTGGATAAGCCTGGATTTGTGAAGTTGACAAGCCTTGAGACAGATTGTGCCGGTAGATTTGATCAAGTGAATGCTGTCTCAAGTTATTTATTGTGGATTTTAGGTCTGTCCTTGTTCGTGGACAAGACAAAAACCCACGTCTCTGCGTATTTTTTAACTTTCCTTCGCGATATTAAGAAAGTAAGTGAGTACTCATGGGGCGCAGCTTGCTTGGCTTACTTATATCGCCAAATTGGGAAGGTATCTAGGGCATATAGTGCTCAATTTTCTGCTTGTTTGACTTTACTGCAAGTTTGTCATTTTGCATGTACCTTTTGAGCCAACATCTGTTTGAATTATTATTATGTTTTTTCTTATTAGAGCTGGATATATGAATACTTCCCAACATTCAGCCCACCAAAGAAGAGGTCGTGGAATACTAGCATGCCTTCGGCAATGAAATGACACGCTGTTATCGGCAAGAAGCGTGTCGCACAAACTGATTTGGATGCATAAAAGCGGACGCTAAATGCATTACAGCCAAACGAGGTAATATATTCGTTGTGTGTGATTGAAAACAGTTATTGCTCTTTCTTTCTTTTCTTTATTGATTCGGTTAATGTCTAAAAGGTTAATTGATACCATTTGAGCCCAATCCGGCATTGGTCCATAAAATTTCATTGTATAGGGGCTCATCTATTCCGTTAACATTGAAGAGCCTTATATGCCGGATCGGGTGTTAAGACAGTTTGGGTATGCCAAGACATTCCTTTTCAAGTCTTTAGTCCCAAGGAGTACTACAGAGGCCCAGAGACCAAAAAATATGTTTGCAAGTACGTTGCTGATATAAGTGGTTGGGAGATATATCATACGAGGCCTCTGCGGGATATGAAGAGGGCCGATTCAACTGACGAATCATGCGAAGGTTACCTTGATTACTTCCAGTCTCGGTCGCATGTTCGTGTCAATTAAGGATTCGGTCGAGGAAGATGCTCCTGAGCCTACCCAATTGTCCCTGGCCGCGGTGAGTTTAGGATGATTTTAGATTTCTTTTTTACCTATATTTGTATTACAAGTAGGATATTGAGTTTATACGTTTAATTGTGGCAGCAAATTCAATACTTAGCATCTCAGACTGTCCTTTTTCATCCAAGGACTGAACATGCAGTCAACCTGAGACACGTAGGGGGGGCTATTGCAGAAGTGGCTTATCATTTGGAGGCCCAGATGCCGGGACTCGAAAAACTTGCGAGAAGACCGCCTTTTGAGCCGTAGTGCATTGTCTTATAACATGTGGATTGGAACATTTACTGACTTAAATGTAATGGTGGCCAACTGGATTTTTTTTTTTTTTGTTCGTAGACATTTGGATGTTGAATTAGTGACTTAACTGAGTGTTGCTGTTGAATGATTTAGCAATGTTAATTTAGTGCTTCGTTTTGTGGTTTGTACAGGGATTGATTGGCCAATGTATATGGGAGATTATGCCCAAATTTTGTCAGGATAAATACACATTGAATAATACACTTAAACTTTGAAGAAAAAAGTACATAATTTTGTTCATACAACCAAATTTCTTTTTTCAATACAAACCAAAAAATACACAAAAACTTTTCAAATCAAAATATATAATCCCTAATCGATAATTATCGTGGGTTGTGTGTCTATATTACCTATGCTATCGACGTACGGTCTTTGATAATTATTTAAGCGAGCTTGTAACATATCCTTCAACTCATCCATTATGTATTCCTTATGGTGTCGCCACAACACAAAGATTGGGGACAACAAGATTTCATCGCTCGTCTCCAAACAAATTAAATGGTTGTCCTGGATATGACCCATAGTAATATACGTGTTGAATCATCAAATACGCCGCAATCCCTTAAGTGAAGTGGAAGGAAGGTATAACATTCCGCTCCATAGAATACGAATACCCTCTGGTACCTCGTGGCGACAAGTAGGCCAAATAGATAAGTATCAAACCAAAACTCCTCTGTTGCAGGACGTATATGGTAATCCAACACTGTATGAGCTTTATCGTAGTTTTTCTTCACCGAGAACTCCAAACCAAAGTGAGGCATACGCGTCAAGTTTATGTAACAGCTCTCGCCAGACTTGCGACCAAAGTGACTGTTTACCATGTATGATTCTACATATTACTCTAAAACCACAGTGTCCATCCCCCATTACATTGTTATAATCCACAACATAATCGAACAGAAACTGTTTTACTAAAGACGCAGGTTGAAAGGCCAGTTGGATTCGTTAGAATTCATTCGATTCCTCCTGGTTGATGACCCAGTTGTCCGGATGTGCCCTGCACATGTTATTCGTATGCATCAAACCATAGATGCATCAAAATAAAAAAGTGAACAACAAAAATTGGGTAACATGGCAAACTATATGTACCTTTGCCTCTGGCTCTGGCTCTGCCTATGCCTGCATCCCTCTCGGCATACTCGTAGCCTGATAGATCTCGCTGCGTAGATTTGTTTCTCGATCTTCCCCTATGTGGCCTGTGTATCGGATCAGCGAGGTCAACAATCTCTGGATGCAAAGTGCTATGCATGACACCCGCTACTCTGAAATATCCGCAGTAGGACGTTGCGAGGCCTCAACATTCATCTCATGCAATCGCCCTTGTGCTGTTTGCCACTCCTCATCACTAGGCATGTTTCCCTCATCCAAAGATATGGTCCTCCATAAGAGGTCCACATCCAAAGGATCAATAGGTCTGTAATTCCTAACCATTTCAACCATCTGATGCGCACATTGCAAGCCAAAGCTAGTTCACATTTCATAATCACACAGCTCACTATTTGCCCCATACAGTGCACCTCTCTTTTTATATCATGTAACAACAACAGTATGACATCTTGCGAAACTCTGCCCTTGATCTTACTATGCAACAGGTAATTGGCGTCACGCAATGTTTTGCTCCGAGATGCCTCCATTTTACTACGGATCTCATCTAAATGCTCCTTTATCATCTTATTTATGACCAATAAAATTGAAGGAAATGATCATCTGTCAGTTTTAATGTCATTCTTCAACATTGCGAGTGCACTCTCAGCCCTGAAGAGATAAATCACATACAAAATTAAGGATTTAAGTTGGAGAACAATTTATAATGGAGTCATATCTGTAAACTATATGTGATGAAAGAAAATAGATTCTCACATGTTGTTTGTGCGCCCTCCATAATGTTTTATTTCTTTAGTCCAGAATAAGACGAACTTAGTCTAGTGGGGATCCAACCATGTCTGGTGCATATAATTAACCACTGATATCCACCGGCCTCTATAGTTAGTTTCAATGATTTTCACAGCTTTTGTGAACTTTTCATACGCTAAAGCACTCATTACTCTTCTCCACCGAACTTCAAACTCATCTAATATCTTGAAAACCCAATTATCAATAAGCAACCTAAGATGAACCTAAGAGGGGGAGGGGGTGAATTAGGTTCTTGACACTTTTAAAAATATTTCTTCTACAATGAAGAACAACTTTGAAAAACCATTTTCAAAGCAAGTGTAAAAACAAGTTTACAAATTAAGTGAGGTGTGTGATTAGTGTTTTGCAAATCATAAAAGCAAAGTAAAGGAAGACAAAACACAACCGATTTAGAGTGGTTTGGATTCCCTTGATCTTAGTCCACTACCCAAGTTCTACAACTTGGGATTTTCTAACCCTCTCAAATGAATCACTTAAAGGTGTAATTCAAACCTTTACAATGCCAAAATTCTACCTCTAGAATTTAGGACTTTTTGCTTAATCTAACTCTAGACTAAGACTCCTTTGCCTAATGGCTAACAATGAATTTTTGCCCCCGCTCCTTCCTCAAGGACTTAGGGTCTTACTCAAGACTTCATTGCCTAGCTACTAGGACTTTTGCTCAATCAACCTCTTGATCAAGACTTTCTCCCCTTTGCCTAATTTAACTCTAAACTAGGACTTTTACAATTGCCTCAACCAAACTCTTGTTAGGACTTTTACAATTGCCTAAACTCAACCTCTTGAGCTAGGACTCTCCTTTCTACTTGCTCCCCCTTTCTTCTTGCCTAACTCTTTACTCAAGAGTTGGACTTTTCTTAAATACAAATTGCCTACACTCAAACTCTTGAGTTAGGACTTTTCTAGATGTGTTTACAAGGATGAAATACTCCACAAATGGAGTTTACAATTCGTCACAAAAACAGGGCACAAGTGCCTCTTGACAATCCTACCTTAACAAGCTAATTTGACATATAGATAATTGAAATGAAGCTTGAAAGTGTTGTTAAAGTGTAGGAGATGTTGGGGAGAGCAACCTTTCATGTTCTTCAATTGGGGGTATTTATAAGAGAAGAGAGCTCTTGAAATAGTTGAAAAAACGGACAAAAATTTGCAAACCCGAAGCTCCCGCGACAGGCTCTGCGACAGCCGCGACAGTCGCAGGCCTGTCGCAGGCATGGGCATCTGGCGCAGAGTGGGCGTCTGACGCAGCGTGGGGCGTCTGCGCAGCATGGGCGCACCTCTGGCGCAGAGCATGGGCGCACCTCTGCGCGGGCTGTCAGCGCATGTGCGCGGCTGTGTGGGGCGTGCCTCTGCGCGCGGCTGTCAGGTTGTGCGCACGTGCTGTCAGCCCTTGTCGGCCAGATTTGACATCTTTTTCGTTTGCTTGCCGTTTCTTCATTTTAACTCCGTTTTCTTCGCCGTTTTTTGCGTTGGTTCACCCGTGAACTCTTCTATTCATTTTCTGACTTAGAAACACCGTGGGTCCCACCTTGGGACATACTCGGGTCATATTTTTCTTCTTTCTTCAATTCCTTTCCATTTCTACATTTTTCACTTAGAAGAACCATTAAATTAATTCTCATATTTGTTAACTCATCAATCAAAATAAGGATTAAGACCAACCGGGTCTAACATATCTCTATGTCCGTACACACACTCAGTACTTCCTTCCTTACATCCATTGCAATATGCCTTTTGCACAATAATTGTTTAGAACGGGGGAAAACATTGTGCACAACTTTCAGTATAGCTAACTCTCTGTCAGTCATAACAACATGTGGATATTTTAGTTGATCAAAAAGTTGCCTCAATCTAGTCATAGCTCAGAAATAAGTTGCATAGGTCTCATCCCTCAAAAAAGCAAAAGCAACATGAATGTATTGATCCGTCGGAACATGAGCGATTATCTGAAGCAGAGGCATGTCATATCGTACTGTATAGTACTTAAATCTCTCATCTCGTCTCTTCTAACTTTTGCCATTTCGTTGTACACCTGTCTGATACGGGTGACATTATCCGCATTATCAGATCGTAGTTTTGCCAACATCTGCTTCGGAGCCAAATTTATCTTCATCATTTTTGAAATTTTCTCTTTTTCCGCTTCATTCAACTTGGAGTGCTTTTGATACCAGTTTCTAACAAGGGGTAATTCAGGATTGTGCTGACATTTTATGGTACTCAGCTTCCCGTTACCCCACTAATTTCTTTCCTTACTAGTTGAAAGGGACAACCAGTCAGTTTGCTTACGACCTATTTTCCCTTCACCTAAGGGTGCTTTGCTTCTAAATTATCTCGATCTATCACAACCGATATCAATTCTCCCTCTTCTCCCTTTTAGAAGCCCCTTCCACTTTTTAGAAGAAGTTATTTTAGTATCAAAATGATGCTCGGTTGCTCTTGTTTCAACCCAACCAATCAAGTCAGCTCTAGTCCTGAACTCTTCCTCAGTACGAAGTACATCTGTGTAATCTGGAAAGATGCGATCATCCGCAAAACGCAGAGCCTGGCAAGAAAATAAAATATGACATTAGGTATCACAGAAATCTGTGGCGAAAACTGAGAAACCCATAGAATCACCGCCCATGGGCTATTATACTTAAAAAAATCGCCCCCTACAGGCGATTAAATGGAAATTGTTCGCCACATGACACCAATTTTTTCCCATAAAATCGCTCATAGGTGGCGAATTTTTTCGGCAATTAGGGCGATTTTATTCGGTAAAATCGCCACCCCAAGGCGATTTTTTTATTTACATTTGCCTGGTGGTGGCGATTTTATTGAAAGTCGCGATTTTATCTAGTAAAATCACCCGATTGGGAGAATCCCGCCCAGTAACAGAAAATCCCAAAAAGGTGCCACCTTTCACCATAAAAATATGTAATTTAATACGTACAGTGTAATATGGATCGTCATTTGCATTACCGTCCATGATACGCAAGCAAAATTCTACTATTTGTTGATGGAATGGTATGAATTTAAGGTTTAATGGAGATGATTGAGTGGCAATAAGAGGGAGTATGGATGAGGAGTTGCCCAAATTTGAGTTCTTCAATAAGGATTCAAATGGAATGTATAGGTAAAAAAATGGGGTAAATTTTTTTTTATAAAATTAAAAACTATCAAGGAGTATATTAGTCCTTTCGCCACTTAAAATTTTAAAAAATCTGCATATGTTTAGTAAAACGGATCCTGTAATTAACATGGCCCAAAAAAAAAAGAAAAACTTGATGCACACAATCACTACTCAAATTTACTTGTGACACATAACCTCTACAATGCTCTTTCTCCTCTTCCGTTTATTATTTTCAAATGTTGAAGAGATAAGATCGTTGTTGAACAGGAGAAAAAGGAAGATATAGTTTCACATTGAATCACCTATAAACTATTTACTGGCTTATCACAGATACTATCTACAGTAAATGAACAATGAAAAATTGAGTCAATCGCCGAAGCGTAAAGAATTACAGACATCTTAATCCAAGATCTGCTCGGAAGGAATTTGACCAAAAATGTCGGGGCATGAGTCCCACTTACCCTCTTCTCTTGCCTCCCAATAACCACCGATATAACGATAGGTATCATTTCCTTTGTCATACGCAAACCACCGTGGCTTCCAACCCCTCTCTTGCATTTTACGCGCCTGACTTGCACAAACAAGATAGCATTAGAAAGCCTCAAAATAAGTTAACAAAAAGAATTACTGGCGGACAAGCTCAAGATCCCACAACTATCAGTTCCAGAGGCTAGCTTGCTGATGCATCAGCCAACAGGAAAAAAGAATTGACTACCAAAGTAACAATAATGATACGTTTCCTTTATATCAAATTCGGAATATCAACCACAAAAACCACCCTTCTCATACGGGAACAAGGTACACAATTTTACTTGTTATCATAATACCTAATTTAATCTGAGCTTTCAACTAACTTAAGCTTCGGAATATACACCAAATGTTAAAATAACTTCAAAAAATCAGAACCAAACTTGCGCTCTATCAGCTTCAGATGTTTATCAGATATATATCTGATAACAAACATCATACACACCCTGGTGCTTATATATCTTTTCCCATCTTTACTGACATTATATATTTATCAGATATTAAAGTATTCATTTCACACATCTATCCAGCTTGTTCCGATACAACATTTACCCCATTCATCTTAACCCCTCAACTAACAGCAGACTGCAAAGAAAAGTTTAGAAATTGCAAAAATAAGCCAAATAAAATAGAAGACTGAAGTTAAAGGCACAAAACTTTGGTGTACAGAAATCTAGTGGGTCCAACTGGGCACGCCACATTTTTACCAGAAAAATAGCTACCGGTTGAAACAAGAGCTAGTTTGGATTGGTATTCGAAAACACATTAGTTGGCCATTTTTATTTAACCTTCAGTCCACCAAACTCCACGATAAAGTTTCAAGGATTTTCCAAAATCAGGCTACTTGGTCAAACAAAAAACAAAGTTAGTCCAACTAAAGAAGACAATAATTATATTTTATAACTTCACAAAAATGAGTATTAGAATATAAATGCCTCATGTGATGCTTTTGAAGACCAACAAGTTCAGAAAAAAATAAATAAATTCAAAAAAGTGATTGAGCTTAATTGTCTAGAACATTATTTAAGAGCTTCATCCATCTCCAAATAGGAGAAAAACATTCTTCTGTACTAAAAATGAGCAACAAAATGGAAAGGGCTTGAGTGAAATGTTAATCTTCTAGGTATTAAGCAATAAATCCTACAATCATTAATCTCTGTTACATGTAATCAGCATTTCAGGGCCAAGTACCTGCCTGTGTTGAAGCAATGTGACAGATACTGGAATGAAATACATGCCCAACATAGTCTAAGAAAATGTATCATTCACTCTTCATTCGATTGAAAAACTTTATATATAGTTAAAAGCTGGGAGCAGAATTTTATCAGCATAAAAGACTAGGGGTATTTTCGGTCACTTATATTAGATAAAGATAATTTCATCTGTTACACAGTCGTCAGACGATTCTGTACACATCTCAGTTCTGTCCTACCAAATATTAAGAAATTGTCTGTCAACCAAAAAAACTACTCCGTCCGTACGAGTTAACATACATGAGTATCCCTGCACCATTACTCTACTCTTATGCCGTGTCCCGATAATATTGAATTTAAAATATCAAACTAACACTTAAGACACACTGACACCAAACATGCATACCCAAATCCACATAATATAGCATTAGCTCAGTAGTGGAATGACATCAGAATAATTTGAACTCGAGAGCTTAGAAAAAAAAATTCTCATAGTAGAGCCATGAATCGCAGATTTAAGAGATCTACAATAGTAGAAAGATTAGGAAACTTAGGCAATAAATTAGAGATTCTAAGAACCACTATATCTTTTGGTGCATTATCTCTCTTATATTCATATCTTTCTTTGGATAGTAATTTCTTCTTGTTGCTGTCTATCATATATCATGAGAATCTTAACATTCATAATATAGTGGTGAATTGTCAAATCACTGCATATATTTTAATACTATGTCCCTTCTCATACATCGAGTCATGTTTTGAGTTACACAAAAACTTCTTGGGATCATACATAGATGAGACTAACGATGCTGGTACAAGCTCTTCCATAAAAAGTTTTTTTTTTTTTTAATTTAATTTTTTTAGTTCTACTTTTTAAGTTTGGTCATAGTACTCTTCTGATACTTTTTAAACAGAAAGTTCATACTTGGTAAATGAAGACTTTATTATACAAAGTAACACTAGTGATACTCTTCCAGTTTGATAGTCTTACTTTTTAAATAGAAAATTGATACTCAGGGGAAAAAAGAAATTGCACGAGTGGGTGCAGAAAGGCATGGATACATAAACCGGCTGCACGCAAGTGCAGTCGTTTGAGTTATAGCTTGTTGCTCATAAATAGTTGTACATTTAGACTCTTAATGGGATAGTGAGTAAATGTTTAGCAAAAGCTTCGAAAGTGCATAGTAAAGATGCGTTTACTTTACATTCACATTTTCATTTGACAATGGATTGCAAGTTGCAAAATACACACTTCAGAGAAATGAAAATTGATGTTTGAACATTCTGGTTCAAAATACAATCTCAGCATACATTTTCAGTTTACCTTTAGGGTATAATGGATTGCAAGTTGTGAAACAAGTGTATTTTGCAACTTTAGTCAAAACAAATATTTCAAATGCAATCTAAAACACATGCCGAAAATACATTTTTCAAAATGCATCCCATACAAACCTACTCAAAAGGATTTTTTCAAACCTACATTACACACACACCCCCCTCCTGTTTGCTCAAATTGCCACTTGAATATCCTATAAGCATGCACAAGCTTACACAAACATTGTTGTTCATCACATTCTATTATTTAACCTTATAAAAACAAAAATTTGTCAACAAAATCAGATATTTCAATCCACTTTCCACAATAGTTTAAGCTTCAAATGTTCATTTATTCCTTATCTTGACATATTTTATATTTCCAAGCCACCATTTCATTTGCAATACAAACTTTAATATTTTCAAAAAAAAACCAGAACAAATTCCAAAACAAAAATAGACTTAATACCCTCATCGGTTCTATTATTTCTTGTGAAGGACTGAGAAAATCACCAGAAACTTCCGTAAGATGATCTCTAAATATCATATTTCACAACCAAAATGAGAAAAGGCTACATAATAATATGTTTGTTTTTACTTTTTTAAAAATTTATTCTGTAATGGATGAATCTCAAACAACTCTCTCAAAAAGGAATTTTTTTAATTTTCTTTTTTCTGGTTGAATCAAAATAAAGGAAAATTCTCATTAGAACATTACTAAGAGAGTGTAGACAAATAAAGCAAAGAGAATTACCTGTCTTTGCCGTTGTTCAAGCCGTACTTTCTCTGTATTTGCCTTTTCATATTCCCCATTCTCCAAGCAGCATTGATCAGGTCTCAACCTTGAGTCAGTTGGTGGTAGCCTTTCCTGCATGTTTAGGACAATATAATCAACAAATAAAAAGAGTGTAAATAACCTTGTTTAACTACCAAAAGAAAACCTGGCTTAATTACTCAAGCAAAAACCAAAAGAAAAAGAAAAGGTAGAAATGATTCATCTTATACAGAAGCAGTGACATAGAAGATGGCATTATAGTCAGGAAATCATAACCCTCACCATTAATGCAAATTAATACAACAGAAATACAATGGCACCAACTAAAAGAAGTCATTTACTTGGTTTTCCATTAGATATGAACCATAGAGAGAATACAAATGCATTCAGTTTTACAACTCTCTAGAAGAACATTGGTCCAACTGTACCAGCAAATAAAAATAGGTGTTTAACCAAAATCACCTTCAGTCCTGGGGTAAGCTCATTCAATGTAAGGGCAAAGCGGCTGAAATTGTATCTAGTAGGGAACTGGGGAGGCTTTCTCCGCTTCCAGAGTAAATGGGCTTCCGACAAAGATTCAGCTCCTTTTCCTCTGGAAGAACAATCCCCATTTACATAATGCATGCTTTCATCCCACTTGCCAAATAATGTTGCGACTGTCTTTCCACTCCTATCTTGGACTACTCCATGTACCTGGAAAGATCAATCTTTCATGAACACCATAGCACAGAACTATTATTAGAAAAGGAACTCCTAGAAAGAAACTCTAGGTAATGCCTTTCTGCAAGGGTGTTTTCCCTATATTGTAAAAGGAAAAAAAACTCTCATTTAAAATGTAGGCACATGTGATTAAATCAGTGGATTGTTAAAACCTGCAAACCAAGCCAAATATCAAGTATGCACATAATTCCATATTTAAGTAAACTGGTCATATAGTCACAAACCACAAAAATGTTGACAACAATGCCAAAAGAATTAAGACTACCAGAGAACTCCGTCTGAGTAGAAGAGGGGTTCTGCACAAAGAATATCACCCCAAATACCACCACCTTTCTGTACTTAAACAGAATGATGCAACACATCACTAACAAAGAGACGGCATATTTATTTAAAGATAAAAAAAACTGAGGCCGAAAAAAAGAATAGTAGCCATGATTAGAACTTCAAATATCTTAAGGATATACTTTGATCTTTCAATTTATCCTTTCAACAAAAATATGCAAAACAAACAAAAATCACCCAGCTAACATCCATCTGTGATCTTATGCTTCATCAATGCCTTCCACACACACATACACAGAGAGAGAGAGGGGGGGGACCTGGTGAGGGTTTCGATCTATGATAGATTGTTCCTTAAATTTAAGCTTGCATGAATAGGTATGGTTTCCTTGAACACGCATGGTACCATAGTGATCACAATATAGTTTTCCAAGAATAAGATTGTAAATGGATGTCGTGACCTGTCATAAAAGAAATCACATATTTAATCAAACAAAAACAGTATTAAACGTGATGCAGGAACTACAAAATCAGAAACTTTACCTTACTCCATTGAAAAACTTCTCCATCATCGAATTCTAAAGTTAAAGTACCAACAGGATCAAGTTGAATGGAGCGACCCCAAAACTTACTTTTCAAGTTGCTATCACCATAAAACTTCCAACCTGTACCCTCACAGTGGCATGCTACAATCATGGGATGATGACTGACCTGATTCAAATTAAACCTAATGTAATGTTGCAATTTAACAATATGAGTTCCAAAATTTTTGAGGGAATGAGATTTATCAAATACAAACACTAGGAAAGGTTAATTGTTAGGAATGCACAAAAAAGGGGGACATTCAGCACTATCCAAAATTACATGCCAAAATACTTGGTTTAGCTATCTTGACATGAACACACTTAGATTCTGCCATTAAACATAATAGCATAATAGACGTTATGATTATTGTACACACAGCATATACAAAGATAAAAGCACATAAAGGGAGCTGAAATTCTAGGATTCTGCAATATCATTGCCACCAACAAGTCAGCACTCACTATTATGAGTTCCAAAGGTCCATCTCAGTCCACAAACTAAGACAAACCCAACAATGTCCAGTCAAATAATTCTATAACTCAGAAATTAGTGTCACAAGGTCAGTTCGTTTTCATGCTCAACGTTATAGGTGTTTGCTTCTGGAGACAAAAGGTATAATCTAATCAAAAAGTCAAAGACTGCACGGGAATGACCACGTGTAAAATATCTATCCCGTAGACAAAAGTGCATTATGCAAGTGAGATTGCTAATAATATGTACAAAATGGAACAATATCTCAACTATCTGCTTGTATGTCAAGTGATAAAAACAGGAAGCTTTGAAAAACCTTTCATATAGTTATGTTACTGCAGCTCACTCAGTACATGAATACCTAAAGAATATCTTTGATATCAAATTATTGTGATTCATATCTTCCAGAAGAAGCAATAATCTGCGGGTGTGAAGAAAAGAAAAAATATATCACCTTCTCCGAGAAAAACCGCAGTCCTTTATCTGGATAATCAGCCTCATACGTCTCCCCCAACAATGGATTAAAGGGTTTGCAACTTCTTCCTTCGGTAGAGGCATATGCAGATACTGCAAATGCAGCTACATTCAAAATCCTCATAAGGCTATTACCCTGTCAAATTGTACATTAATAACAAATCAAGAGGTAGCTATACAACGGTAAACAGACCATTGCAGAACACGTAAAATTCATGTTCTAAAAGACATGAAGATTTACCTGATTAAGCCCTGAAACAAATATGAAAATTTGCACCGTAATAAAAACCCAGATGAAAGCCTTCTAATAGGCAGATTATACATAGCAAAACAACCAAGGGAAAGATCTCAGAGGTTCAAGTCTACTTCAGATCCGGCCATTAGCCATTTCACTAGTTCAGTGAGGAAAGATAAACAAAATAAAATTTAAAAATATAAAAAGAAAAGCAGCAGCAGAAGACGAATACTTGGATGTCACTATCCAAAAACAAGAGAAATTCATATAACCATAACCATGGTTACTTACACTTTGGTCTTTCTGTTTTCCTTTTTTTTTTTTTTTTTTTTCCTCTTTGTTCTCAATAGGAATTTAAGGGAAAAAAATGTTGGAAGAATTTTTCATGGAAAATTTTGTTTTGGAGGGAAATTTTTTAAATATTGAAAGGAACATTTTGGCAAGAATATGAATTGAGTGAACTGCCAAAAATGTCACTATACTTTTCCAGAATTTCTCGTTTGGTTACTAAACTTTTTTTTTTCCCAGAAATGTCATCATACTCTCAAAAATGTGCCAGAAATGTCAATTTGGATCATGTCAAAGTTAGTCAAGACGGAATGCCAATTTTAAGGGTTTTTTTGTCATTTCCTTTTTTGGGTACTGTTCATCTTCTTCCTCAGCATTCCTTAAGATGAACTAGATAATTGTTTGTTGCTTTTGCTGCATAGGAATTGCATATTTGTCATTTTCTTTTGCTGAGTAGGAATCCACAGATTGGGGGAATTGGGCAGCTTCTGCGCATTTTCCTTCAACCCCCTTCGTTTGCCTTTGTTTTTTTTTTTTTTTTTTGTCCTTCCTTTCCTTCATTTTACCCTTCCACATAGTTGATCACTTTTAATTCCAATTCCAAATCAATGTGAAAAAAATCAAAAACCCACATGCATACTTGAATTCACCAAATCCAAATACAACTTAGATTTCTCTTTTTCTGATATTTTTTTTAATGGATATATACCAATTTCTTTATGGATTTGAATGGGCGGTGGGGAGAGGGTGGCTGGTGGTGGTGGATTTGAATGGCATGGGTGGTTGAAGGTGGGTTAGTCATTTCCGTGGATGATGATATTTTGAATTGGGGGTTGGAGGCTTGAGAAGTTATGAAACTTCATGATTCTCTTTTGCTATTTTGTTTCTCAACAATGGATTAAAATGAGAATTTTTTTTTTCAAATGGGTCTTGATATATTGTTCTTAAATATTGTTGAGTTGAGATTCTCCATGAGAGATGACCTAGGTGTGAGAGAAGAAGGGGGGGGAGGGAGGAAGGAGGCGGAAGGCGGAAGAAGGGAGGAGGAGATGAACAGTACCCAGAAAAGAAGGAATGCTGAGGAAGAAGATGAACAGTACCCAAAAAAGGAAATGACAAAAAAAAAAACCCTTGAAATTGGCATTCCGTCTTGACTAACGTTGACTAACTCCAAATTGACAGTTCTGGCACGTTTTTGAGAACATGATGACATTTTTGGGGAAAAAAAAAAAGGTTTAGTAACCAAACGAGAAATTCTGGAAAAGTATAGTGATATTTTTGGCAGTTCACTCAATATGAATTTTACAAATTTGAACTTTGAAAGAAAAGAAAATTTTGCTAGATCTTCTCCCCCCCCCCCCCCCCCCCCTCCCCTTCCCCCCCCCTTTAAGAACAAGTCTCCACGAAAAGGTGCAAACTAATATTAGATTTGCTGAAAAGCTAGTTCCAATAAATTCTTGCCTCATAATTACTGAGTTAAAATTATCAGATCCATCAAGTATAGTTACTAGTGAACAGCACATGCCTTTTCTTGTTGTACATCTATTACAATTGGTTCAACTGAATTTTAACAGCCTTAAATCAGGCTTTCAATTTCCCAACCAGACATAAGAAAATACTAATTACAAGCAAGCAGCCCATACTTATCAACTTAAGTGCCTTGCACTTGTCAAGTCATGTTTACCCAACAAAAGCAAGCAATGCACTAAATTTACCGATCAGCAAATAATAAATTAGAAGAAACTAGTGAAGACAGCCAATAATAAGTTCACAGCCTGGACAAAAAATATAAAGCAAAAACTTCAAATACAATATCATATGTTTGCCTAGGTATGAGACTAAAGTAAACTAGAATATAAGTAATCAAAAAACAAGAGGAAGATACATGGAACAGCTGTGTATCAAATTTTGATCGAGAGCTGGTGGGTGTGTAAGAGAGAGGTATTTTCTAGTTGTTAACAACAATAGAGGACATTAACCGTTTTTCTCTTTCTTATTTTCCTCTTGAATACAGAATACATTTTTATGCGACAGGTTAAATATGACTGAATGGCAATCAATCATTAAAAGAAGAAACCATACAGTCAGCATCAATAATTCATGGCTCATAAAAAGTGAGACAGACCAGTTGGGGACTAGTTTTTAAAATAACGCAGAAAAATTCGAGAAAAACTATAGCAATATTCCTTAATACAAGCATACCTTTTTGCCCCATTCATAAGCACGATCAATCAGATATGAAAACTCCAAATCTTCAAAGCACTTTTGCAGAGAAGACACAGGTTCATTGAAGTAAACAGGAAGACAGACTCTAGTGAGATCCTTCCCGATATTATCTTTAATCATTGACCATAAACTAACTCCTTTCTCTTTCTCAACAGGTTCCGGCAATTTCTTACGGCGCTTAATGCGCGGAAAATTGGCACCAGCCGATTTAATCGCAGGATCAACGCCATCATCAGATTCAAAAGTATAAAGTTCATCATCATTAGATGATAAAGATGACATCCTATAATCAGATCCACTACTTTTGAAAGAACTTGAAGACAAGAAATCTCGAGTGTCAAAGAAGGTATTTTCCTCTTCATCTGTATCCTCCTCTGCAGCGTCAACTCTTTCATTGTCATCCCCAGAATCACTATCACTGGCTTCTGGAAGAAGAAACAATCAATTCAAACAAAATGATTTGACTATTTAACTACAATGTTACTCTGCATGAAAGTATTTGTGATGTTCTATCTATGATCTGTACATTATTCAATGCAATCACACATAGAAAGTGATGAGTAATAAATACTCAAGCCACTAGCTTTTTTGTTTTGCATGCTTGTGGCAGTGAGAAGAAGAGTAACAATCATACCGACACAAGACTAAGGGGAGAAGTATCGAGAGAATCTCTATAAAAGGAATATGTGAAAGTTGGGAACTGACAAATAAAATAAACAAATACAAAATGATACAATATTTCCAAAGAGGGATCATAAACCAATTTGAATCCTCTGCGGAAGAGAACAAAAATATGACGAACACATTGTACAAGAACATCTAATACGGCAACTCTTAAGAATTGAATAAGAAGACAAGCTCCAGGGGATAGCTTGCTTTGATTTGAATGTCACCGTATATCTATATCAAACCCAGTACGCTTTGAGAAGGTAGGTAACCATTCATGATTGGAGGGTACACAAAAACTTAACCTGATCCCACTGTAGTTGGCTATATAAATCATATTTTACCGTCAAGTTCTAATTTCAATTTTGGTCTTCTGAGGGTATCCAGTGCATTAGGCTGGTAAGGACTTAATATCTGAGCCATTATACTTATGGAATTATTAATTGCAGGACACCGTTTACTAAACGTAGGACACTTTTTAAAAATTTTAGACGTGAATTTACATTTTTGCCCCTCCATTCTCTTCTACCTTTATGCAGTAAAATTGGATTATTAGTGTTTATGACGCGTATTCCGGCTGTGTTTAGGGATGTATTAGTGTTTATGACGCGTTTTCCGGCTGCGTAGTAATAATTTTAGGGTAAATTCAGTGGTCGTTCGCCGGAAAAACGATTTTCCGATGAATGACCGGGAAAACTTAAAAAAAACGCCGTCTTGTGGCAATTTTTTTAGGGAAAATCGCCCAGGCCAAGCGATTTTCCCAGATAAAATCGCCCAGACCAGGCGATTTTCCCTGAATTAAAAAAGTTGGGTAAATTTTTTTATATAAAGTTAAAAACTATCAAGGGTATATTTGTCTTTTCACCACTTAAAATTTTAAAAAGTGTCATGTGTTTAGTAAAATGGGTCCTGCAATTAACATGCCCCTACACTTATTGGGCTTTCAAATAGAAATTAACATTGAGAAATGATATACAGTTTGAAAATAGTTCAAAGTAGTACCAATTCATGAAAATGCATTGTGGTTCAATTCAACAAATATATATAGTCATCAATCTTTTCCACAAGACACATTGAGAGTGCTATTTGTAATTGCATGACAGCAGTTCCTTGATTTAGTATCTAACAATCAAACCAATTGTGTTCCCCCTACAACGAGGCATGTGCAAGTATCTGTACTTAGAGTTTGTCAATCATCTGCACACAATATACATATTTTTTATGTGAAACCAAACCAGCATCCTTTTCGAGAAATGAGAACCTATGAATCGAGAACAGAATCATAAAACTTATTATGCATTAAAATATAAACTACTGTTTAAGACGCTTCCACCACTTGGCAGCATAAATGGCATAGGGCTTGTTTTTCCCAACCCTTTTTAATCACTTCAAGCAAAAGTATCAAATAAACATTCAACTTATAGGAAAAAAAATTCTGGCAAACATTGATTTCTTTCCATTTAAATTAGAATCTCTCTTTCAGTGGTAATTTACTGTGCCACAAACATATATTGGCACATTTTGGTCAACAAAAGTTGATTTAATGTTTCGATTAATTGTATTGTTTATTCTTATAAAGTGTATCATATTATATGTTTAAAAAAGTTATAGCCCTTATATCATTATCTGGGGTATGGATCATATCTCACCTTGAGAAACATGATTTCATTCATAGTTATATTTTTAGTTTCCCCGTGTTCAGTCGATAAACAAAATTTTATTTGTGTTAAACCGTGATTAAAAAAACTTCTCAATTGATCCTAAAACTAGGTATCATTCTCTTTTAGTTTTGAATGAAAATGTTGATGAAATTAAGTTAACATAAATCTAACGCATTCATTGCTATCAACCCAAAGCAAGGGTTTCACAAAAATATAATGACTTCCAGATCCACAAAAAAACATTTTATGACCTCAATTCCATATCCAAAGCACTCGTAGTAAATGTTTAACCAGATGACAGTTTACTAAGAAACAAACCAAAATTCACGAATCCTGATCCATTCAGTCATTTCTCCATCAGACCTCAAGAAAGACTCTTCATCGCATAATGAATACCAGAATAACAACTAATTGTGTCTAAGACTACAATGCTACTTCAATACCCACCTTGAATCACCACAAAATCTAAACCTTGCAGCTCATTAGCATCCAATATATGCTCAGAAGAAAACCTGCCGAAACTTCACCTTAATGGTCAGGTATGTTCAGTCTCATTTTAGCCATTTTGAACAGTTTCTCCAAACAGAAACTCAGTTGAAAAGGCACAAGGTATGTAGATATCAAGGTGCGACTGCTACTTTCAAAATTCAAATTAAAAAAGGAATGCAAATTTAATCTGCCCTTGGAAACAAAATGTGTTTCATCTCCGATCAGGAAACTAGGAAAAGAATGACATTAGGTCTCCTGTAACATTTCTTCCATCACTTGTTTAAAACTAAAAGGTGTCTCCCTTATTTATTCCCATAAACACTAACCAAAACTAAAATGGCAACTGCCTTGTACTAACTGTAAGATAATTTAATCAAAAACTAAACAGAAGCAACAAAACTATAAAATAATGAAAAACCTGAAGTATAAGAAATCCAATTTTAGATGTACCATAACTAAGATCCTTGATGCAAATTTATAATATTCAATAACTCATCTATCAATTTTGTCCCCCTATTTTCCTAATATCCACCACATTATAGCCAATTAATTTGATCACATGCTTTTTCAAAATTAATAAATACAATATGTAAATCTTGTTTTCTCTTAACAATGGTGCATACATAATCTTCTTATTAGATCATAGCTTCCATTACAGGCCTATATGGCATAAAACCAATTGGTATTCTAACACACTAGACAGTTTTGTCAACCATATTTCTGTTGCTACCTCTTAAATTTTCGTAGTATGGCTCAATAATATAATACCTCAATCACTTGAAGAATTTGGTATCTTTGTTTAATTCTCCAGGGAAAGGACAATCTTAAAATCAGAGATCAAAGCTCAAGTAGACATCCATGTTTTTCACTGGCAAGCTCATATCACAATTGAATAACAGGGGAAAGAGGGTACAGATATAAAGATGCATATACACTTAAAAATAATAATAATAGTAAAAGACATATACACTTGTCTCCATTGATTGAGTATTTTGTTGCTTTTATAACTAAATTAATATAATGATATATATACCGTGAAACTATCCATTGATTCATACAGTAATTGATGTGTCATAGTTACTATAAAAATAAAATAAAATAATTATCCCTTCATTAAACATTTTACAAGTGTAATTGTTTGTTTTGTCCTTTTGTACACGCCACAGCAGTCACTATACCAATCCACTACGTAGTTTCATTATATCCATCATTACTCTTAAATTAAATAAACTCGTAAGCTATGAATACCAACTGTTCCAAGAATCCTACATCCCTCAACTGATGACTTTAATTGAGTTGCTCTAACTCACCTAATTCAAATACACTAAAACTCAAGAAAATTTCCTTACATTTGAAGGATGAATTTTTCATTTTGATTATTATTTATCATAATTTTTCTCACTTTGAATGCTAGTCTTAATGGGTGTCAATTTTTTCTTTTGCATGCATCATTTTAGCTATTGCATATGCATTTTAAAAGAAAATTATCAATATGAAAACTGATCTTATGCTTGAGGGAAAATCCTCTCTTTAGAGATAATATTATTATTATTACTTTCGATCAGTTTTTAATCTGTTTATCTCACAACTAATAGGAGGATTGGTTTCATTCTAGCTTTGGTTAATTCTTATGAGATTATCTTATAACAATTGAAGAGAAGACTTGTTATTTGTATAGAGGGGTCCAAAAATGTTATAAAAAGTGTGTTACAAAATATCCATGGCCAAAAAAGTATGCACATCACAAAAATTCACGGAAAAATTATCCCTCTCTTACCACTGTACTTGTCTTGCCTTGATCTAGCATTAACCCCTTTCAATTGTCTTTGGCTCTCATCAACAACTGTGTTCTCCAAATCAACCTTCTCTGTCTACAAAAGTTAGAATAATGACATTTTCTTAAGCTAAGAAGAAAAGGAGATCACATAGCAGGAAATACTATAAGCCGAGTAAGTTCACAATTTGCTATATGTAAAAGCATAGAGACCAAGAAGAGTGCACATGCAAGTGAACCATGTAGTCAGTATCATGGCAAACCAACAGATCAATGAAATTCTTGCACAACAGAAATGTGGGCAAGCAGCTTTAGTAAACTAATAAGAAACACACAATTTGGCATGTCCCATCAATGCAATCAAATACTGAATACAACGAAATAAAGCTTCTAATGCATGCAACAAAGTCAAAATGTAAAAATGTGATAAAACAAGATAGGAAAACTTCAGATCATTGGCTTATTTTAAAAGTTATATGATGTTTACATTTTTGTAAACACAGTACCACACATGTTATTAACTTTTGCGATTAAAGTCACGCCCCCAAAAAGAAACAGAGGTTAATACATGCTTATACATGTAAAGACTATAACTGCTTAAAGAACTCGCTCTATCTCCCTTCCTTCAAGGTTACAATCAGGAATTAATATAAATCATAGCATTAGGCCCTTGGATAACAACCATTAAATGGAGGGATGGGAAAGACAAAGAAACTACCAAAGAGTAAATGTTAATCATCCCAATGACATCAAATACATGTCACAACCTCATGACATTCTCGTTGTGAAGAATATGATGTCATTTCCCTGCACCATAACAGCTTGCATGAGAGTTTTTCTATGACATTTTCTTTATCTGACAACTGAAAGATCCCACACTGACAGCAAAATGAATCTTCAATAATGCGGTGGATTGCAAGGAAAAATCCTTTCTACAGTCATCTAGTTACCAATAGAAGATGTCCCAAACCTATGTACATGTAAATACTTTTGAAAGATAAAGATTCCAAAAGCTAAGTTTATAACTAACATTTTCTCAAACAACCAAAAACTCACATTTCCACCACTGACTGCAACTTGATGATAGTGAGGTTGATTTCAAAGAAGTAAATAGTTCTCAATCCTTCATCAAGTCACCTAGTCAGAAGAAAACTAGACAACGCTCTGTACCCGTAAAACATTTTGAAAGATAAAGATTTCAAAGCTAAGCATTTTTAGTACGTAAAAACCATCAAGAGAGCTATGGGCCAAGTGCATATTCCAATTCCCTAAACCAGATGCAAGGGATTCTTCAATTGAAAAGGTGTAGAAAGTCATACTATGAGGTGATTAAGCATACATCCATACAATATACAATCAGAAGAAACTAAAATGGTTGCTTACTACCAACTTATTTGCCAAAGATGAAAGGCAGATAAACCATAGATTTTAATAAAAGTAACTTTGAGGCAGTGACACCCAAGCATCAAAACCAGAACAATTTGATGAATAACAACTAGGTGGTCAAATAAATACATCAAAATGAGTATGACGTACAAAAATAATTCTTTGAAAGTAGTACATGGTTTGAGGTTTAGTCACTAAAAACTCTAGGCCTCCAACATGAAAGCAATAACACAATAAGATTAAAATAATACAGGTCCAACACAATAACAACAACAAAAAGCGTGACACTGCTTCGCCTCTTCATTCTCATCTCAGGAAATTTCTTCAAATAGGTTTCAATATCATTTATCTTAGCAGGAAAAAATAGTATTCAGGTGCAAGTTCAAGAATATTCCTCGCAAATCTTGAGAGACCCACGGAAGTCTGTTGAAGGTAAGAATACGACTGCACTAATAACTACAATCTACACATCTTTCTTACAAATTCTGGAAAAAATTGCTACGTTATGATCTCAGTGAGAGAAAAAAAAATTAAAAATATATGCATAGATACATATACATGTACACGCAAGCAAGAGGGGCGGCCAATTATTAAATATTTGCTAATGTCATTCATCCTCCTTACAAATAGCTTTGATCATGTTGTGAGACATGTCACCATCTAGAAGTAAAATAATAATCATAGTTGCCTACGACACCCAGAAATTCAAACACTAACACCAACGCATCTCAACTATAAACTTCCTCAAATACAGATGACAAATGAATTAAAATTTTAATTCATGATAAAAATTAGTTGACAATAAAGTTAAAGCAATGAAAAAAAAGAGGAAGAAAAATTAGACGTGCATCCTCTAGCCAATAGACAATGGCATTATAACATCCTACGCTGAAGAAATCTTCAGCAGCTCAAAACACTTATAAGTACTCAAACACCAACTCAGGTTTACTAGATGGAGATGTTCCAAAATTTTGAAAACATAAGAGGATGGAAGATCCAAGAGTACACACCAAAACGACAAAAAAAAAAAAATCCATATTGGCTAAAATATATTATTTCCCATCAAATAAAATAATAAAAAATAAACTTTACATCTCTGGAACTACAACATCCAGTCAAAAGACAATCATAGATCCATTATACAAAGAAAACTTGAAGGAGCGATATAACACTATTAGAAGAAATATTAAAAGAGTTAACCATAGATCATTGATTGAACACAGAGATGAAGGGCCAAGTGATTCATACAAAACTCTAGGTAATGCACTACATCAGTATACTGGTTACATTACCTTTTACCACATTCGCAACAGAGCACATGTTGAAGCTGTACTACAAGAGTGAAAAGTCTCATATTCAAACAGATTAATATTGCTCTTCATGAATAAAACATCACTAATAAGAAAGCAGTATCCATTTGCAACAATACAAAAGCTGAACAACTAATCTCCACTTCCAAAAATGTCGAGATATATTTTATAATTAGCAAAATAAACTTTAAAAAAAGGAAGCCAGAATAACCCATAAGCTCACAATGTTATGACAGCCCATTACAGTAATTAGCTTGTAGATGTGTATCTGATGGACGCCATTAACAATTACGTTCCCACAATTTAAATAGTGAGAGTGCAGGCAAGGTCAGACTATTAGGTAGGCATAAAAGTGACAACTAAAGCAGATAATATGAATTTGATTGACAGCTGTGTGACCACAGAGAGAAACTGGATATGAAGTTAAAAGTACAGAATACAATTCCACAACCCA
Source organism: Leptodermis oblonga (assembly GCA_016801395.1). NCBI lineage: Eukaryota > Viridiplantae > Streptophyta > Magnoliopsida > Gentianales > Rubiaceae > Leptodermis > Leptodermis oblonga. The sequence continues at coordinate 14,455,249 of CM028752.1, forward strand.
AATACATTAAGACAGCATAGTAACGAAGACAGAAATAGCCACTTTAGTCCATTAGTAAAAGTGAAAGATGAAACAAAATACTGTTTTAATTCATTCAATTGCATAGAAAAAATCAGTTCTCAGATACAAAAATGACCCCAATTTTGGGTATACTCTAAACAAAAGCACTTTCCTGATAGACCTTAAAATAGAGAACAAAATTGAATAGACAAAAGGAGAACAAATCAAGAAGATTACGGTGACATGAAAGTATTTTTACCTATAGACTTCTGCAAAGCAGAAACTAAAGAAGAACTCTAATTTCATCATCAGACTATTTACTACAAATCATAACATTTACCTCTAACTGCCGCAAGGTATCAATTAGGAGCCGATGCTTTTGCTTCAGCAGCATCAATTGGTTCTGCAGCGACGTAAACTCATTTCTCATTATTTGTTCACTGTCTTGGATAGCAGCTTCACTAATACCCTCTTCCGACAATCTGTGTCTCAACTTTTCTGTTGAGACGGTAACATTCTCCAAAGGTGCCATTAACTCGCTGTTGGACATTCTTGGGAACATGTCCTTGACAGCTTGCAAAGATTCCATCCATGCTATTCGATCCTCTCTTGTCTCTGCTCTCAAATGCAGCCTCTTTGTTCCCGTGTAAATTGAAAATCTCTTCTCATCTGATCTGCTCTCCCGTATTGATGAAACCTACCGACAAAGTGTCAAAGTAAAGAGAACACGAGAATAGAACTGTTTAGACTGGATTCTTAAGACATTAAAACAAGAAGTAACCAATGAAATAAGTTACCTAAAAAATGACCGAGCAGGGTAACACATCCCAAAAATTAATTTATCAAAAGAAAAGAAAAGTGAGGTCGATGATAAGAATACATATCAGTCCTACTTCACAATAGAAAATTTTTAAAAAGAAAAAAAGAAGAGGGAGAATAAAACTCAGAAACATAAAGATAATCCCTTCGTGAACCACCAAAAGAAAATCAGACCAATGATTGAATCATTCAGCTACATAATTCAGTTTGCAACTCTCATTTCTAAATTACTATTCAACTCTAGCTCTACTTCAGCAATACCATACATGAAGTCAATCTATTCCAATGACAGGAACATCTCAAACATAACTCCAAAAATAAAAAGTACATCAAATCAACGTTAGAACTGGAGTAAGACAAAATCCAAACTTGAAAAGGAACAATAATTTACATATACTACACACGAAAAAATAAAAAAAAAAAGCATAACACCAACAAGAAGAAAAGCCCTTCACAAATCCGTTCACCACAAGTAAAATAGTGCAGTTTTAACTAACAACTCAACTATTAATCAGCATCAACTAGTGATCGTAAACTTCAACAATCCAACTGACTCTCTTTTAGTAATCTATAAAATGTGGAAGTCAATTAGCTAACTATTTGAGTGATTTTCCTCCCAACTCAAGATAATAATAACAAGGCAGGGGAAAACATTATTTATGCAATACCTTGAGATGGACTTCACCAACAGGTATCCTATTCTTTTGAGACGATGATGACAAAGCATTTCTTTGATGATTGGGCCTAGATATCCTCTTCAAAGAGTCTTCACCAATCACCCGAACACCCTTCTCAGTTTCTTGATTCAAAACAATCTTATCAGGCCCATGGATCTTATAGTACGACAGGACCCCATCTTGCAACACAAACCACCGCGGCCGCCATCCTTTCCCGTAATTCACCCACTTGTACAAAATTCCCGAAACGCCATTGCCTACAATATCATTGATCTTCGCAGCTCCACTCACGGTCGCCGCCACCGCAGTCAATTGCACAACATCCCGCAGAGACGGCGGATGCGATGACCGCGCCGGCGGAGGAGGGTGGGGTAGGCTGTTCCCATTATTTCCAGCATAGCTGCTATTTATCCTAACCTGTTTAGTCGAATTATGAAAACTGTTGGAATGATCACCGGCGGCGGTGACTGTGGAAGAGGAAGACGCCGTCAACGGCGGCGGAAGTGGCGGTGGAGGAGTCATCGGGTCAGGGATTGTGGATGAAACGCAACAAAATGGATGCATAGAAAAATTGGGGGCAACTTCTATTGACTAAAATCAAATTCAGGAAAGGTCGGAGATATTATTGGCTTGGTAATGATGGTGTGTATCGTAGCCATCAATGATGATGTGTATCGTAGCCATTTATGATTTTAATCACAACTGTATATTGTTCCAAAAAAAAAAAAATCACAACTGTATAAAATGAAAATGGAATTGTTAATTGGATGACACTTTTTAAAAATTCTACACTTGTAATTACTTTTTTGCCCTTTTCATTTTCTACTTCCTCTTGCAATAAAAGTAGTAATTTATTGTAGAAAGAACTTCATCTCCCTCGTTGCACCGGACACCAGTTCCTTTCCATTCCATTGCTGCGCCGCACTCTGGTTCCTTTGTTTATTTTTGGTTTGGAATAAAACTGAAATTGCAATGTTATTGGTGTTATAAATTGTATGGATAATGTATTTAGGATTTTTTTTTTGGTGTTTCTTGCGTTTTGAGACTGTTTTTTCCAAATTTAAGGTTATCTGTAGGAAAATCGTTTGGGCGGAGCGATTTTACGGGGAACATTCGCGATCCTTTGGCGAATGTTCCCTGAAAAATCGTCTGGTCTAGACGATTGTTTAGGCGATTGTTGCTCATAAAATTGCCTAATCCAGGCGATTGTTTCTTATAAAATCGTCTAGACCTGGCGATTTTTTCTTGGCGATTTTAATTGATAAAATCACCTGGTAGGTAAAAATATTTACTAAGATAGAAATGTACAAGGTTATTTTTGTCTTTTCGCCATTTAAAATTTTAAAAAGTATTCTGTGTTTAGTAAAATTGGTCATGTAATTAACATGCCCAATGAAAATATAATCAAAAGTTGAAAATTGAATTAATAAAAACAAAAAAAGAGAGACAATTAAATGAGAAATTGAAGACAGGCCGAAGAATCAGGTGCCGAAAATGGAAACGGAAGCAATTGGAGAGGGGGCGTGAGAATTGGAGTTGGGAGGGCTTTGGGTTGGAAAGGAGAGAGAAAGGGGGAAAAGGTTAAATATGGGGCGGTTACGGTTGACGGGAGTTTGGAGGAAGGGAGGAAAGGGGCCGGCCTGAAAATGACGTGTACGAAAAGGAGGGGATCATACGTGGCATGGTGGCACTAGCAAATAAGTTACGAGTAGAATATTTCTATTAATTTTTTATTTATACTCTCACCAAATATTCTATCAAAGATTCTTTCTAACAACTGGTGTTAAAAAAAAAGAACAACTCCGTAAACTTTATTGGAGAACACTATTAAAAAAGGGAAAATTTTGATTAAGGGCGATACAACTTTCCTTATTTATTATAAAGGCTACAACTTTTGTATAATTATTATTAAGGGCGGTGATTAATTTATTTAAAAATAAAAAATTTGAAGTTTATTTGAAAGACATAACTACCCTTAATTATGATGAAATCATTTCCTCATCTATATGATGACATAAATGGGAATGTGAAAAAATTGAAGGGTTGAGATTCAATTGGTGATGGTGTTTTTTTTTATGACATAACTAGGGGATGTGAAGAAAATGAAGTGTCAAGATTAGGTGGTTGTACCATCTTATATCAACGGGTGTGCGTCTTCTCTCCCCTAGAAAAATCTAGAGATTTTGCTTTTTTTAAACGTTTTTAACAGTGGAGCATGCCATTTACACACATATTCTACAGTTCATTCCAATACAGGAAATAAACTTTGTTATTGTCAGTACTTATATGATTTATAACAATTTATTATATTTGTTTACCTCGGAATTTTGATGTGGTTATAGGCAGTATATTCATTATGTTTTATGAATATTGTAAATATGTATGCATTGAAACATTGTGATGTTACAATGGAAATTTTATACATTAGTTTCTAATTAATGGCAAACTTACGTTGGGTTTTACATCAATACCAACGTGAGCCAACTTCCGCACAGTCATTCCCTATTAAAATTATTGATCTATTATTATTTCAATTTTTTTCACAATAATATATTTATCATATTACAGGACACCGTGTATAGCGTAGGTTAATCCACTAGTGTTTGTAAAACGGGAAAGGATCATCTCCTTTGTAAAACACTTTTAACTTTAATGAAAGCCACCGGCTATTGTTGTCATCGTCTTCTCTCTACTCCGAAAATAACATCCAAAGAATTCACGAGGCTATTCGTGCAAACAGATGAAGAGGACTAAGAAGGCCGAAATTGAGAAGTATGGTTTTTTATTGGCCAAAATCCCATTGCAGCAAAGAAAAAATGCAACCATACAAATATTGAATAGTTTGAAAAACTTCATAGAGAGAGAATTGTGCTATATATATATATATATATATATCCAGAAACCCTTCTGATCTGTGGTTTGCTGAATCAACACAATTCTATATATATATATACTCTTGAATTGTTGGAATTAATTAAACCAAACTTGTATTTACTTATTAGGTAATTATAATTGTAGTAGGATTTGTTATTTGTCTATTTCCTATTTGGTTTAGTGTTTGTTTTGGGTATCCTATTTGTTTTAGGAAATAGTTTTGGATCAGATTTATGGTAGGATTCAGGGATAGTTAAGCCTATAAATAGAGGCATTAGGTGATCATTGTAATCACAAAGAGATCACAGAGATTTACAGAGATTGTTAGGGAGAAATTGAATAGCCTTCGGGTTGTTTCTCGACCAAGCTTCGGCTTAGGTGCGCCGCACAGATTATGTGCGTGCGGGTTTGTTTATTGTTCATTATTACAAAGAAGTTTTATTCCGCTATGCGTTAATATCTTTATATTATTTTAGATATATATTGTTTTTATATCCTACAAGTGGTATCAGAGCTAGAAAATTTCTGTTGGTGACAGCCGCGCTTTGTGAATAGAAGTTCGGCTACCGGTTGGTTGGTGTTGCTGCGGTTTATTCATATTTGATTATTCATATTGACGTGAATTGAGTTTTGCTTCTTGGTGTGCGTGCAATTTGAAATTGCATGTACTAAAAAAAATGGATTGAATTTGGCTATAATTAATTTCCGAAATTTTTTAGCTTCTTGAATTCCGTGCATATAATTTGTGGTATTACCTATTCAGATTGTTTTCGGTGATCACAAAGTTTTCAAGCTTTGGATTCGTTCGATCGCACCCTAGGATTGATCTTTGTAGGCTTTATTTTGGGATCTACATCGATAATAGCATGTGTTAACAATTTTGAGTTATTGCAGTAGTTAAAGATGTCTTCTTTACCTATCATTCATAAGTGTCCTGTTTTTGTCTTTGATGGTAAAAACAATTATGAACTCTGGAGTCAACAGATGAAAGATTTCTTTAGAGTTATTGGAATCTAGCACGTGATTGAGACAGAATTTGAGTCAGAATTTGCAGAAAGCAAAGAATTCAAGATAAATCAATATCAGGAACAATCGGCTCTGTATTATTTAAGAACGAATGTTAAATTAGACGTATGCAGAAATTTATTTGATGTAAAGACAGCTAAGGAGTTTTGGGAAAAGTTAAAAGTTGCCAATCGAGAAAATGAAAACATTCAAAAAATGATACTGCAAGAGTTAAGGAGACAATTCGAGTTGATAGAGATGAAGTCTGATGAAGCAGTGCTTGAAGTTGATGGTGAAAGCTTGGAGAATGGATCTTCCAGCGACAATACAGAGAGCCAAATTATCTTTGAGCAAGAATGTGTCGAGGAGGATGAAGACATTAAAAGTGTTGATTTGGTCAAAGAAGAAGAAGAAATTGTATGTGTATCAGAACAAGAGAGAGATATTGAAGTTGATGATCACATAGATGAAATTGATCATGGAATTGTTGAAACTCTGTTAAATTGGGGCAGATCAACTGCAGTGAAGTGGACTCCTTATTTGGTGGAGAGTCTGATCAGGTTAAAAATGTGACAGTGGAGCCTTGGGTTTGCAAGGACATTGTTATATCTAAAAGCATTGATGAGATTAGCAATGTCGATGGGAAGCTCTGTTCTAAAGATGAATTGGTAGATATCAGTGAATTCTTTAATCAAGTTGGGAAATTTGACAAGATGTGCTCAAAATACAAGTTTATATTCAAATCAAATTTGAAGGAAATACCTCGAATTTGTGAGGTTGTTATTGAAATTTGCAAGGATGATTACAAGGTTGACGAGAAGCCTTGTTTAGATGAAGAATGGGTGGACATGACTAAATTCTTTGATAAGAATGAGTTTTCACAGAAGATCCATGGCACATACAAATATGTCGCTACGATGAGTTTGAAAGCAAATGTGAAGAACTACTACAAAGCGGTGTTGCATTTGTCTACACTGCGAAAGAGATTTCAATGGAGATTCAAGCTCGTGATGGCGATGGAGCTGATTTGATCCAAGTTTGGTTTAAGGGAGGCTATGTTGGAATTAATTAAACCAAACTTGTATTTACTTATTAGGTAATTATAATTGTAGTAGGATTTGTTATTTGTCTATTTCCTATTTGGTTTAGTGTTTGTTTTGGGTATCCTATTTGTTTTAGGAAATAGTTTTGGATCAGATTTATGGTAGGATTCAGGGATAGTTAAGCCTATAAATAGAGGCATTAGGTGATCATTGTAATCACAAAGAGATCACAGAGATTTACAGAGATTGTTAGGGAGAAATTGAATAGCTTTCGGGTTGTTTCTCGACCAAGTTTCGGCTTAGGTGCGCCACACAGATTGTGTGCGTGCGGGTTTGTTTATTGTTCATTATTACAAAAAAGTTTTATTCCGCTGTGCGTTAATATCTTTATATTATTTTGGATATATATTGTTTTTATATCCTACATGAATTCCTTTGGTAAGTCTTTTTAAACTTTGTTTCACTTGTCAGGAGAGGATTCTAGCACAAGACAATTTCCTTTCATGGCTATGCTTTCACTAGACACACTCGCCAGAAACAACTCTTGAAAAAGCCCCGCCCTTGAGACATAGGAGCCATTTTTTGTAATGCATCTTTTTATGGTACTGATGAATCAGAAATAAAATAAATAAATAAAAGACACAGACCATCTTCGCTCTCCAGGGTCCAGGGAGAACTTCTGTACCGAAAAGAAAACCTTTCACTAAATCATTCTGCACATCCTGAAAATAAAACTAAAAAAAATGAGGCACTTCCTTCAAGCTCTAGTGCCATGGATTGGGTCCACGAATCATCAATATATTATATATGAACAAAAATATCATCTCCTTCATGTTTCCCATTTTCGAAATACCCACAACAATCTGGATCCAGAAACTCGAACTTATTCCCCTACAGTAATTTTTGTTGTTGATTTTTTTTTTTGGTGGGGGTCGGGGGTTCGATTGGGCGTGGGTTAAAAAGAAAGAAAATAAAAAGAGATTTAGTTAAGGGTGGTTATGTCTTTCAGATAAACTTTTAATATTTTATTTTTAAATAAATTAATCACCGCGTTTGATAATAATTATGTAAAAGTTATACCCTTTATAATAATAAGGAAAGAAGAAGAGGAAGCAAGATCTTGACGTAGGAATTCCTTTTGACAGCTAGGAAGTGTGAGAAATAGAAAGAGGCAAGAATTTCACATTAGAAAGTACAATCATAATGTAAAAAATGTAGATTTTTGAGTTTTTAAGGTTTTCTTAAAGTTTAATTTATTCCTAAAATTTTGGATGTTGGAAAAGTGTTTTGAAATGTGAAACATGTTCTAGGAGTATTGTAGAAATGGTTTTTGATAAAAAGAATCGAAGAAAAACAAGTTTAGATGCATAAATTTTAGAAAACCTGAAGCTTGGTGAAGAACACCAAATCTGGGCACAAATCGGTTTTGCCCGATTCGGAATCGAGAAAACCGATTCATGCCCCATCCAAATCGGTTCTACCCGTTTGCCAAATGGGTAAACCGATTGGAAAAAGGTTGGTCCAATTTTGAAATAAGAAAATTTCTTAGGGGCTTTTCTGCAATATTTGTAATCGGTTTTAGCCGATTTGCTACTGGGTAAAACCGATTCAAAAACAAGAAAAATTGATTTTTCGCTATTTTAATTTCTTTTAGTTATTTTGTTATAAATCCTTTTATAAATTCTTGTTAAAATTATGTTAACTAGTATTTTATGGATACGCCTTTATTTTCTTAAGTTATGATTTTTTAGTAACTTTGCACTATTTGCAAAATAGAGTAGAAATAATGTTTAAAGAATATAATTCTTTAAAATTTAGTTTTTCGGCATAATAATTACGTTTTCTTTAAAATTAGAATTATTACGTTTTCGTAGTTATTTTCAAGTTAGATAATTTCTAAAATATTTATTTCACATATATATATATACACACAAATATATATGTTGTAAATAGAAAAATAGGTAAAATTACTGTTATGCAGTTATTTAGTTAAATTACGAAATACGTTAGAAGCTTGAATTTTGTTAAGTTAGATATCGTACTGAATTACCGAAACCTGAAATATATGCATATCTGTTAGATAGCTAGTATGTGAGCTTACATTTTCGGACCGATGTGAGTTTCTCACTGAAAATGGATACCATTTTAACGCAGTTAATAATTGAACCTGAATCGAGGTCATTGTGATGGCATGTTTTACAAACCTTTGAAAATCATGCATGAAATGTTTTGAGATTTGAAAAGCCCATTCATGACTATATGATCTGTTACAAAGTATGTATACGTTTGAAAGTGTGGATAAACTCTCATTCTGTATTGGAATATGTGATGAAGTATATGAGTTTGACTCTTTATCTAATGAGATTATGTATATGCTTATATATGTGCTTGGAAGTCTATATATGTGTGAAAATATCTGATGAACTTTCTTTGTGTACTGAAACTGTTGATTTGATATGTATATAAACCTGGATCTTTATTTAAGGAGATTATGAAATGTTTATACGGCCAAGAATTCATTCTTGACTGTTCATACGGTTTTGTACGGTTAATGATTCGTCTGGGAATCTTGACTATTTGATAAGCTTTATACGGGCAAGGGAATCTTGACTGTTCAATACGCTTTATACGGCCAAGGAAATCTTGACTGTTCAATATGCTTTATATGGCCAGGGATTCTTTTGGAATCCTGACTGTTGAATACGCTTTATACGACCAAGGAAATCCTGACTGCTCAATATGTTTTATATGGCCAAGGATTCGTTTGGAAATCCTGACTATTCATAATGCTCGAAAAGACACGATGATATGAATAATATGAATATGAGATATATGTATGAATGCTGAGGTGAATTGTCAGTTCGTTCATTGTTCATATAGAACTTTGACTGCTGCCCTTCATCCTCATTGTATGTTTATGATTACTGTTTGGGTCATGATTGTTATATGTTAAGATTTGCCTAAATTATATGCATGGGTAATTTATGCAACGCGGTAAATGTTTGCGAAAATGGTGAATTCTTACTGGGCATGGCTCATTCCATTTTCTTGTTTTGTTTTCTATTTTCCATGAAATTGTTACAATAGGTTGTACCCAGATAACCATGCTGATTGAAGTTGAAGAGCGAGAATGTTTTATTTCGTCTATATTTTTGACAATTTTGTAGAATAGGGTTGTGTAATAGTGTTGACATTATTGAAATAAAGAATGGTTTGTTTGTTCTAAATGATACTGAGTCCTTGTATGCAGGATGGTGAATATGGGGTGTCACACTGCGCCCCAGTTGATTCTGAACTTCGTTCACGAGAAGAAAAGAAGACGCATCCTTTGTAGCATCTGGCACAAGATGATAAAGAGAGAGAGAGAGAGAGAGAGAGCTTTGTCAATCCGCTATTCAATGATAGACGGAGCTCTTGGCATTGCATTGTTTTTCTCTCTTAACCTATCAACGAGTTCCGACCGTTTTGTTCAAAATTTCTTCAGTCGAAATCTTGTTTCATAAAATTCTTATATAAGTTATTAAGAGGTTGCTTATCCACAATATCCTTAGTTGAATGTCAAACTAAGACTGACAAAAATGCTTTTAAGGCACCCAGTGGATTTTCTGGCAACCTTGATTGGAATTAGGCTTGAACCAGATGATCACTGAAACTATCTTTCTCTATTTACCCGATTCGATCTACAAGCTGAATGTCGTACTTGCTAGAGAGGGAGATTTTCCATTGAACTGTTCCGATTACCGTCTAGTGAGACTTTCTCTCTCACCAGTCAGGCTAGTCATAATTCAAATCAAAAACATCTGTATAGTTATACTTGCTACTAAAGAAAGAGGGTACTAACTGGCATCTTAGGGAAGAAGACGAGCAAAGAAAGTGTCCTCCTAGAATCCATACCAGTTAGCTTTTATAGGCCCCAATGTTTTGTCAATGATTCCTATCTAATCATTGTTGAGAGGGAAAAATAAGTCAACCCAAGGTCGCATTACTCACAAAGACAAAAATAAGATGAACACTCAGAAAATTTATGTTCTAAAGTCTATCTTTAGAGGTAGAATTGCAAGTCTTATTTCTTAAGTGTTGTGGCAGGATTGGGTAAGGTAAATATATGGCACTCATGAGAAGTGTCATTAAGTAAGAACAAGATCGTGCTGAAAGGAAGAGTTTGAATTAAGGGGAGAATAATAACATAGGACAATGGGGGGGAGGGGGGGGGGGGAGATCCACTCTTACGCTTCATTGAAGAAATTCTTTATGGCACTAAAAAAGGGCTTTCTTTTCTCTCTGATGCTCATAAACGAAGATCTCTTTGTTTTCCCACCTAAAAAGAACTTTTCTTATCATATATAAGGTGATGAGCGAAGCCAGCTAGTTCAGTTGGCAGGTTCTCAATGCAATTGAGAACCTGCCAACTCTTAGGCAACAGGAGATGCGAAACAGGTTCTAATGGGGCTCACGCCATCAATAAAACCTTTCATATGCCCGAGTCGAACAACGCAGTAACAATCCCTCTGACTGACCACCCTGAAAAGAGCCTTAGCTCGTGTGTTTCTCTCTCTTTGAAAGGCTTTAGAGTAGAGTAATCCCATATTTAATTAAGGAAAAGCAAGATAGGGGCATCCTATTTACACGAAAATCTAACAAGAAAGTAAGATTAAATTGCCCTAGCTTTATTAGCTGAATCCTTTTTTATTTTGCTACTTGTCTAAAGAAAGAGAAATGATTCGTCTTACTTGATCGTGGTACATCTTTTTTACTGAAGCTCTAATTGCTCTATTTTTGATAACATTCCGCTGATATTAGAGATGTACATAAAAAAAAATGTATAGAAAGTATGTATTGAGGGTGGTTCTAAATCACTAGGTAGTCGTAATTAACTCGGCCCAAGCAATGTAAACACTCCCATGCCTTTTCTTGGTCGAACCCACCCAGTCGATGATTTCTGACAAGCCTTTCTTCATTTTTGGAGGAAGAAACGGAACTACAAGAAATCCTTTTTTATCTTATGGATAACCATTTCATTTTCAAACATAGTTGGGAGACTTTACCCAAGAAAGTGGGTAAAAAAAAAAAATGGAAGATCGGAACATGGAGTAGATTTGATATCAATACAGACTACCTATTTCAATTGTTGTGGTTTCTGAAATTCTATACCTATAAGAGTTCAAGTTTTGATCAATATTTACAAAGTGGATTATCCCTCTCACAAACAAAGATTTGAAATAGTTTATAATTTACTGAGTACTTAGTATAACTCACGCATTCGTGTACAAACCAGTGCAGACAAAGTAACACGAATATCTCCAGTAGTCAGTCTATTTCCATCAGTATCCCGATGGGAGCGAGAATTTTGGGATATGTTTGGTGGTTCTTTCATCAATCGTCTAGATCTATTCTATATATCAATACATTAGGGTTTTAAGGGTCATCAAGTACGAAAAGACCTTAATCTGAGTGGATATGTGAAAGTACACTATGATGATCCAGAGAAACGTGTGGTTTCTGAACCTATTGAGATGACCCGAGAATTTCACTATTTTGGGTTTGCTAGTCCTTGGGAACAACATAGCGATAGATAATTAAGAATTGGAAAATGTCCAATTCGGGGTGCAATCAATAGGAAATGAAACTTGCTTTTTAAGAATAAGAATGAACTTCTGTGAAATGAAGGAGTTTTATGGGAATTGTCTTGATCGTCATATATCATTGATAAAAAATAGGAATCCGTGTTATCGAACGATTTCCTGCAATTCTTCCCAGTATGTAATGAGTAAAGAATCAAGCTACAAGCCTCGATCTATACGAAAGACACTGGTTTTTTTGTCTTTCTTTCGTCATTGATTGCAGAAAATCCTTACTCTATAGGTGCGCTTGTGGATATAGCTGGATCAGTATGACCCCCCTCCACCTCCTCTCCTTACAGTCGAGCGGCTTCGCTCCCTGACTACCGTTTGCGTTGAGAGTGAGGACCGAACGGATGGAAATCAGCACGTGAGACGATTGTACTGAACACTTGATTCTCAGTAAGACATTTCTCAAACACGCTATTTGCGCACTCATCTCTGCTTGACTTGCTTTCAGGATTGAGGCTGTCTACTCTCTATTGCACTCCGGAATTCGGAGTCATTGAAACCGTTGTCTTGTCCACATTCCTTCCCTGTCTTTCCCCAGGTAGGTCCATTCCTAAATGGTTGATTGAGTGCTCGACCAAAGGGAAAGGGCTTGAGAAGGAGTACGGCACTTAAACAAATCGAAGACGATAGGCGCATATCGGAGTTTCGTCTTCTCTTCTTCGTTGATTACCTCGTTTCGTTCTGAAAAAAACAACCAAACTCTTTGATGGGTTAATAAAGGTTCCAAGCCTCTTGCCTGATATCACATGGAGGAAGACAGTTGTGGCCGCCACCAACCTTGTGGCCGATAACTGGGAGGGCCAGGATTGCATACACGGATCAAGTTATTGCAGGAATAGCTGCTGAAATACGAAGTTCTACTATATAATAGAGTATTATGGCTTATCACCCCCCTACTTCATACTATTATTTTCAATTATCCTATCGTCGTCCAACCCTATTGTTTTTTGGATATACAACCAACTATAATGGTAAGTTTAGTTATTTTGAGTAATAAAAATCCAAGGACGTGTGATTAAGTAGCGAGCTCGTATAACCTCTTAGCTTACCCGAAAATAAGAGAAACAAAAAGAAGCTAACCTAAGCTAGTTTGTTTTATATTTTCGAACCAAGTGTAAGAAAAGAGTTTGAAACATGCGAATTAATTAGGTAGAGAAATTAACCTAATTAGCTAAGTTTCATGCAATATGTAAACTACAACATGCAAATACATAAAGCAATAAAGGGATGGTACTCAAAACTAATAGTTTTATGATCTGAATACTCTGTTTATTATTGATGTGCGGCTGCCCTTTTATAGGCTAAGGAATAGCCGAAATAGTCATCTAAAAGAATAAGGAAAAAGAAGTAGAATTGGAAATCAATCAAGAGATTGATTTCCTTTACAATACCAATCCCTGAAAGAAGTGGGGAATGGTGAAAGAAAAAGGAAGTTTCGGTTTTCCCTTAATCTTGGGTTAGCCAAAAATTACAAACTCAAAACAAGAAGGAAAACTAATTTGGAAACAAGAAGGAAACTAATAAAATAAGGACAAAATAGGAAACATGCACAAATCCTTATTTTCCCCCAAAACCCTAACCCTTAACTTCCAACCCTAACTAATTAAGCTTGGCCGTGTGGGCTTCCTTGGGCTTGGCCAATCCGAATTGTTGTGGAATGGACTCCATGAGTTTGGGTCGCCCCAATGTTGATGTCGCATTTATGGAATGATGAAGGGAGCTTCTGGAATCTTCTGGATTCTCCCGGAATCATTTCGGAATCAAGATTTTCAAGATTTTCAAGATTCTATAAAATATGAAATTCAAGAAATTAAAGTAAAATCAAGAACTTCAAGAAATGTTTCTTTAAAGTCCAAGAACCTTCCGGCGTCTTCAAGAACTTCAAGAAACAGCCTTCTTCTTCATTGTGGATTGGGGAATTGCGCCTCTTCTTCGAGAATTGTAAGGAGAGTTGCAATTTGAACCTTTCCATCTTTTCTCTGCAATGCGTCGGCTTCTACTATCACTCGGGCTTTTTTTGGGCAAGCATTGACAAGGTTGTTGAGTGTCTCTTGAACCTTCTTTGCTCTGCTTCTGGTCATCGGCCCAATGATGTCTACAAGTGGATCCCTTTGATATGGACTTGGATCCTGAAGCATTGTTGGACCTCGATGTAGAACTCGAACCTCCTCAGCTTCTCTGGACTCACTTGCTTCTGGACTTGTTGCTGGACTTTGGATGCCCTCATCATCCCCTCCGGGTTGAAAAGGATTTGACCTCAAATTAGCACCCTGTTCATAAGTAAAAGGAGACAAGTCAGTAACATTAAAGGAAGTACTAACACCATACTCACCTGGTAAATCAAGCTTGTAAGCATTAGGCCCTATTTTGGACACGATTTGAAAAGGCCCATCGCCCCGGGGATGGAGTTTTGTCCTTCTCGTAGCAGGGAATCGTTCCTTCCTCATGTGAACCCAAACCCAGTCGCCTGGTTCAAAGTTCACAGCCTTGCGCCGTTGGTTTGCATGGGCGGCGGCTCTGGCATAATTCTTCTCAAGGTTCGCCCTAACCTTTGCATGTAGGCGCTTGACGGTCTCAGCTTTCTTGGCGCCATCAAGATTAACCTGTTCCTTTAGCGGCAAAGGGATGAGATCCATAATCGTCAAAGGAGTGAAGCCGTAGGCAACTTCAAATGGACAGAACCCTGTTGAGGAGTGCTTTGTTCGGTTGTATGCAAACTCTGCAATCGGCAAGATTTCTTCCCAACGCTTTAGATTCTTTTGAATTAATGCCCTAAGTAGATTGCCAACAGTGCGGTTGGTGACTTCCGTCTGACCATCCGTCTGTGGATGACTTGCAGTCGAAAACAGGAGTTTTGTGCCGAGGCGTGACTACAAAGTCTTCCAAAAGTAACTCAGAAATTTGACGTCGCGATCAGAGACAATGGTGCGTGGAATTCCATGAAGCCGAACGATTCCGTGAAAGAACAACTCAACTACATGTCTGGCATCATCTGATTTCCTGCAAGGAATAAAGTGTGCCATTTTAGAAAATCAACCAACTACGACAAATAAAGAGTCATTACCTCTTTGCGTCCTCGGAAGACCTAGAATAAAATCCATTGAAATGTCAGTCCAAGGTAAAGAAGGAATAGGTAAAGGCGTGTAAAGTCTATGAGGTTTAGATGTAGATTTAGCTCTTAAGCAATTAATACAACGAGTGCAAACATGCTGTACATCTTTTCACATATGAGGCCAATAAAAATGTTCCTTTAACACTTCAAGTGTTTTATGCACACCAAAATGACCCATAAGACCCCCATTGTGAGCTTCACGAACCAGTAATTCTCTAGTAGAACTACGAGGGATGCATAACCTATGTTCCCTAAACAAGAAACCATCATGTCTATAGTACTTATGGAATGCACCAGATTCACATGCTTTATACAAATCCAAAAAATCACTATCAGAAGCATACAAATCTTTTAGATATGCAAATCCTAGAAGCATACAAATCTTTTAGATATGCAAATCCTAGCAAGGAATGATCTAAAACAGCCAGAATTTCATACCTGCGGGATAGAGCGTCAGCAACCAGATTATCTTTACCTTTCTTATACTTAATAATGTAAGGAAAAGTTTCAATAAAATTAACCCATTTAGCATGACGTCTATTTAACTTATTCTGTCCCTTTAAGTGTTTTAAGGACTCGTGATCAATGTGTACAACAAATTCTTTGGCCAGTAAATAATGTGACCAAGTTTCAAATGCACGGACCACTGCATAGAGCTCCTTGTCGTAAGTTGGATAATTCAAGGCAGCCCCTTTTAATTTCTCACTGAAAAAGGCGATTGGCTTGCGTTCCTGCATTAAGACTGCGCCAATTCCAATACCTAATGCATCACACATTAGTTCAAACACTTTATCAAAATCAGGTAATACTAAAACAGGTGCATGAGTGAGATCATGCTTAAGAACAGTAAATGCGTTTTCCTGAGCCTGCCCCCACAAGAATGGAACATTCTTTTTGCACAAGTCATTGAGAGGCGCTGCTTTGGTGGAAAAATCCTTCACAAACCGTCGGTAAAATCCAGCCAAACCGTGGAAAGATCTCACCTGTGCGGCCGAGGTTGGTGTGGGCCACTCCCTAATGGCTTTCACCTTGGCGTCGTCAACTTTGACACCATCTTTAGAGACTACAAAACCTAGAAAAACAACTTCCGAAACACAAAAAGTACATTTTTGCATCTTGGCATACAATTGATTAGCACGCAATTCAATCAAAACCAATCGAAGATGCTCAACATGTGATTTTAAGTCTCTTGAATAGATCAGAATATCATCAAAATAAACCACAACAAATTTCCCTATGAACTTTCTAAGCACATGATTCATTAATCTCATAAAAGTACTAGGTGCATTTGTTAGGCCGAAGGGCATGACTAACCACTCATACAAACCAAATTTAGTTTTAAAAGCAGTTTTCCATTCATCCCCCTCCCTCATGCGAATTTGATGATAGCCCTGTGTAAGATCTATTTTAGTATAAATTGTTGAACCATACAAATCTTCTAACATGTTATCAAGCCTAGGGATAGGATGCCTATACTTGATTGTTATCTTATTGACAGCTCTACAATCAACACACATTCTCCATGTACCATCTTTCTTAGGGACCAGAATTACAGGTACAGCACAAGGACTTAGAGATTCCCTTACCTGACCGTTAGCCAAAAGCTTGTCGATCTGCTTTTGCAACTCATTTGTCTCCTCTGGATTTGCTTTGTAGGCAGGTCGATTTGGAATAGGTGCGCCAGGTATGAAGTCGATTTGATGTTCAATTCCGCGTAGATGTGGCAATCCCTGCGGCAGCTCTTCTGGAAAAACATCGTTGAATTCCTGCAACAAAGAATCAACTTCTATAGGGATATCCCAAGGGATATCGTCAGGGTTAGCACAATTATCTTTACATACTAAAACTAGTACAGAATCTTTGTTATCTAACACTTGACCTATTTCCCCTACTGTAGCGAAACAGCTACCTGTAACTTCTTCCTGTGTAGGCTTATCAGAGTTCTCCTTACTACCCTTTACAAGTTCTTTCCCCTTAGCCTTATCTATGCGCTTTTCAGCTTCCCATTTGGCGATGGCTTCCTTCATGCGAATTGCTTCTGATCGCACTTCATTGGGCGGCATAGGGAGGAACGTGTGGATCTTGCCCGCCTGGCAGACCGAGTAAGTGTTGGCGACTCCATCATGTGTTGCCTTCAGGTCAAAGAGCCATGGTTGTCCGAGTAGAATGTGACAAGCCTCCATTAGCAAAACATCACATAAAACAGTGGATTCGAACTTACCGATAGCGTATGGTACGCTTACCTGCTTGGTGACTCTGTAGCCGTCTGAGCTGTCGAGCCATTGTAGCCGATAAGGACGTGGATGATTGATAATAAGGAGCTTCAGCTTTTCAACCATATATTCGCTAGCTACATTCGTGCAACTCCCTCCATCAATTATCAGAACACACAACTTTCCATTTACCTTAGTTCTGGCGTGGAAGATGTTTGTCCGTTGAGACGTATCCTGGACAGCAGCTGTAGTCAGGGTGCGAGTAACCAAGTTCTGATTGGGATCTTCCTCTATGAACTCGAATTGCTCCACTGGTGCAGACGTAGTGCTGTCAGTTAACTCCGGCAAGGGGTCAACAGGTTGATCATCTTCATTCTCTTCTGAAATGTACTCACCATCTTGCCCCAATAAGACCTTCCGGATGTTAGGACAATCTCGCATGTAGTGGCCACGGCCTGAGCATTTGTGGCAAGTGACATTGCTGATGGATTGCCGAGGTGTTGATGGCGTTCTAGATTGGGATGAAGACGAGGTGGTAGCGGGGACGATAGCCTTCCTCTCTGACGTGAACGGCTTCTTAGCTGGTGGAGAGTAAACCGAATTCTTTCTCCAAGCCAGTGGGGCGCTGGTAGGCGTCCGGAAGGGTGGAACTGTCTTCAGGTATTCCTCCATGACCCGAGCTTTGTGCAACATGTCCGTCAGAGTTGTCGCATTCTGCAGTTCAACAGCTAAAGCTATACCCCTATTTAGGCCATTAAGAAAACGAGCCATTGACGCAGCTTCGTCTTCCTGTACATTTGCCCTAATTTTGGCCATCTCTAGCTTTCTATAATATGCGTCTACAGATAAAGAACCTTGTACAAGAGTATGTAATTTCCTATACAATTCTCTAAAATAGTAATCAGGAACAAAAGTTCTACGCATAGCAGTAGTCAAATCAAACCAAGTTAGAGGCGGAGCACGGGCCCGTATTGGACGCGTATTCCTGCGATTGTCCATCTCTTGATTCCACCAGACCAGGGCGTAGTCCGTCAAATGTACCACCGTGAGAGGGACCTTCTTGTGCTCTGGGATCGCGTGAAGCTCGAAGATGCGCTCCATTTTCATCTCCCAGTCTAAGTAATCCTCCGGATTCGTACCGCCGGCGAAGGGTGAAACAGTCGTTTTGCATTGGCCGAGACCCTCAAAAGACTTGTCAGCGGCATTATTGTCAGGTGCGGCCATGTCATCATCTGACTCTGTACGCCGTTGTTCTTATTCAGTGCGTAGTTCAGCGACCTCCTCCGTGAGGGTAGCAAATCGCGCAGAGAGTTTTGCTATTGCAGCCAGTATTTGCTCACTCCCCAAAGGGGCAGAAGCACCTCCTCCTGACATCGGTTAAAGCCAAAACCTGTCTGCTAAGAACAAGGAAAAATGAGTAGTAACCTTACCCCCTTGTCCCTCAAGTGTATCCCACCTAACAGCTACACACAAACCAGTGTTTCACGCTAGAGTGGCGCCCTTATAGTATGTTCACTCAAGCCTTTTTCCACTCTACCTCCCGGTATTGACAAATGTATAAGGCAAACAGTAATTCACACAAAGCAATGACACTTAAGAAAAAAGCACAAATTTTCGAAAATAGACACTTGGTTCTATTTTGAGTTGAAAAAATCTTTTCGAAAATGATAGTTGTAATATAGTTCAGATAAGATGTACACAAAAAGGAAATTTCGGGGTTAAGCCCTCAAATTTCAGAAAAGATGAGTGTGCACGAGACAAAATCCAAACTATAATGTAAGAGCAAATGTTCAGGTCGCACGAAAAGATATACTAGCAGTTGAAAGCAGGGCAATTCAAGATTGAATAGAATCAAAGAAAAATAAGCAGAGTTGAAACAACTTTAGGAGAGTCCTAAAACTACCCAAAGAAGAGATCACCCACCCAATAGGTAATCAAGAAACCAATCCCAGTAAATTATTAATTCTTTTCAATATGCAAACAGTCCAAGTTGGGATTTTAAAACCCCTAAATGGCGCAAAATTTAACTAGCATGCGATTTGAAGAAACGAAAACCCTAGGGCTAGCAAGTTCAATTTTTTTTTTGTTTTGGCTCACTAACCAATTCCCAGGGATAATCTCAGCAGCATAAGGATACAAAATCAAGAATTCAATATATTTTCAAGAATTCAAAACAAGGTATCCCAAACTAGAGCATGCAATTTACAATGCGCAGATAAGGTGAGCTGCTTAACATCAACCGCAAAAATTCACCAATTTCAACAAAAACAGCACAAGAGGGGTAGAAAATAGTCACAAAAATCCAGCAATTTTAGACGCAAAACAGCAACACTAAAGCATCTCTCAAAACCCTAGTGTCGCTAGAAAGGCGACTAAAAGTTCAACCAAAAATCGAAACCCTAATTTAAACCAAACTCGAACCCTAAGTTGATTTTTAAAGTCCGGATTTCTTTGTGAATTAATAACAAGGGATATGCGATTTTAATAATAGAAAAACAGCCCCAAAACAGTACAAACCTTTCGCAAAAAGAAGGTGATTTTAAAACCCTAAGTTGCATTTTTCAGTACTTTAAAATTTGGTTCAATTTTCCTAAGGAATATGCAATTTTTAGGTAGGGTAACCAGCACTAAAAACCGAAATTCAAAAGCTTGAAAAAAAAAAAAAATTCCCCCAAGAAGATGCATTCTAATTCCAAGAATTTCAAAATAAACAAGACTAACAAGGAAAAGAAAACACCTGAGAAAGATTCGGTCAGGTTACTTCGACCTTCTCCAGCCACGAAACCACTCCTAAACTTTGATACCAATTGATGTGGACGGTTGTACACATGCGGATGAAAGTTGCCAAGGACGTGTGATTAAGTAGCGAGCTCGTATAACCTCTTAGCTTACCCGAAAATAAGAGAAACAAAAAGAAGCTAACCTAAGCTAGTTTGTTTTATATTTTCAAACCAAGTGTAAGAAAAGAGTTTGAAACATGCGAATTAATTAGGTAGAGCAATTAACCTAATTAGCTAAGTTTCATGCAATATGTAAACTACAACATGCAAATACATAAAGCAATAAAGGGATGGTACTCAAAACTAATAGTTTTATGATCTGAATACTCTGTTTATTATTGATGTGCGGCTGCCCTTTTATAGGCTAAGGAACAGCCGAAATAGTCATCTAAAAGAATAAGGAAAAAGAAGTAGAATTGGAAATCAATCAAGAGATTGATTTCCTTTACAATACCAATCCCTGAAAGAAGTGGGGAATGGTGAAAGAAAAAGGAAGTTTCGGTTTTCCCTTAATCTTGGGGTAGCCGAAAATTACAAACTCAAAACAAGAAGGAAAACTAATTTGGAAACAAGAAGGAAACTAATAAAATAAGGGCAAAATAGGAAACATGCACAAATCATTATTTTCCCCCAAAACCCTAAACCTTAACTTCCAACCCTAACTAATTAAGCTTGGCCGTGTGGGCTTCCTTGGGCTTGGCCGATCCGAATTGTTGTGGAATGGACTCCATGAGTTTGGGTCGCCCCAATGTTGATGTCGCATTTATGGAATGATGAAGGGAGCTTCTGGAATCTCCCAGAATCATTTCGGAATCAAGATTTTCAAGATTCTGTAAAATATGAAATTCAAGAAATTTAAGTAAAATCAAGAACTTCAAGAAATGTTTCTTTAAAGTCCAAGAACCTTCCGGCGTCTTCAAGAACTTCAAGAAACAGCCTTTTTCTTCATTGTGGATTGGGGAATTGCGCCTCTTCTTCGAGAATTGTAAGGAGAGTTGCAATTTGAACATTTCCGTCTTTTCTCTGCAATGGGTCGGCTTCTACTATCACTTGGGCTTCTTTTCGGCAAGCATTGACAAGGTTGTTGAGTGTCTCTTGAACCTTCTTTGCTCTGCTTCTGGTCATCGGCCCAATGATGTCTACAAGTGGATCCCTTTGATATGGACTTGGATCCTGAAGCATTGTTGGACCTCGATGTAGAACTCGAACCTCCTCAGCTTCTCTGGACTCACTTGCTTCTGGACTTGTTGCTGGACTTTGGATGCCCTCATCAATTTGTGCTTGTTTCCTAATCATACTCTTATTAGATTTGTAGTTAGTTTAAGGTTGTTACACTTAGAGTAGCTTTAGCAGTTTCCAAAAAGGATCCCTTCTTGAACTCCTTTTTGTAGTTGTTTTTGGTTACTTCCTTTTTAGTAGTTTTCTTATAGTTTTTGGTTAGGTACAATGAACTTGCCAGTTGAAATTAGGTATCTTCTCAAAAACTAGTTCCTTTAGGTTTTGGTTTGTAAAAATCAATCTCCTGATTGGTTTCCAATTATTGTTCTTTACCTTTTAGCTTTTGAATTGAAATTCGGCCATCTTACCTCTATATATAGGGTAGTCGAATTTAGCATTCCACAATGAATTTAATAGATTAATTGTATAGTTTATACTTCGTTAAATTCCTCTCTTTTATTGAGCTTAAGTAATTTGACTGCTAGTAAATTTACAATGTCTCAAAACTATGGCTTTTAGGTAATTGCTCTGCCTAATTGTGTTTTCATTTCAACTCATCTATTCTTTGCTTGGTTTGAATTTTGAGTTTAAATTAGCTTAGATTAATTTAGTCGAATCCAAGGAAAGGGTTCTTGAGATTAAGAGCCGCGTCTTGCAAATTAGACTTTCTTTGGCAATTTTTTGAACCGTGAACTCCTGACCACATCAATTGGTATTAAAGCAAGGCTGATTTCATAACAAGAGGAGGCTGAAGTAACTCGGCTAAATCATCAAGTTTTTTCTATTCCTTTATTCTCCATTAATTTATGAATTTATGGAATTAGAACTCTCTTTCTTGGGAAAATTTTTTAAGTAAACAAATTTTGGTTATTCCATACTGTTTTAAGCCATAAAACTGAAATTTCTGGTGAAAATAAAAAGGAAAAATGAAAGAAAATTAGGGTTTTAATCCCTAATTAGGGTTTTTATGGGTCCGGGTACCAAGGGTTTCTAGGTTTCAAATTTTTTAAGATCACTTTAGTGATATTAGGGTTGCAATTAGCGATTGATTTGGGGGTGTTTTGACTGAAATTTTGCCATCCTTTTTGCGACTTTTGGTGAGTTTTGCGACTGATGTTAAGCAGCTCACCTTGTTCTTGATTTGCGGTTTTCTTGCCCTTCTACGGTTTAGATTCTTTATGAAATTCTTGGAAATTTGCCTATCCGTAATTGTTTCTTGATAGTTTTGTTGTAATTCTTTAGAATTATATTGAATTCTGAGGTTGTGTTCTCATGCTGAATTACTGCGTCCCTGTGATATAATTAGTGGTGTTCAATAACTCAAAGTTTGAATTCCCTGGGATTAACTTTGAAAATCGCATATTAGTGTTGGGAGGTGATAAAATTTTGAAATTGGTATTTAAATTTGGAAGTTGGTTAATGATGAGAAATATTTTTCTGTATTCATTATGAACTTGTACAAAGAGTTTATATACAGCTAACATACCAAACCTACGAGGCCCAAAATAACCTATGAGGCCCAAAATACACTTAACTATACAATATATCCAACACCACCCCTCAAGTTGGCGCATGCAAATTGTGTATGCCCAACTTGGCTAGCAAAAACTCAAACTGCTGTCGCCCTAACGGTTTGGTAAAGATGTCTGCCAACTGAGAATTCGTGGGAACGTGTGATGTAGCAATGGTTCCCTTCACTATGGCATCCCTCAAGAAGTGACAATCCACTTCAATATATTTCGAACGTTCATGAAAAACAAGGTTCTGAGCCAAATGCAGTGCTGACTGACTATTGCACAATACCTGCATTGGCCCCTCCGTGCAAATCCCAAGACTCTGGAGAAGTCTCTTAAGCCACTTCAACTCACAAGTCACTTTCGCCATAGCCCGATATTCTGCCTCTGCAGAGGAAAGTGAAACTGTAGCCTGGTTCTTGGTCTTCCAAGAGACAGGTGAAGCACCAAGAAATACCATCCATCCAATAACTGATCTCCGTGTTTTGGGGCAAGCAGCCCAATCTGAATTACACCACCTTGTCAGCTTCAGATTACAGTCTCTCTGAAGCAAAACACCCTGTCCCCCTTTCAAGTAACGTACTACTCTCAAGGCTGCTGCCCAATAATCCTCCTTTGGTGCCTGCAAAAACTGAGACAAAATGTGAACGGAAAAACACAAGTCTGGCCTAGTGAAAGCCAGATAGATAAGCCTACCCACGAGCCGCCAATACTTCTCCCCATTGGCCAGGTTCGGACTCGTCGAAGTTGCAAGTTTCTGATTCTGCTCCATCGAAAACGACACGGGCTTTGCTCCCAGCAGTCCTGTCTCAGTTATAATGTCCAGAGTATATTTCCGCTGACACAAGAAAATACCCTCTGCACTCCTCGCCACCTCTATGCCAAAAAAATATTTGAGCTTCCCCAGATCCTTCATGTGAAAATAGGCACTCAAATATTTCTTGAACTCTGCAAGTTCCTTGGAATTGTTCCCCGAAATAATCAAATCATCCACATACACCAAAACATTCATCCTAATCCCCTGCTTCGAAAAAGTAAACAGTGAGTAATCCGAGTAAGACTGAACAAACCTATACCTCTGCAATGCTGCTGTCAACTTTGCAAACCAACATCTGGGGGCCTGCTTCAACCCATACAACGATTTGTGAAGCTTACACACTTGGCCATCTCTCCCTTTGCCGAAACCAGGAGGAACCCACATGTACACCTCCTCCGTTAATCTCCATGCAGGAAGGCATTGTGAACATCCATCTGGTGTAGTTCCCAATCCTTTGCTGCTGCAACTGCTAGAAAAGTCTTGACATCACCATCTTCGCCACTGGTGCAAACGTATCAGAGTAATCAATGCCTTCCACTTGGTGATTGCCAAACACAACCAACCGTGCCTTGAGCCTCTCAACCTGCCCATCTGAACGATATTTGATCTTATAGATCCACCTACTCCTCAATGCTTTCTTGCCAGCTGGTAATTTCTCCAATGTCCAAGTTCCATTCTTTTCCAGAGCTTGGATTTCAGTCTGCATAGCCTCACGCCAGCCTGCATCTTTCATGGCATCCTTGAAAGACTTAGGCTCAAGTCCTGTAGTAACAGCTGCAAGAAAGGTACGATGGTCCACCGAAAAAAACTGCTATCCAAATAATTAGACAAAGTGTAGAGATTACCATGAACGGAGGAATGCTTGGAACTCGATGAACCGGGAAGGGGGGGGGGTGGACTTGAAACCAATAACTGTATTAACCACAAAATCTCGAAGACAAACAGAAGGAACCCGAGTACGCATACCTCTACCCAAATGCACAACCGAATCCCCTTCCCTCGCACCTCAGCCCCATCCACCACGGACTACGGCTGCTGGCCGACCTCGGCAGCGACAGAGGGCTGCAGAACAGCCTCGGGATCTCCCCCTGCTGCCGCTGGACCCGGCACATCTGGTGGCGCCGGGGTGGTGCTAGGCGAAGCCGAAGGGGGAGGCACCTCCAGTAGGTCCTCATCTTCCTCAACTTCATCCGGTACAATGTCAACCAAGTCTGGTGCAACAATATGTTTCTCAACCAAAGCAGCAGAAGGATGATCGGAGAAAGGAAATACAGATTCAACAAATTTAACATCACGGGAGACAAAATATTCACGGGTCTCCATATTATACAACTTCCACCCCTTTTTCCCAAATGGATATCCCACAAAGATACACCGACGACTTCTACTAGCAAACTTATCAAATTTGGCTCTCAAGTTATGGACATAGCACAAAGAACCGAAAACACGTAGATCAGACAGAAGAGGTTTCACACCAAACAGACATTCATACGGGGACTGATAATTCAACAATTTTGAGGGAGTCCGATTTATCAGATAGCCGGCAATTAAAACATATTCACCCCAAAACTGCACAGGAAGATTAGCCTGAAATTTTAAAGCCCCAGCTACATCTAATATGTGCCTATGTTTCCGTTCAACTCTACCATTCTGTTGGGGGGTGCCCACACAAGAGGTTTGAAAAATAATACCCCGATCAGCCAAAAAATTCCTAAGACAAAAGAATTCAGTCCCATTATCACTCCGCACCGTTTTAACTTTAGCATTAAATTGACGTTCTACTAAAGTTAAAAAACGGGTAAACAATTCAAATACCTCAGTTTTATCACGCATCAAGTAAATCCAAACTCCTCGAGTAAAATCATCAACTATAGTGATAAAGAAACGAGCACCACACGAAGATAAAGTATGATAGGGACCCCACAAATCACAATGTATCAATTCAAAAGGAAAACATGCTTTATTGTCACTCAATAAAAATAATTCACGACTCTATTTAGCCTGACAACACACATCACTGGACTTATTCAAACCATCACTAGAAATAAACTCAAATGATAGGTTCTTCACGATCTTAGCTGAGGGATGCCTCAATCTTTGATGCCAAACAACCGAATCCTGTTGATCAACAACTTGATTTGCCTGAACACCAAAGCCACCCCTGAAGTAGTAGAGTCCCCCCCAGCGTTCATCAATTCCAATCAGCATCCTCGAACATCGGTCCTGAATAACACAGCCAGATTTAACACAGTGTACCACACATTCAGTATCATCAGCCAGATGCGAAACAGAAATAAGGTTGCACAATAAATGAGGTACATAATAAACATTGTTCAAGGTCAAGTGACTAGACAATCTGACCGTTCCACTTTTCACAGAAACAACCTTACTACCATCAGGAAGTCTAACAGTGCAAGAAGGCATATCATGTAAATTGGACAACAAAGACAAGTTACCCGTGACATGATTCGAAGCACCCGTATCTATAAGCCATAAACTGGACAGAAACTCACCACTCAATCGATCATCGGTGCTCTTATTACCCAAAAGAGAAAGCAGCTGTTGCAATTGCTCAGAACTCACACCCGGAAAACCCGAAACAGGCGCCGAATCACCAATGCCCACCGCGGCACCTCCACTGCCCGCGCCTCAGCAGCGCTAAGTCACGCCGCTGCACCTGCTGCCGGTCCGCCTCCTTTCCCACGGCCAGCTCCGCGATCAAGGTTGGCCTTCTCACAGAATTGAGGCCGTTCTCCCCACCATTCCGGATATCCATTCTTCCCAAAGCAAGTAGATTCCTCATGCCCAATCCTACTACAGTAAGTGCAAGTGACATTAGGAAGAAATCTCGATTTATACTCAGAAGTACCTTTATGCAGGGCTTTCACAACAAAAGTCATCACATCCGCCTGGTCAGATTTGATAGAACTGTTTCGGGTCTGCAGTTGCTCTTTTTGATTCATTGCCTTAAACGCCCAATCCAAGGTGGGTAGTGGATTTTGCGCCAAAAGTTGAGAACGAAGGCTCCCAAATCGCTCCTGATTGATGCCAAACAAAAAATCATGAAACTTTGCCTCATCCTTGTTCTTCTGAAACTCTTCACTCATTCCACAAATACAAGCAGGCACCGGATTGTATTTGTCGAGTTCATCCCATACTTTTTCTAATCTCCCAAAGTATGTAGACTCACTAACCAATTCCCAAGGACAATTTCAGCAGCATAAGGACACCAAATCAAGAATTCAATATATTTTCAAGAATTCAAAAGAAAGTATCCAGAACTAGTGCATGCAAATCACAAATTGCAAATAAGGTGAGCTGTTTAACATTAGCCGCAAAACTCACCAACTATAACAAAATTGAACAAAGGAAGTATAATAATAAATTGCAATTAGCCTTGCAATGTTGCAAATAAACAGCAACAAAAGAGTGTCTCTCAAACCCCAATGTCACAAAATCTAAAAAATAGCAACCCTTTTACAACCTTAAAACCCAAAACCCTAATAAACCAAAAACCCAAACCCTAACAAATTTAAAGTTTAGAATTTAATTTTGGTTTTTACAAAAGAATTTCAGATTTAAAAATAAGAAATATAGTCCCAAAACAGTACACATTGTTTGCAAAAACAAGGCCAAATTTAAACCCTAAAATTGCATTTTTAGTACTTTAAACTTTGGTTCAGTTTTTTAGAAAGAATTTCGATTTTAAATATGCAAGATAGTACCAAAAATCTAAATTCAAATCTTGGAAAGAAAAATATTTCCCCCCAAGAAGATGAGTTCTAATTCCAAGAATTTCAAGACAAAGGAAGACTAACAAGGATTAGAAAACACCTGAGATGATTTGGTTGTGTTACTCCAACCTCCTCCAGCCACAAAGCCATCCAAGGCTCCGATACCAATTGATGTGGACCGAAGTACACATGCGAAAAGTTGCCAAGGAAATTCTAATTAAGCGGGAGCTCGTATAAGCTCTTATTCTTACCGAAATCAAGATAACAAAATAAACTAACTTAAGCTAGTCTAAGATGAAATTAGAACAAAGTAAGAAGAAATAGTTGAAACATGTGAATTTAATTAGGTAGAGCAAATAACCTAATTAAGCTAAGTTTCATGCAATATGTAAATCACAAGCATGCAAAATACATAAGGTAATAAAAGGAGAGTATTCAAACTAATAGTTTAAAGATATGAATATTGTCTATTAATTTTGTGAATGGCCCCTATTTATAGGTATGGGGTATCCAAATTACAATATGAAAAGAATAACTGAAAGCAACGAAAGTGGAAACAAATTAGAATTGGATTTTCCTTACAAGCCAAGTCCTAAATGAACAAGGACAATGGTGAGCGAATTAAGTCACCATTATGTGAATAGGTGGACAAAATTATAACCTAATTAGACTAGGAAAACAATTAGAATTGGAAATCAATCAAGAGGATTGATTTCCTACAAACCCAAAACCTAAAGGAACTAGGTTTTGGTATTTGCTAAATTCGTCTGCCACTTGGATTGGCATATGGATGAAATTCACACTTAAAATAGTTAGGAAATAAATATAAATCCTATTCAAAAAGGGAGATCAAGAAGGGATCCCTTTTTAGAAATTACCAAGTTAATCTAGTTGTAACAAATTTGTAACAACCTAACTAACTTGTAACAAACTTGGAGTAGGAATAGGAAACATGCACAAATCCTTATCCCTTACTCAAACCCTAACCCTAGGCATGTGGATTCTTCCTTAATGGGCTTAGGTTGGCCGAACTTAATGTGGAGTGGACTTTAATTGTGGTTTGGCCCAATTGAATGGCTCATGATGGAATTGTTGTAGGGAGGTTCCAGAACCTTCTGGAATCTCCCAGAATCATTTTGCAATCAAGAATCGTGGCACTTTGGCCGATGGTGCATATCTTGAATGATCTATGCCATTTGACTAATGGAGGTATGAACAGGGTCCTGACCTGTGTGCCCTGATTAGGTTATCTACAAGGTCGGCATGCATTTGCTGGCCATATCTAGATAAAGGCTAACGTTATCCCCTCTTTCCCCCTCATGTTAGTTACAATCAAGCTCTTGTCCCATTCCTTTTCCCTAGGGTCCATGCATTCTTCTAAGCATACATTAAACAATACTTATGACAATCATCAATTCGATAACAAGGCACATTTCCCAAACTCATGTTAATAAAAAGGTCACCAGCACTGACCAAAACAATCAATCCCAAGGCTACGGTCTAAATACCCTGTCCCGTGCAATAATTTCAAATAGTCAATAAAACAAGCAAGCAAAAACCAAATTAAAAGAAAGAATTGTCAACTACTGGAGAGAGAAACAAAAAAAATAAATATGCAAACACGCGCCTACGCTCTCGACCTAATCTAAGCGCCTTCATCCTCTCCCTCCCCCATCTTCTTCCTCTACCTCTTTCTCTTCCATGTCTGCACGACATCATGAAAATCTCCCAGGTCCTAGGTTAGCTCTTTGAGACCCTGCGTTAGGCCGTGAAGTAGTTCAATAAGGTTACACAACTTTTTGTGTTCCTAGTTGTGGTTACGAAGCTTTTTCTCTAAGTCTTTTAACTTGTCTTTTAGAGCTTTTTTCTCTTTGGTTAGTTCATCTCTCTGCTCACCTAGGTCATCAGCCACCATATGTGTGAAGCCCCAGATTTTTTAAGCGAATCCTTAGGAATAAAAATGGTAAAAATTAAAAGTTTTGATTTTGATTATTCGTGCTCACCATTAAACGTGACGTTTACTTGAGTGTATGTATGAATTGTTACGTGCATAGGTTATGTGTTATACTCCTCAAGTAATATGGAAAGAAGCATGCACTCAATGTAGCGTAGGATAATGGAAATAAATGTGGGAAAAAAGTTATCCCGAAGGAACGTGAAGGAAAGAGCCATACGGAACAAGGCTGCTGGAGTAAGAGTGAAACTCCGCACGTGCGACGGGATGTACGAGTCGCATGGCGCCTAGCCACAGGAAGGCCCAATAGCGCAGAAGGCAGCATGTGCAATGGATCATACGAGTTGCACTATGCCTCGCACAATGCCCAGGAGCGGGAAACAGAGAATTTGAATAATTCTACCTCTATCTAGATCCTATCGAGATTTCATAACGCAACCAAGATTTTTAATTTGCCCAGAATCGGCCTAGGCCTAAACCTAAACCTAGACCCATAAATACATCTTTAACTCACACTTAAGGACTTTAATTGCCAAATTGAAACTTTAGTACAAAAGTAAGGAAAATATTGGGTAGAAGCAAGAGGAGTCGCCGCCGTCGTCACAGAACGCCGTTGCCGTGGTTCATTAAGTTCAAATCTTCTTAAACAGTCTATGGTAATCGTAGAACCTCAATGAAAGTTTTAGATCTGTCCATGTAGTCAGATTTAGAAAGCATAAAGCATGAGTTTTATAACTTTTAAACAAAAGAATATGGGTTTTAGTGATTGATGCTAGAAAGTATGATATTAGGTGTTAATGTGCTCGAAGTATGTTGAATACCATGTAGAAATGTTGCATCTAGTTTAAATGGTCAAAAATTGACGGATCTAATTTATAAATAAATTTAAAAAATCTAAAAAGTGCCATATTTGAGAACCAGTTTCCGAGGGCCTGTTCGGGGACATATTCGATGGGTTAGAATGGTTGGTTTTGCCTGATTATTGTTGTTTTCATTAGTTTTGATGGTAGGCTAGGAATTGAACCTTTGGAATGGGTAAAAATGAATTAGAGATGCAAAAATGATGGCCTTGAAAAGGCCATTCCAAACCAGAAGTTCTGGGCAGCTTTTGCAAAGATGTGCGAGTGGCTGTGTGTGACACCCCTATCCCCGACCTGCCTGTTTGGCAAGAGACGCAACCGAGATGCCTATCTAGCTTGCATCAGGACTCACGAACGATATACAGAACAATCGCTAAGTAGATAATAACTTTCATTCATTAAGTACATTATATTACAATAGTTTCAAAACTTATAATTTAAACTCAGGTAATTACAGAGTATATAAAAGTTACTATAATTCTCTAAGTGGAAAAACTATCTAAACACTAAGTCATAATATAGTAGTACTCGGAAACTATGCAAAAGGTTTTTCTTTAACACCACTCGAAAGTTTCTCCAATACTAACAAACTTTAGTGGTGATAACTCTGAAAATCTATAACACAAAACGTCTAAGGGGTGAGCTCCCACAGCTGAGTAATGTCGCACTATTAAAAGCATTACCGAGTAACAATTACAGGCACATAGCAAGTATTTTCAAAGCACACAAGGAGGAACACATAAGAGATAGAAAGACTACAACCAGCATGTTATTCCAAAGGATCTATGTAACCCTTCGAAAACATTACTAATTATACTTTACTTGAATTTAGACACTGTACAATGTGAGTCGTTCTCATACCAACAATCCAAACAATAAACAGTAAACAGTGTGGTAAATCCTAAAATATTACCGAACAGTACCAATTCAGTCATTTAGTCAGGCACTCCAGCCTGACGCTGTGTTACGGGGCGCACCTCCCGTGCTTACCCCGCAACCTCATTGATGCCCCATGAGTATAAACTGGCATGTTGTAGCTCGTGCTCGAAGCTGTGAACCGACGGAGACCTATTGCATACGTAATCGCACCACGCGTCGCATCATATGTCGGACAGCAGAGGACGCCCATCACTAAGGCACCCCGCACTTGGCGCCGGCAGTACAGCACACAGCCTAGGCGCACAACACAACACGCCCGTGCGCCTCCCAAGCACGCCTCGCAAACCCTCAGCGCGCTCCAAATGCCACAGCATCAGTGCGCACCCCTCGCCACATCCTCAGCGCGTGCCCCATACCCCCGCAGCATCACACCTCAGTAGCAGCGAGCCCTGTGACAAGCTCCAGCGCCGGCACCTCTCAGCTCGTCCCGCGCCCAGTACCTCAACGACCGAATCCAATGGCGCCCAACCTTGTATATATTGATTTGTGTTACTTTTCATGTTGTTATAGTTAGGAAGGTTGGGGGATGTTAGTTTTAGTTAGACAGGTGATCTTTCACAAGATCACCCATTTTGTACGCCTTGATCCCCCCTCCAGGCACTTCTGATTTTTAGCCTTTCTAGTTATTGGTGGGTTGATGTAATGCAAGCAGCAGTTGGGTTCCCAGCACCCATTTAAGCTCTTGGCTACTTCTTGTAATTTCCTTCTTTTATTAAAGAAAACCAAGCTTTGGCTTATGAGTTTGCCTTCGTTTATTTTCATTGATTCAGATGGCCTAATTGCAAGTACTTAAGGAACGAGTCCCAGATGCAGGAATTGGCGGAAGCTTGGCTAGCGGTAGCCTTGCTTACCACACGGCGCGCTCATTTTGGTGATTCAAAAGAGCGCCCCGTGACACGCTGGGATGCCAGATTTCAATAAACTGAACAGGGTTTGTGATTCAACCTCGAACCAACTTGTACTTCTTTTTAGGAACGGGTTCTCAGAAGGAGGGTCGGGCATGAGGCCCTCAAGGAAAGAGTAGCGGCCCTCGAAGAAGAGCTGCATCGGCGCGACTCCGTCGATAAGTCGACAAGGTGGCTGGATAAGACATTGAAAACCAAGATAGAAGAGCTAGTAGACCAGGCGAAGTTGGCAGAGGCTGATCGTTGGAAAGGAAATCTCCATCAACCCTTGGAATCTGAGGAAGATGAAGAAGAGGAAAAGGAAGACATGTAGTGTTAGGATGAGACTGCTAGGCGCGATGTTTGCGCATTTTGTTATTTGCTTATTACGTTGAAGAGCTTAACATTCATTGTGGCCTTTTTCTTTATGTGTTTATGGGATGCTCTTGCTTGCTAATTGTTTTGGTTTAACTGGTGGAATCTCTCTAGAGCGTTACTTGAAATAAAATGACAAGTCACCACAGTTGACTTCTAGCTTATTTCATATATTTTGTAGTATAGTGCTTTTAATACTTGACTTGCGTGAACAACTTGCTTGAAACTTGGATAACCTAAATGCATGTACCCTAGGTTCCTGTTAGATCGAATCATGAACGTGAACATGCCTAAGTGGTTGAGGCATAAGTCGTATTAAGAATAGAAAACTTTCTTGAAAATTGAAGATAACCTAACAAACCTGAGGGCACAAGGTATCTGGATTTGGGGAGGGGAATGAACTAACCCACACTCCGATTGGTCAGTTGACCTTGTTGGTGTTGAAGTTACGTATCTGGCCGGAGTGCCAAAATGGAGAAAACCGAGCTTTGGGCTAATCTAAAGTTTCACTAGCCTAGGTTAATGGTACGCCTGACCCCAAAAATGTAGAGTTAAAGTTAGAAAGTGTGGAGCGAACTAACACGCTCTTGGAATTCAACAATGCTTAAGGGATTGAGTTTTCCGCACACTCCCAAATGGGGTTTTAAGTTACCCCATATTTTAGAAATATGTGCCGCTACTTGGGACATAGGATCGAACACAAAATTCCGTATGCCACTAGTGTAACGTGAAATCCAAGGTCAGAATTGACCTACAAATTTAGTAACACTTGACTTGAGAGAGTATGATGGAATCCCGGGAATGGATTGGCTAGCCAAGAACCATGCCTTCTTGGATTGCCGGGCAAAGGCATTGATTTTTAAGTAACCTGGACAGCCAAAAGTGGTCTTGAGGTTAAGGAGTAAGAAAGCCTCGACTCCGCTGATCTCTGGAATAAAGGTCCAAAAATTGTTATAGAAGGAAGCTCAGAGTTTCCTCGCCGTAATAATTAACAAATCTAAAGAGAAAGGCAAAATAAAGAGTACTCGTATAGTTAAGGAATACAAGAATGTGTTCCCAGTGGAATTAACATCCTTGCCACCAGCCCGAGAGATTGAGTACACCATAGATCTAGTTCCTAGTGCTGAACCTTATTTAAGGACCCCGTACTGAATGGCCCCAGCAGAACTTAGTGAATTGAATAAGCAACTCGAAGAGCTTTTAGCCCAACGTTACATATGACTTATGAGCCAGTACCTCTCTGTGGAAAGCCCCTGTTCTATTCGTAAAGAATAAAAATGGAACTATGAGGATTGAATAGACTACCGAAGTTTGAATAACCTCCCCATCAAGAACAAATATCCTTTGCCCTTGATAGGTGAACTTTTTTGACCATTAGCAGGGAGCAATGTTTTTCCAAGCTTGGCTTCGCTAAGGATATTACCAGCTTTGGATTCAGGAGGAGGACATTCTTCGTACCACCTTTAACACTCGATATGGGCACTATGAGTTCATCGTTATGCCCTTTGGACTGACTAATGCACCGGCTACATTTATGAACTTAATGCACTGAGTGTTCCAGCCTATCTAGATTAGTTTGTCGTGATCTTCATCGATGACATCTTGGTATATTCCCAAAACTAGGAAGAACATGAAGAACACTTGAAGAAGGCTAGACCGAGCAATCTGCCCACTAGGAGTCTAGTGAATCAAATATGTTTGCATATAAATGTTGTATCTATGTTACATGCCTGTTTCAATATTTGTTATGCACTTGCCTATGCTGCTTGGCTTGCTTGACATGATTGCCTATACTTCCACTGTTAAGTATAGATATGAACTCTTTACTTGCTTGCCCGACCTTTTTATAAAGACTTATGGTCAAATTTTGGTTACTCCGAGGTCTCTCACTAAGCTTAGTTAAGCTTACCCCCATTTCCTTTTATTTATTTGTTACAAGGGCTTAACTTGTGTGGCGATTGAGGTAAGGCCAATGGGCTCGCTTACAACAAATAAAGACAAACAATTCGTAATAGCTAGTATAAGTATAATTTTTTGGAGGATAACTTGGTATGTAACCGTCCTCAAACAATTTTCTTTACTTTCCGCTGCTATGCTTATCTTGACTTGCTAGACTAATAATAAGGTAATCAAAATTTCTTTATTATTATCTAACGAGAGCCCTGTATGACCTTCAACCCCAAACCGGCTCGTACTTCTTTGTAGGAACGGCTCTTCAGAAGGGGGGTTAGAGTTTGAATAGGTAAAAATATAAAAGTTTGAAGGTTAATTTGGCAATAAAAGTAAAATAAGAGAAATGTAAGACAAAAGAATTGCCAATCGGCATTTTTTCCCTTCAAAAAGAGGAGCCGTTAATGGGTTAATGGAGGGGGTTGATGGAGTGTCATGCTTTGTTCCATTTTTAAAAGGTTTGTGATGCATTAATAGTATATGATGCATCATATATCCGAGTTCACCATATACTAATAAATAAAAAGAAATTAAAAAAACATATATGATACATTAAACAAATAAAATTAATACTAACAAATAATACCATTGCATCTCAAAAACTAAAAGAACATATTCGAATGGTTCTAAATATGCATATCCTCCCCTAAAAAAATATAAATTGAGATAACAACACTACTACAAAGTACTAAGTTCACGAACAACTTCATCAAACAAACTAGGGTTATATCGAATGTTTATTTGAAGACAACCTTCTCTTTCTGAACTTTATTTTTTCATGTGAGGGATTTTGTACTTGTTTGAACCCTTTGCTTTTATCATCTCTATTGTCATATCTACAATGTTAAAAATATTCATTCAACTTAGTTGATGAAAATCCTTCCAATGCACCCTTAACTGCGCTAACAAGTTCAGCCATATTCCTGGAAGGTTTTTGGGATTGAATTGTTTGATTGGCACAAAAAATCCCTAAGTTCAAACTATTTGTTAGACCTACGGTATTAATCTTAGTTTTGATGATAATTTAACAAATATATGCCTTTGTTTAATACTTTGCACTTGAAGAGTTGTGTAGAAATAGTGCAGCAAAACAGAGTGCACGAGTTCTCGTCTGAATCGGACAACAACTCGTACGAGACCTGAAGCCTTTCAAGAAACAGCTCGAGAAAGAAAAGTTCAAGAACAACTTCAGAGTCAGGTCTCGACACCCTCTCGAAGTCGAATCTAAACCCAGAAAGGTTTGAGATGCAATATTGACAGACCCTAGACAGCCTTTGAGGCTACTGGCCAAAAAGAAGAGAAAAATTGTGGAGCTTCTAACCCAAGCCTAGACACCCTCTAGGTAGCCTTCTAGCCGCTCAGAAATGTTCGACACAGAGCCTAGACCCCCTCTCGACTTCAAAGCTATTAAAGACAAAAGAAATGACAAAAGAAGAGCTAGTCGTTGTAGCCAAAAAAATTTTGGAAGCTTTGAACTCGAGGTTTGAGGTCGAGGCCAACCGTCTAAGGTTCCAACGAGCAAATTTTCAGCTAGCCGTTTTTTACCCTTTTTTACCGTTGGAAGTCATTTCTTCACTCCTATAAATACCCCCAACTCAAAATTAAAGGTTAATTATCCCCCACAAGTCTCCCACACTCAAGCAACATTCCTAAGCTTCATTTCATACATGTATATGTCAAAATAGTCAATTAAGCTTAGATTTAAGTGATTTAGATATAAGCCTGTGTGCTCAACTTTTGTATTTCATTTGTAAACTCCATTTGTGGAGATTCTCACCATTGTAAACACATTGAGGGAAGTCTTAAACACTTGTGAAGTGTTGTAGGCACATTGAATGTGAGGCAAAGTCCTAAGCTCTTATTTAAGAGTTAGGCAAGAAGAAATTGGAGGCAAGAAGAAAGGGGGATCAAGAAGAGAATGAGAGACCCAAATCAAGAGGTTGAGTTTGGGTAATTGTACAAGTCCTAACTTGAGGTAAGTTCGGCAATTTGGGTTAAAGACATATCCAAGAGTTTGGATTAGGTAAAGGGTAGAGGTTCTAGCTTAGAGTTAAGTCAGGCATTTGTCAAAGTCTTAATCTAGAGTTAGATTAAAGAAAAGTCCTAATTGCAAGGTGAGGGGAGTGTTGAGTAAGTTCTAAAGCCTTGAGAAGGTATAGGCTAAAGATCATTTGCTAGTCTTACGCAAGGAAGTTCTAGTCTAGAGTTAGATTAGGCAAGGGAAAAAGTTTTAATCTATTCAGAAAGAGTTAAGCAAGTGTAAATGATTAAAACACTCCTTTAAGTGTTTCCTAGTGTATTAGAAATCTCAAGTTGTAAAATTTGAGGAGTGGACTAGGATTCAAGGGGGATCTGAACCACTATAAATTTAGTGTGTCTTGCTTTCTTTGTTTACTTGCTTTCATGTTTTTCAAATCACTAACCACACACCTCACTTAGAAATCTAGTTTTAAATTGTTTTAAAAACTTGTCTTTGAAAATGATTTTTCAAAGTTGCTCTTCT
Organism: Leptodermis oblonga; assembly: GCA_016801395.1. NCBI lineage: Eukaryota > Viridiplantae > Streptophyta > Magnoliopsida > Gentianales > Rubiaceae > Leptodermis > Leptodermis oblonga. The sequence goes on from CM028752.1 coordinate 14,492,150, forward strand.
TTGTAGAAGAAATTTTTAAAATGGCCAAGAACCTAATTCACCCCCTCCCCCTCTTAAGTTCATCTTAGGTTGCTATTGACAATTAGGGATTTTCACTATTCAAGCCCGAAGAGTTCAATGGTTGACACATAATGTAAATATCAAATCTATCTTACTTAGAAACTTCACAAAATTGCGAATAATTTGGGTCAATGTGCGTTGGAGCGTTATCCTGCTGGATAAATATTGGTTTACTTACATTTACAAAAATTGGGCAATCTTGATCGAATAGCAGGGAGCAGCAGATCAATCATAAATGATCTCATAACATCTTTATTTATACTGTTGATTGGCTTTATCTCTATATGTGTCTGCAACCCTATTTACACTTGTTCTTTGAGCAGTAATATAATTAGGGACCAGAGCAAAACACTCGATCTTGCCATCAAATGTACAATTTCAATCTTCATCCATCCTTGGGCAAGCAAGCGGTAAAAAACATTACTTTAGGAATAAAATTTATGTTCTTACAAGTCCGTAAAGGTTCTTCGTGAGGAGCTTAATAAAATATTTCTTTTTTTTTTTTTTTTGGTTATATTGAACCACTTCTCATCTATAAATGATGTAAAACATACCTTTAAAGAGTATATCATTGGGATGCTTCTTGAATCAATACCTTTCTCTGTCAAAAATGGCTTTATAGAATTGGAGTACCATTTTAGTTGGTCTGCTTTCAGAAGTTTCAATAGTATAGTTTTCTAAACACCTGAGCCTTCAGATAAATCCCTTAGCATGGTTCTGTCTAAAAGTGGGATATCTAGGAACTGTATTGGATCAAAATCAACTATTATGGGTCAAGAATTTTTTTTCATTCGACTAGAAACATCAACAAAGCCGGTCCTTATGCGATAATCTTTTCCTTGTTTCCAAATGTGTTGAACTGTTCCTATGTGAATCAAAAATGACCTTGCAACAATTTGTGTATCAACACGTCTCGCAACTCCACATATACTTCTTGCTAGCACAACATCATATACTTTTCTACTTAACGGATCATATAGGTTTTTGTTACTATCTACCATCCCACTTTGTTCTAAGAGAATGATTTTGATTAACAGAATAATACCTAAATGATTCCATATTGAATGGAAAAAAAATTGCATCCATGTTTTACATGTACTGTGGTTAAACTCATTTTCATTCACAAACGTATCATCATCATTTGGGTCAGTATTATGATCAAGAAAAGAAGGAGTAACATTCAAATCAAAACTTGTAGCACCGTCATTTAGGTCAGTATTAAGTTCAAGAAGAGAAGTAACATTGAAATAAAAAATTGTAGCCGAGGAAAACGATGATTCATATTGAAATCTTGACTGAACTTCTTCATAGAATAGCTATATTTAGATCAATTTTGCCTAAAGGTCTCCATCCATGATATTACTGATTTGATGTCATTTTTTGTGGATTTTCTGACCACCTATGTTTGGTGATTGCTTATTATTCGATTTCCTTAACGTGTGAATAAAAAAGAGAAAAGAGTAAATTTGTTTGAACTTTCCTGCTTGAATTTCAAGAGCCGCATAAGATTGGAAGAGAATTTTTTACGAAGTTAATTTTCCGATGAATTTTTTGTGCTTGTTAATTTCTTGCAGAAGATTGGAATAAATTTTTTTGCGTAAAAGAAGTGGAATATTAACAAAACAATAGAACGTAAATTTATTAACATTAACAGTTGTGTACAAATTACAATATGATTATCAATGTTAGATTTCTGCACAGATTACACTAAAGCATGTGAAAGGATAAAAATTACCATTATATATAGGTTCTTTCAAAGCATTAGTTTCTTTTGAAGAGAAGCGGATTGATATTAATATTGATGATGAATCGGTTGTTCTGGCTAATTATAAACGCCCCAACCAGTACCTTGGCAATATAGCCGAATTTACGCATAATCAACCCGGGTTTTTTAATACAATACCTATTATCCAGGACGCATCAGCTAGTGCATTTCAGCTCCTGGCTTACTTTTTATTGGATGAGACCCTTGCCGAAAGAACAAATCTATTCATACCCAAGAAACATAGAGGTATTAATAAATTATATCTCCCAATCCAAGATATTTATTTATACTTCCTTGCTGAGCTCCGGGAGTTCCTTACAAAAGAACTGAATAATGATCCTCAACTATTAATTAGGTTAGTTACATCAATTTCTTAATTTGTATGTATGTTTCCTTTAGCGACATTTTTTAGAGAATAGAGGGAGTCTTTTTTAAGTATGAGTTAATTGTGAACCATATATTATTATATTAATTAGGGCATGATATGTCATGAAAATTAAAACCAGATTCTCTTATTGGGACAACAAAAAAATAAATTTAGAACAATTAGACCTATAGTTACGATCCTAGTTTTGAGGATAAGTTAACAATATATGATTTTAGTTTAATTGCTTTGCACTTAAGGATTATGTAAAAAAATAAAGAAAAAGTGTGCCAAAGGAGGATGTGAAATTAGTTGCGCTAAACAATCAATTTCGCACCCAAAAGAGTAAAACCGTAGAATAAGCAAAGAAGAAGAAGCAAAAGAAAAGGAGCCACAAAAGGTGGTACAAATTTACATATTATGTTGCAAGCAAGGCAGTAGCCAAGATGAAGAAAAGAGAAAACAGCTAAAAGCTTAAAAGATGGAGCTACGAATTCACAACGCCATTCGGAGCCTAGCTGCTATCACCCCTGCGAATTTGCAGGCCATGTCGTAGGGCCTGCAAAACTCCAAAATTCTAACACGAAACTAACCGTTAAAGAGCCGTTGGAATCCAATGAATCGAGTGCCAAATTAGGTGTGAATCGCACGGGGTGTCGCACGCTACTAATGCCTTCAAAAAGCAACTAGCCGTTGGAGCAAGCCTTGCACTCTTCCATAAATACTTCCCAACACTTCAAAGACATTTTGAACCCCTAAGAAGTGAGCCAAACACTCCTCCCATTGAGAAACAAGAGCAAATTATTTCATGTTTTTTTAGGATTTAAGCTAGATTATTAACAAAAAAAAAAAAAAAAAAAAAAAGGAGACATTTGTGCCCATTTATTTAGAAATGGCTTTTATGCCCTTTAGAGATTTAGTGCAAACCTCATGTTGAGAACCATCTTTCTTTACTAATAATGGGATAAGTCCTAAACACCTAGGGTGTGTTAGGCAAACTTGTAAAGTGAGAACAAATCATACACTCATGATTAAGAGTTAGATAAGAATAAAGAGGGAGTAAGAAGAGAAGGAAAAAAAAAATCCTAAGTCCAAGAGGTTCGATTAAGCATACGTAAAAGTCCTAACTGGCTGAGTTTAGGCAAAGGGGAAAAGTCCTATCGTAAGTTAGGCAATTGGGAAAAAATCTCATCCAAAAGGTTGGATTAGGGAAAGGAGAAAAGTCTTATTCTATAGTTAGTTTAGGTAAGGGGGAAATCTTATTCTAGTGTTAGATTGAACAAAAGTCCTAAGAGCTAAGCAAGAGAAAAAGTTTTAAAATCAAGAGTATTATTTAGACAAGTGTAAGGTTTTTGAACACATTTAAGTATTTATATCTACACATTTTAGTTGTAAATTTTGGGTACTCGAATTAAAATTTGGATAAAATTTGGGTAAAATTTGCAAGCCTTGACAGGGTCTCGTGGGAACTTTTTATACAGGTTTTGAAAGGCATGGGGTTCCTGAACAAATGGATAATGTTAGTGGAGACATCACAACAGTAACCTTCAGGGTAACATCAATGGGTGGATATCAGAGGTACGGGACTAAGACAAGGTTGCCCTTTATCACCATTCTTATTCATTATATGCCAACAGGTTTTATCTAAAATGTTGAGAAGGGAAGAGGAACAACGATCTGGCCAGAGGGTAGAAATCCAGTTTTTAGAAGGAAGATATCTGGGGCTTAGCTTGGGCTTTGGCCAAACAAAGAGACAACTTTTCACAAAATTAAAGAGCAAGATCTTTAGGCAAGTGAAGTCTTGGAATACGGAGTCCTTATCAGTAATGGGAAGGATAACATTGGCGAAACATGTACTTAACTCTATGACAACCTACCCATTGGGGATTTTTAGAATCCCAAAATCCATCACAGAAGAAATCGACAAGTGATATGTCGATTCATTTGGGCTGGGGATACAGAGGGAAGGAAAATTCACTGGCGCTCGAGGTCGCTGATGCAAGAACCGGTGTTTCCTAGAGGATTGGGAGTCAGAAACACAGGAGCACTGAATCAGGCAATGTTAGGAAAATTGGCATGAAAATTATCTCTGATGAGAATTCATTGTTTGTCAAGTTTTTCAAAGGGAAATATTGTTGTACACAAAATTTTTTGCAAGTACCTCTTGCACGAAATTGCTCATGGGGCTGGAGAGGGATTTTATGGGGTAGAGAACTTGTCAAGCCAAGGCTCAAGTGGAGAGTACAGAATGGGGAAAGCATACCACTATGGGAGAACTGGATCCCGAATATTTCAAAGGAGAAGAAAAGGGTCTTACAGGTGTTCAGACAGACGGATTTGAGAGTCTCACACTTAATTGATCAAACAGACAATGGAAGGTTCCGATTATAGAATCATTGTTCCCTTCGAATATACAGCCCCATATCTTGTCAACATACCTTGCACCTTGGGCAGAAAGCGATGACAAGCTAATATGGGATTTGGAACCCACTGGAGTATACTCTGTAAAGTCGGGTTATAAAGAAGCTTGGGCAAGAGTATCAAGTAACAGAACAACAGTTTACATTAGTAGGGAAGAGAGCTGGGAGAAATTTTGGAAACATTTGTGAAAACTTGAAATTATAGGAAAAGTACAAGTCTTTATGTGGCGATTGATACAAAATGCATGTCTACGGCGGCAGCACTAGCACAGGGGGTGGGGGGTCTGTACAGCGGCAACGTGCAAGAGATGCCTACAAGCAGCGAAAACAGCGGAACATTTATTTCTTCAATGTGACCAAAGCTGTCTATAAAGCTGTCTTGTTTCCTCTTCTACAATATTTGGCTAGGAAGAAATCAGATGGTTTGGGAAGGGAAGTTAAGACAACCAGAAGATATTTGGAAGTTGGCTTGGCAAAGTGCCGAATTGGCCAAGAAATCCATTAGAAGAAAAGGACATAAAGAGCAGGATACCAATCCACAACAGTTCAGAGTGGATAATAGACGAGGGCAGAGTGGATACCAGGTCATAGCAATAGTAGATGGAGCATATAGCGAACAAAACAAACAAGGATCTCTAGCCTAGGCTGTTAGAGATATGGAAGGACGAACTTTATAGCAGAAGGCAACAACAATCTGGGCACAATCTCCACTCCAAACTGAAGTCCTATCATGCTTATGAGCAATACTATACCTAGTTGCGAAGGGATGAACACCATCGATCCAAACAGACAGTCTGCTTCTAGTCACATTCCTGAGGTTCCCCAAGCATGCTCATGTAGAGAGAGGTTCATGGTATAATTCTAGGCATATTGAAATATATTGACTTGTATCCAAGTATTTCAGTTCAGAAAATACCTGGAAAGGAAGTGGATGTAGCACATTCACTGGCTAAAGAGAAACATAGAGTCGGCACTAAATGTACTTTTCTAGTTTTTAATAACAGTATCATGGTTTTTCCGAAAAAAGATTATGATTAAATACGAATTCGAACCACTATAAATTTGGTGTGTCTTACCTTTATTCACTCATTTGCTTTCTTGTTCTAGCAAATCATTTCACACCCACTACACTTGGGAATTAATTTTAAACTTGGCTCTGAAAATATTTTTTTCAAAATTATTTTTAAGAAAATTTTAAATTGCCATCAACTTACTTCGCCCTTCCCCTTCTTAAATTACAAATCGGGATTTCAAAAACATTAACTCCTTTAATATAATGGGACGGAGGGAGTAGTTTTATATAAAAAGACAAATGATGCTTGAATTATCAATATGCATTATTTGGTTCATCTGGCTGGCCGTCAAGAAACAAAAAGGTCTTGGTCTTGGTCTTGGAAGGAACACTACAAGAGCCAATTCAGTCACAGGGAAGCTTGCTGTGGAGGAATTTTGAACAATAATCTCCCCGTTCAGAGTTGGGAGGAGGGATCTTTAATAAGACTGTTCGGAAAGATCCTCGTCGGATGGATCTTTCCACAAACAAAAAAAATGAAAGGAGCAATTGCATTACATACATGCATGGAATCTGTAAGATGAAAGACGATGGAAGAGAGGATATTTAAAAATAGAGTGAGATGTGATATTGAAGAGAACCAAAGCGAAACAAGAAAATTCAAATAAAATAATAAAAAAAACCTAAAAATAAGAATGAGACAAGGAAACAAGAAACAAGTAAATGGTTCCAAGAATTGAAGTTGAATCTATTATCTATAGCAATCAAGATAGATATCATCAACCTTTTTAAGGGACAACTAAGTTGTCAACATAGTGATATACTACCATAGATTGCCTACCAAATATCCAGTCCGCAAACTTGACTTCAGTTTTCAATGAGAAGTACACAGCTATAAAGTCCTCCAAAACAAGATCACCATCTGTTCAACTACAAATGAAACTCAAAAGAAAGAACCATTACCATATTCAAAGCAGTGTACCAGTATTTGGTTTTAACATTCGAAGGAGGGAAATTGAAGTGCACTTGGATGGTCTGTTTACTATGTGATGCCTCTCTTCTTGAAGTCTTAACAGTCTTTAAACCGGCCCTGTCCAAGATTGTCCAAAAAAGGACCGAGTGTTCTGAAGTCTCTGACAATAAGTATTTTCAAAACCAGGGGGAAAAGAGGCTCTGTTTTCACATCTGGTGGTGGCAGCAGAACAGATTCTTTTGAAAGGTCAATATCCGTCTTCCGAGCATCTTTACCACCCCCTGCGTTTATCTCCATGTCCATTGTCATGTCCGGCAGTGTCAGCTGAATGGATCCTTTCCGGATAACGACATCTCTTCTCCCAGCAACATCTTTCCCACCTATGATGTCTATATCCATCTCCACCTCAGTGCTGTCCGATTCAGTATCACATTTGTGTGCTTTGACCTGACTTGCATGCTTGGTTTCTTTCTTAAATAATCGCCAAAGAAAGTGTCTCCCATTCCATACTGTAAAATCAGTCATTTCAATAAATAGAACTGCAAATGTCAGAGAACAGAAACAAACATCCCACACTATTGTGTACAAGGTAAACCAACGTAAGATCTTTCTCATTCCTTTTTCAACTTTATTAGAAAACTGAATAGATCTTTCTTGCTTTCTATTCCACTTTACTGGATAGCTGAATTTACTAACATAACTACAATATTGCAGCATCATATTCAGTCAGCAGTTTCAGTATCAAAGCCTTAAACCTACTCTGTCTCAATCACCAAGGTTAAGAAAGAGAAGTAAGATAGCTAAACAAATTCAATTGCACAAGAGAAACTAAAGAATTCTGTCCTTCATATGCAAATCATGGGCGTGTACAGTATCACATATTGCAAAAATGTATTTTGAAATGTCTGTTAAGAATATCAAAACTGTATTGAAAACTTCAGAAAACGTTTTGAAAATGATGAAATTTTATTATAAGATGCAAATGTGTTTTGAGATATGTTTAGGTGATACCATTCCCCAATTCAAAGAGTAGAGAATAAAATAAATTGATCCCTTTCAGTAAAATTATTATATAAAATAAGTTCACTCCTTGAATACATTATTTGCATCCCAACGTGTAACTAGAAGGCAATATCCATTAACAGTCATGCCCAACTGTAAGAAAATATTTCACTTCTCTACATATATGTGGGAAACTATCAGAAGATGACACAAAATACAGCAAAAACAACTTGAAATTAAGCAGCAACAGAAATCTTAAAAGGAGATCTTACTTTGGCAGTCTCTTAAGAGTTTAGACATAAATATTAACAGCTCCACGCCCTCTACTCTTGTAATCATAGCCAAGTCTCCTGATTCCATGAACTGCAGCAGTGTGACATAATTCTCCAACCTGTACTTAAGACAGAATAGAGTAAAACACTAATTACGTATAAGAAATTAGTTTGATTTATAAGGGTTATTCAAAAAGAAAGGGAGAGGGCAGCAGGAGGGTACTATTTTCAGTTTTGACATTGTCGGAGACTGACCTCTCTTTGTTCCTCGGAAAAAAATATAGACCTATGTCTCTTTTGTCCAGACAAAGTTGCGGGAGTACATCCACCCAAAGATCCCTACATGGAACCAGTTCAAACTGCAGAACTTTAGGCATCAACTTCGAAAACTTGTACACCTTTCAAAGAACTCTAGAAGGAGGATGAGCCTGAATCTCATCACTGCTTTCCCATTGTTTAGAAACACAGGAAATTTTGAAGCTTCCACTACAAAAGGCAGTAAAAAAATTAGACAGACAACAATTCGCTCTGCAACAAAAAAAAAAAATGTTAAAATGGACAGACATGCTTGTTCAATGTAACAAAAATGAATTCAGAAAGTCAACTTGTGGCCACAAAATTTATTGGGGGCCAAGGAACCTATAAGGTCGATGGTAAAAGCAAATCAAAGTATACAAAAAAATAAGGAAATGCTGCATAATTTGCAGGGTATGAGGGTCATGCATTCCAGATAAATTTTCATCGGAATTACAGATCAGGGTATCGCCATAGCAGATGAATTTAAAGCTCTTCCAAGTAGTTTTATCCTTACAATTTGGGCACCCCTAGTGAACTGATCAAAGCCGTGCCGTTGATAAGACAATTACAAACCGAAGAACAAAATTAGGTAGAAAGTAAGAAGGAAAAAAAACAGTCTTTGGGTTTGAACAGATGAAAAAAAAAAAAAAAGAAGATTTTTTTAAAAAAGGAAATTAGAATAGATATGGCAATAGTACCAGTAATTATTGGGGGAAAACAATAACAAAGGCTGAAATAAACTCATAAAAACGATAGCTGAGATCACCCGTATCCATTAATCTGTACCTAACGTGAACCACAACAGCAACATAAAGTTGGTAGGAAAGCTACGGGTATAAGTGCTCTGGCCTCAAAGAATGGGGGATATAATTGAAGGAAAATAGACAACCATAGAATTAATTTTTTGAACCCAGGCAGCACAGGAAAATTGGTTTTGTTTATAAATCATCTCACAGTAATCAAGTTTAGTTTGCAAAGTCCCCTTACTTCCAGTAATCATCCAAACTGGGATCAGCACCATCTGAACATGAGATTTCATTCCTAGAATACTTGAACTTAAAATCAGATGATACGGCCATGGGTTTCCAGAAATTTGTGAATCTAAGAAATTAGCTCAAGTGGAGAGGGGAAAATAGGGCTAATAAAATAAAGTGCAATCAGGCTAAAAACGCAAGTAACCCTTGTAATAAACTGCAAAAGTAAAAAAATACTAATATTTTTTATCACAGTATATAATATTTTGAAATGCTCAAGTCTTGAATAATATATATAACAAAAATTAGAGTGAGGGAAAAAAGGGGAAAAAAAAAAAGTCAGCGCCAGCACATCGGCTGTTAAATTGAAGTGGGAAAAAAAAAAAAAAAAAAGCCATTAAAAGAGAGAAATGAATGAATATAAATATAGGTCATTAAAGACTTAAACATTTAAAAGTCAATGCCCACTTGGTAAAACTTGACAATAAATATGGGTCAGTACATCAGCTTTTGGGGACTCAGTAAAGTTCGATGCCCACCTGGTAAAACTTGAATGAGTTATTGACCACCACATCATATGCTTCCCAAATTTCTCCAACCTCCTCTCTGCGTGCCCTTTGCCTCATTCTCTTGATTATCTTTAATCAGTGTTCTCATGGTCTTTAAGCACTTCTTTGATAGCTTGATGAGAATGTGAATGGCCTCCCGGATTCCTTAATTATCCTCTCTACGTGCCTCTTCTTTCTCTTGATTCTTGCTTGGCCTGCATTTATGAATTTCAGTAACATGGAAAATTTACTTAAAAGATAGGATTTACTGCTCATTTATCATCATGAGAGTAGTCAACTTTCAAAGTCTGCAGTGGTGGTGTAGCATGCTCATTAGTTGCTCCCAAATCTTCTGATATTGAATGAGCCGCATAATAAAATTCACCTTCAGAATCAGAACTTTCAACCTAGTTGAATAAACTTAACCAAGTAGTAGTGCAAGAAATTTTAAAAATTATAAAATTAAATATAAAAAAAAGAAGAAAGAAGACAAACAAACAAAGAGTTTGCTACTGATGTTATAGTAAACAGGACTTCTGCTATTTAAGATGAGTAAACCTTATTCAGTCTAGTCTGTTTCCTTCATAAGTTGTCCATTATTATTGTTCCTCTTGTACATTATCTTTACAATTTTATCACATATTGAGTTCCTTTGGCACATAGAACCTTTCATTTTGTGCCAAATGGAACATGTACATCTTTAGACAGAGAAAAATAAGCTACTTCAAAAGCCCATCTTTCTCAACATGATTGCATATCCATTAGGGCTAACACAGTAGCCACCAAGAGGATCATTCAAGGCTGTCCATTTAATACAAGATAGCCATTAGTCTCTTGAATATGCCTCAATGATCATAACTCCAAGGGATGATTAGATATCAACTAATTATAACCAAGTTAGAGGACAAGCACTTCCATTTATCATGAGCAATACTGTGAATATTGAAGATAAGTATGTTCTAACGTTTAAGTTCTTGTCAAATAAATACAAAAACCCAAGGATGACAAATTTGTAAAGTTGCCATTAACAAACACAATAGTGTCACTAAATTTCAATCAACTAAATACCAAATCTTTAGGGTGATGAAACATAGTTTCCCCTAAAGCCAAAAGGGTGAAGATAACCCAACATGAGTTCCGGAATCGCCTTGTCAGTCAATGGTGACTGTACTACTTGATATATGGTATGCAATGCCTGAGCTCGGTGATAAATTCCATCAAGAGAAAGGAGGCAGACTGGTAAGAAACTACATAGGGGGAGCGAACCGAAAAACTCAGCCTTTCGGGGCAGACCAATCTTGATTACTATTGGCCATACAATGATGGCATTGTCATCATTCAGTCACTCTTTGAGATGTAAAAAATAATTTTTCAAAATATACAAAGCCACAACTCATAGACAATGCCTTCTTTTGGAAATTGCAAGGGAATATTTTACTTTTTGTGAGTAAATGAAAAAAAAAAAAAAAGGACTAAAGAACCCAGAAAAATAATCGGAATCACCACAAGTAAACTAGCGAAAGATAGTGGGAGAAAACCACAATGGAAAATCCAATCTAAGGGAACCACCTACCTCCATCAAACCCAGCAAAGACTAGAATCATGTCAAAATCAAATACCTTGGCAACTGCCATTAGCACATGGTTCCAAACAGCCAAATAATTCGAATCACCACAACCATGATTCTCCCAAGGAGCATTTATGTTATAATCAGCATCAGGTCCCTCCCCAATCATTTCATAAGACCCTAAACACCACAAGGACAAAAAGTACCAAATTCGTGCCGAGTGGGAGATAAACAAGCCTCCTTCAATAATTTTCCATACGATAGTCACATAAAAATAACCTTAAAGAAAGTGTAACTTCACTTCATGGTTTGAATCAGAGATGAAGAGAAACACTAAAAGAAAGCTTGATAATCTATTTTCTTCTACTCTTTCGACAATTTTCAAAGCATTGCCCTAAACATAAATTGAACAGAGTAGCATTTAATTCACAAGAACTTTTCAGTACAAATATGAAAGGTACGGTAAGCTTTCAAGGATTGCAGGAGTTACTTTTAATCGGACATGCCATCGTGCTCCTCTTTTTCACCCTCAGCTAAGATACCAAGAGAAGAGATACACCACCTTAGCAGCAAAAATCTCTGAATCCAAGGCCAAGATGAAAGTCGTAACAGACAGATTTTAGAGACGTTGGCCCGAATTTCTATTGTCGACTGTAAGGCTGTAACTACGTCAGGAGAGAAATGGAGCGGCGGAGACGAAGAGATACGTTCGCAAAGTGAGGTGAAACATGAGCCATGAGGCGTTGGGTCTTAAAAGTAAATTTCCTCTAAATCACAACTTTGACTCACGAAATGATTATATCAACTTTTTGTTAATAACCAATCAAATATGTGATATTAATAAAAATGTAACTCATGAATGCAGTTACTATAAAAAAAACGGGCATATTATTTGCAGGTACTATTTTACTAAACACAAGACACTTTTTAAAATTTTAAATGATGAAAAGACAAATATACTCTTGATAGTTTCTAACTTTAAAAAAAAAATTTACCCAACTTTTTTAACTCAGGGAAAATCGCCCAGACCAGGCGATTTTCCCAGAGAAAATCTTCTGGCCTGGGCGAATTTATCTGGGAAAATGGCCCATGCCAGGCGATTTTCCCTGAGAAAATCGCCTAGGCCAGGCGATTTTTTCTGGGAAAATCGCCCTGACCAAGCGATTTTCCCAGATAAAATCGCTCAGGCCAGGCGATTTTCCCTAAGAAAATCGATTTTTCGAAAATTTAGTAGTCGTTCGCCGGAAAAACGATTTTCCGACGAATGACCGGGAAAACCTGAAAAAAACGCCGTATTGTGGCTTTTTTTTAGGGAAAATCGCCACAGAACACCGATTTTCTCTAGGAAAATCGCCCATACCAGGCCATTTTCTCTGGGAAAATCGCCTGGACTGGGTGATTTTCCCAGCGAAAATCGCCCCAGCCAGGCGATTTTCCCAAAGAAAATCGCCTAGTCCAAGCGATTTTTCTAGATTTAAAAAAGTTGGGTAATTTTTTTATAAAGTTAGAAACTATAAAGGGCAAAAATATAAATTCAAGTATAAAAATTTTAAATAGTGGCCTACGAATAGTAAAAGGTGGCCTGCTGATAACAATTCCGTAAAATAAATTACTATAATTTGTTGCTAAATCTATCATTACCCTAGAGGAATATATGTTGATGTGACGCAAAAATGCTCGTTATATGGACGCTTATTTCCGGCCCAAAAAAGATGTCTTGATCTGCGAGGCCCAAATTTGTAGAAGCTTCACTGAAAAGGGAGACAGCCGAACTGGAGACCGAGCTGGGTAGCTCGGATCAGCACGAATGATGAAGAAAACCGTAACTGAAGACTGTTCCAGCAATCACTGTAAATAACCAAGAGAAGAGCGAGGATTTCCCCCTTGTATAGGCTCCGACGGTCAAGTTAGAGAGATGGAAGAAAATGAATAATATTGACAAAGTGCTCAAATGGTAAATGTTGCATACCTCACTAAGTCTGAAGACTTAGTATATATACCTCCAGACTGAGATATGCCCGTTGAACCTTCATGATTAGCATGCTCACATGCTCCCCTCTGTTTAGCATGGCGTGTACGTTTGGTATTATCATGACCGGATTTTCTGGGCTTCTTTTTCCTAGAAGATCTGGGAAATCTCTGTATATATTCAAAATATATAGATAACCCTATGATGATCTTTACCTAAAGTGTCAGTGAAATAGTTTAATCCGACATAACTGTCTTAGCTCGGTTAGGCCGATTATCAGGATATAAATATGAAAGAAACTAGTAAGGCATACCGAAGTCATTGGCCGACCTAAACCTTTGACCGATCTACTAATTGGCTCGATTTTAAGGATCTATCTGACCTAAGCAGGGTTCTGGACTTCTTATGCATCTTTTTATCTTTACTGTATCTTTGCTTTAGTCCATTGGGGTAAGCCCAATGGGAGTTCAATTTTATGCACACCAACAAGTCCCCCCAGTATTAGGTTTTACCGAGCTAAAACTTAATACTTTTTGTGTTTTACTGAGCCAAAAATTTGACTAAGGTATTTATCATGCATCCCCCTGATATCTGTCCGAGCTACCTTTGAAATTTTATTTCCGACCTAAGCCAGTCATGAAATGTGAATTGTTCCGACTTAAGTTTACTAGAAGTGTTGAACTATTTCAAGCGAAGCAATAGAAATGGTTACCGACCTACCGAACATCATAGCTATCAAAAGAAAAGCATGAGCCAAAAACTAACACAAATCCTATCCAAAGAAAATAATATGTTAGCCGATTCATAAGTAAATAATGTGGTGTTGACCCAAAAAGACTGAATTTATCAATAAAGGTGCACCTCGGCTTTTGAAGAGTCGTGACATGACAGGACACGCTCAGCAACTTTCGAGGCGCTCGGTACGACTTCCCACGTTTGTCCGTTTCTCGAGGTGGTATTAATAGCTCCAGCGGTTGGCTTGTCTGCTACACTTCGTCTTCCTGAATCTCTCTTTAAATACGAAGGAACCATCATCGTTGCTTCTGCGCCTTCTGAGAAAAGAAAATTTCTATCCTTCTTCTTCTTTTTGCCGTGATTGTGATTGTGCGAGTTGTTGATTCTCCGCCGTGTCCGTCGGTGTCGCTTCTCCCGTTTGTGTCGCCGCTTCGTTTCGTTGTTTCTATGCTACCACCTTGCAGAATTCCATGGCCGAAGAAAGGAGCTCCGGTACCGGCGTGTCTCGTCAGAACCCATCTTTAGGTTAGTCTGGTCTTCCCCTTTCTTCTAATAGTTACAATTGATTTGCCGGCATAGGAATAATTTTTCGGCAAGTTTGATGCATGAACCTCTTTGTAATGCTTCCTGTAGATACGGCTGCCATATCATATGAATTTCATCCCGAAGAGATAGTCTCCGAACTTACTAGGGTAGAATTAGAAACCCTAATATCGACCTATTACCTTGACCCGGCCATCCAAACCCGCCTGCCCACATCTGAAGAAAGGATAACTAGTACTTCTGGGGGTTGGGTCGGTATATATGAGTACCACGTAAAATTCGGGCTAAGATTTCCTGCCCCAGATTTTTTTAAACGAGCTATGCGACTACTTAAAAATCAGGCTAAGCCAGTTAGTACCCAACGCCTTTAGATTTTTAGTGGGGTTTATGTGTGTCTGCTTCGGGGCTAAGATCCGACCTACCGTAGATATGTTTTTTCAGTTTTATACCGACTGCCAATATCCTTACGGACCGGAGTGGGTATCTTTCCAAAAACATAGGAATGGACCCGTCCTTATAACTGACTCCTCGGATACGAATAAACATTGGAGGGCAAGATTTTTTATGGTGAAAGCTGATGAAGCAAATCTCCCTTGCCGCTGGTAAAGCTTTATTGTGCCGGCAGATCAAACCCGAAATAAGTCCAATCCCGTAGTGTTGTCGGGCTATAAGGCGTTAAGATCCTTCACCAGTTCGGAGAAATATTCGGTTAAGTACCCTTCAGAGGGCCTTCTTGTCTGGGTCGGGCTGAGCCAAGCCCCCGATGTAGAGAAAGAACGTAAATACCTGTCTCTGAACTTTTAATTATCGTCTTCCCCATCTTGGGTCAGCTTCCTAGATCGGTGATTCTGACCTTTGTCTGTCTTTTTTGTTTTCAGGTGGCTTCAGTGGGTTCGGTCGGAAGAAGAAATCAAATAAACCAGCAGCAGTTTCGGGGTCTTCAAAGAGACCTTCTGCCGAGATCGATTTAACCGAGGAAGTTGAAATTGCCGATCCTCCTGCTGGTGCCTTAGTCCTCCGGGCGTCCAAAAAAAGCAGGCCGACCCCCGCGGAAATTCAGGGGGCTAAATCCGCTAAGGCTCCCCGCCTAATGGCCGATCCGAACTTCGGAGCCGAGATACCCAGCCCAGATGAGCTGCTGGGACCTTTGGAGTTGTCGACCAAAGAAAGGATGATTATCCTGAGGGACCAGAAGGAAAGACCGGGCCCCCTAGCTCGGCCAATCTGCCAGCCTCATTTGTCAGAGCCCCCTCTTGAAGATGTTAGGCCGTATCTCGAGCTGGTGGCGGACTCCTATGGCTCCTTTATAGAGATTATCGAGGCAAGCAGCCAGATGAGGCAAAACCTCGAACAGTTGGTGAGGCAAGAAGCCTTTTTGGCCTCTTATATAAAAAAGGTAAAATTTTGAACTTTTGATTTGCTTTCTGAGATATATAATTGCTTGAGTGGTATTCCATAAGGCTCGTACTTCGGATTTTGCAGGTCTGTATAAATTACGGCACCATGGCTAAGAGGACTGTGGCTTTGGACCTCCTCGCCCAAAGTTATGAACAGAAGAGGTCAAAGAGACCGACCGAGAGATAAAAGATTTGAAAATGAAGCTGGGGGTCGAATCCAGCAGAGTGACCGACCTCCAGGCCAAAAATACCGAGCTCTATAAAGAAAACCAAGAGCTCGGTACCAGGGCCAGTCAGATGAGCACCAGGTTTCAAGGCTTGGAGGCGGAAGTGGAGGGGTTGAAGCAGAACGAGTCCGAGCTAGAGAAGAAGGTTGCTGACTTGGAGAGGGCTTTGGGGAAGGAGAAGAAGAAATCTTCCGGGCTGCTGAGTCCAGCTGAGGTGGAGGTGGCACGTCAAGCTGCCTTAGAAGATTTCAAAGGGGGACCACTGCTGGATCTGATGAACAGGCGATTCATGGAGCTCATCCAGTGCGGGTATACCTTGTGCTGGGATGAACTTAAAGGCTCCAGGTCGGTGGAGGGCTTACCAGAGGATTCTTTGGCTCATACTTCCTTGCTAGCTCAGGATCGGGACCCCTTCGACCTAATAGAGGAGATAAGCAGGAGTGCCAGGCTAACAGTATTCCTTTATCGGAAAATATGGAAGAGGAAGATCCTGAGGCCGACCCAAAGGAGGCAGTTGACGAAGAAGCGACCTCCCAAGCTCCCTTCTTAGCTTTTTCTTGTACAATTTTTCAAGATGTTTTTGTTTGAACAATTTTGTATCGGGTCGGCATAATTTTTTCCTCTTAATATATGACGCAACTTTTTTCACGATCTTGCCTTCAACTCATTTAAAGATAATATTTTCTTAAGTGTGCTGCGTTCCAGGCCCGCAGAATTAACTGTCCTTGCAAATCTTCTAAGACATAGCTACCAGTGGGTCGGGCTTCGATCACCCGGTAGGGCCCCTTCCAATTAGATACCAACTTGCCTTGATCTTGTGGCTTACTGATAGCTCGGTTCCGTAAAACCAAATCTCCAGGTACAAAGGCTCGATGTTTGACCCGAGCGTCATAGTGTTGCCGAACTAAATTTTTGTAATTTAGTTGGTGTACGTAGGCAGTGTCTCGAACTTCCTCCATCAAATCCAAACTAAGCTCCAAGTTTCTTTGATTCTGGTCCCTTTTGAAATGCATGACTCGGGGCGTACCACTTTGTATTTCTGGGGGTATGACAGCGTTGACCCCAAAGGCTAGCTCGAAAGGAGTCTTCCCCGTAGCCGATTTAGGCGTAGTCCGGTGGCACCATAATACGTGAGGCAGCTGTTCCACCTAATTCTTACCCTTATCTTCTAATCTGGTTTTCAACCCGTACAACAAAGTTCGGTTTGTGAGTTCCACTTCCTCATTTGCTGGAGGATGAGCCACAGATGCGAAACGGTGGGTAATGCCTAGCTTTGAACACAAGGCCATGAATTCCTTGGATTTGAACTGGGTCCCATTATTCGAGATAACCGAGTTGGGCACGCCGAACCGACAGATGACTTGCCTCCAAAGAAACCGAGCTACAATTCGCCCGGTAATATTCGTCAATACCTCAGCCTCCACCCATTTTGTGAAATAGTCTATAGCCACAACTAGATAATGACAAGAACCGATCTTAGGAAATAGCCCCATAAGATCTATCCCCCATTCAGCGAAAGGCCAAGGAGCAATTATCCCGGTAAAGCTGGATGCTGGCAACCTGTGAATCGTCGCATTGTATTGGCAACTGGGACAACGTTGAACATATTCGACTACTTCCTGAAATAACCGAGGCCAATAAAACCCAGCCCCAATTACTTTCTTGGCCAAATTCCGAGCCCCAATATGAGACCCACAGTCTCCCTGGTGTATCTCCTTTAGCACGGCTTCTGCTTCTCCTGAACTCAGGCACTTTAGTAAGGGCATCAAGAAACCCTTTTTATACAGATCTTCCCCGACTATTTGATAATGTTCAGCCTTTCTTCGTATTCGTTGTGCTTCCTTTCGTGAATCTGGTAAAGTACCATTTTGCAAATACTGCCATAGAGAAAATCGCCAATCCCGACCTTCACTTATGGACAAGATTGCTGGCTCGGTTATACTCCTAGTCTGTACTTCTTCTACTAGAATGCTTTTAGTTAGATAAGAGAAAATCGAAGAAGCCAATTTGGACAAGGCATCTGCATTTGTGTTTTTACTCCGTGGAACTTGCTCTATAGTTCATTTTGGAAAAAATTTCAGCTGCTGTTGCACCAGTGCTAAATATTCCTCCATTTGCCGATCCTTAGCTTTATACTCCCCCAAAATTTGTTTGACTACAAGCTGGGAGTATGAACAAATTTTTAGATTTCTGACCCCCAGTTTTCGAGCTAATTTTAGACCGGCTATCATGACTTCGTACTCTGCTTCATTATTGGTGGCCATAAAGCAGAACCGTAAAGCATAAGTGTGGACTTCCCC
Source organism: Leptodermis oblonga (assembly GCA_016801395.1). Classification (NCBI taxonomy): domain Eukaryota; kingdom Viridiplantae; phylum Streptophyta; class Magnoliopsida; order Gentianales; family Rubiaceae; genus Leptodermis; species Leptodermis oblonga. The sequence goes on from CM028752.1 coordinate 14,510,575, forward strand.
AATAGGGCTGGTGAGGATGATCCCCGCACCCGATCCGGACTGGCTTGAGGCACCATCTACGTAGAGTGTCCATGAATCATCGCCATTTGCCACAGTTAAAAGAAGGTCGGTTTCTTGTGACGGGCCAGGCGTGCCTTCCTGGATGTCTGATATTCCTTCAGCTATGAAATCTGCCAATATTTGCCCTTTGACTGCAGTGCGAGGCGCAAAGGTGATATCGTACTCCCCCAATTCGATTGCCCATTTGGTGAGACGATCAGAAACCCCTGCCTTTTGCAAGACGGCTATAAGAGGTGCGTCGGTATAAACGGTGACTCCGTGGGAGTTGAAATAAGGCCAGAGACGTCGTGTGGAGTGAACTAGAGCCAAGACTAATTTTTCCATGCTGGAATAGTTTTTCTCTGCTGCCTGCAAAACTTTGCTAACAAAATAGATGGGTTTTTGAACCCGATTATCTTCTCGAAGCAAAACCGAGCTAATTACAGATTCAGTGGTAGCTATATACATGTATAATTGTTCTCCAGGAATTGGCATGGTTAAAGAAGCTAAATACATTTTTAATTGTTCGAAAGCAGTTTGGCATTCCGAGGTCCACACAAATTTATCTGTTTTCTTTAAAATGCTAAAAAATGGTAAAGCTCCTTCTGCCGACCGAGCTAAAAACCGATTTAAGGCTGCTAGTCTACCCGTTAATTGTTGTACTTCGCGAATTGACCTAGGTGGATGCATTTGCAGAACAACTTCTACTTTCTTTGGATTAACCGAAATACCCCCTTCAGAAACTATGTAACCTAAGAACTTTCCCGAAGTAGCCCCAAAAACACATTTTTTTGGATTTAACCTCAATTTGTACTGGACCAAGCTTCAAGTGTTTCTCGCAAATCAAGCAAATAAGCAGACTCATCCCTACTTTTAGAAATAAAAATCATCAACATATGCTTCCATGTTCCGACCTAACTGATTTTTAAAGATTTTATTTACTAGGCGTTGAAAGGTAGCCCCAGCATTTTTCAAACCGAAAGGCATAGTAATAAAGCAATAAGTACCTTTATCCGTGATGAAGGATGTTTTTTCCTCATCTTCTTTAGCCATGAAGATCTGGTGATAGCCCTTGTATGCATCCAAGAAGTTGAGGAAGCGAAATCCAGCTATGGCGTCGACCAGAATGTCAATCAAAGGTAGGGGGAACCAGTCTTTGGGGCAGGCTTTGTTTAGGTCGGTGAAGTCGATGCACATACGCCATGAACCATCGGGCTTGGGAACCAATACAGGGTTAGCTAGCCATTCAGGATAATCTACTTCTTGAATGATACGTACCTCCAATAAAGCGTTGACTTCGATCTCTACGTATTTGCTGCGTTCTCCTCCAAGGTTACGCTTTCGTTGACGAACCGGCCTATGACATGCATCAATGGATAGCCTGTGTTCAATGATATTTCGAGAAATGCCAGGCATGTCTTTCGCCCCCCAAGCAAAGACTTCCGCAAACTCATGCAAAAGGTTAAGTAAATCATGCTGTAATTGAGGAGGTAAATCGGTCCCTATCTTAATTACCTTGTTTGGGTCGGCAGTCAGGGGGACGATCTTCACCTCAGCCCCTGCTTCAATGGATCGCTCCGAGCTACCTGCCAGGTCGGTGATGTTAATGGGATGAGCAATACTTTAGGCCTGCAATTTGCCCATATTCATCTACATATGTGGTTTGAATTAATATTGTACAAAAGCAATTCAAATCTTAATTCTAATTCTACATTCCTATTGCTTTATTTTATTATTATTTTATTTTTCATTTTTGTTTTTTTAAAAAATCAAATTTTCATCTATTTAAACCTTTACTTTTTGCATTAAAGTTTACAATTTCCTTTTTAATAAAAAAATACAATACTAAAATTTTTAAAAACTATAATTTAAACAAATATATAATTTCAATAAAAAATAATTTTTAAATATTTATGACGTCACCAAGTTGATTTGACCCCCTATGTCGACCCCCGACCACTGAGTTCCACCAAGTCGGCCTCTAAACTAAGTTTATAAATCCTGATTTTCACTCGTTCGATAATTGATAAGTGATAACTTCTCAAGCCCTAAAACCCAACAATAATCATATATACCTACAGTAAAAGAGGGAAGAAATCCTCTTTTGGTCTACTCTCTATACCGTAAAGAAAAGAGAAATCAAAATGAGCGAGAAAGGATGCACATATGTTGATGATTATCAAAGAGCAGCTCATAAATAGCAGCATCACAACCCATTTTAAAAATTAAAACATAGGAGGAGAGAAGGAAAGGAGAGACTGCAGGGTTAATGATTGGCTATAAGTTTGGCTCGATAGTCCATGATAGAAAAGAGAGAATGGGACCTTAAATGGTAAAAGCCTAAATAAGATTAAATTGAAGTTAAAGCCCCTTATGTGGTTTACAAAATGTACTACTCCCTCTTAGGGTATAAAAAGCTACCAGTAGCCCCCCCTCATATTTTTTCTACTTGTGTCATTATTAAATTATACCTTATGTTTACCAGTGTAAAGGCTATTTTTGTCATTTTAAAGTGATTTAATTTTATAATCTTTATGTTTTTAAATTTTACTTTGGGTAAATGACTTTATTAGTCCTTTAACTTGACATCTCTGTTTTCTTTGGTTCTCATATTTGAAATGATTCATTTTAGTCATTCACCTTGACATATAGCTTTAAATGACCATATACATGTTTTCCATTCAAATAAACTCGTCATTCAACCTGACTAGTGAAAAGTACAAAGGACATCAAAGTGCAAAAATGGAAAAAGAAATTCAATAAAATGGGATCCACCTTAATTAAACCTCTCTTCTCCCATTTTTTTAACTTACCGACAGCTTCAATATAGTTCTGAAAATTCCTCTCCCTCCATTTTTTTTGCAAGAATAAACACCTCCGTCACCACCACTTACTCTCCTCCACAGCAATGGTGGGCGACCAGAAATCCCCATCATCATGATATTTTTGAGTTGATGATTGATAGTTGCCAAAGTGTAGTGTCAGTTGCATCAAAGAAGAGTAAAATGCCATCTAAAGCTTTGATGAAAACCTAATTGATGACACGATGGAATAGATGGGCATTTTGTTGAAATGAAGTTTGTCTGCAGTGTTTTAGCATTCAATGTTATAAAATTTTAGTTTTTGCAAGTACACAAATGCACATAAACTAATCAAACAATATAGGAATATAATTATAGAGAACTAGGAGTAGAAAAGCTTGGATTGATGCATGTTGAAGACGATGTTCTAACAAGTGATATGCCCTCCCAACAAAATTTGAAGGCGTTCTTTTTTGAAAATACAATAATCCACAGAGCAGTTTCGGTAATAGAGAGAAGTCATCTATTGCAAATTTAATCACCATCCATATTTTCCTAACATAAAATATTCTTTTTAAAAGACAGAGAAAACAAATTTTCCCTTTGCAATAAAAAAACTAGAACAAAAATATTTGCATACATATACATATAAAAAAATATATGTATATATATTCAACAGCCAGCGTTCAATACCCATTGTATGCATGTGCATTACATACTAATATCACTATTCCCAATAAATGTGAAATCAACTGTTTATAACAAAATTAAAACTTTTATAAAATTGTAACTTATGTGAACCGGAGGTCACGATGCAAAATTTATCAAAGAAAGTCAAACAAGATGGTCACAAACTTACTCTCTTCAATACTTCAATAACACTCCAAGAATTAGATAGATGTACTACTTTATGCTAAACCAAGCAAGAATTAAAGAAGGTGAAACAATTAAGAATTTTGGCGGAGCAAGTAACCTGAATCAATAAGTTTCAAACTTAGGTGAAATTATTACATGCAAAATACATGGCTCAATTGAGAATTCTAATGTTAAGGATTCAAGCTCACACAGATATGACAATTTTCTAAATTATCTCCATTACATTTCATGGATATGATACCTATTTATAGGAGATAGGTTGCCAAAGATCATACACTAATTAAACTAAGAAAATGAATTAAAACTGGAACTTAGGAAGAGTTGGATTTCCTTACAAAACCAAAACCTTAAGGAACTAGGTAATGGAGCTCATGAATTCAGCCACAACGTAGCTACGCAGACAGCTGGGTTTAGTGAATCCAAAACAAGGAAGGAGAATTCCTTAAAAACTAAACAAGGTTCCCTTCACAAAAAGGATTGAAAGAAGTTAATCCTTTTTGTAACCTAAGAACCTAGTATGGTTGTAACTAACTCCTAATAACTAAGGAATGGAATTAGGAAACAAGCAAGAATCCAATTCACATTCTGAAACTTAAACCTAATCATAAGTGACTTGTAGAATCGGTTGAGGCTTGTTGTTGTTGCTGGCAGAAATTGAAGTGGGTGAGGATTAAGGTCTCGACATGCTTGGTGATGTAGCATAATGATGAATTCTGCTAGGAAGCTTATTCAAAATTTCAGATCATTTCAGATACTTCTAGAATATTCCAAAACCTTCTAAAAATGTCACAAATCAAGACTTTCACCATTCTTCAAAATTCTTCAAAATATGAGATTTCAAGATGTTCAAGAATTTCAAGAAACATCAAGAAACTTGAAAAAAAATGTTTCATAAAGTTCAAGAACCTTCAAGATTCTTCAAGAACTTTAAGAAACGACCATTTCTTTATCGTGGAGAGGTTGGTGGCTAAAAGTCTTCTACGTTATGAAAGCAATTGACCATTTCGTTCCTCCTGTGTTTCACTTCGAGGGCTTTGCCTTTAGGTTGACTTTTCCGATTCTGACTTGTGTCACCTAAGTTTCGGATGGCCACATTGGCAACTCCATAATTCATTGTATAACTATTTATATCCACCAACCATTTGTAAATTATGTTTAAAATCATGTAACATCTCCTGTTAATTTGGTTAAATACACAATTTAAAACATGTAACCTCCACAATTTGCAAGTTCTAGTTCAGGTTTTTCTATGATGAAGAAGAGTTCCTTAATCTTGATCCATAAGGATGTTGTGTTTTGTCTACTATGCTCGATATTGTCTTTTAGAAAGGCCCATATTTGATATGCCACCAAGCAATGGAAGAACAAGTGAAGGAGATTTGCAGTGGGATCTTCGCATAACTCATCCACTTTGATGTTTCTCTTTTCGAGGTTCTACGTGTAGATGGTAAGGAGTTTGTTTAGCACGCTAAAGGATTGTTGAAACCTCAGAGGCATTTTAAGTTTCCAAAATTCCCTCCAAACTGAAAAATGGGCTTTATTGCTTTCCAAGAGTGGACCGAAAAGAAAAAAAAAATAGTGGAATTTATCACATTATTGTAAGCTAATTTTAAGGACTGCAGAAATCATTCTAGCTGACTGCAGAAATTGGTATAGAGAGAATAAGATCAGTGTCCTTCTTTTGGAAAATACATTGAATCAGATTTGCGTTCCTTTTCATAGAATCCTGTCAAATTAGGGAAGTGAATTTAGCATTAGAGGTGAGAATAAAGGCTAGCAATTGAACCCTGAAGGAATCTTCTTTTGGGATCCACAGGTCCTTCTAGATTTTTCTAGCATAGCCACTTTCCAATTTTAAAATAGTGGAAGTTTAAGCGTGGTTAGCTTTGGGGTGTTTCAGTTTCCTACGTTCTTCAATTTGTTGGTCAATAGAGGAGTAGAACTTAAATGAAGTGGATCCCACTCTATTATTTTCTTTCCATCTTTTGCCCCTTCATTCCCAATGAATCTCATATATCGTTAGTTTATTCACACAACACTGAACAGAAAAACGACCATTTAATTTAATTTATTTTATTTTATGAAAACACACAAGTTAAAGGGACCAAAATAAACATTTTTTAAGGTTATAGACTAAATAGAATTGAAGGAACATCTCAATGGTATCATTTACCCTTTTAATTTTTCCTTATTTCACAACAATCTAATGATCAAAAGCAGGAGCCGTTGTCCTCGTATTTTGCACACCTAGAACCACCATCGATCTTCTCCAATCTCACCACCCTCATCATTATACTACAATCACATAATCTACCTCCACCCCAGCATTTCTAACACCACCCACCCCCTAACATGACATCGTTTGTAATGCCCCGCCCCGATCCGCCCTTTACGGATGTATTCCCAATAGAGCAGGTCAGTTCAGGGTAACGTCATTCAAGACTCTTGCCTGTAATCAACAGCATAAATTAAATAATTCTTCAAGATAATAATTTAAACTTTAAATGAATACATAATCAATAGAATGATAAAACTCTTATCACTTTACAAAATTAAATACCTAAAATATTCAATATGAAATGGGTGAGCTTCACAAGCTCACTGAAAGATCTCATGTTTTCCTTTATCAAAACCGCCCACATTTATTTTTCAAAAGAGATTTTTGATAGCATGCTTCAAAATTCAAGCGAATGGTAAACGTTAAAAAAGATTTTTAATATATTTTAAGAACAAGAGAAGTCACAAGGTATCATAGTTTCTCTATCGATCTATGAAAACCACGTTGGTTATTAAAGTACTTTCTCTTAAAGTTACAATGATAATTTGAGTCCACGATAAGAATTTGGTCATATTACAAATGGCCACGGTTAAGCGGTAACATAGCAGCCTCAATAGTAAATATATTCAACGGCTTAGTGGTTGGATCTATAAACACTACATACTCCCCCACGAGGATCATTCATCACCAACATATTACGTTAGAGTTCTCATCATAACTTTTTAAGTATTGAACTTTATTCAAAATACACGTGGAAAATAATTTCAAAAAATATTTTCCAAACCTTAAATAATTTCAAATTACTTTGCAAAATCCTTCACTTATTTCTAAACACTTATGAAATGGTATCTCACAAAATCTTTTTTAGTCAACTGATCATTCAAATCACTTTGTAAAATACTTATCTAGATTTTTTCCTCAACATTTTGAGAGATTATCATAGTATAAAACATTTGTAATCATTCCAAAGATTCAAATCATGTTCACCGCAAGAACACTCATTTACTAGGTGTGGGCAAGCCTAACACAAAATAAGTAAAAAAACATCTATACTTATATAATTAATCTATATAGATAGTCCAATTAAAAAAGTAGCCAGTAATTCCCCCACCTTCTTCAAGCGAGGCTATAAGATAAGAGAGTTAAATTCAGACCAGTGAATGCGTCTAGGGTGAATGCATGGACGCAAATTTTGGAAAATAGATTGTCCATATTTTAGGACATGGTTTCAACATTGAACCCCTCTTGGAACTGGGTTTTGAAACACTTCATTGTTCAGGTTCTTTCATAAAGATCAGCTTCGAACTTTTCAGAAAATTTGAGGTTCTTTCACAAAGAATCCACATTCTTTTGATGTCTTAGACACTGAACCTCGTGTTGAAAGGTTTTCACAAATCTAGGGAATTTTCAGTACCAAATTCAGTGTCAAAAATTCTATGTTAGTTTCATAAAACATAAGTTGCAACCCAAACTTGTCACGACCACTTTCAACGTCGAAAGGCCATCAATTTCGGGCTCAAAAACTATCATGATAGCAGTTTCACGAACATGGTTTTCAGGTTAGCTTCTGGTAAGTTTTAATCAGTTATATCAGCGGTTTAATCCAAACAAAACTTACAAAATTCTTAACCAAGGTCAAAAATCAGATTTTAGAGGTTTTAACAGCATAAATTGAATTTTAGGGGATTAATCAAGTTTGAACAGAAGTACAAAGCATGGTCAACTAAGCATATAAGTTCTTCATAGATCCAAATCTTTAACTATAAAACATGTATAGGGCATGTTCTTTAACTTGGATTTCAAACAATGTTTGAAACTTATTTTTTGAAAAATAATTTTATAATGTAAAACTATATTGAAAATATAAAAAAGTGTGGGTGAATAGTAAAAAATTATATTGAAAATGATGAAAACTGATTATAAAATTATTTTTCCAAAACCAAGTTTCAAACATTGTTTCAAACTCAAAAGAAGAATAGGCTCGTAATGTAATTCATGAAAACTCATGGTGGGTTTTCTTTAAACATTCAAGTCTAAAATCAAGGATACAAAATTCATGGATACACAATGACGAATGTTAACCTGAGGGAGCAAAAATCAAAATTACTATTTGGATTTGAGAGCTTAGTCATTGGTTCCTCTTCATTAGTTCCTTAGGAATGATTTTGGGTGCAAAATAATTGGTGTAGCTAAAGATTCAAAGTTAAGTGTTATATTCTTTTCATAAGGAGTGGGTAGGTTAGGGTTTAGTTTAGAAATTTGGCACAAAGAGGATAGTTAATTTGGGAAGAAATCAATCATCCAAGTGACTGAAACTTTTTCAAAATTTTGTTCGGGTTTATGATCATAATGGGTTTTGACATTGAAATGGTCATCGATAATCTGGGTTTTTTCGAAGAAGTAAGGCTCAAGTTCAACGCTGGTCTTGATGTCAAATGGGGCTCGAAACTTCATGTTTCCACAACTTCAAAATTCAATTTATACTTCTTTGCACATACAACCAACATATTCTATACATAAAATTCAAGTAAAACATTTTCAAACTATCATTCCATAATAATTTCACTAATGAAAGTACAATTTACATAACACGAGTATTATAGTGTTAAAAAATTAAACTTCTACCCTTCATATGCTAACAACTTATTTTCGAAAACTATAGGGCCATGGTGTGATCGTCACTGTCACCACTAGCAGCCCCACCTCTAAGCATCACCATCTTGATATAGATTTTTTTTATTTTATCTTTTCCATTATTCATTTATATGATCTCTGTTTTATCAAATATTCTTCTCACGTCCAAATTTACTTTCTAATCCCCTGAGAGCTCAAATTCTGGTCGAATTGGATCTCCCTATTGGTGTCATCATTTGGGTGATTTTGTCAAGATCGTTCCACCACACTTTCTTGGGTGGAGTTTCAACAGTTGTGGGGATGTTGTAGCCATTGTTGCTGCATATTTATTTGACATTCACTTATACATATGAACTGGATACTAATATGTTCATTGGTTGTAATGACGTGGGTACTAATATATTATTATACAATATTCACCAATCTAATTTATTGGTTGTGATGAATATGATAGTTATTGGTGGCTAATTTTGTTGATTTCTTTTTAAAGATACGTGATTAATGTTATTTAGGTGGTGGTCAATTCATGGGTTATTCATAAGATATATAAACAGTAGTGTGGATTTTAGGTTATTTTTTGTCTTCATGGTGGCTAAAGGCGGAGTGGTATTGGGCTGACAGTGGCGATGGTGGTGGCAAGATAATGACAGTGATGGTGATGGTGAGCTAAAAACTGCTGTGGTGGTGAGTTGATGGTAATGAAGATGGACTATGAAGATGAAAATATTAGGATACAAAAATATTAATAATTGAGAAAAGGAAAATAAAGTAAATGTTACAATTAATAATGACTATAAATAGATAAATAAATAAATATATATATATATATATATATAAAGAACAGTATTGATTCAATATATAAAATTAGTATAAACAAATTAAAAACACAATATTATAGGAAAATTTAAGTTTAAAAAATGAATAGAAAGAGTTCCTATGCAGAGTTCATGGCGACTTGCGGGCAGCTTGCCTAAACATAAGTTGTCTTTGAAACAGATTCGGCTTATTGTGTGAGGGTAGTAACAGGGGCTTGCTAGGTCGTGCTATCTCTATAGGTATATATTGTGTCACATGGTAGGGGGTTTTTAGATGCAACATAATTATCGCGAGGGGAATGCGGCTGCAGATAGTTTGGCGTGATTGGCTTCTTTTCCTCAAGTTGCTGTCATTTTTCTCAATGGTCACTTTCCTGTTGGATTTTCAAGAGCTTTGATTTCAGATCTTGTGCAAGTCTCATTTATATGGCTTTAAGTTGTAGTTAGTGGGAGTTATTGATGTATTTTCTTTGCGATAGTTTCATTTGTATTATTGTATTTTGCTGAGACATTATGTTCCCCTCGAAGTTTGGCATTTCTCTTTTCATTAATAAAGGGTCTCAATCAAAATTTGGCATTTGTCTTTTCATTAATGAAGGGTCTCAATCGAAATTTGGCATTTGTCTTTTCATTAATAAAGGGTCTCAATGCCACAAAAAAAAAAAAAAAAAAAATTGAAATACAAAGTGAAATTATTCATTAAAGAAAAAAGTCCTGTATTTGCAGTAATTATTTAAAAATTTTAAGAACCAAAATTACAATAATATCCCTATACTCAAAAAAGAGTTTGTTACCTTTACCAGTTTTTTTTTTTTTTAAAAAGGAAAAATGTGACAGGCTTAAAAAAGAGAGGAGGAAAACAGGTGCTGATAGAGGTTGCTATAGGCGAGGTTTCTTCACCTTCCGCCTGACTTTGGCAGAGATCTCTTCAATCTCCACTAGGTGCTGGAAGAGGTTTAGGTTGAGGACAACCTCTGGCGGCGACCATTTTTTCTTCTTCTTCTTTTCTCAAAGCCAGCACAATTTTCCTTTCTTTAGAGAAAAAAACTTTGTATACAACACAAGTAAAGTTTAAAGGGAGTTTATGTATTTTCATTCACTAAAATTTTAAAATGATTACTACAAAAGTAAAATGATTACTACATTTAACAATTTCCTATAAATAAAAATAAAGTTATGAAAACATAAGGAAACAAAATCGACAAAATGGAATAGGCTTAGGCCACCAATTTCGGTTATTTACTCAAAAAAAAAAAAAAAGAAAGGAAAAATTAAAATAAAACATTCACTTTTATAGAAATGAAAGGGAAAAAAAAGGATAATCAATGTTCTTAATAAATAGGTAAAAAGAAAACTTAAAAATAAAGCCAAGGAAACATGTGAGTTATACAAGGATAAATATGTCATCTGTAGAGTTTTTTCTTTGTTTTTTTTTCTTTTTTCATAAAAGAGTTAGACTACTACATTTGATTATTAAACGTTGAAAAAAAAATTAAATATTACACATTCAGGAAAATTGTGAGCGCTGGATTAGTAGCTTTTTATACCACGGTGTGGTGAATAGTACCATTTGTAACTTGCAAGGAAGTTTTTGGTACTTAATCATAAACAATTTAGAGAAAATTTTATTTTTGTCCATATTTCATCCTTGAATGATTTTTGAATTTGTTTCTATGGAAATTAATTTTAATTATTTATTAATTAAAATAATTATAATTTGATATATTAATTTAATATTTTAGTTAGTAATCTATATCCCCTAACCACTTAATCGATTGTTCCACAAAAAATGTGCATAGTAAGCTATAATTATTTATTTCTTTCTAAATTTTTTATTATATTAATAATATTTTTGTTTATTTTATTTATTTATTAAAATTAAAATTTGACTTTAACTTTGGTTGAACTAGTTTTAAAATAGTATATATATTGAAGTTGTGAATCTTATGATTTGGAATTTTTTTATTTAATTGCTAAAATATCTTTGTTGTTATTATATTAAGTATTTTAAACAATATTTAATGTATAATCTTATTTGGATTTAGGGTATTATTATGTATATTATGTATAGCTAGTATATATATATTTTTTATTTATTTATAATGTAAAGATCACATCATTAATTTTTGGAATGGTTTGACAAGGTTGACTCTTTGACCCTTTGGCCTATAATTTGGTTGATTTGTACTCGATTTGGTTCTTCCAACACTATTTCAAATGGAGTAACGAGACTCATAAATAACGTTTGCACTAAAATGGAAAAACTATGAAAGAAGTATCACTTCTCTAAGAAAGGCTTGTAAATAATCCTTGAGAATTTAGACATTCAAAAAATTTCACCTATGCTGTAGAAATTGTCGTAAATCTAGTAGGCCCTTGTTGCGTAACAGTACCTTGATAATCTTTGCAGACCCATGCAACTGCCCAAAGTTCAGTAACTTCCCTAAATGACCCATCAAAGGTGATGGTTACTATGTTAATGTGGAAAGCGTAATGACGGTAGATACATAGATATCTAACTTAATTGGTGATGTTTCTCTACAAACCTTTGAAAGCATCAAAATCTCTCTTTTGCTACATAATGAAATTAGGTTATCAACACATGTAGGCACAAATTTCACATCAGCCAATTTCTTCACAACACCATTATAAGTCTTGAGACATGTGGTACCACCTTTAATGTTTCTCTTCTGACCATTCCCTATAGTAATGTGTCCAAACTCTCCATCAGCCTGTAAAGTATTAAAAAGCAAGATCTATCTTTATAGATGTGCCAAGACGCTGCACAATCCATCACCCAGCCTGAGCTGCTTGTCTTAGTGTACTTCATCAATCTTCTCTTTGCCCTTCCTCTTCATCTCCTTCAGACTCTTCAAGTCCTCATTTATGATAGGGCATGTATATTGGATGTGACCCTTCTCCCCAAAGTAAATAACACTCAAAATTACTGTAGCCTCTGAACCGAGATTTCTATACATATCACTCCTCCCCTGTTAACAACTCATCCCATGATTAAAACTCTCTGCGATAGCTAGTGCTTCATCTACCCTAGGCATACTCTTCTTCTCCATTATTTTCTCATTCTCTCTTAATTGTGTGACAACATCATCAAATGTCAAAATTTTCTTCCCAATAAGAATTGTTTGCACAACCGGTTTATAAAATAATGGTAAGGAAGATAGTAATAGTAAAGCCTTCTCTTCATCTTTGAATTCCTCTCCCGTGTTTTGAAGTCAGTATACTAGCTGATTAAATACATTAACATGGTTATGAGAATTCCTTCCTGTTAGACCCGGTTGGTCTTAATCCTTATTTTGATTGATGAGTCAACAAATATGATAATTAATTTAATGGTTCTTCTAAGTGAGAAAATGTAGGGAACTATTTACGGAAGAATCGATGCAAAAAAAGGGCAATGAAAAATGAGCTAAAATGAAGAAACGGAAAGCAAATGAAGAAAGAAGAAAAACAAGTCCTGAGATGGGGCCCATGGTTTTTCCAAGTAATTAAATATAAATAAATGTTCACAGAAAAACTGACGCAAAAAAAGGGCAACGAAAAATGAGCTAAAATGAAGAAACAGTAAGCAAATGAAGAAAGAAGAAAAATGAATCCCAAGCACATCCCTAAGTAGGACCCATGGTGTTTCTCAGTCAAAAAATGAAGAGAAGAGTTCACAGGTGAACCAACAGAAAAAATAGCGAAGAAAACGGAGTTAAAACGAAGAAACGACAAGTAAACGAAAGAAGGTGTCAAATCAAGCCGACAAGGGGCTGACAGCACCGCCTGGGGCAGCTCCACGCGCGCAAGGGCAGGCCCTGCTATAGCTGCGGTTATCGCGAGGCCTATCGCAGGTGCCTCGGGTGGCCTATTTTTTTTTTTTTTTTTACCCTTTTTTCACTTTTGAAGGGTTCTCTCCTCCTACAAATACCCCCACTTAAAGAACATCAAATACACCTCTTCCCTTCTGATTTCCAACATTTTCAAGTGTTCAAAAAGCTCTCAAAAGATCATTCAAAGTCCTAGCAATTTATTTCAAAATTAGGCTAGACTAGAATTTCTTAATTTTAATAATTAGCTATTTTCATAGCACTAATTTCCTACTTTGTAAACACATTGAAGGAAGTCCTAAACACTTGAGTAAGTGCTGTAGGCATCTTGTAAGTGAGGCAAAATCCTAAGCTCTTAATTATGAGTTAGGCATGAAGTAAGACGGAGCAAGAAGAGAAGGAGAATTTATCTCAAGAGGTTGAGGTTAGGCATTTGTAAAAGTCCTAATTGCTAAGCAAGAGGAGTCCTGAGTAAGACCAAAAATCCTTGAGGAAAGATAGGGCAAAAGATTCATTGCTAGCCTTAGGCAAAGGAGTCTTAATCTAAGAGTTTAGATTAAGCAAAGGGGTAAAGTCCTAAGTAGAGCTAGATTAGGCAAGGAAAAAGTCTTAATCTATTTAGAAAGAGTTAAGCAAGTGTAAGGGATTGAAACACTCCTTTAACTGTTTCCTAGAGGATTAGGAATCTTAAATTGTAGAACTTGGGGAGTGGAGTAGGACTCAAGGGGAATCCGAACCACTATAAATTTGGTGTGTCTTGCTTCTTGTTTATTTGCTTTCATGTTTTGCAAATCAATAATCACACACCTCACTTAGAAATCTAGTTTTAAATTGGTTTTAAAACTTCTCTTTGAAAATGGTTTTTCAAAATTCTTCTTTGAAGAAGAAATATTTTTTCAAAAGGGTCAAGAACTTAATTCACCCCTTTCCCCTCTTAGGTTCATCTTAGGTTGCTATTGATTAGCTGTATTTTCACTTCCTTCATTCATCTTTAATGTGTTGAAGTTCATCTTCATGCACAACCTATTTGTTAGTGATTCTGACGTATAAATACTCTCCAACCTGTCCCAAATCTCCTTCGGTGTCGTCTCTTTCAACACAATGTATTTGATTTATTGAGCTAGTGCAAATCAAATTATATTAACCATCTTCTACTCCATCGTATCCCAATTGTTGTCACTCATCCCTTTAGGTTTTTTTTATTTTCAAATACTTGATCAAGATTATCCCTTATAAGCAAATCTTGGATAGTACACTATTAGATCCTGAAATTCATCTTCCCATCGAAAAGTGAAATCATAAAACTCTTGTCAGGCATTATTTTTCAGGAATAAAATTTGTTAAAAAGAAAAATAAGTTAATGCTTAAATTAATAATCAAAACAAAGATCTCTTCATTGAATAAAAACTCCACTGAAAACCAGATCAAACAAATTTTGTTACTGCACGCAAGTCAAGAAAGACATTTTGCTTGATCAAAACCTGAGCCAATCAATCAATAACCAAATCCTTCTTTTATTGATCACCAACTTTGTATTTGGTGGCCCATAACCAAATTGATCCAATATTTTAATGTTTAGTTTGATCCACTCGTAAGAACATTAACCATTCATATTTGCTTTACCTAGGTGACTCGCATTAGATTACAAACCAACAAACTCAATATAATCAACTGTTTGTGGCGACGGCGGAAAAACAACCAAGTTTATCAATTCTGCACAAACCCGTGCAATGCTGAACCTCGACGGAATTCTTACATGGAATTCTAGTGCGGCAATCTAGCAGCAAAATTTAGTTATTTCCTTCTCTGGCTCCAGGCTTCTGTCTCTGATTTTTCTCTAACTATGATAATACTTTGTCAAGATAAACACCCCCATGATTTTTGATACAACTTGTTAGGGAAATAACCCAAAAAATAAGACCTCGGCAAAAACAAAAGGCAGAAAAAAAACAAACCAATTTCACATAGTTTAATCCACGCAAATACACGCTATTTCAATCAAATAGAGAATTACAGAACATAAGACTTATTATGCTTTGTATGTGTTCTCTCTCAAAATATACAAAGTTTCCATGCCCTCAATTCTATTCTAACATTTCCTTACACATCTCTCATTTTTAAGCACCATCTATCTAGAATGAGATCTATATGTCATGCCCTAATGTATTATAAACAACATCTGTTGATAATAAATTCAAAGAAACCTTATTGGGCCAATTTTTCCAATATGTTTAAAATTAAAAGTTTGACCCAATACTAATTGTACTAATATTTTGGAGAGATACCCTAACGCATTGTTAAAGATAAATGCCCTTTCCAAATAAGAAAATTTACTTTCATTGGAGTTTGGACTTTTCCAAGTTTCTTCCATACTAATTTGGGAACATTATTGAGGTCTGATGATGAAGCTTGGATAAAATGATAGTGTTAAATCCCATCTTATAGCCTTCTCAGATTGTATAGACTCCTTGTGAATTTGGTTCCCAAATAAGGGGATAGATTTGACCATTCTCCGCCTTGAGAAGATTGATTGACATGATACCCCTAATGATTATATAAGGGAACAACAACATCAACAAATCCAGAGGCAATTCTCTGTTATCTGTGATTCAATTTCAACTAAAGAAACTGAGTAGCCAATTGTGAGTCATTTAATAGATTACTGCAGTGGGAAATCCAATTTTTATGTAATCTCTTTTATGTCATTTCAAATGTGGAGCTATTAACTATTGGCCCCATAAGATGCTTTACCATCTCCATGATGCTGTTTTGCAATGACATAACTGTAAAAATTGAGTCTCGGAGTAGTATTTTGCTAGCAACACCTGAGCAGAGAAAGATTATGGTTATGAAATCAACTTATAGGCTAACTTTGGCATAAAGCTTCATTCATGAGATTTTCCTATTTCAAGCCTAATCCTTCAAAAAATTTAAACTAACAAAAGATGGATCATAGATTTCTAATGAATACCCTTATGATGTGTATCGCCTTTTCAAATAAGGCATGCCATGAAAGAATCTATCTCGCTCAATTTTTGTTGGAAATCTAAAGATACTCATCATATATACCCATATTGATAATAACACATTTTTTTTTGCCAGAGTGACTCTACCACTAATAAAGGCTCCATCCTTCATCTGGTTAATGTTTTCTTTACTTTACTCAATAATTTGCCAAATAACACTATTTTTCTGGCTAAAATACACATAATATTTCCCCAGAACATTAGCATAGTGAATGTTGAAATAATCTCTCAAAAACTGCCTCATTTACTAGTCCACATTTGGTCTAAACATAGAAGTTGATTTATGAAAAATTAATCATTTGACAGAAAAGTTGTTATATAAATTTAATATCTTTGCTAGATGAAAAAGCACAAAGCTGGAACACTCAGAGAAGAGAATGTAGTCATATGCATACAAAAGATGAGAAACCCTTGGAATTCGCATCCCCATAGAAATTCCCAATCCTCCACCCTGATATCAATGATTTCTTATATAGTTTCTTGTGCTAAGATGAAAAGAAAAGGTGAAAGCAGACATCATTACCTTAAATCACGAATTGGTGAAAAAATCTTTAAAAAAATACCAATAATTTTAACGCAGTGATACACATTTCAACCATTGCTAAGGAAAATTCTTTTTTTTTTTTTTTCCAGTACTTGTAACAAGAACGTACGAGATACTAATGTTATTATGTTATATGTGAAGCCCCAAATTTTAAGAGCAAAACCTATAGGGATAAAAATGGTAAAAATCAAAAATTTTGGTTTAATGTGCGTGTTGATATGAAACGTGACTTTTTTGTTTGAATGATTTTGTGGAAATTATTATGTGTCTAAGTTGTGTGATACAGTCCCCAGGAAACATAAGAGGGAGTACGTGCTATACAAGGAATAGAAAATAAAAGGGAATTAGCCCGGAGGTGTACGAATGGAAAAGAAGAACGAAACGTGACCGACAAACCAGCAAGAGGCCGGCCGGGCGTATAGCATAAGCCAGCGAGCAGCAGCACGTAGGGTGCTCCACACGCGCCCACTGCACAACAACGGAAAATCACAAATTCGAACTTGGATTGGATTTTCTCCAATCCAAATCCAAAACAAACTCTAAAAATCTGATCTAACCTAAACCTAGACCTAAGAGGTGCCTATATAAGCATCCTTAACCACGAATTAAAATCTTTTAATAAGTATGAACAATATAAAAAAAACATAGAGCAAGGGTTTCAAGAAAAAGGGTGAGCAGCCATCTTGAGGAGTTTGAACCGCCACTGCCTAGGTTCCCTAGCCCTGCACTCCTTCAATTGGATCGTGGAAATCTAAGGCCTTAGGTAAGCCTAGATTCATCGAATTAAATCACCCAAAGTAGCATGAACATGGGTTAAAAAGTTAGATCTTGCTTATGGGTTTTCAATTTTAATCCATAGATCTGATATTTTTAGGATATATTGGTGTTCTATATTTGTTTTTAATCATCTAGGATCGATTGCAACTAGTGGAGATGGGGGGAAACGAAAAATAGAATTAAAAAAAAAATCAAGAACATGAAGTTAGAACCTGGAAAAACAGTGCATGATGACATGTTTGATGCCATGTAAAAGGTCTTTAGAATGGTTGTTTTTATGTAAACATTGGTTGTATTTCTAGTATTGATGAAGGTCTATAATTGTATGTTTTTGGAATCGTAAGAAACAAGAAAACGGGGGCCCCAAGAAGGCCCTCTCGCAATCGCGTTTCTGGACAGACGCGACGGCCAAGAGGCTGACTCGGCTCAGCCAGTGCGCCAACTGCGCCCATCGGGTGCGATGCGCGCGGTTTCCTAGCCAGCTGTCGGGTGCTGATCTGGCCCACGGTGAGCCATTTTGGCTATTTCTTGCCGTATAAGCCATAGCCATGCATACCTTAACCTATTTGACTACCTAGTCACATGACTTAACCACTTGACCTAACCAAGCTTACCTGACCTAGACTCGTTGGACTTGACTTGACCACTTGACCTGAACCACTTGACTTGACCCGAGTCACTTGACTTAACCCGAGCCACTTGACTTGACCTGAACCACTTGACTTGACCCGAACCACTTAACTTGACCGAGCCACTTGACTTGACCCGACCACTTGACTTGACCAGAAACACTTGACTTGACCTGACCCAAACAACTTGACATGATCCAAATTGACTCGAAAAGTCAAACTCAGCCCAAATTGACACGAAAAGTCAAATTCAGCCCAAATTGACCCGAAAAGTAAAATTAACCCAAATTGACTCGAAGGTCAAACTTGACCCAAATTGTCCCAAAAAATCAAACTTGACCTAGAGGTGACCCAAAAGTCAAAAGTCAACCCTACTTGACCCAGTAGGAAGTGACTCGATCAAAGTTGACCCAAAAAGTCAAAGTTGACCAAAAACTCAAACCTAACCCCAAAAGTCCAAGTCAACCCTAGTTAACCAACCCAAGAGTTAAACTTGCTTAGAAAGTCAACTAGCTTCTAGCTAGTTAATAACCTAATTTCGTTATCCGCATGAGCTGATCGTTGAGTGTTAACCCGAAGTTGACTGACGTCGAACGCACTCGCTTTCCCGAAGCTCAAAGTGAGGGATTACTTGCTAGTCTCATAAGACTTAAATGAACTATTTGCGTAGTACTTGTGTGTATATATGTATTAGTCTGGTGCCTATTTTCCCAATGAGGTTTCCCACGCCTCACAACTTGCTTGTTTCTCGATTGTACTTGATATGAAGTACATATGCTTATGTGATATGTGCTTACCTGGCATGATAATGCTTTGACATGATTATTATGTACCATACCTGACTGACCTGTTACTTGCTTACATACAACTGTGTATGTCTGTAATGATAGTATGACCTACCAACCATGAAGGATGATGCACTTCACCGGGTATGTATGATGCATCTAGATGTAAACATGACAACGGTTCCAGAACCGCCGGTTACGGTTCCATGGATCAGTGGAACTGGAACCTTAGGGGGACAGTTCCGTGCCAGTTCCAGAGCTGCCAGTTTTTGTTCCAATTCTGGTTCTGTCATGGTTCCGATTCCAGTCTGTCACGGTTTCGGTTCCTTCATGGTTCCCGTTCTGGTTCCAATGTTTTCTGTTTATTTGCAATTTTTTCTATTTATTTAATAATCTTAACTTATAAATATTTTTTATTATATTGACTCAATTAATAACTCAATTATTTATAAATAAATTAAAATTACAAAAATAAAATAAAATATGTTGCAACAATACATACATTTAAACAATTAAATGATTTATATAATAAAGATACAAAAATAAATTATGAAAAAATGTATATGAAGATGAATAATACATCAATATGTTATTTAAGAAAATCAAAAGAGTGATGTCTTATTGTAAATTGTGAGAAATGAGTGAACTGCCAAAAATATCATCTTACTTTTCGAGATTCTTTCATTTGTCACTAAACTTTTTTTTTTCCCCCCACAAATGTCACCATACTTTCAAAAATTGGCCGAAAATGTCAGTTGATTGTTTAGTTCCGTTAGCCTTGACGGAATGATCATCACATGCTTGTCATGTGCCCATTTTAAGGGTATTTTTGTCAATTTCTTGTTCATCTTTTTTTCTTTTTTTCTTCTCCAAATTTACTATTCATCTACTTCCCCAAATTTCTCCACCCTCAATCTTCCTCCTCCCTCATCCGCTTCCGTCTACCTCCTCGTTGCCTCTGTCGCTTCCATCTCCATACTATATAATAGTCGGTTGTAACATTATTTTGTTAGTTTTTAAAATCAGTTCAATGGCCCAGATTCAGTTTGTAAGTTCAAACAATCAAGGCCAAACAAAACCATATCTTCATTTATATTCTTCTTCCATGGATGGCCTTCCTCCCTAATCTCCCACTGATTTGTCTCCTATATTGAATTTCTTTACTTTCCTCACTTATCTCCAAAACCCATAACCAACCCCTCTCCATGTTCATAGAAAAATGAAAAACTCACATCACATCTATCATCTTCCATAAAAACCCCCTCTCCGTGTTCATAGAAAAAGGAAAAAGCTCATGACTGCCAACTTTCCTTCAAAAACCCATTGCCAACGCAAAACTCAAAAATATACTCAGTTTCGGTTTCAGATGTTTGAGGATTTTTTTCCCACTCCAATTTTGTGATTTTGTGGGTTATATTTTTGGTTGTGCAATTATGGAATTAGGGGATCTATTAATTTATTTAGTCTCTTACTTCTTTAGCTTTCTATATGTTGTCCATCTTTTTTTATAAATTTGGGTCAGCATTTTTCTCCCCAATTTTGATGGGGATGAAGGGAGGAGGAAGTAAGATGGAGGATGGAGATAGGGAGGAAGGTGGAGGGTGAAGGAATTTAGGGGATTATTAATAGTAAATTTGGAGGAAAAGTAAAAAAAAAAAAAAAAGATAAAAATAAATGGACAAAAATACCCTTAAAAATGAGCACATGACAAGCATGTGATAACTATTTCGTTAAGACTAACGGAGCTAAATAGTCAAATGACATTTTTAGCTCAATTTTGAAAGTATAATTACATTTGTGAGGGAAAAAAAAATTTAGTGACCAAATGAGAAAATCTCGAAAAGTAAGATGGCATTTTTGGCTGTTCACTCGTGAGAAATCGGAGTTTGAACTTTGAAGCATTGAAGCTTTTACAAAATAAAAACATCTTGAATATTCAATATAATTCATTTTCATCATTTGCGAAAGTTGCAGTTGGATTTATTGTTGAGCCGATCATGCTAACACTACTACTATCAGTGTTGGTGTCCAAATCATTCTCATCTTGCTTATTCATTTCTTGGTCTCTTAGTTCCGCCCTTTCCTAATATGCTAATAATGCTTGGATTTCAAGGCTTTTAGGTGATAATTATGAGCGATGCTATATCCAAAATTTGTCATCCCGCACTAAAAGCTTGCTCAACTACCACTGTTGATGCTGGTGTTGTAAGAATTTTTTTTGCAATTAAAGAAACAATTTGAAAGTGAGTCCCAGGCCCCGCTTTGTCCTTCCACCAATTTAACATACTCCACTTGTAAAAATCATCATTGTCACTACGAACCTCAAAAATGGTAGTTAGATACTCATTGAGTTCTGATTCACAACCGGACCTTGGTTTTTTGTGTTGATCCATAATTTTCGTACCAAGTTTACGGGCTTTAGGGCCAGATGTAGGTGTGGAAGATGAACCACTAGTAAACATTGGAATTGGTGGCCTACCAATGCCACCACTAGTCGAAGCTGTCCTAGTAGGCTCGGTACTGATCAGATCTAAATGGCTATAAAGAGATTTACATCTCAAAAACAACTCATTAACAATTTGTTTAACTTCTTGCATAATCTTTTGAACATCTTCAGCTACATAGGTAGGATCATAAATAAAAATCTCACTAAGGCAATAATAATAACCAGTCAAATATGCTTCCAAAACAATAAGTTTTTGATGAGGATCGAAAACCAAAGCAACCAAATATGTTATAAGATTTTTTTTATAATAAGCAATTCATTTTTTTGCCATATCTTGAATACATGGACCTAAAGTATCATGATCTTTATATTGATGCAATATACCAATAATATCACAAGTCGTGTGAATGAATAAATTAGATGTGGAATAATAAACACCCGATAAAATTTCAGTTGCATCTTTAAAAATTTTGAAACATGTAATAAGTTTGAACAAACATTCCACTTAGTAGGAAATAAAAATAATATTGTCCACAGGTTACAAATAAAAAATGTACATAATAAAGTACTATATCGTTCAGATGATCGTAATAAAGTATATGTTGAATTCCATCTATTTGGAACAACCCTACTAAATCTTTTTGGCCATACACCATTTTCCCTACAAAATTTTGCCCGTAATTTCATCATATTAGGACGTCCCATAAAATACTAATGGCTTCTCTAATTGGTTTAACATGTATACTTAACATTTTTAAACCATCTTGAACAGCTAAATTCAAAACATGACATGCACATCAAATGTGAAAAAAGTTTGCGTTCATTATAGGTTCACAAATTTCACAATAGAAGCCGTGTTGCCAGAAGCATTATCAAAGCCACTTGAAAAAACCTTTTGACTCAAATCATATTCTTAAAAGATTAACATCAAATAAATATTAATTGCCGTGTTTTCAACATCAAAATTGCAAAAACCAATAGTTCTTTTTTGTAATTGCCAATTTTCATCAATCCAATGGCAAGTTACACCATATAACTATGTGTTTTCCACAAATCACTCTAAATATGAGAACGTACTGAAACACAACCATTTTATTTTTTTAAATGTTTGTATAAAATTTGTTTTTTCAGTTTTATAAAGGTTTTTGAAATAATGAGTAACCATAGTTCTAGGAACTCGGTCAGATGCCGGATTTAAAGATTTTTTGCAATAATTAACAAATCCTAATTTTTCACCTAATGAAAAAGGTAAACGTTCAATAGCAACAAGTTTAGCAACTTCCATACGATTAGCTTCATCACTATATTTAAAGAGAGGATTTTGAGAAATAGCAAACCCGGTTAATTGTGTTTGTGTAATAGGAATGCCAATTTCTGTCGGATGTGCACTTCTCAAATGTTTTGACAATGTCTCGTATCTCATACCTTCCGCCAAACATATACTTTTTTTCCCAGACAAAAATTGCAGTAAACCTTGCGTGTGGGCTTCTTGATGGGCTTGGCCTAACTTGCTGATGTGGAATGGACTCCATGGTGGTTTGGCCCACTTATTGATGGCGCATGGTGGAATGGTGTAGGGATCTTCCGAAATCTTCTGGAATCTCCTGGAATCATTTCAGAATCAAGATTTTCAAGATTCTTCAAGATATGAAATTCAAGATTTTCAAGAAAATCAAGAACTTCAAGAAACGTCTCTTTAAAGTCCAAGAACCTTCCGGCGTCTTCAAGAACTTCAAGAAACAGCCTTCTCCTCATTGTGGAATGGGGAACTGCGCCTCTTCTTCAAGAATTGTAAGGAGAGTTGCAATTTGAACCTTTCCGGTTTTTTCTCCAAGGCGTTGGCTTCTACTATCAATTGAGCATCATGTCGGCAAGCTTGTACAAGGTTGTTGAGAGTCTCTTGAACCTTCTTTGCTTTGTTTCTTGTCATTGGCCCAATGATATCTACAAGTGGATCCCTTTGATATGGACTTGGATCCTGAAGCATTATTGGGCCTAGGTGTAGAACCCGAACGTTCTCAGCTTCTCTGGACTCACTTGTCTGTGGACTTGTCGATGGACTTGGGATGCCCTCATCACTTCCTCAAGTATTTTTAGGTCTTACTCAAGACTCCACCTAACTTAGAGATGAATCTTTAGCCTTATCCTTCACAAGGATGTAGGACTTACTCAAGACTTCCCCTTTCTTCAATTTCTCTATTTCACCTTGCTTATCTCTTCAACAAAAGATTAGGACTTTTACAATGTGACTCAACCACTCAATTGGTTATGAATTACACAATGTTACAATGAAGTTTTGCACTAAACAAATGAATGCTAAAAAGGATGAATAATGAAAATACAACTGGACAATGACAAGTCTCTCCAATGCTAGAATTTTCACTTGAAATAAGTTGGGATATCGTAGATAATAGTTGAGCTCAATTTGGCATTCTATTTCTTAAAATGAAAGGCTTGAAGTATTTATAGTCCACCTCTCTTTCTTTCCAACGGCTATAAAGTTGCTGAAAACTGAAGCTTTGAAGTCGGGCTTCGAGCTTTATTGATTTTGAAATCTTCACTACAATGACTAGGAGTTTTGGCGCATAGTGTAATAAATGTATTTTGGCACATTCTTTGTTCTCACTAGCTTTGAGCTCAATACCCTATTGACCTTCGAGTTTGACATTTCAATTTAATTTCTGACTTTGAATTAATATCCAACCCGAGAGCTTAAGTGATGTCGGCTACCTGTCGGCGAGAACGAGTTCGAACCTTTCTGTGAGTGCTTCGAGCTTGACTACCTATTGATGCTGGAGCTCAAACATTTTTGGGTTCTATGAAGCTATCCACTACCTATAGATGTCTTTGATATCGAAAAAGTCTGGGCAATCTTCGAGCTCTACTACCTGTCGAGAGGGGAGCTCGAAAACCTTCCTAGACTTTAAGTAATTCTGTACACTTCTCAATTATCATTTGCACATTTATTTATTTTTTAACTTGAATCATCAAAACACTAATGATTGAGACCTGAGGGCTAACAACTAATAGTCTGATGGAAATTTAAATAATTCTTATACTTCAAATATTAAACATTTCATCCTATAAACAGAATCCAGATTCCTACTATTTTGAAGCCTACTTATTTTGTTAACCTTAATTTCCCTTAATTACATTTTTCATGTTGCCATATGATTGCTGACTCCAGTTTGACAAATGTTTCATCATAATATTCAATTAAGCTAACACACCTTCTATTATTGCAGTTTGTTGAAATGTGTCCTCCAACTATTTTTGATTTTCTAACATTTGTTAGCAATATCAATAGTAACTAGATTTTTTGATGAGGATATCCAAGGCTAAAAACAGCACAATTTATGAGTCAAAATTCACAAAAACAACCAGAAGGCAAAGCCTTGAGAAGAATGCCAGGAGAAGTAAAAGAGTAATGCTATTCAAAGATCCTTGAAGGAAAGGCATCTCCAAACTCTCCATAATGAAGAAAGGGTCGTTTCTTGAAGTTCTTGAAGAAACTGAAAGGTTCTTGGACTTTAAAGAGACAAATCTTGAAGTTCTTGATTTTCTTGAAAATCTTGAATTTTGTGGTTTATTGAATATTGAAGAATCTTGAAATTCTTGATTTTTGACATTTCAAAATAATTTTGGGAGTTTCCAGAAGATTCCAGAAGCTCCCTACACTATCATCACTATGCGCTATCAATATTGGGCCGAACCGCCATTGAAGCCCACTCCATCAAATAGTTCGGTCAAGCTCAAGCCCAAGGAAGAGCCCACACGCCACCTAGGGTTGAGAAAGAGTAAGGGATAAGGATTTGAGCATGTTTTCATTGGTTAACTAAAAATTTGAAATTTAATTATTTATTTTTTATCATAACATAAAGGTTGGTGTTTGTATATAGTTAATAAATATAATGTATTTTACTATAAAAAATGATCAATATTAAATTGCATTTTCAATATTAAAATTAAAAAAATTTTGGGGTTAATTTACAAAAAAGAAAAACAAGAAATTAATAGGAATAGAGGCGCGCGCGGGAATTCGCTCCATTTTTGCCTCATTTTCTAAGGAGGTTTAACATAAAAATTGATCAATATTAAATTGCATATTTAATATTAAATTAAAAAAAATTTGGGGTTAATTTACAAAAAAGAAAAACTAGAAATTAATAGGAATAAAGGCTCGCGCGGGAAGTCGCTCAATTTTTGCCTCATTTTCTAAGGCAGTTTAACATAAACTGCCGTAGATACCCACTTTCTATAGCGGTTTAAATTGAAACCTCCGTAGAAAGTAGGTTTTCTACAGCGGTTTCAATTAAACTGCCTTAGAGAGTGGTTTTCTACGGCAGTTTTAGGATAACCCGCCATAGAAACATATTTCGGGTGGGTCGGGTCAACTTAATACAATTCAAAAGGATCGAGGCAATGAATTTAGCTGCCAAAAAATTGCCCCTTCTCCTGTTTCCCTCTCCACTTTCCCGTCGCTTTCCTTCATCTTCTGCGAGGGCTTCCCATCGCCGGCACCATCCTCTCGCTGTCGACTTTCCATCTTCTCTTCCCCGAAGCTGTTCTTCCTCCCGCGTTGATAGCGAGACCTGCCATCACCCAACTCCGGCTATGGTGTCTTAAACAGCCATCATCCACCCCTTAGATATCTTTTCCCCAACCAGAATTTTAGCTTAATCGGTCACTGTTGTGGGATTTAAATCATAAAAAAGGTTATACCTAATAGTTTCAAGTTTAGTTTAGCTTTAGAAATTTTACTGTTACTTGATTATTGTGATTGGCCTAGGGTTTTTTGTTAATGTTAAATTCAGGTTTGTTGAGATGATGTATTCTTGGATTGTTTTGGTTTAATCGATTGGTGTTTGAATTCGGGTTTGTTTTTGATCGAATGGTTTTTGAATTCGTGTTTGGTTTTGATTGATTGGGGTGTTGAATTCGAGTTTACTTGATTATTTTGATCGATTGGTGGTTGAATTCGGGTTTTGATCTATTGGGGTATTTATGCATTTTGTTTTCCTATAATTTGATTTTCTCCTTTGCACTTTCATTTTACACCATTACTTCTATATGGTGGTTTTATTTCACTTGGCTATAGGTCTCTCTATTTCTTATGGTATGCATCTCTAAATCACAGTGTTTACAAACCTTTACTTTTACCCTTTTGTTGGTTCGGGGAGGGGGGAGGGTTGTGGTGAAATGCTCGTTCTCATGAATTGAAGGTGTGAAATGTCACTTTCTTGTTCAATTTTAACCTTTCTTAGGCTCCTTTGTGTGTCTTCTTTGGTTTAAAGTGTTTAATGGCACTTGGTTTTTGAAATTAAAACGTTCTTTGCCTCATTTTCCAGTATATTTTTTAGAAACGTTGCTAGTATCTTTTGTGTGTCACTTTTCTTGAAAAGGATCCTTGTTTTATACATGAAGAGTGTAAAATGTCACTTTTCCTTAAACTTTTTACTTTCTAACTCTATTTGTGTGCCTCCTTTATTGATAATGAGTGAAATGCTTGTTCTTATGAATTGAAGGTGTGAAATTTCACTTGCTTTTTCAATATTAACCTTTCTTAGGCTCCTTTGTGTGTCTCCTTTGGTTTGAAGTGTCTAATGGCACTTGGTTTTTGAAATTAAAACGTTCTTTGCCTCATCTTCCAGTATATTTTTTAGAAACGTTGCTAGTATCTTTTGTGTGTCGCTTTTCTTGAAAATGATCCTTGTTTTATACATGGAGAGTGTAAAATGTCACTTTTCCTTAAACTTTTTCCCTTTCTAACTCTATTTGTTTGCCTCCTTTATTGATAATGAGTGAAATGCTTGTTCTCATGAATTGAAGGTGTGAAATGTCACTTGATTTTTCAATTTTAACCTTTCTTAGGCTCCTTTGTGTGTCTCCTTTGGTTTAAAGTGTTTAATGGCACTTGGTTTTTGAAATTAAAACGTTCTTTGCCTCATTTTCCGGTATATTTTTTAGAAACATTGCTAGTATCTTTTGTGTGTCGCTTTTCTTGAAAAGGATCCTTGTTTTATACATGGAGAGTGTAAAATGTCACTTTTTCTAAAACTTTTTACCTTTCTAACTATTTGTGTGCCTCCTTTATTGATAATGAGTGAAATGCTTGTTCTCATGAATTGAAGGTGTAAAATTTCACTTGCTTTTTCAATTTTAACATTTCTTAGGCTCCTTTGTGTGTCTCCTTTGGTTTAAAGTGTTTAATGGCACTTGGTTTTTGAAATTAAAACGTTCTTTGCCTCATTTTCCGGTATATTTTTTAGAAACATTGCTAGTATCTTTTGTGAGTCGTTTTTCTTGAAAAGGATCCTTGTTTTATATATGGAGAGCGTAAAATATCATTTTTCCTTAAACTTTTTACCTTTCTAACTCTATTTGTGTGCCTTCTTTATTGATAATGAGTGAAATGCTTGTTCTCATGAATTGAAGGTGTAAAATTTCACTTTCTTTTTCAATTTTAACCTTCTTAGGCTCCTTTGTGTGTCTCCTTTGGTTTAAAGTGTTTAATGGCACTTGGTTTTTGAAATTAAAACGTTCTTTGCCTCATTTTTCGGTAGATTTTTTAGAAACGTTGCTAGTATCTTTTGTGTGTCGTTTTTCTTGAAAAGGATCCTTGTTTTATACATGGAGAGTGTAAAAATGTCACTTCTCCTTAAACCTTTTGCCTTTCTTACTCTATTTTGTGTGCCTCCTTTATTGATAATGAGTGAAATGCTCGTTCTCATGAATTGAAGGTGTGAAATTTCACTTGCTTTTTCAATTTTAACCTTTCTTAGGCTCCTTTGTGTGTCTCCTTTGGTTTAAAGTGTTTAATGGCACTTGGTTTTTGAAATTAAAACTTTTTTTGCCTCATTTTCCGGTATCTTTTTTAGAAACGTTGCTAGTATCTTTTGTGTCTCTTTCTTGAAAAGATCCTTGTTTTATACATGGAGAGTGTAAAATGTCACTTTTTCTTAAACTTTTTCCCCTTCTTACTCTATTTTGTGTGCCTCCTTTATTGATAATGAGTGAAATGCTCGTTCCTATGAATTGAAGGTGTGAAATGTCACTTGCTTTTTCAATTTTAACATTTCTTAGGCTCCTTTGTGTGTCTCCTTTGGTTTAAAGTGTTTAATGGCCCTTGGTTTTTGAAATTAAAACTTTCTTTGGCTCTCTTCTGGGGCTCATTTTTTTATGAAAAGATGTTATCTTGTTTTCTCTCTGTCTCTACCTAATGTTTAAGATAAGGTAATGTGCTGAAAGAGAAAACGCAAAGAGGAGCATAGTGATGAGGAAAATGGCAATGAAGATGGTTCTTCTACTAGAGCTTGAAGAGGTAGAGGGCTTACAAATTGCAACGATCTTTTGAAAATGCGTATGATGGGGTTAACAATTGAGATTGCGTTCAATTCAAAAAATGAGCCTAAAAATGCGCATACGAAGTGGATTACTTTCGTAGCATTCACTGCCCGGAGCAAAGTGGACATTATGGAATATGCATCATGGCACAAAGTCCCTAAAGAGATCAAGAAGAGAGTGTGGATGAAAATACAGGTATTCTACAAAATTATAATGCATTGTTTGTTTACCTATTTATACAAATGAACCAAATTTACCTAACTTTGTACTTCTATTGTTTAATGTAGGCATTATTTATTTTTCAATCAACTGAAGAGCTCGAAACCAAATGGATTTCTTATGCCGGTAAACATTGGAAAGATTGGAAATCCATTTTAGGTAGATATGTCAATGGCGATTTGAAGGGTGAGGACCCATGCCTTGAATATAAATATCTCCCAAGGGAGACATGGCTTAAGTTTAAGGCCAGCCGTGAGACAGAAGAATGAAAGGTGGTTATTTGAATTTTTTTCCTTCTTCTTTTTGGATATTTGAAATTGCTCAGTTTATGGATAATCTCTTTTCATTTTATTTTTCTCCTGGCAATTCATGGTAAAACTCAAAGGAATGCCAATTTGAATTTTTTTTACCATAATTTATCTCGTGGTGGATACCAACTACTTAAGAAGAATATGCATGAAGAGGTAGTGATTGAAAATGGGGAAAAGGCTTTAGAGGACGGTACATCCGACGAAGAAGGAGAAGAAGCCTATGCAGGGCTAGCCAGTCATCTACTTTGGAGAAAGGCTCACACAAACAAAAATGGTGAATACTTTACCCCGGAGGCTGGTCGTGTTGGAAGTGAAATTGTAAGTTTACGCGCATACATTTTCTTATGATTCAATTGTTTCAGCTACTCATATTATTAAAACTATCATGATTGATTTAAATTTCATATTTTTGACGAAATGTTTAGGAAAACTTATGTATGCGTGAGTCCCAGTGAGAGAAAGTTTCAGAGGGTAGGAATGATATACTTGTCAAGGCAACGGGAAAGCCCGACACCCCGGTCGTATTCGCGGTCGTTCTACCAGGGCCCGTCTTATAGATATTTTTCTGGAAATACGCCCGTCGCTTAAAGTTAAACAAGCTTTAACTAAAAGAAAGCTTCAAAAAACCTCAGCACAGCTCGATGAATGTCAAATAGATCTTAAGATTATGGTGGGTTTTATATGTACTAAGATGGGGACTGTCTATAATACAGCAAGAGCCACAGTCCTCAATAGTGCCAAATCTCAGAGCTTGAACCCAGAAACTGCCGGAATGTCTCCAGATATGTTTGAGGTACATGGTAGCCATGTTTCCACTGTGAGTCCTACGAGTTTGCCTAAAGTACATAGTAGCCATAATGTTTCCTCTATAATCCCTACAAATTTGCCTGAGATACATAGGATTCCTGTTTCATCTATGATCCCGATAAGTTTGCATGAGGTTCACAATAGCCCTATTCCAACAACCTTGGAAGATCTGAGTTCTTTAGGGGATTACAAGGTAATTTAAGTACATTTATGTATGTCATCTTGGTTTCTATAATTTCTTTCATATTGTCAATGCTGATAATGATTGATATTGCTTTTCATGATTACACTTATTTTTTGGATTTAACGAAAATAGTTCAATAATGTTCATTGACTTGCTTATTATCTTAGAACGAGTGTGACTGTTATCTGTTCATCAGTGAAGATACAGGTAAGAGACGTCTTGTGGGCAAGGGAAATATTTATAAGCAGAAAAAGACCATGAGCGAGAGGTAAAGAAAGGTTGCGCGAGGGTTACAATTAAAATTTCATATGATGACCTTGCCTTGCTGTCATTTCCTGAGGAAGAGACTTCAAATGTGGGAATGTCAAAATCCTTTTTTGTGGAATGGCCTAAACATTTGATTGAGCTTATTCCCAATCTAGTAAAACAGGTATAAGCTTACATTTATTTTTGACCTTTTTGAATAATGAATTTGATTTCAAATGATCTTAGGTGGAGAAATGTTCAAAAAAGAAAAAAGGTACTTCGAATTCTATGAATGAGATAAGATTATCTTCGACCCCTTCATCTGAAATGGCATCCTCTTCGACATCTAATCCATTGCATGAGTTAGAACTCTGATTAGAGAAAGATTCAAACTTCACTTGCTTCATCTTTCAATTGACAAGAGACATCATAGGTGTAGATCATCCTATTAGTATGGATCGAATGGATGTCGCTGAATTATTGTCAAGAGAAAATGGGGTCACAAACTGTTGCATGCAATTGTTCATCAAGTGAGTTTCGACCAATTAATTTTCTTTGTATTTTCAGATTATTTTTATATATAGTATTCTTTCTATGTGGCTTGACTAACCAAGGATGATAATGTAAATTCCCTAGAGCTTTACATAATTTGGTTGAAATGAATGGCCGCAAGGGGATAGGGTTTCTCTTAGCGGGGATCATTGCACAAAACTTGAAAGATCGGAATAAAGAAATTTATCTGTCACCATATCTTCACAGGTAAACACTGTAAGCATTTCTCTAATTTTTAAGAGACACTGATTTAAATATGTGGGTCATTGAACTTTTTGTTTGCAGTGGACATTAGATGCTACTAGCCATTAGACCGATTGAAAAAGTTGTGTACTAGTTTGATTCATTACAAAACCCACAACGAGATGAGGCATTAATACTTATAGACAAGTGAGTTATATTAAGTAATATTAGATTGTATAATTTGTAATGCCCATCATATATACCTATGTTGCTAATTATTTTTATTCATCATTCATATGTTTTAGGGTGATGTTTAATTATCAAGCTTTCTTAGGATTGTGAGAAATGTGCATATGCAACCTGAATGGATAGCAGTTAAGGTAAAATAAGTAATAATTGAATTTTTTATTTAACATTGTGTTGTATACAATTGTATGATATTCTATGATATTCTAACTCGTATAATATTAATCAATAGCATAAAAAACAAAAGTCTAACTAGAAGTGTAGCTACTATGTCATGCATTACATGTACCACATCGCAATGAAATCCGAGACATTGGCACTCGAAAAAGTATTTGATTTTGATTTCGCATAACCTATTTGATTGTATTTCATTTTGCTACTCAATTAAATTTGTTTTTATACTCTGTGGCAGTACTTCAAGATCGACCACACTCCATTAACCACTGAAGATATAGATGCTATGAGAAAATTATGTGCTAGTTATATTGTGGAGCATTAGCCAATTAGTATTTGATGGTTGTTTTGATAGTAATGAAACTTGTTTATACTATAGTTGTATGAATTTTTGTGGATATGCCACTGTAATTGTAATAGTGATTTCTACTTCTATCTTGGCTATATTTTGTATATTTTTTTTAAACTTTCAGAAGCAAGTTTTGTTCTAAACAAGAGAAAGCTCAGAATTTTCTATGGTGAGTATGGAAACGCCTTAGAAAGTTTAGGACTTTCTATGGCGGTTTAGATACAGCAATAGAAACTGAGCACTTTCTACGGCGGTTTCGTTTTGCAATAGAAAGTGTCACTTTCTATCGCGGTTATTTATAAATCGCTGTAGAAAGTCCGTAACCTTTCTACGGCTACCAGATAGATGGCAGTTCAAATGCCTACATAACCGTCGTTAAATGTTGGAAAACCCCGCCGTTAAAGCCCATTTTTGTAGTAGTGCACTCATCACCTTCTCTCAAGTGTATCTGGTATCTGATGATAAACCTATATTAGATATCTTGTCAAATATATTGTGTGCCTTGTAGGTCTTCTAACATGTCATTAAGCCTAGGTATGGGATGCCTATACTTAATAGAGATTTTAATAACATCCTTACAATCAACACACATTTTCCAAGTGCCATCTTTATTAAGAATAAGAATGATAGGAACAACAAAAGTACTTAAAGTTTCCCTTACCTGCCTTTTGTTGAGTAATTCGTTGATTTGCCTTTGCAACTTTTTTTTTTCCTTGGGGTTCGCTTTGTAGGCTATCAATTGGCAATGGAAGATTCAGGAATAAGATCAATCCAATATTCAATCCCTAAAATTTGTGGTACGCCAGTACGCCACTAGGCAACTCATCATGAAACATATTTTCAAATCCCTACAAAAGAAAGTCAACTTCATAGGAAGATCTCTAAGAATAGAGTCAGTGTCTTCACTACTTTCCTGTAACATAAGTACAATAACAAGACCTTTGTCGGCCAAGACCTTCTCTACATCCCTAACACTAGCATACAATTCGACTTTCTTTATTTTCTTTGGACTTGGGGGATTGGGTGAATATCTCAGCCCTTAGCGGTGGCTTTGCTGATCGAGAGTATAGAACTTGGATTTGTATTTGAAGGAAAAAGTGTTTGCAAAACCACAATGCATAGCTCTCTTGTCAAATTCCCATGGACGACCAAGTAGTATGTGGTAGCGGCCAGGGGAACAACACAAACAACTTCGTCTTCAAATAGGCCAACAGAGAATTTAAAACTTACTTGATGGGTGGCATGAGCTTTATTTGTGTCATCGAGCCAATAGAGTTGGTATGGTTACTGATGATCTTGATGAGGGCATCCCCAGCCCTATGCCAAGTCATTACACAGAGGATCCCAGATCAGGCAATGAGGACTCGGAAAGTGCAGCAGAGGTTCGTGTGCTCCATAGAGGCCCGCCAATGCTCCAGGACCCGAGCCCATATCAAAGAGATCCGTTCGTTGACATAGTTGGGCCTATGACCCGAAGAAGGACAAGGAAGCTCAGAGAAGATCTTGAAAACCTTGTTCAAAGGAGTGCTACAGAAGCCCAACTCGTTGCGGACACAAACGCCCTTGATGAAAATAGAAGGAAGGATAACAGCGTCACCTTACTCTCCATTACAATGGAAATTGCGCCTACTACTCAATCCAGCTGAAGGAAAGGGCATTTCTTGAAGTTCTTGATTTTCTTGAAAATCTTGAATTTCGCGGATTACTGAATCTTGAAGAATTTTGAAAATCTTGAAGAATCTTGAAGTTCTTGATTTTTGACATTTCGAAATGATTCCGGGAGATTCCAGAAGATTCCAGAACCTCCCTACATCATCTCCACCATGCGCCACCTCAAATGGGCCGAAACCACCTTGAAATCCACTTCACCATTTTTTCGGCCAGACCAAGCCCACAAGGAGCAGCCCACACGCCACTTGGAAGCTTAGGTTAGGGAAGGATTAGGATTTGTGCATGTTTCCAAATTCTACTCAAAGTTTGTTACAAGTTAGTTAGGGTTGTTACAAGTTGTTACAACTTAGGCTAATTTGTAGGTAGTTTCCAAAAAGGTTTACCTTCTTGAAACCTTTTTGTGATTTATTTTTGTTTCTTTATTTTCTTATTTTTAAGTGTATTTTCGGCCAGCACATCATTATTTGCAGCCGAAATTCCCTTTATTTAACCAGCCCTAGTTCCTTTAGGACTTGGTTCTTGTATGAAATCAATCTCTTGATTGGTTTCCAATTTCACTTCTTTTCTTAGTTCTTTTAGGATTAAAATTCGGCCAACCTACTCTATAAATAGGGGCTGCCGAATTCCAGATTAAAATAGTTGATTATTGATTAAGTTAGAATTTATACTTCTTTAATCACTCCTTTATTTTGGGCTTATGTAATTTGCATGCTTGTTAATTGCTAAAAGTCAAGAAACTATAGGCTAATAGATAATTGCTCTGTCTATTAATCAAAGCTTTGTTTCGAATTCTAGTTTACTCCACTTGTTTGAATTGCGTGTTTAATTTACTTTTTGTAAGTTAGTAGTCTGCCGAATCCAAGGGTAAGGATTCTAGGGTTTAAGAGCAGTGTCTTGTATTCAGACTTTCCTTGGCACATTCCGCGTAGAGTTCTTGGTTTCCAAAGGCGTTGGAAATCAGGGGTTCGCATCAATTGGTATTAGAGCGCCAGGGTTGTTTGCTCGACCGGAGGAGACTGAAGTAACTCAGTTGAATCATCAGGTGTTTTCTCTTCATTTATTCTACTTTAATTAATGAATTTGTGGAAAAGAACGCTCCTTTTTGAGAAATTTTTTTGTTTTTCTTAAATAAATTTTCGATTTTGATCCTATTGTTTTGCTAGTAAAATCAAAATTGTGGTTTGAAAAAGAAAGAAGAATTTGCGAAAAGAAAAGGAAAATCGGGTTTTCTAATAATTTGGGAAATCGGTTTTTAGGGTTTTAAAACTAGGGCTCTTTTGCTCACTTTTGGTACTGTTTTTGCAATTGCCTTTGTGGATCCAATTAGTGCTGTTTTCGGTTGCAATTAAAGGATAACTGACACTTTTTGTTGCTGAAATTGCTCTTTATTGGACTGTTTTACACACCTCTCCCTATTTACAATTTTATTGAATTCGATGAACTTTGGCGGTTGAAGTTAAGCCACTCACCTTCTTTTGCAATTTGTGATATATCTGCATGCCTATCTTGTTTTGAATTCTTGAAATTTCGAATTCCTGAAACTGTATAGTCGTGCTGTTTAAAGTTCTAAAATCGCATATTTGGCTTGGGAGGTGATAAAATTGCAATTTTTGTATCTTTGTGGCAATTGCTTCAAGAATTGATTTCTCCACGGTTTAAAGTGTGCATGCAAAGTTGATAGTGTTCGTTCATCGACACTACTCCCCACAGCAGTACGCTCCAAAGCCAAAGAGGTTTCTTTTCTTTATTGGGAATCTTCTTCTCTGTCATTGTGCTTGCAAAGTTGATAGTGTTCATTTTCGCCACTACTCCCCACAGCACCACAGTGACATTAGGGGAATTTTTCCGCCACAGGGGTTAAAATTTTTTTTTCAAACACTTGAATAATTGGTTGGAATTGGTTTCTTGATTACCCGTTGGGTAGGGTGGTCACTTCTTGGGTTCGTTAGGTCTTTCCTGATTTGTTTCAAACCTGCTAATTATTCTTGTTTCTTCAATTGAATTGCCCTGCTTCTTTAGCTTGCTATCTTTTCGTGCGACCTGAACATTTACTCTGAATTATAGCTTGAATTTTGTCTTCGTGCACTACCATTATCTCTGAACTTTGAGGGCTTCTCCCTGAAAGTTCCTTTCTTGAAACCTTTTTGTGATTTATTTTTATTTCTTTATTTCCTTATTTTTAAGTGTATTTTTGGCCAGCACATCATTATTTGCAGCCGAAATTCCCTTTATTTAACCAGTCCTAGTTCCTTTAGGACTTGGTTCTTGTATGAAATCAATCTCTTGATTGGTTTCCAATTTCACTTCTTTTCTTAGTTCTTTTAGGATTAAAATTCGGCCAACCTACTCTATAAATAGGGGCTGCCGAATTCCAAATTAAAACAGTTGATTATTGATTAAGTTAGAATTTATACTTCTTTAATCACTCCTTTATTTTCGGCTTATGTAATTTGCATGCTTGTTAATTGCTAAAAGTCAAGAAACTATAGGCTAATAGATAATTGCTCTGTCTATTAATCAAAGCTTTGTTTCGAATTCTAGTTTACTCCACTTGGTTCGAATTGCGTGTTTAATTTACTTTTTGTAAGTTAGTAGTCTGCCGAATCCAAGGGTAAGGATTCTAGGGTTTAAGAGCAGTGTCTGGCATTCAGACTTTCCTTAGCACATTCCGCGTAGAGTTCTTGGTTTCCAAAGCCGTTGGAAATCAGGGGTTCGCATCAGATCTTGTACTGGTAGTGCAAGTTTCTCCACCAAGTAGGTACTTACCAAACTAACTCAACTCCTTGTATCGATTATGAGCATACACATCTTGTCTTGCACCATAAAAATGCTACACCTTAGCGACTCATCCAGGTCAGAACCGAGATTTAGTGATCGATTGATGAAACAATGTGAACCCATACTTCCAGTATTTTAACAAAATCGAACAAAACAAGAAAAAGAATTCTATGAATCCTAACTACCTCACTTCCCTTGTTCCCCTTAGGTGTTTACCTAACAATCTACACTCAACCAAGTGTGTCTCTGTAGGGTTGGCGCCCTTTAGTATGTAATGTAATAACACTTTCCTTTTTTCCTCTAAGAACCTAAATTAAAGAATTCTAATCATAACTACCAAATTCAATTACAAGATACAATTCACTAAAGTCCACATAATTACAAACAAAAAAAAAAAAAGAATTAAAAATCTTTTGAAGAAAAGAATTGCTTGGTTCAACTTTCGGATTTTTTCAAAACTATTTTGCAAAAGAAATTTTATGCAATAAATTCGGACAAGAAGTACACAAGTAAGGAATTTTGAAAATAAGCCTCAAAAATTCCAACAAGTCAATGTAATGTTCACAATGACAAATCCAAATTTATTTTTACAGATTAAATGTCCAGGGAGCTCAAACAAAGTACTAGAATGTTTTAACATGGTGCATGCAATTACAAGAAGTCAAGAAATATAGAAGAGTTGAAAAACATTATAGCAAATCTACCCAAAGAGAGAATATATCCAAATAAGTCTAAAAAATTTTAACAAGTCAATGTAAATGTGCACAATGACAAATCCAAATCTTTTTTTACAGATTAAATGTCCATGTAGCTCAAAACAAAGTATTAAGATGTTTTAACACGGTGCATGCAATTGCAGGAAGTCAAGAAATATAGAAGAGTTGAAAAAAATTATAGCAAATCTACCCAAAGAGAGAATCGCCCCCTAATAGGAAATTTCAGCAACCATATTCTAATCAAAACTTCAATCAAAAGTGGACAACTTTTCAGCTAAATACCAGGAAGCCGAGAAATTTTGGATTCAAAATTATATATAAAACTAAGCTCTAATGGTAACCAAACATTTACACAATATTCTCCATAGTACACTACACAAGAATCACTATTTGCATGTAAAGTACGCAAAGAAATTTTGCCAACAGATAAGTACTAAAATTCACGGCTTGATGTAAACTTGTCCAAACGAGGCCAAAATACTACCAAATTTTAACACAAACCTCATATTATTACCCTAGGTTAATTGAAATTCACAGCCAGGAGATAGAGCAGAAAATTTTCATTTCTGAAATTTCAACAGTAGTTTGTCAATGAAAACACATACACCGACTAACAAGCTATGTATGGCTCCAAAATTTTCAAAAGTTTTACACTAACCTCCTCTTACTAAGTAGATTAGTTGCTCGGAAGGAGGAAAAAAAATTCTAGAAGCCTCCAAAACCTAAACCCTAGTGGACGGCTCTTTGAAACCCAAGTGTAGTTTCAGCCAATTTTGCCTCTTTTTTGTTTTTCTTTCACAACACAGAAAAATTCAAGATGCTTAAATGAAAGGATCTATAATGTCACACAAAACAAAGTAACAATTTCAAAAGAGCAGCTAGCCTCGTCAAAGTAAAGAAGTTCAAACGACACCTTTTTTTTATTGGCACTTCACCATGCACCTCCCCGCTTTCTCCAATTGGTTAATCTTCCCAATATCACACGCCATGCAGATTCTCTACATGTAGCGTTTTGAGAATTGCAGTGTGAAAAAAAATTAACAATTATAACATTATGCATATTACAGTTTAACTACTTGTGACCCCAATCACTTCTTGAATTATAACATTATGCAAATCACAGTTTAACTACTTATTACCCCAACTACTACTTGAATTCGATAGAACGATCAAGTTATTCTTGAACTGTAAACCAAGTATCGGATTAAAGCAAAAAATCTAATTTAATTAGGCAAAGCTAAAACCAAATTATCGTGCAATTCTAAGAACTAAAACAAGCAAGTTAACATGATTAAAGTTCAATGAGTAGAATTAAATATATATATAGGGTAAAACCTTACACCAATTATATCATCATCTATGAATTCTTAAGGAGCATCCCTATTTATAGATGAAGGGATGATCTAATTTTTCAAGAAAAAAGAAGGGAAATTTTGCCTAACCTAAAAGAAAAGGGAAACAAAATTAAAAAGTGGAATACATGTGAATTGGGAACCTTATGACCAAAACCATAAAGAAAAAGGTAATTGGCAAGAAGAATTCGGTTATCTCCTTCTAAAACGGTGCAGCCAAAATTATTCACAAAATAAGGAAAAGGAATTTGAAATCCTACTAAAAAAATTAAAGGGGAATCTGCCTATTCATTATTGAAACATGCAAAAATTCTTTTAAGGAAAATTCACATAAAGAAACAAGTAAAACCAAAACAAGGAAGGAAACTAAAATACACACACTTACTAGTGTGTACTTAGACCAAAAGTGTAAGGGAACCCTAGCCGCCTTGTGATCTCCTAACTGTCATTCTGTTGCTTTTGGGCATGATCTAGGGTTCTTCAATGGCTTCAAAATAAGTGACTCCTTTAAGTACCTTTTGTTATCTTCAAGTTCTTTTATTTCAATGAAATTTTTGGCTTGGTTTTATGTAGAAATAATTAAGCTTGGTTTTCGGATCCTAGTTATTGATCCAATTATATCCATAAGGGAATCTCTCTGAAATGGACTTGGATCCGAAAGCTCTGTCGGCTCTGCAATGTTTTAGTGAGCTAGTGGTTGATCCGAGGAAGGTGTGTTGGGCATTCGTTCATCACTCTCCCCCTTACACCAACAGAAGATTTTTCCCAAACAACAATGCAGCCCATCTGAGTTTACATTTCAATTGTAATTAGGTTTAGGATTGTAGAACTTCAAAAGGATTTGTCCATGTTTCCTTTTTCATTTTTTCGTTTAATTAAAAATTAGTTTCCATTGTAATTAGCTTTTAATTGTAAAAAAGGATTCACTTCTTGGATACCTTTTTAAGTTAGGAATCCTTCCTTATTTTGGAGGTTGGATTTTTGGCATGGGGTTATTAATTCAAAACTTGGAAAAAAAAATTTCTAACTTTCGCCTAGAATAAATCAACTATGGATGATTTTACGGGGGTGGGAAAACTATTTTTTAGGACCAAATTCAGCGCTGCCCCTTTCACTTAGTACTAATTGCCTATTGTTTTTTTTTTCAAAGGTTGTCCTTTTTCTTAATACTGATTGCCCTTGACATTAATTTTGCATAAAAATGAACTCTAAAATATTTTTATTTTAATTCGGGACTTGGAAAAAATTTCCTAACCTTTGCCGACAATAAATCAATTATTGATAATTTTATGGGAGCGAGGAAACCATTTCTTAGGACCAAATTGAGAGCTGCCCTTTCACTTAGTACTGATTGGCCTCATTTTTTCAAAGGTTGCCCTCTTTCGCAATACCGATTGCCCATCAACACCAATTTTTCCTAAAAAAGAATTCTATAATATTTTTTGATTTAATTCCAGACATGGAAAAAAATTTCCTAACCTTCGCCAATAATAAATAAGCTTTGAATAATTTTACGAAGCGAGAAAACTATTTTGCAGAACAAATTGAGCGTCACCATTTCACTTAGTAAGGTTGCCCTCTTTTTTTCAAAGGCTGCCCTTTTTCTTTTTCTTAATACTAATCGACCTCCACATTAATTTTTCTGTAAAATAGTTTTCTCGCTTCGTAAAATTTATTTGGGACAGCAAAAAAAATTTCCTAACCTTCCCGATAATTTTATGGGAGCGAGAAAATTATTTTTCGGACCAAATTAAGCTCTGTCATTCCATATAGTACTGATTGCCCTTATTGCTTCAAAGGCTACCCTTTTTCTTACTACGGGCTGCCCTCCACACTAATTTTGCCTCAAATAACTATAACATATTTTTATTGAAATTCGGTAATAACCGATTTTCTTGAAATTTTTTTTAATTAAAATTACAAAGAACAGTTTTACTCGATCCAAAGGCGGTTTTCCCGGATTTTCTTGAGCCAAGAAAATCGGTTTTACCCTTCTTTGGATTGTTTATAACCGATCGTTTCTAGAATTCGTTTTCTTCAAAACTTCAGCTTTGGGTTTTAATCAAAACGGCTTCAAAACATGTTTTCTTTTAATCAAAATCATTCCTACAACATTTTTATCAATCCATAACATAATTACATCATTCAAAACTAAAGATTCAGATCAAAATTTAAGAAAAACTAAAAACTTTAATATTTCTACTCATAACTCCGAAAATTAATGTATGGAAAACTTGAATCCTTACCCATGTGTTCCTGAGGTAGCTTAGGCAAGTCTTCACGGTTTGGAATCCAAATCCAAGCTTCAAAATCCTTTTTTTTTTTTCTAATTTTCTTCTATTTTCCTTTCCTTTCTCTGTTTTCTCCTTTCTTTACTTTCTCCTACTTGATTCTTCATGTTTCATAGACTTCTGGACAAGGGAGACATATTTACAAGTCTCTGGGTTTCTAGCCGAACAAAAACCATAGGGTTATAGATCCCCAG
The DNA here is from genome assembly GCA_016801395.1 of Leptodermis oblonga. Taxonomy (NCBI): domain Eukaryota; kingdom Viridiplantae; phylum Streptophyta; class Magnoliopsida; order Gentianales; family Rubiaceae; genus Leptodermis; species Leptodermis oblonga. Next base: position 14,551,672 of record CM028752.1, read on the forward strand.
GGTTGTAGCCTAATGTTGGAACTTGGTGAAGTTTTTTTTTTCAGCTCCAGGTCACGATCGGTTTTACCTGATCAAATGTTGGTTAAAACCACTCTGACATAACCGATCCAAGTGTGGTTATAACCGCTGCTCAGGTGGTGAGATATTTTTCTCCACAATTTTAAGATTGTTTAAGCGGTTTTAACTGATCCAATAGTGGTAAGAACCGCTCTTTGCCTATTTTCTTATTTTCCTTCTATTTTCTAATTTTTCTTCTATTTTCTAATTTTCTTATCTTCATTTCATAAATTTCCAAAATTAAACTAATATATCTATTTCAATCTACCTTTAAACACAATCATACACTTAGAAAAACATCATAATTCTGATTTAGAAATCAAACATCATAACTCGAAAAATAAGATTTCCTAATCAAAATTCTCAAGAAAAACTATACAACTTATAATCATGCCTAATGAAATTTAAAAATATAGTTTTATAAGAAAATATAAGTTATAAAGGTTAAACTAAAATAAAAATTTATGGGGTCTCACATCGAGACTTGGAAAAAAAATTTCCTGGCCTTTGGCGAGAATAAATAAGCTATGGATAATTTTACAGGAGCAAGAAAATTATTTTTCGGACCAAATTGAGCACTGTCCTTCCACTTAGTACGGATTTCCTTTTTTTTTTCAAAGGTTGCCATTTTTCTTAATTTTGATTGCCCTTCACACTAGTTTTTTCAAAAAATTGAACTATAGAATTTTTTTACTTTTGTTCAGAACTTGAAGAAAAATCCTAACCTTCTCCTAGAATAAATCAGCTATGATTATTTTATGGGAGTCGGAAAATTATATTTTGGACAAAATTAAGTGTTGCCCTTCAACTGAGTAGTAATTGCCTCTCAACTTTTCAACGGCTGCCATGTTTTTTAATACTGATTGCCTTCCATACTAATTTTTTCTAAAACAAACAATAAAATATTTTTTATTTTAATTTGGAACTTGAAAAAAAAAAACTTGCCTAACCTTCGTCGAGAATAAATCAGCTATAGATTATTTTATGTGAGCGAGAAAAATATTTTTTTTACAAAATTTAATATTGCCCTTCCACTTAGTACGTACTGATTGCCCTTCATTTTTTCAAAGGCTGTCATTTTTCTTAATATTGATTGCCTCCACTCTAATTTTTCCTAAAAATGAAGTATAAAATTTTTTTAATTTTAATTTGGAACATGAAAATAACTTTACCAAGCTTTGTCGAGAATAAATTAGCTACAAATTGTTTTAAGGGAGCGAAGAAAATTATTTTTTGGACAAAATTTAGCGTTACCCTTCCACTTAGTATGGATTGCCCCCACATTTTTTCAAAGACTGCGCTTTTTCCTATTACGAATTTCCCTCCATATAATTTTTCCTAAAAATGAACTATAAAATTTTTTTATTTTAATTCAGAACTTAAAAAAAAAACTTTTCTAACATTCACCGAGAATAAATCAACTATGGTTTATTTTACAGGATTAAGAAGATTAGTTTTTGACAGAATTGAGTGTTGCCCTTCCACTTAGTATTGATTGCCTCTCATTTTTTCAGAGGCTGTCATTTTTCTTAATACTGACTGCCCTCCATACCAATTTTGCCTTAAAATGAACTATAAAATATTTTTTATTTTAATTCAGAACTTGAAAATAACTTTCCTAACCATCGCCAAAAACAAGTCTGCTATGGATTATTTTACGGGATCGAGAAAATTAGTTTTTGACAAAATTGAGCATTGACATTCCACTTAGTATTGATTGCCCCCCATTTTTTTAAAGGCTGCCATTTTTCTTAGTATTAATTGCCTGATTTTACCTTAAAATGAACTATAAAATATATTTTTATTTTAATTCAAAACTTGAAAATAACTTTCCTAACCATCGCCAAGAATAAGTCTATTATGGATTATTTCACGAGATCAAGAAAATTAGTTTTTGACAGAATTGAGCATTGCCCTTTCGCTTATTATTGATTGCCCCTCATTTTTTCAAAGGCTGCCATTTCCTTAATACTGACTATCATCCATACTAATTTTGCCTTAAAATTAACTATAAACTATTTATTTTTTTAATTCAAAACCTTAAAATAACTTTCCTAACCATCGCCAAGAATAAGTCTGCTATGGATTATTTTACGTGAGCTAGAAAATAAGTTTTTGGACATAATTAAGTGTTGCCTGTCCACTTAGTATTGAGTGCCCCTCATTTTATCAAAGGTTGGAATTTTTTTTAATAGTGATTGCCCTCCACACTAGTTTTGCCTAAAAATGAACTATAGAATATTTTTTTTATTGTAGTTCAAAACTTGAAAAAAATAATCCTAACCTTATCCAAGAATAAATATGCTATGGATTATTTTACGAGAGCGAGAAAATTAATTTTTAACAGAATTGAGCGTTGCCCTTACACTTAGTATTGATTGCCCCACATTTTTTTAAAAACTGCCAGTTTTCTTAATACTTATTGCTCCTCCATACTAATTTTGCCTTAAAATGAACTGTAAACTAATTTTTATTTTAATTCCAAACTTGAAAAAAACTTTCTTAACCTTCGTCAAGGATAATCAGCTACAGATTATTTTACGGGAGTGAGAAAATTAGTTTTTTGACAAAACTGAGCGTTGATTGCCCCTTATTTTTTCAAAAGCTGTCATTTTTTTAATATTGATTTCCCTCCACTCTAATTTTTCCCAAAAATATACTATAGATTACTTTTAAGCTTAATTTGAAACTTGAAAAGACTTTCCCAACCTTCGTCGAAAATAAATAAGCTACAAATTATTTTACAGGAGCGAGAAAATTTGTTTTCGGACAAAATTGAGCGTTGTCCTTCCATTAGTACAGTGTACACCTCATTTTTTCAAAGGTTTCCCTTACACTTATTACTGATTTCTCATCATTTTTTTCAAAGGCTGTCATTTTCCTAAATACTCATTGCCCCCTCCACATTAATTTTGCCTAAAAATGAACAGGAATTTTTTTTTCTTTGAATTAGGAACTTGTGAAATTAGCAACCTAAGATGAACTTAAGGGGGGGAGGGGGTGAATTAAGTTCTTCACCCATTTAAAAATTTCTTCTAAAAAGAACAACTTTGAAAAACTATTTCAAAAAACAAGTGTAAAAGCCTATTTTCCACAAGTGTGCTGTGTGAAGTGATTTGCAAAACCGAAAGCAAATAAACAAGGCAAGACACACAAATTTATCGTTTTTCAGATTCCCCTTAAATCCTAGTCTACTCCCCAAGTTCTACAACTTGAGATATCTAATTCTCCAGTAAACACTTAAAGGAGTGTTTCAATCCCTTACACTTGCTTAACATTTATCTCTTAATCTCAAAACTTTTCCCTTACCTCATCTGGCTCTAGACTAGGACTCCCTTGCTTAATCTACCTCTAGATTAAGACTCCTTTGCCTAAGGCTAGCAATGGATCTTTTGCGCTATCCTTCCTTAAGGATTTAGGTATTACTCAAAACTCCCCTTGGCTAGACCAAAGGACTTTTGCTTGATCAATCTCTTGATCAAGATTTTCCCACATTTGCATAATCTAACTCTAGACTTACGACTTTACCCTTTTGCCTAATCTCAACCTCTTGAGATAGGTCTTCTACAATTGCCTCAACCAACATCTTGGTTAGAACTTTTTACAAGTGCCTAAACTCAACCCCTTGAGCTAGGACTTCTCATTTTCTTCTTGCTCCCTCTTACTTTATGCCTAACTCTTAAACAACAGTTTAGGACTTTGCCTAATACAAGTTGCCTTCACTTAAACTCTTGAGTTAGGACTTTACAAGATGAAGAGAAGATATGACAATCTCCCTAAAATGGAGTTTACAATGAACTAACATAAATGGGCATGAAAGCCTCTTGCTAATCCTAACTCAACAAGCTAATTTGACATATAGATGATGGAAATGAAGCTTGAGAATGTTGCCCTAGTGTAGGAGAATTAAAGAGGATGATTTCCCATCTATTTATAGCTTGGGGGTACTTCTAGGAAGCCATATAGCTTGCAACAACTTTTAATGACTAGTTGACAAAGCTGTCAAGAAAGCCTTGTGCGAGTAGTATGGATTTTTGCAGCCTTTCTCACAGCATACGCAAATTTTACAAATATGTGTCTAACAGCTAGTCCTGTCAAAGAATCCCTGCGAGTGGTACAATTTCTCTTATAGCCCTTATTTTTCTTTTCTTCTCATTTCTCTTGGACTTTGGCTTCTACTTGTCGTTTGAGTTGTTGTACGACTCATACACTTTCCCTTACGCCTTTAAAGGCATTTTGACATTTTGCAAAATTCCAAAGGCTCTTAGTTTGACAAGCCTTTGACCCGCGCTTTTGTTGACTTTTGTCTTCTAGTGCATGCGAGCTTCCATGCGACTCGTATGCTTTCTCATACATGAACCTTTTTCGCAATGGTCACTTTCCTACAGTTACTTCCTTTTTCTTTCTCTCGTTTTTCTTTTCTTTGGTTTCACGACTGTCGTTCGTGCAAGTTCTCGTGCGGCTCGTGTAGCTTCTCGCACGTTGCTTTTATGCACTTTCTCTACATTCTTCTACAAACCCTTCAAGTGCAAAGCATTAAACAAAATCATATATTTGTTAATTTATCATCAAAACTAAGATTAAGACCATAGTACTGATTGGCCCTTATTTTGTTATAAGCTGCCCTTTCCCTCTATATTGATTATCCCTCCGCACTAATTTTGCCTAAAAATGAACTATCAAATATTTTTTCTTTTAATTCGGAACTTGAAAAAAGAAGTTCATAACTTTCCACGATAATAAATCTGTGTTGGGTAATTTTATAGGAGCGAAAAAATTAAATTTTGGATAAATTTGTGCTTAGCGCTGATCGCTCCTAGTTTTCTCAAAGGCTTTCCTTTTTCTTAATATTGATTGCCACTCCGCACTAATTTTGCCTAAAAATGAACTATAAAATATTTTTTCTTTTTATTTGGAACCTAAAAAAACCTCCTCACTTTCCCCGAGAGTATATCAGAGTTTGATAATTTTAAGTCAGCGAGAACTAATTTTTGCACAAAATTGAGCATCGCCCCTCCAATTAGCACTGATTGCTCCTCATGTTTTCAAAGGTTGTCATTTTCCTTAATACTATTTGTCCCTCCACAGTAAATTTACCCAAAAATGAATTATAAAATATAGATAGATATATATATATATTTTTTAATTCGGAACCTGTAAAAATAGTCTAATCTTCAACGAGACTAAATCAGGTTTGGATAATTTTACGAGAGTGAGAAAATTCATTTTTGCAAAATTTTTAGAGTTTGACCCTACACTTAGTACCGATTGCTCCATTTTTTCAAAGGCTGCACTTTTCTTTAATACTAATTGCCCATTCACACCAAATTTGCCTAAATAAACTATATATTATTTCTTTTAATTTGTAATTTGCAAAAAAATTCCTATCCTTCATCGAGAGGTTCAGATAATTTTACGTGAGCGAAGAAAAATATGGCTCTGTTTGTTTTGTTACTTTTCCCAGAAAAGTTATACTTTTTCACTATAAAAAAATCCATAACCAAACACCTTCATTTTTTTTCTTAAATTCAAATTTTAAAATTTGAAATTTCCTCTACAATTACACTCACATCATTTTAAAAATAACATCATCATTACTTATTCCCTACACAGTTTTCCATGAAAAATTTCTTCCAACAAAAATTTCCCCCAAAAAAAGAAAATTCCCAATTTGAGTTACAAAACAAACAGAGCCTAAGTTTTGGACAAAAGTAAGCGTTGTCCCTCCACTTAGTATTGATTGCTTCTCATGCTTTCAAAGGCTTCTCTTTCCCTCTAAGTGATTGCTCGTTCACACTAATTTTGACTAAAACTGAAACCTAAATAATTTTTTGTTTCAATTCGGCACTTGTAAAAAAATTTCCTAATGTTCACAAAGTATAAATCAGCTTTTTATAATTATATGGGAGTGAGAAAATTATTTTTTGGACAAAATTGAGCGTTGCTTCTCCACTTAGTATTGATCGCTCCTCTCGTTTTCAGTGGCTAGTATTTCTTTAATACTGATTGCCCCTCCACACTAATTTTGACTAAACATAAACTATAAATAAATTTTTTTTTTAGTTCAGGACTTGTAAAAAAATTCCTAACCTTTGCAGAAAATAAATCAATTTTGGATAATTTTACGGGAGCAAAAAAATTAACTTTTGGACAAAACTAACCATTACCCCTCCGATTATTACTGATTGTGCTCTGTTGGCACGGTATGAATTAGATCAATGGCTTCTTCCACCTTACAAGCCCTGCCAAAAAGATCCACCATGCAAGTATAGTGACCTTACCATAGCTCTTTTTCATCATTCCAAAGATTTAGCGACCTTGTTAAACCAAACCTGCATGACTACATGCAGAGAGGCCTCTCTGTAAAGTGGATACCCAAGCTCTAGCAGCAGCACGAATTTCTGCGCAAAGGAAATAGTCCTGTTTCTGTGGTGTCCTAATATCTAAATGATACAGTTAAGAATACAAACAATAAAAGCGAAGTTGGATGAAGCACAATAAGAAGACATTGATGTCCTTCATAACTCTATAGATTGGCTAGAAAAAAGGGGAAATTTTTTTTTGCGTAGTGAAGATAGATATAGAAACAACACCCATCATGCTTTGGTAGCCCCCTGCAAATAACAATCAATTAGTTTTAGTACAACAGAAACCATACCTCGTGGGATCCAATTCGGAAAATAGCAACATCTCACTAATTATAGCACAGAAAACAACATTCCTCTCATCCCTTTTTATTTTCCAAGAACAAAAACAAAACTGATTCACGCAAGAATCCCCTACCCTTATTTTGATCATGAAGTCCTAAAATGTGCACATTCTTACAACAAGAAGGGTTGAGCTGAAAAACACAAAAATAGTATGAAATTAGGATACAACAAGATACAATGGGTGATATCGCAACATGCATGAATTTGAGTATTCTCTTAGCAATTTTATCAAACAATTTCTACCCGTGTGGGTTTAGCTGCAACTATATGTCAAAATTTGGTGAAGTTACATCTAATTTAAAGTGTGCTCTCGTGAACAACTCAGATTGAAGACTTCTTAGAACAACTCAAATTTAACAGACACCTTAATTATAGTACTACAAGAAATTGGTTTCTTTTTGGCACTTTATCAAACAACTCATTCGAAATATAGAGTTGAAGAACTCATATACTCTATAATCAACCAATTATATTTCTCTATTCGCTCTAAACTTTAATTCCCATATGTGATCAAAGATATTTTGAAAAGTGTGTTACCACTAAACAAAACAGAGATAGAAAGTGGGGATGGATTTGTTACACTTACACGGATATGGAGATTTTTTGTTGGGAACCCAGGGTGCCCGATGAAGTTTGTATTACTCAATCGGACTGAAAAGGCTGCAATGTTGATTCTTTATCAAGGAAGAATGCTCTGACATTAATCGCATCTGTACTGCTTTTCCTTCTTTCTTGTTTCCTAATTAACAGAAAACCAGCTAGCGAGAGAAAAGCGACTCAAATTAGTAGCAAAACAAAACGGTAAACGAGAAAATAAATAATAAGAATACACCAAATTCTGTTTGGTTCGGCCCCCAAACTATTAGCAAAACTGGAAATCACTCTGTAGTAGTGCTTATGGTTCAGTATGAGACAAACCTGCACAACAAAAGAAGTTTATGTTAGAAATTTAATCGAAACCCAACCCTCCAAATTCCAATAGATGTTTGATGATTCGTCGTAGCCGCACAAGGAGGCAATGTGCAGGAGAATTATTATTGTATGCTTTGCATTCTTTTTTCAAAAAGTTTACATCCTATTTTTATTGGTTATTCGATTAGATCTAACGGGTTATTAATTTAACTACACCTTAAATTAAATTAGACAACTACACTGTATAGGCTCCTTATTTATATAGGGATCTTTCTAAATTATTATCTTATTATTTTATTAACATTTGTACTTTTTTTAATTAGCCTGAATCGAGACAAGAGAAAAATATTATCTTAGATAGATAATTAATTTATAGAGTATTAATTTATAAAGTTTGTATGTATATCATAATTCATAAAACACATGAATGTGTGCAAACTCGAGCACCAATGAATTCACAGCCTTCCCAATCCTATTTTTAAACCCATATTTGCAAGAATTACCAAATCTAATGTTTCCCCGTAATTAATTGAGGCTCCTTTTTAATCTCCCCCAACACAATCATTATTACTCTACTTCTCCTTTCTCTTTCTCGCACTCATGACTCATCCAACCACGTAGATTACACCGCACATTCCCCCAATATTTCCTACTAGAAAACTAGTATACCCCAACTGTCCAACACTACACTGCATGGCTTCGGACGCCGGTGGGGGCCCTGCTTCGGCTGCATCTGCATCACCGCCGGCCACATCCATCGCAGCTCCCCACGCGCATTACGGCAAGAAAGCTCTGCTCCACCGTAAACACTACTGCCGGAGAGGAAAGAGCAGTAGTACTCTCTCTCTGATCAGCTGGATGTTCCCCGGAGGCACCTCCTCCTCCGCCTCCGCTACCTCCTGCTGGTGCTGCCGCTCGCGCTCTACCTTTCCGGCGTCATCACATGTGTGGGACCCCTTTCAGCAATCCTTCACCGGGTCCCACCACCGCCTGGCTCTGTCTACCGCAGTCCTGAGGTGTTTGACAAACTCTGGCCTCGCATTCAGGCCGATAATTCTCCGATGATTGAGGTAATTTGCTTTTCTAGCCTTTCATTGTATCTCTTTTTTATTTTTTTTTTCCTTTTCTTTTCTATGCTTAAATATAATAATAATTGCTCTAATTTTTCCATTTAATTATTTTGTTTCCTTTGAATTCTAAAAGTTCAGAACTGGGTTTTTATTTACTCCCTCCGTCCCACTCAAAGAGTCCACTATAAAATGTGCACAAACGATTTTTTCTACAGTTTGCCAGAAACTCGTTTTTTCGACGAACAAGGCCGAAATTTATATTAACATTAGTAAAATATAGCCGGAAAACACCGAAAATTGCAAGACCAAACCATAAGACGAAGAAGGAGGCGAAGGAGTCCACACTAAAAAACTTCCAATTTCACAACATATGTGTAGTAGAAAAGGGAAGGGCAAAACGGTCATTTCACGGCTCAAATTTTTAAAAAGTGTCATGTGTTTAGTAAAAAGTGTCATTCAATTAATAATTCCGAAAATATAAAACTAAGCGAAGAACTTTGGATGCCAAAAATGCTGGCTTTACTTTTTTGTTCAACCCGCCAATTTTTTTTGATCATTAAATTTGGTCTGTCACCAGTCCCCACATTACTTAAAGTAGGTTTCAAAATATCTCGCTTGTTGGGGAGGAGGGGCTCTTAAAAACATTATGGGAGTAGAAATGAGATCAGTTCTTCCACTTACTTGTGTATAGTATCATTCATACATATGGCAATGGGTATGGTACGTACGTATGGTATGGACACATTTGTTTACAATTAGCGTTAAAAATCTTTAAAAATACATATTAAAAATGTAAAAGAAGAAAAGGAATTAAAATGAAAAGTGAGGTCAAAAATATGAAATGAAACAAAATAAGATAGACATTCTTCAAAAAAAAAAACTTAAATATCTCATGCATTAGTCGAAAATAACTTAAATATTATCATAATTTGGATTTGCAAATCATTTTTAAACAAATTTTAAGTTAAGGGACCAAAATGAAACATTTCAAATTAGGAAATCAAATAGATACATCTCAACTTAACGAACCAATTTAACCTAAAAGGAAATAAAAATTGATATTAATAGAGAACCATAATAAGTCTATGGTGATAGTTTAATTTAGCAAATTGTTTGTAAAAATATATAAATTTGTTTTGGCAATAGATTATTTGACAACAGGCGAAATTAGGGGGTCCCGAGCGGTGTGAAGACACCCAAACCTCCAATTTTTCTTAAGTCCTAGTGTTAAAATTTTTCCGCCGAGAGTTGAGATCCTCTTCATGGTTGCCGGCGACGCAATAAAAAAGAGAAAAGAAAAAACATGACAAGCTAATTTAGACCAAAAACCAATAATTTTTTTGGCTACGCCACTATATTTAACCATATATTTCCTGACCAAAGACATTTGGAAGTATGTTTCAATGTCTCCACAATTTATTTTATACATTTTCTTGTACAATTATTGTGCCATAGACCAGTGAGCATAATAATGGATAAATTTAACCCTTATTTTGCACAGAATTAGGTAATATGAAGAAGAAGAAGAAAAAAAAAAGAAAAAAAAAGCGAGATATAAATAACTTTGCAATGTAAAAACATAAAATATAACGCTTTAATTTATGGTTTTTGTTATCGGTTTAGTTTAGGTTTGTCTTAATGTTTCAAATTCTTAAGCATTTTCTTATTGTTAAAAGTTCATTAAAAAAGCAAAATTATGTATAAAAAAATGTAAAGAGCTACATTAAGTGTGATCAAATTATTATAAAATAAAAATATATTTAAAACAACTGGCTTAAAGAGGCAAAGATATAATCTTTACTTTGTTCTTTCGACGAAGGGTTTTTTTTTTCTTTATTGGGTGAATTAGACTTACTGAAATTATCAAAGAAATATCATTGGTTTGATAAAAACTATCAAATGTGTGGTGTGGAAAATTACAGACAAAAAAAAAAAAAAGAAGAAAAAAACCTTTTTATATAAAATTAAAATTTCAACTAATAGATCTCAAACAAAAAAGGCTTATGTAATAAATTAAAAAAAAAAAAACTCTCTGACGATTATGTTTTTAAAGTGCATATTTAAAGTGCATTTTCCGAAAATCTATTTTTTTTATTTTTATTTGTCATTTTTGTTTTCTGTGTGGTCAAATGAGTTTCAATCTAATTAGGGATTGAACCGGTAACTTCATCAAATTGCATGATTAATTTTATAATTTGAAGAAAACAAAAATACAATTTACCTTTTATTTGTTTATCTACTTACTTTTATAGTTCAATCTTTCCTCAAAAGAAAAAAGAAAAAAAAAAAAAAAGGTTGTATAACCATATGAAAGCTATACTGCATGTAAGGCGAAGAAATTAATATACGTGTTTGATTCTAGATAAGAAGAATCATTGCAAAACTTTATTTTAATTTTATGAATTTTTTCTTTAATTTCGATTTATTTTTAATGTGTTTCTCTGAATGCATTAGACTTGTAATAAGCTAGTTGTATAAATAAAACACTAAAAATAATATCGAAAGTAGCCATGATTTTAAGGAAGTTCTACTTTTAATTGAAAAAAAAATCAGAGGCATCTTGATGAATTTTATGTTTTTATCCAAAACTAAACAAAGATTAACTTTATTTTTTCTTCCCAAAATTACACAAAGATTACAAAACTTTTTGGGAGTTCTCATTCTTTTGTTATTCTTAAATGTATTGTACATTACAAATATATCTGTGTCACTGTCAAACAATATATTTCCCATGCAGTTGGGTTCGATATGGAGATACAAAAGGAAGCTCAAAGAGCACAATTCTTGTCCAAAGATTACTGTCAGTAAAGGAACAGGTACTAATAATTTCGGAGCTAAAGTTGGATTTGATTATAGAACTCTGTTCATCATATTTCTTCCGTTATATTAGAACAGTTTACTTTCAAAATTACTTTTTTGTTTCATTAGCAGAGTCTACTATCAAATATTTTACTCCTTGAATCATTCTGAATATAATCATATATAGTCTACAATTAGTCCATACTTAGAAAGTAAGATGTAAATTGAAAAAATGCTGTCAAATTATCTATTTTTTGTATTGTTCCTTAACATTCATAATAAATTATATATTTGTCAAAATAGATTTTTCTATGGAACAGAGGAAGTATAAAGAATTGTCTTTTAAAAAAGAATTGTTCCAATAAAATATTTTACTTTCTATTTGTTCACATTATACCCCCTTATTAGCATAATAATATGTGGTCGTCAATTAATGCTTATATAAATGAAAATTATGGTATTAAATTACTTATTAAAGTATTATACATTTATTCATAATAAGTTATATATTTTTTTCAAAATAAATCCTTTTAGTGAGAGGAAGGAGTAATATGTTATAATCCTTAAATGAAATTTAATTATTAAATTCGATCAAACAGAGAAGTTCATTTCTCTTCTCCAAACAACGAGAAATTATTTCACGCAACGGATGTATACACATCAGTGATGTGATGTGGTACAATCATCCATTAAAAACTTAACACATCAGCAAACAATTCCGCATATGATAACTAATTTATGGAAAATAACAATTTAGATCCTAAAAATCAGGATACCATAACCATTAATTACTGCATACATTTTCTTTTTTCTAATTCTGGCCGGGCTTGGCATGCTAAGCTGTTAATGGCGGAAGTTTTGGGACGGCAGAAGAATCAAGAATTAGAGGGAAAAAACCTCCTCATATTTTCTTTGGAATCATCTTCTTCATGTTTTTCAAGTATTTAATTTCTTCCAGTAATAGTGTTGTCAAAGTTAGTTTGAATCTCTGCAAAAAAGAGTGGAACTCTCTATTAAAGTTTAAACGGAGCTTTACTCTATGTAAAGCCATGGAAGTTTGGCACAATCAGTTACAAGAATAGTACTGAGAATTTCCTGAGTCAAAACCCAATGAGTTGTAATTTCACTATCAATAATATATTGTGATTTTGAAGTTGATAAATCCGGTGGAGCCAACTCCCACTTTGAAGATGATATAATGAAAGACCTGAGTATTGTGTTCCAAAACCACCAAACGAGTACTCCTTCCTTTTCACTTGAAGATGAAATTCAGAATTCAGTGTTGTCTCCCAAAACCACCAAATTAATACTCCTTTCCGGCAAAGCTTTGCTGTTAGTGAAACCCACACGCTTGATTTATTGTTTGGATCTTTAGAAATATGTGTTACTCGATTGACTCTGTGTGTTCACTGAACAGTGGGCGTGTAAATAGTCTAGGCACTTAATTGTTAAGCAGTAGTTATGGAAGGCTTATTTTTAGGATCTAAATTAGTATTTTCCATAAATTAGTTATCATATGTGGAATTGTTTGCTGATTTGTCAAGTTTTTACTGGAAAATTGTACCACATCATATCGCTGATGTGTATATATCCGTTGCGTGGAATAATTTTTCACAAACAACGTAGGCTAAAAACTGGTTTCTCATCCCTTAATTATACCCCGTGATGCCTAGAGGAAGACACATCAATTTCGTGTCTCCAGTGATGAAGAGGTTTATTTATTTATTTTGTTTACTATGTTTTCTTTGAGAATTCTTCTAGTGAAGAATTAGATTCACTAATTAGGCCTGATTTTGGTGAAATGATGAAATTAGAATTAAATTGCCAAATTTTAAATGAGTGTAGAGCTGCACCACGCTCTCGTGCCATATAGTACACTTTCAAGGGCATGTTCACTATCACATGTTCTGTTTGTATTTTGATTTTTATTTTTCGTTTCTATTGTATATTTTATAAATTAACTCTGTCCCAAAATAGTTTTTTCACATAAATTAAGAATATTAATGAAACTACAAATATAACTTTGTATTTGTGTTGACAAAATAATAAATATGTAGAATTTCAAGATATCGTAACAAAAGTTGCATTGAAAATATGAAAAACATTTAATATGGAAGGGAATAAATTAGGGTATAATGGACAAATTTTTCTTGAAATGTTAAAATTACACATCTTCAAATTTATTTAGGGATTTGTTTTAATATATGATTAATATATGTAGAATTTCAAGATATCGTAACAAAAGTTGCATTGAAAATATGAAAAACATTTAATATGGAAGGGAATAAATTAGGGTATAATGGACAAATTTTTCTTGAAATGTTAAAATTACACATCTTCAAATTTATTTAGGGATTTGTTTTAATATATGATTAAGACTATGATTTAGGATGTTGTATGGTAGGTATTGCATTTTAGAATGAGTTGAGAGGACCTGTTCTTTTTGTTTCGTTTTGAAAACGGTTTTGGTTTCAACAGTAAATTTAATATATTTTAATCATATTTCATCATTTTCAGTACAACTTTTTACTATTCAGCATCTACTTTTTACATTTTTAATACACTTTTTACATTATAAAACTATTTTTCAAAACTTATTTTCAAAATTGTTTTCAAAACGCCCAAAAAGAACAGGCAATGTCTAGAAATGTATTTTAAATGTAAATTTGAAATATACTAGAGTTTAAAATGAGTTGAGAAACAATCATATAGGGCCTGTTGTTTTTGTTTCGTTTTGAAAACGGTTTTGGTTTCAACAGTAAATTTAATATATTTTAATCATATTTCATCATTTCCAATACAACTTTTTACTATTTAGCATCTACTTTTTACATTTTCAATACACTTTTTACATTATAAAACTATTTTTCAAAACTTTTTTTCAAACTTAGTTTGAAACCAAAGATAGAGAACAGGCTAATCATATAAAATGAGTTGAGAAACAATCATATAAATATTACCATAGGGGGGAACCATTCTCAAAACGGTTCAATGGATTAAGCAAAGAAGGTATAAGGGAACACATTATACTGAACTCAAAACTGTCAATCTATTGTACTGGTTCAAGGAGATAAAAATGGGTGTCAAACGCCCTAACAACGCCAATCCCAGGCTAACAACGGGCTAAATATTGAAATCATGTTTTCAAATCTATGGAAACAATCTATACTTGAATTCTTTTATGGTCATAATTAATCTTATGATTTTTCTTGAAGATTTTTTTTTTCGTTTAAAATTATTATTATTTCTATTCTCACAAGAACTTGAAATGTGTTTTGGACTGAAATGCAAATGTTGTTTCCTATTTTACTCTCAAAATATATTTTAAGAGGTGAAAACCTAAAAAATACAAATCATACAATATTTTAGCATTATTTTAAACCCAAAACATATTTCAATGAGAGTTCCGATAAATGCGTTAAAAAGACACTTAGTATTATAATAGTTTTTATTATTTCCAGCACACATGTTTACTATTCTAATACACTATTTACATACAAATACTCTTTTTTGAAAACATGTTTTTAATATAATCACCTAAAATTAGCTAGCAACATTAGTTTAGAGTTGTAACACTTTTTTATATTCCAACCTTTCCACTAAAAATTTTTTTTAGTGAATATTACAATACCTTAAATATTTAATTTGAAACAATTTGTTCATTCACGTCTTCTTCTTCTAAAGGAACGGAGAAGTATAAAAACCTTTATGGAATATGTTCATTGTTCTCCCAACCAATTATGAAATGAATGAATAAATAAATAAATAAATAAATACGGCTGTGCCCTAACCCTGGGTGGAAAAAACAAAAGCAGGGGCTTTGACGCCATGGCTTGCCCTTCGATCCCATGGCACTCTGCATCAGGTGCACATGAGTTTTGGGAACTTTGTAAACATGGTTAGACCAAATTTACTTCAATTTGATACAGGATTGGCGTTATATTCCGTGTACGTGCAATTAAGTATAAGATGAACAAGAAAGGGGAGTGAACGATGAAAGAAAATGAATTTGCAAAACTATCAATATTTGTAGTGATGGAGTAAATCTTCCATGCAGAGTCGGAAGGGCAAGAGAACTACTTGATTGTGGACGCTAATGGAGGTCTTAATCAGCAACGATCATCTGTAAGTAGAATCTATATGTAATAAATTAATTATTGTTTTTCTTTTCATGATTTGTTGCAACATAGAGATTTGAGTTATGTTAGTTTTGAATTAATTTTCAACCACGAACAATCTATCTGATTTCTCAGAACAATAACAATGTTTTTCAAATTTGAGACCTTTCTCTTTAAGTACTTAGTTGGACAAAACATGTCTTGATTTTCATCAGGCCTTCGACCTATTCTGAAAATGAGGGAATGGAGCAAAAACCTTGTTTTCTTCTTAAGACAGAACAATTTCAGTAATTTCTCGGTTTCTCGAGTGGTGATACACAGGGAAAAAACTCAGTAAAGATGTGGCAACCACGTGGAATTGGAAGAAGTTTATTGGATAATTACACTCAATGCCTATTAGTTGTTGGCACGTGCCACATCATTTCCTGAGAGAAATTTTCTTTTGTTCGTTCTACAAGTTAAGGCAAAATCATGTCTACATCCTGAACTGTTAAGAATTCAGTTTCACGAGGAGTGTCTACAGTTGTTGCATTTCCATGATATTCTAGTTAATTATCAGCTTCTTACCTTGGAGTTAGTTGGAGTCAAGCATTACAGACTTTAACAGTAATATTTATACTTGCAGATATGCAACGCAGTTGCTGTGGCTGGGCTGTTGGGCGCAACTTTAGTTATTCCTCGCTTTGAGTTTCACAATGTTTGGAGGGATTCAAGGTAGCTCAGAATACTAATAATGTAAAAAATCTATTTGGTTGCAAAGTTGGAAGTTTGGTCCAATTTTGTCCCCAAATTTTAAAATGGTTCAAATTAGTTTTCAAACTTCAAAAATGATGTCAATGCAATCCGATAGCCTTTATTTATTTATCAAAATAAGGTTTCTCACTTAAAATTGGTCAAGGATAAATGATCCTTGAAAAGAATAAAAGATACAAAAAATGGTGTCAAATCTGATCAATATATAAAAGAAGAAGAAGACAACCTAAGTTCTCATGAAAGTGAAAACTATTTCCCAATACCTTCACTGGATTAAAGAGATTTGCTTTTAGTGGAATAACTTTTTGTCATTGGTCAATTTTAGATAACCCTGATTTTGGCAAAAGCGAAAAATCCCATTGGATTACATTGACACCAATTTTGAAGTTTGGGGATCAGTTTGAATCATCTCCAAAATTGGGAAATAAATCCGACCAAATCCCCAACTTTGGGACTAAAGAGGTGCTTTACCCTCAGAATATGATTAACTTGCTAGAAGCATGAGTGGATGTGACAGTCAATTTGCTGGCATATGATTAACTTTCAATTCATTTTCTTATGTCTTCTTATTTCTGGCATACAGTCAATTTACTGATATTTATGATGAAGACAATTTCATATCTGTCCTCAAAGAGTTCGTTACTGTTGTCCGTGAGCTTCCTGAAGAGTTGATGAAAGCATATGAATTTAACATTAGCAATATTCCCAACTTCCGTGTTCAAGCTTGGGCTCCCTCCAGTTACTACTTGGAAGAAGTTTATCCTGTCTTGCGTGATCAGAGGTAGCTGCTTACAATGGAATATATATGTATAGTACTTGTTCTTACATGCTTCAGATCTTTCTTTATTCTTTGTGTGTGAGTGGAAGCTGGCACATTGGCTTTTATTTTACTTTTTCCCTTGACATCATTTTGAGAAGTGAATGATCTCTTACAATGATAACTAAGCCAAGAAGATAAATGTTTTGATTTATTGACTGTCATGAGAAGATGCTGAGTATCCCATATTGATTTTTGAGAGTGATATAAAATACTTAATAAGTAAGTTGAGTTCAAAACCTACTAGTTTAAACTTTTGGGTGAAGTTAGGCTTCAACTCTCTTACTGGACTCGGTAGTAGTTTTTTTTTTTTTTGTATTTTCTCACTGGGCCAAAATTCCCTAACAGGATAATAATCTAAGTTAAAAGCTAACATTTTAACATGGCCTCATGATGAGGTGTCTGAATGATTATTGATTTTACAATTTTTGTTTCACAAGAATCTGGATTGCCTATTTTGTGAGTGAATAGAATTATGAATTATGCTCCCTGAAAAAGAATCCATTGTTAATCTTTTACCTATTTGATGCAGAGTTATCCGCATTTCTCCCTTTGCAAACAGACTGTCTATGAATGCTCCTCCTCATATTCAGTTCTTAAGGTGCCTGGCAAATTACAAAGCTTTGAGATTCTCTTCTTCCATAGCAATACTTGCACAGAAGTTAGTCAATAGAATGACTGAGAAAAGCTCAACTTCAGGTGGCAAATATGTTTCGATTCATCTTCGATTTGAGGAGGTAGGTCTCCATTTTCTTTCACTTGAAATTTTCATCCAAATTAAACCAACACTTAAGGTCACATTTTATTTTGGTTGACTAACTTTGTAACACTAATTTATCTGTTTCTGCTGTCTAGGACATGGTGGCCTTCTCTTGTTGTCTATATGATGGCGGATGGTCTGAGAAATCTCAAATGGATGCTATAAGGATAAAAGGGTGGGGTAAGAAATTCAAGAACAGGTATCGTGTAACTGCACCTGGTCTTAATAGGGTCAATGGAAGGTGTCCTATGACACCTTTGGAGGTTAGTTCTTTATCTCTAAGATCTAACATTTAAATTATGGCGTATGGCAGAGTGAAATTAGAACTCAGCAATTATTTTGTAGAAACATGTGTTAACGATGCCTGCATTATCATGAATGGCCCGACCCTTTTCAGATCGTAAATTGGAGATTCTATGCACAGACTGCCCCTTTTTAAATCTTAATATTAGGTATAAGTTGCACGCTGTAGTCATTTTTCATTGTCTTCAAGAATGAAATTTGTTGTTTGTGCTAGTTAAAATTTAAATGAAGTCAAAGTATAGCTGACTATAGCTGACCACATAGACTATATAGAGTTTTTCTAGTTGCTCTCTGGTGATGTTACCTTTTTTTACGAAGGGTAATTAACCTCATGCATGGCATTTGGATAACTTGTTCTGTTGTACAGATGAACATCCACCATCTAGAGATGTTTCTCAAAAATCAATAAATTTATGATGCATTGGTAATAATGAAAGCAATTTCTCTGTAACATTTCATGTAGGTGTATTGGGTGATTGATTTTTTTCATCTATGCAACAACATGATACTTATGCAGTAATTTTTTGTTAGATTCCTTTCTTTCATTCCTTAATTTAGATTGTTGTCTCGCTTTGGTCTCTTAGCTTTAGAAGTCTTATTTTCGTTGCTCAGGTTCAAAATTAGTTCTTATATGATTTCAGATTCAAATTCTGGCAACACTTGAGCTATTTCTGTTTAGCACATGAGACCGATTCACTCGCATTAGCAAGGCAACGAACAAAAATAAAAAAATAACTTACTTTGTTCTTTTCTAACTTGGCCTGAAATAGCCCACATGCTAACCTGAAACAATTGAGGCCTTGTTCGTTGTTATTGCTTTTGTTTGTGTTTTGGTTTTGTTTTTGGTTTGTACAGTAAATTTAATATATTATAATATTTTTTCATCATTTCCTATACAACATTTTTACTATTCGACTACTCATTTTTACATTAAAAAAATTATTTTCTCAAAGCATGTTTTCAAAACCATGTCAAAACGAATAGGCCTGAGATGCTGCTGGAGTTTGTGACTATTTAGGAACTATTTTTGATTTTGTGAGACGAAAATGAGATTTTCTCAAGTTGAGTGCCAAATCGAGACAATAGCCCAAGTTGAGAAACAAAGGGAGTGATTTAACATAATGCTTTCTCTTCCTCTACAAAAAGTCTATTAATTATTGGTTGAATGTTTCCGGGCTGTATCCACTGTTTCTTGATTAAATTGGTTCCTTTTGTTTCATTTAGCGCTCATATCTAGAAGATGTATTCATCTTTGCCTCTCGCAAATGGACAAGTAATGAGAGAATTAGTGGATCAAAATTCCATGGCCTTGTATATGAAACTTGACAATCAGCATCTCGTGATCATTTCTTGATTTTTCATTCACCTTTGTAATTAAAGGCCCTATGTTTTGCTCATCTTTTGTATACTGGATGTCCCTTTAAATATTATATTTCCACATTCTTTGTCAGCATAGGTTGGAATGATGCTTAGGGGCATGGGATTTGCAAATGATACATCCATTTATTTGGCTTCGGGAAAAATTTACCAGTCTGAGAAAAGTTTGGCACCTCTCCGAAAGATGTTTCCCCTGTTAGAGACAAAGGAAACACTTGCAACAGCTGATGAACTTGCTGTATTTCAGGTAGAGATCTTGCATATATATACTAAAATATTTTGGTTTCTTTTTCCTTTTTCTTTTTTGAGATTTGGAAACATAGCACAGAATAAGTTTCAGAAGGAAACTTGGGTATTTGAAGTACATAGAAGAAGAAAATTACTGTTTAAGAATGAGATTATTCAGATTGTTCGGAATTTGCAATACCCTGCCAGTGTATGGAAACAACTTCCCAAGATTAGGAATTCAGTCGTTGTTTAACATCCCAAAAACTAGTTGCCTTAACCATGCTGTTTCACAAGATTTTCTTACTCCTTTGACAGCCTCAAAGTTCTTGTAACTATACCCGACAAAACTCTAATCCTTAGAAGTTAAATGCATCTTTCTTAAACTGTCCAGTGCAAGCTTTTGTTGGAGGAGGATCCACCTCATCCAATTTCATGAAATTTTGGGTATCAAGTTCTCCAGTGACCTCAGGTTTGTATGCCTCCACGCTATAAGGTTGTCCCATTTAATGTCTTTGAACCAGGGATGAGCCTTTACTTAATCTGCTCCACAAGAACCTAGCCTATTTTGAACATCACAAAGCAGCCTAGACATTAGGTCCTTTGCTTCAGGAGGATAGCCTTGCTTCACTTGGAAATTTCAAGTGATGCTTTGAATGAACAATCTTGGATCATCAGAATAAAAAAAGGGGGGGGGGGGGGGGTAACCAACAAGCATCTCATACATTATAGCACCAAGTGACCACCAATCACACTACATACCATATCCCCTTTACAGTAACACTTCTGGTCAGGTGTACCCACAGTTGAAAATCCTAATCTTCTTCTGTTCTTTTGCCAATGCTGCATTTGTTCAAAAGAGCTATTCCAACAGCCTCCTTTTCCTTAATCAGGGTTAATCAGGGAAGGATCCATTGGAATCAACTGAAACCTTTGCAGTTGCATCATCCATCACTTCATTTTCATTTATAGGGGATAGGTGCGAACAATCAAGAGGCTTGCAAAGACCAAAATCGGAAAGTTTTAGGTGACCGTTTTTGTCTAATAGAAGGTTGTCAGGTTTAATGTACCTATGGACGTGGTTATGCTTATGGATTGACTCTACCGCTAGGACACTTTCAGCAATAGAAAATTTTGCAACTGTTTCAGTCAATGTTGTACACATGAAAAGCTTACTATATATGGGCCTGAAAAGACGCTTTCAATATTGGAAACAACAGGTTTTTAGTGGGTTTATTTGGCGAGATATTCTCAAAAACTATCCAGATTTAAAAATTAAAATTTAATAACAATATTGGGATTTCAAAGTTTAAAGTGTTGGCATTCTCAAAGATGAAACACTGCTACATGTTTTTCATGGGCAGATGATCCGGACTCATATGAAACATTAGTTTTGAATTTCAAGAACTACCCTTGGTAAGCAAAGATATGCACATTTTGTCTCTGGGTAGATAACATGAACCAAATAATAATAACTTGGAATCATGCCTTCTGCTCATACTGTTGTTAATTATGTACGAACTATGTACAGGAAAGTAAGTTACTAGCAAAATAAGCTTATTTTGACGTTATGGTACATGGTTGGACAAAAATAGTGATAACTGAACTCTTTCATTTGCACCAGACCTAGAGATTGTCCAATCTTAGAAGCTTGGGTAAGATAAATTGCAGTGGAGTCTGTTTTAATGTATCTGTATATACCTCCATTCAGGGTTTCTCTTCAAGGTTGGCAGCTTTGGATTACACAGTATGCTTGCACAGTGAAGTATTTATCAGCACTCAAGGTGGGAACTTTCCCCATTTTCTAATGGGTCATCGAAGATTCCTCCACCATGGCCATGCTAAGACCATCAAGCCTGACAAGCCCAAGCTCGTACTCTTACTCCATAACTCTACCATAAGGTCATCCTTATATTCCCTTATTCATCTTCTATCCTAATGAGTACTTGATCTTTCTGTCCCATTATGAATTTTAAAGGTACAACTCTGTTATTTATTGGGACGGAGGGAGTATATCAAATGGATTTACTGGTTATACATATTTATAATTTTTCCCCACATAAGTCAAGAAAATTTTACTGTTCGATTTTTTTTATATAGTTTTTTTATTTTAGAGTTAGATCATGAAGACGGAAGAGATGGTCATCAAAGAATGTTTTCTTGAAATATGAAGAGAATAAAGCGTTTTTCACTGAATATCTAGCAGTAACGGAATGATGCTTCAATTACAGTTTTTGGCGGACTTTCAGCAGATTTCAAGCAGTACTGCTCTGTTCGTACTTGTTTATTGATTTTTCCTTCCAACTTCTATTTATCCCACTTCTGAATCCATACTGTTCAGGCGCTTCTCCTTAGAACTCAATAAGTTTATCACCCTTTAGCAATAAAACTTCAGTAAAAGCCAGTCTATTCCTTCTGCAATATCTCTTCAACTTAGTATATCCTGAAAAGTCATGACATTTTCAAATCCATTTTGTTGAAAGATTTGTGATCTTTGTAGAATTTCATAGGTAGATAGAGATCAAGATTCTTGAAACCATTCCCACTCAAATGATGGAAAGGGGATTGAGCAAAGAAAAATAATACTTCTTCCGTCCCATTAAAAGAGTTTGATTTTTTTTTTTTACTGCCGCAACTCTTTAATTTAGTGAGCCGAAGGGAGTATTTTGCAGGCGGTAAGAAATATTTTTCACTTGTTCGTCAAGTACTTACGCAGATGGGATGCTTTCAAGAACGAGATGCGATCAATGCTTGCTGAAAGTGACCGCAAAGGTGTTTTTGCTTCACGCGTTAAAAAATCCAGGAGAAAGGCTTCAATCTACTCAAACCCTCTGCTAGATTGTCGGTGCCTTTTGGAATCAAAGAATTTTTCCAGCGGTTTTAAGTTTATGACAGATGAATGATTCAAAACCGACAGCTTGTGTTTAAGTTGAATTTGTACATGTATTGTCATGCAGCATGCGAAGATCTAATGAGTTAAGGGAAATTGACATTTCCTTTGTGTCATTTCTAAAGTTTAAAGCTGCAGTGAAACACTTTTTGTTCTTATGTATGATGAGTGGGGCTTCTGTAAAGTTAGTGTCAGCCAGGAGTCAGGATCAGATAAGAGTGTTTCTCATTTTTGCAGGAAGAAAATCACGAGATGGTATTCTTGAGAGAACTTTTAGGCTTTAATTTGTAGTGTGAAAATTTGTATTTGGCTAAGAATTCGTATAATTGAAGTTCTATCAATGAAGTTCGAGTGTTAAGAGTAGGTTCATTTTGGTCTTGTTTTGGTTTTATTTTGTTTCAACCCTATATTTTATATTTCATAATAATTTTTTTCTCATCAATCTCTTATTTCATAATTTCTCTACCTTCTTTTTTTTTTTTTTTTTTCCAGAACAGCCGATTAAGTGACTGGGAGGCCTGGGAGACCGTTTATTATAATTTGGTAAAAAGGTCTGAGGGGGACATAAATAAACCTTACCTCAGAATACAAAATGATGCAAAATGCATATGCCACTAATGATTAAAACAAAATAAAAGAACTCCTTACTATCCTAATATTAGGAATTCGTATCCTGTCTAAAACTATTTGGCCTCGAATACGTGACGGGAGCTCTGAAATGTTGCTCTGAAATGTTGCTCTGAAGTGGACCGTGCCAAAACATCTGCTGCCGAATTACCCTCCCTATAAATGTGTCTAATGGAATAATTTCCAAAAGTCTGAATCTACCATATCTACCGAAAGAGTACCATCCATTGCCATGGAATTTTGAACAGCCTGCGAACCATGTTTACCAAAGTGAGAGAGTCCGATTCTATCTCCACTTGTGCTAGTCCGAGGCTTTGACATTCTTTAAGACCCAGCAATAAAGCTTCCCCTTCTGCTTGAAAACTCGAACCATAACCCAATAAAACTGAAGACGCCGCGATCATTTATCCCTCAGGGTCCCTGATTATGTAGCCTGCTCCTATATAACCTGGACTTCCCAGTGCTGATCCATCTACATTCAGTTTATACCCCACTAAAGGAGGCGACCACGAGATAGGAAGTGCATGAACTCTGCGTGGATGTACTAGGAAAGGGATTATTCCTTTAGCTTGCCATACTACTTGCATCCCCGCTACCCCCTCCGTTGGATAAGCCGGAAAAATACCGCGTTGGATAAGCCGGAAAAATACCAAAAAATAAGTTCTTGATCTGCTTAACCAGCGCCCAAAAAACAGACATTTTTCGTTCCACAAGCCAGGGATTTCGTGCTTTCCATATGATCCAAACCACTATCGATGGCAGACAATGAACCAGAGTTGTTTGAACTGAAGAATTACCTCTTAAATTTTTGTAGAAAAAGCATCTATCCCAGATATTATTATGGTGGACCAGAGGCACCCCTATGAGATGCTCAAAAAATTCCGACAAATGAATCATAAGTGAGCAATGGTTAAAACAGTGTTGCAATGTGTCTTCATGCTCGCAGAAGGGGCATTTAGAAGGCAAGTGTCAAATCGCTTTAAAATATCATCAAAAGAGAGAAGTTGATTCAGTAAACGCCATACAAACACTGAAATCTTTTTAGGGATAATAGCATTCCAAACTTTTCGAAAAGACTGAACCACAGTGCACTGCGGCCTGAGCCCTTCATAGTGTTAAACTTTGTGATTTTACTGCAATAATCAAGTTAAAATAATTTTAGATTTAGCAAATCTGAGACTTAGTCTTTATTGTTAGATGGATTAGTATTAGACTTAAGTCCTTTATCATATCCTTAGTTGTTGAGATTTTTAGGAGTGTTGAGTGATTATTCTGAAGTTAGTATTTTCTGTACTCTATTTAAGAGGTGCTGATGCACAATAAATGATGAACACAATTGAGTTTCTTGCAATTTTCTATACTGTGTTCTTCCTAATTTATATTTTCCAACAGTCGTATCGGAGCCCTCTTGATTTTAAGGGCCTGTGTCATAAAAGAGAGTGAGGTAGAAGAATATTTTTCAATCCATAAACAACTTCAGCATCATGCCTAGCAATTTTCTTGCTAATCCTCCACCTTTCAGTGGCCAAAATTATTAAATTTGGGTTGTAAAAATGAAAACCTTCTTAGAAGCTAGTGATCTTTAAGAGATGGTTGCTACTAATCAACTACAACTTCTTGAAGATCCCACTATCGCTCAGTTGAGGGCACATAATCAACTACAACTTCCTGAATATCCCACTATCGCTCAGTTGAGGGCACATAGAGTTGAGAAAAAGAAGAGAAGCAAATCTTTGACTTGCATTCATGCTACAGTTTCAGATGAAGTGTTCACAAGAATCATGACTTGTGAGACTCCAAAAGAGGCTTGGGATACTTTGAAACAAGTGTTCCAAGGCAATGATAGAACTCGTCAAATGCAAGTATTGAATTTGAGGAGACAATTTGAGCTACTGAGGATGAAAGAATGTGAGAACATTCAAGAGTATTGGAACAAACTCTTGAATGTTGTCAACAAAATTCGGTTGATTGGCGAAGAACTCTCAGATCAAATGGTGGTACAAAAGGTTCTTGCTAGCCTACCCGAAAGATTTGAGGCAAAGATATCTTCTCTTGAAGATTCAAAATATCTTTCTCAAATTACCTTGAAGGAGTTGGTGAATACATTGCAAGCACAAGAACAAAGAAGAGCTATTCACAAGGAGGAGATAGTTGAAGGTGCTTTGCAAGCAAAAGAAAATTACCAAAACGAAGACAAAGATGATAGGGAGAGTGCTTACAATGGGAAGTGGAAAAAAAAATGGCATTTCCTACGTGTCAATATTGTAAGAAAACATCATTTGGAAAAATATTCTTGGTTTAGGCCTGATATTCAATGCAGGGCATGCAATCAATTTGGCCATACGGAGAGAGTGTGCAGAAACAAGCAAGAACGACAACAAGCTCAGGTGGTGAATCAACAACAAGAAGAAGAATTATTTGTGTCATCTTGTTTTGCAGAAAATTCCACCAACGTAGATTGGTTGATTGACAGTGGATGTACACACCGCATGATGAACAATGAGTCATTATTCAAGGAACTTGACAAGACATACATTTCTAAGGTAAGAATTGGAAATGGAAGGTATATTGAGGTAAAAGGCAAAGGTAAAGTGGTTGTTAAATGCAATTCAGGAATAAAGGTAATCCCTGATGTCTTATATGTGCCTAAAATTGATAAAAATCTGTTAAGTGTTGGACAACTACTTGAGAAAAATTACTCTGTAATGTTAAAAAAATAAGGCTTGTTTAATTTATGATCTAAAAGGAGTAGAGCTCTTTTCAGTTCAAATGAAAAGGAAAAGCTTTTCTTTGGAGCTATTACAAGTTGATGCAGAAACAAATTCAGATACGATGATGGATCATATGGAAGTGATTGAAACCATTCAAAAAGTAGACTAGATATTGTTAGTCTAAAAAAATGAAGATACCAAGACAATTCCTGAAGATGTTAAATGTGATATTTCCTTACTTGAGTTGACCAGTTATGAGGAAGACAAAAAAGACTTGGAGTGGATTACAGAAATAGAGGAGGAGCAGAGTATGCATGAACACAACTCTGAAAAGCTTGCAGGATTTTTTAGTGAATGTGATGATGTTTGTGTGAAGGATCATTGCAGTGATTATCCCAAGGAGGAGTGTTAAACTTTGTGATTTTACTGCAAGAATCAAGTTAAAATAATTTTAGATTTGGCAAATCTGAGACTGAGTCTTTATTGTTAAATGGATTAGTATTTGACTTAGTCCTTTATTATATCCTTAGTTGTTGATATTTTTAGAAGTGTTGAGTGATTATTCTGAAGTTAGTATTTTCTGTACTCTATTTAAGAGGTGTTGATGCACGATAAATGATGAACACAATTGAGTTTCCTGTAATTTTCTGTACTGTGTTCTTCCTAATTTATATTTTCCAACACATAGGCACTAGTAATCACAAACCGCTTTGATTGTGACGGAATCCACACAAGACAATCAGGGTCATCACTTAGCTCCACTGACACTGCTAGAGATGACAGCACCTGATCCCAGCTCATGTAGAAGTAATGTATCATAAAACTCCGAATGCTCTACATATTCCCTAACCTGTAAATCAGGCACTGGAAAATTTTCGTTCTCCCAAAGGTCTTGCAAAAGTCCATGGTCTGTCCATTTCGTGCTCCAAAAGTTACATACGCGTTGTCCCACTAACACCCTAGTATTATTACTTGCGAAATCATTGACTTCTAAAATCCTTTTTCAAGTGCCCGAATTCCTAAAATTCCTGGGCAAAGACCACACGAAAGAAGACCACAAACTCCCCCCCCCCCCCCCCCCCCCCCCAAACCTGTAATTTTCACCAAATCTTGCAAGATAAGCTCTCATGAATGGCGATGACCATGACTTGACTCGCCCCAAAAGAACCGTGAGAAAATAGCATTAAGATTAGTTACCGTGACTCTAGGTGTCTTGAGAACAGCCCAGATATGCAGAGGCATGGTAGCCAAGACATGTTTGATAAGCACTAAACGTCTTGCTTGTGATAGCCATTTAATCGCCCAGCTGGCCAACCTCTGTGAAATCTTGTCTAAAGCAGGCTGATAGTACACTTTCTTCACCCTACCCTTGAAAATCGGGTAGCCAAGATAAGTAATAGGGAAAGTCTTGGAACTCATACCTGTTGTAGTTGCCACTGCATTCTTTCTCGCAACTGGCATGGCTTGTGGCAGATAAAAAGAACTCTTACCCCGATTGATTTTCTGCCCCTAGGCTTGCTCATAGGCTCCCAAGAATAACATAAGTGTGTCAGTATTCTTCTTACTAGCTCTCATAAAAATAACCGTGTCGTCTGCATAACTCAGATGTGTGATTGCCTGCCTGCACCTCTCTCGGTACCCCCATAATGTTCAAGGTATTGCTCCTCAAACAAAAAATTTAAACCTCGGGTAAAAGCTTCTGCCACCAATATGAAAAGGACCAGGGACAAGGGATCTTCTTGCTTAATTCCCCCCGATGCTTTAAAAAAACCATGGGGCGAACCATTGATCAGCACTGAGAACCAACTAGCTGAAATATTCCCCATCAGGATTTTGACCATTGTGCCATGAAAACCAAACTTGAGCAGCAAAGAATTTAGAAAAGCCCAGGATACCCGGTCGAACGCCTTCATCATATCTAACTTGAACATAATTTATTAAGAAGACTATGTGAGCAATATAGTGAGAAAAACAAGACTTACATATGGTATTTATAGATTTAGAAAATGATATTGATAGAGTAAATAGAGATATAATGTGGCGGGTATTAGAAAAGAAATGGATAAGGGTGACATATATATAAACTATAAAAGATATGTATAAATGTATAACAACAGACACCAGTAGGAATTTCTAGTGATTTTCTAAATAACATAGGCATACATCAAGGATCAGCTTTGAGCACATATCTCTTTGCAGAATGCGGTCCCTGAATGTATGTTATATGCAGATATATAATTTTAATAGATGAAACGAAAGCAGAGGTAAATGCTAAACTAGAAGCATGTGGGAAGAACCTTTAGAATCAAAATGTTTTACACTAAGTAAAGTTAAAACTAAATATATTGACTGTCAGTTTAGTAATCATGTAGCTAATAATTATGGGTGATATCGAGCCGAGCCGAGCCCAAAAACACCTGTGTTCGAGCTCGGCTCGGCTCCATTATCGAGCTCGAGCCTCAAAATGGAGCTCGAGCTTGAGCTCGGCTCGATCAAGCTCGTTTGGCATAGAAGCCAAGCTCAAATTCATTCTTCTCTTCACTGTCATGCTCATCTATTTATAAGGGAATTTTCTTCCCAAATCTTCTCCCATTTTCGACGTGGGATTGGGTGTCATTCATCTCAAAAATTGAGAAACAAAACCAATTTTAGCTTTGGGAAGATTCCAACCTGGGTTGCTACTTTTCTCCTTCTGTTGACTTACCACTGCACCAAATTCATTTTTTGATTAATATGTATGAATGATAAATTATATATGTATTTTCTCCTTTTTAAAATTGTTTTTCTTATCGAGCTGTTCATGAACGTAATCGAGCTTTTATCCCCCTTGTTCATTTATTGTTCGTTTATTAATCGAGCCTAAAATTTTGTTCGTGCTCGTTTATTAATAAATAAACAATCTCAAACCTAGCTTTTAACGAGCCAATCCCGAGCTTGTTCGTGAATGTTGTTCGTTCTCAGCCCTAATAATAATACTATAAAAGTTAAAATTGGAGAACATGAATTAAATGAATCGAAAAGTTTTAAATACTTAGGATCTCTAATAGAAGAAAACGGAGCAATTAATAAAGATGTAACACATAGGATTCAAGCAGGGTGGACTATATGCAGAAGTGCGTCATCTATACTTTGTGACCATAAAGTATCGCCAAAACTAAAAGGAAAATTTTATAGAATCGCTGTAAGACATTCGATACTTTACGGTTCGGAGTGTTGGGCGACTAAATATGAACATGAACAAAATTGAGGGTAGCAGAAATGAGATTATATATTGAGATGGATGTGTGGGCATACTAGGTTAAATAAAATAAGTAACGTAAGCATTAGAAATAAAGTATGAGTAGTCCCAATAGAATAAAAATGAGAGAAACACGTCTAAGATGTTTGGACATGTACGTAGGAAAATCCTAGACACCCCAGTAAGACGGGTAGAAAACAGAGAAGCAATTAATATTAAAAATGATAGAGGAAAACCTAAAAATAATTGGATTTTTTTTAAAAAAATATGACATGTCATATTTGAATATAAATGAATAGATGCGTCATGATCGTACACGATGGCTAGATGTGATGATGTGAACCCTTGATTCCAACTGGTGTTCACAAGAACTCAATGCGAAAAATTGCCAAAGAAAGTCTGATTGCAAGACGCAGCTCTTAAAACTCAAGAATCCTACCCTTGGATTCGGCAATCTACTAATTTAACAAGTTAAATCAAACACGCAATTCGAACCAAGTGATGAATTCTAGAGGCGAAACAAAGCATGCAATAAGATAGACAATTATCTAATTAGCCTATAGTTCCTGTACTTTAGCAATTAACAAGCATGCAAATTACTTAAGCCAAAATAAAGAAGAGTGAATAATAAAGTATAAACTTTCATTCAATTAATCACCGAGTAATAATGAAGTCATGCACCCCTATTTATAGGTATAGGGAGCACGAAATTTACAGGGAAAAATAAGGAAAGAAAACATAAAATTGGAACTTAATCAAAGTAACTCACAAAAATCAGCAAGAAAAATGAACTTACTTGCTGAAAAAGTAAAAGAGAAGAAGGGGAATTTTGTCTTCCATAAGGAAATGTTATGGACAAAATTCTCAAGGAAAAATAAAGAGGAAATTTCGAAAATAAAGAGGAAAAAAAAAAGAAAGGAAACTTAACAAAGAGATTAAGTAACCTTGACAAAAATTGGAAACAAGGAGAAAAGAAAAATCTCCATAAGGAAATGTTATGGACAAAATTCTCAAGGAAAAATAAAGAGGAAATTTCGAAAATAAAGAGGAAAAAAAAGAAAGGAAACTTAACAAAGAGATTAAGTAACCTTGACAAAAATTGGAAACAAAGAGAAAAGAAAATCTCCTTATTTTTGGAAATAACAAAGATGGAAACTATGAAGAGAATTAGGTAACATGCACAATACCTTAATTTCTCTTAAACCCTAGAACTCTTAAGTAAAACCCTAATTCACATATGGGCTTCCTTGTGAGCTTGTTGAGCTTGACCGAATTTGAAGTAGATGGACTTGAGGGAATTCGGCACAATTGATGTAGCATGATGATGTAGATGTAGGAAGCTTCCGAAATCATTTTGGAAAGTCAAAAACATTTCATTCCCAAAATTATTCAAAATTGTGAAATCTCCATTTCTTCACTGGAAAGACTAGTAGTTACCATTTCCACCATTTCCTTAACTTGTAAATACCATTTCCACAACTTGGAAATACCATTTCCACCATTTCCTCGGTTGGAATGATTAGTATTCACTATTTCCACTTTGATGAAGAGAATGATAACTTTTGTAATATTCATTTCCTTCTCATTAAGTTCATTGGAGCTTTCCTTTGTCTTCGTGGATTCTGACTCATAACTTGTGTTGTTTTAGCCTTGGATTTCCTTATCATGTGATCCATATAACCGACCTTACATAGTGGACTAAAGGCTTAGTTGTTGTTGCTATTGTTGTTTTTAGTTATCAAATTTAATAATGTTTGAGGTTTAGGGGATAATTTTATGTTTTACTTTTTCTTCTTTTTTTTCAATATTTCCCTACTGCTTTTTTACTTATTTTTAGAAATTTTGGTTTTTTTTTAAAATTGTTATTTGTAGGGATAACTTTACTAAACACATGTACCATTTTAAAAATAACTCCACTAAAAAGACTAAACTGTCCCTTTATAATTCTAAGGGGAATTGGTAAAAAACCTTGGCAAAATTAACTTCTCTTTTGTAATCGACGAAACCGGAACTGCAAATAAAAAATCGGCAACCATCCCTTCGTCGAACTGCAAATCAGAAGTCGGAAACTATCGCTTCATCGAACTGCAAATCGGAAACAAAATTGGAGCCTTTGGAGTTCCGATCGGAAAAAAAAAAATGGAAGAGAAAGACTTCCGCCAACGGCGGACAGAGGTTTTAAAAACTTCTCGTACCTGTGGCGAAAATTTTAAAAACCCAGAAACTACTATCCCGATCTGATTTTTGGGAGTATTTTAACGATGATGGTGACGATTCTACAGTACAAAGGAAGAGAAGGTGGGCGTCGGTGACTGAAATTACAGGTTGAATGGAGAAGACAAAAAAGAAAAAGAAAAAAAGGAAGAGACGGTAGCGGAAGTTTTTCCGGTCAGGGAAGATAATGATTCCACTGTACAAACGGAGAGAAGGTGGACGCCCAACCACTATCCGACGAATGGAGACGATAAGAAAAACAAAGAAAGAAGAGGAAAACTTACGCTAACCATCGGCAAAAGTTTTAAATTTCCGCTGGTGGCTGGCGTAAGTTTTTGGCTTTCGATTTTTCGATCTGCGGCCGGTAGAAGATTTTTCGATAGCAATGGAGATTTTCCGGTCTAGAGAGGGAGATTTTTTAATTTTGGTATCTCAAAATTACAATATGGGCAGTTATGTCATTTCATCCATTAAATGTTTTAAGTGGTACTTGCAAATACTAAATTCGTCCCTGCAAATAACATACCCCTTCTTTTTCTTTCCCATATTTCCTTTTCTATTTTTAGTTAATATTAATTTCCTTTTTTTGCTCTATCTTTTCTATTTACTTTTATTATTAGTAATATTAACTCTTTTCTCATTTTCAACCATTCTTTTGTCTTTTTCAATAGGGCATGTTATTTGCATGACACATTTTACTAAATATACGACACATTTTAAAATTTTAAATAGTAAACAGACATAAATACCCTTACCTCTAACAAAAAATCTCTTACTTAAATTATTTTTTTTAAAACACCATAGTTGTCGGAACCTTCGCCGGCAACTATGGCCAGCCTGTGGAGAAGGCGAAAGTTTGTTCAACCTTCGCCGGCCTGTGGCGAAGGTCTTAAAACCTAAAATTTTCACCATAGGCCGGTGAAGGTTCTAGACCTCTGGCTTGTGGTGAAAATTTACGAGACTTCCATCAGCCTGTGGCAGAAGTTTCCGCCACAGGACACACGATTCCGCCATAGGACGCACGAAGTCTCATAAATTTTCGCCTGGCAGAAGTCTTCCTCTTTTTATTTATTTTTTAATATTTTTTCTGCAATGTAAATGGTAGAAAGGAAGGCTGCAATTGGAAATTGAAAATTGCAGAAGATGAACCCAGGAGTCCAGGACACCCGCCTCGAAGACACAAAGGAAAGAAGAAGAAAGGTAAAGGGCAGTTCAATAATTTCACTAAAAATATTTTTAAAATGTGTCATATGTTTAGTAAAACAGGTCATTCAAATAACAAATTTCTTTTCAATTTGTTTAGCCTTTCCTTTTTCTTTTGTTTCAGTAATAGTTACCTTGTATATATTTTTTCCGTTGTCTACTTAATATTATTATTACTGATTTTCTTTTCTTTGTATGTTTTCCCCTTTTTTTCCCCCAAAAATTGTTAAAGCCAATAGTAATACTATTGTAAACAATTTTTTGTACGGAAAAGTTCAAAATAACATTATAATTTATAATATATTTTACATTATTAAAAAAGGAAATAAAGCCTCTTTTTATTATTTGTTCCCGAACCTCCTAAGTGACAATCTGTTTCTAAGGGTTCTTTTTGAACGTTTTGAAAACGGTTTTGAAAACAAATTTTGGAAAATAATTTTATAATGTAAAAAGTGTATTGAAAATGTAAAAAGTAGATGCTAAATAGTAAAAAGTTATATTGGAAATGATGGAATATGATTAAAATATATTAAATTTATTATTGAAACCAAAACCGTTTTCAAAACGAAACAAAAAGAACAGGCCTCCTAAAACCCTCTGTAGATTACAACAAAACAAGGCAATATTGCCCTGGGATTACCAACAAATAGTTCATCTAAATTAGAGTACACTCCACTAGCTCCAGACACTGAATCATATTCTTCCAGACACCCTTCCATTGAGCTCTTCACTCTTCCAGCAATTACCCTACAAACCAGCATAGCCCTCTTGTCATCTTCTTGCCCATTAATCCTTGCATTATCATGGGCTCTTCCGCTTGTTGCTGTGGTCAGAATGCCTTTTCCGGCCGACACGCCTGCCCCATCGACATCTCCAGAGACCTTAAAACCATGTTTGATAATGCTGCAAACGTTACAATTTGGGATTGAGTTGCACAAGTTTGAAGAGCCATTTAGGCCTAAGGAGCACACCAGAGTGGTGCAATAGAACCGAAGAAGTTCGTTGCCATCGGCTATGCATCGGGGATGCTTGTTTGAGTAGTTTGTTGCCTTAGCTTTGAGGGTTTCTCTGTAGGCCTCAAATCTGGATACAGTTCTTGAAGTGTTGTGGATTTTCAAAATGCGGTCTATTTTGCATACTGGCGTTTGTTTACTCTGCCAGCTTGATTGAAATATGATCTCCACTATGTTCTTGCTTGTGTCTTCAGGTCCCAATTCAGAAACTGTATTAATTGCAAAGCAAAATATGATCAGAAAATGATAAGAGGAAACAAATCAAATTCAGTAAATGATATAAATAACTATTTAGTGATTACTTATATATTCATCATGTGTTTGAAATTGGTTTTAATCAAAGTTATATTGAATCAATGTGTCTCAAGCTTACTTTTTCGTTATCCGTTTTCTTTCTTTCTCGACTGCATGAATGTTTCAGAAAAATGAAATGATGCCCCCAGGGGCTTAGCTCAGTTGGTAACTTGGCAGCAGATTGCAGCCAAGGACGCAGGATCGAGCCCTGGCAGCCGCAGTGTGGGATTTTCATCCCCCCAATGTGGGGGGTGGATCCTTGTGGGCACCAGGCACTGGTCCTCCTGCCAATGTTATCGCTGAGTCACCCTGATTTACCCCTCACACGAGGCTCATGGGGCTGGGCGGTGTGGGCCCTGCGGGCGAGGGATATCGCCTTTTGCAGCCAAGAAAAATGAAATGATCACTTTAATTTGTTTATGTCTTGTATCATTCTACTTCCTAACGTTGTCCTTCACTTGCCTTTTCTTTTAATAAAAAGTCATTGCACAACTGATGGTTTAAGTATCTTTTCATGAATAAGATAATAACAATAAAAGAACAATAAAGACAAAAGGAGAGCATATGCCAGTATATCACGCTTGAACACTCTTTTTCCATGCCTTGAAATCCTAAAAATAAAAAATAAAAAAGAGTAAAAAAAAAAAAAAAAAAACTTTTTTGTTCTGTAAAATAACTATTTTCCATGAAATTCCTAAAATTGGATTGCACCATCAAAAGTGGGCAACATTCAGTAGTGCGTGCGATAAAATCATTCGAAGGGTTTTACGTTTCAGAGTTTTATAACTGTTATAGCAGAGGATATAATAGTCTTCTAGAGAGAGTCAATAACTGAACATCATGACGAAATAGTAACGGTTTCTGAAATTAGAATGAATAAATAAATAATTAGGCAGAAATC
The DNA here is from genome assembly GCA_016801395.1 of Leptodermis oblonga. NCBI lineage: Eukaryota > Viridiplantae > Streptophyta > Magnoliopsida > Gentianales > Rubiaceae > Leptodermis > Leptodermis oblonga. The sequence continues at coordinate 14,586,664 of CM028752.1, forward strand.
ATGGGTCCAACTCTTTTGGGAGAGAGAGAAAAAGACAAATATGTTAGGCAGAAACCATGGAAAGCTATAAGGCTTTGTTTTTTTTCGAACATAATCAGAAAAAGTATCATTTTTTTCTCAAAAATATTACAAAAAAAACAACATTATTTTTATAAAATTCACAATTTAAATTTAAAAATTCATTCTAAATTCTCATTCACATAAATTCAAAAAAAACATAATCATTACATTTTTTCTTCTCTTTCCTACACAAATCTCCAAAACAAAATTCTTCTCTAGTTAAAAAATTTCCTATCCATAGTACTAAGAGAATAGAGCCTTAAATGTATATAAAATGCGAAAGGGTCCCTGGGAATTTGGGGAAAAAATAAAGAAGAAAAAGAAATTTTGGATAATGTTCACGAAATCGAATTGGGGCCCAATTTCTTGCACCGAAAGTGGATTTTGGTGGACCCATTTGAGTCTATGCCTAAAATACCACAATTTCCACTCCTCTTATCTATTCTCTCTCCTCTCTCCTACTTTCTCTTCCTCTTCCTTGAATTCTTTTTGAGGCATGTTATATGCAGTAACTAAATTACTAAACGCAGTAATATTCTCCTGTAAAAAGACAAAAATGTCCCTGGTCAAAAATAAGAAAAATCTGAAAATACTAAATGTAGTAACCGGCCGAAAATATCGGTATTTTCAGGGAAAATACCGCCGCCGGTAGGCGGTATTTTCCCCCAAAATACCGCCGGTAGCCGGCGATATTTTCCGGCGAAAATACCGCCGGAATCCGGCAATATTTTTGCCGGAAAATATCGCCGGCGACTCCCGAAATTTTTTTAACCGGGGAGACAGTTTCCCCGGCCGAAATGTTGCAAAAACAGAAAAAAAACGTCCGGATAATCGCCGATCCGGGAAAAAAATCGCCCCCCGAATGGGTTTTTTTTCTCGAAAATTATAATGAAGGGGTATATAGAGAATTTATGCAAACTAATTTAAAGTAAAAAAATAAATATAGTGTTTACTTATAGTGTAATATGAATCGTAGTCGAGTAATTCGGACTTTTTACAGAGGAATTTTATAGGTGAAAATTGGTACTGTTCACGGGGTTACTGTTCATGAAGAGTCCCCGTGTTTGAACAGTAAATTCTGTTTTTTTTCAATTTTTTACTCCAGGGGCATTTTAGTCTTTTTACAAGGAATGTTACTGCGTTTAGTAATTTGGTTACTGCGTTTAACAATTCCATTGTTTTTTCCTCCACGATCACTTACCAATACCAAATTCAACACTGTCACCAACCTCCATGCCACCAGTAAACCCAAGCTCCACCACCAAACCCAAGGATCTGGGCACAAAATGGATTCCCAATGGATTCCTCCTCTTCCCCGTTCAAAGCTAACCCATTCCTTTCGCCGACGCTGAAGCATGATATCGGAATGAACGAGTTTCCTCTTCCAGTCTTCCTCCATCCATTTACAGAAAAGCAACATAAATCACACCATGTAAACATATTATATATTTGTAGAATCCTTCAAGAGTTAAGGTTCGGGTTTTGCTTTTGGGCTCAAATAAAGATAACCGAAATTGCTTCAATTTCCGGCGGTAGCAGACGGCTATTAGCGGCGACGATCGAATATCGGCGGTCAATTTTGAGTTCCACGGAGTCCGAAGACGCGCATCCTCTTCCCTCAAAGTTGCGTCTTCTTCTTCCCGATTCAAAATTGCAACGTTGTCGTCGCGTCCTCACGCCCCAAAACCTTTGTCGGAAAAATTCCGAACCATTCTAACCCCCGCAAAATTACTTCATCAGAGGAGAGAACAACACTGAGGTTGCAGTACCTTTCGGAAAAGAAAAGAAAAAAATCAATCACCCTCCTCATCCTCACCTACTTTCCCTTCATTTCCGCTTCATTTACTGTTAACATCACTTGGTATTTGGTGGTGGTGATAGTCGTACAAAGGAAAAAGTGGCTGAGATGACGGAGAGAAGAATAGGGGAAGAGGGAAGGTGGAGAGAAAGGGGAAGATTGGAAGAATACGGAAAGAAAAGAAGAGAGAGAACGAATGGATAAACATGGAATTAAATTTCAAGGGGTCCACTAACTCCACTTTCGGGGCAAGAAAATGCACACCGATTCGGTGTAGTAAACAAGATCCTTTTTTTTTTTTTTCCAGTGGTCAGCTTGAGACATGGGTCCTGTATTACTAGGCTATAGGCATTGAAATCAACAAAACTTAAAATTCAAGGAAAAAGTCTGACCGGAAATTGAGAGAGAACACACATGCACAGTGGTAATTGTAATTACTGAGTGATTATTATGCTAAAGGAAGGTGATATTTGCACCAAATAGTGGCAAGGAAACTTGCCACTAAAGCAGTTAATTACCATAATACTCTTAATTTTTCACAAAACCCTTTTTCTGATTACAATACATTTTTCCTAATTTTTCACAAAATTCAAAATTGTTAAATAACTATAATAATTTAACACTGATTATTATGTTATTGAAGATAATACACTTGAAAGATATTATGGTATTTTCAAAGTATTGAAATGTTAACTTCAATTAATTAAATAAGGTAAATTTTAGAGAGAAAAATAGCCATATTTATTCTTAATGGAGTGAGAATGACACTTATTTTGAGACAATTTTTTATGGCTAAAAATACAAGTAGGGGAGAGAGTAGCAAACAGTACTTAGCAGAAATTGAAAGAAAATTTACCTGCGTGCCTAACAGCTTGATGAACCTCCAAATTTTCAGCTTTCATGAAGATTTCGCCACATTCAGGACATGAACAGATTGTGGATCTCAAAGAAAGGTCCCTTGTCACCCCAAGAACAGGGTCAACTACCATTCTACACTCATAGCAGCCAGAAAGTTTCCTGAAAGGCAATATGCCGCCCCTGAAAGATCCAGCAATGGAAGTTGAAGCAGAGTTTGCAGAAGCAGCGGACATTATTGAACCAGAAGATGACGATGAAGAAGATGTGGAAACAACAGTTCCATTGATGTCATTTAATGTCACTTTGATTGATCTAGAACTAGAAGACACATGTTCATTTATTTCTTGTCTGTGCATGACCTTTGTGTTGCTACAGATTGAACTTGAACCACACTTCATTTTCTTGCACTTTTTGTTGCTTTCCTCGATGCCCACATGCTCTTGTTTTGGCTCTTTCTTGTCTTCTTCTTTCTGTACTACTTCTGGCAGTTGTTGAGGCTCACGCATTTGTGTTTGGAGGTGTTTGCAAGAGAATAGGCTTCTGACGGCTGCCCATGAATGTGGTTTTTGTTGTTGTTGTTGTTGATGATGAGCTTTTTTCTGGCAATTGGCTTCTTTGGATTCTCATTTTTTCCTTGTAGTTTTGAACGGCTTCTGTTTTTGGCCATTTCGGAGTGGAGATCTGAACTCCACTATGTGTGAGTGTGAGTTTGAGGAAGAAGTATAATAAGTACGGGATGAATTAGTGATGGAGCATTGGGAATCTAGAGGAAGAGTACATAGAGACGGTGGAGCAAAAGATGGTGTCCCCTCACTCTGTCCCAGAGCTGTTTTCGTTGCTTGGATTCTTGATTCTAGGCATTTGTGGGGTCATCCATCAAAAGTTAAAGTAATGACTTGGAGAATTCAATTCAATATAATATAAGAGATTCTCCTCTCAAACACGTTCAATTCAATATAATATAAGAGATTCTCATCTCAAACACGTCTATGAATAAGGTCCCGTATGTCAATTTTTTTTTTTTTATTTCATTTCACTCTTATTTTTATTTTATAATAATTTTTTATCAATTTTAATATACTTTTTTACATTTTTTAAATACTTTTTTACATTTTAAATATAATTTTAATAATTTTAAAATCCAAAACACCTTTCAAAAAGCATACTATACGAGACCACTTTCAAACTCCTAAAAATTAGGAGTGTTATTTTGTAAGATAAAATTCCCATTTTATGATTATTACTTTTTGGTTCGAGAGTAATACAATCAAACTTGATAATATCATTTGTGTTACTTGTGCATAATTTTTAGTTTAAAAATAACATTGTGCAAATATTACTAGAGTAATAATGTCAAACTTAATAATAAATATTACATATTTTACTTACTATTATAATTTTTTGATAAGTATGTATCACACAAGTACGTATCACACAAGTACACTAGGCTCTGTTCTTTTCTGACTTGTATTGGGAAAACTTTGATTTTTTTCTTAGAAATTTTTTGGAGAGAAGTTTCTTTTGGAAATTTGTGTAGGTGAGAGATAAAAAAGTGTAATAGTTGTGTATTTTTTGAATTTATGTGAGTAGATATTTAGAGAAAATTTTTAAATTTTAATTTTAAATTCTTGAAAAAATGAAGTTGTTTATTTATATAAAGTTTTGAAAAAAAAAAGTGATGATTATTAGGAAATAGCCACAACAGAACAGAGCCTTAAATGTTCACAAACACCACTTGTGTCATTTACAAGTATCACTTTTGAATCAAAATTACATTTTTCAAACTTACACGCAATAACCTATGTGTATTATTTTGAGTGAACTGTTCAAAATGTACATTTACTTTTCTACTATGTCTGGTTTGGTAAACCTTCTTTCCCCACCCCCCCCTTCCCTTTCAACACTCCTCCACCTTTACTCCTCCGTCCTCCGACGCTGTCAGCCTCCGTCCTCCTCTTCCTCCTCCAATTGAACCAAAACGGGGTACAAAGTATGTCCACAGAAACAAAGGACTTCCGGTTGACTCGGAGAAGAAGCCGTAGCTGAAACCCAAAGAGATGGCCACCATTTCCGTCATCGCCGTCCCAGTTTGTATCACCAAAAAACACAGTACAACAAATGGATCAAAAAATAAATTTGTGGGCTCTCGGAACCGAATAATTTTCTTTGGCAGAGGAGAGCCACACTCACAACAACAACATCACCGATGGGATTCCGGAAACAATTCTCCAGCTCAATGTTTGATCTGGAGACCAGCAATAACCATAGCCCAGCTCTTCTCAGACCAAGTAAAAATGAAGGCTCTCTGAAGATAAAACTCCCACCGATAAAATAGATAAAGGCAACATCCACTGCAAATCACAATTGGCGTCCATCAAAATTGACCAAAGAAAAAGATTGGATCTAACATCAAAATTGATGGGTCCGAGAAGAACCAAAACTTTGATCAAATTGATCAAAGCTTTCCTATGGTGGGGCTGCAAAAGATTAACATCAAAGAAAATTGATTCTAAATCAATGGCTCACGCCCAATTTGAGTCCAGATCAAGGCTTGATCAACCCGCGTTAAATTAACAACGAAGAAGGCTTTGTACCCCCAAAATCAGCAAACCTCTCCATGTAAGTGGAAAGAAACGGAAGAGTCGACTCCGCCGTTTCCTAAATTTTTTGAAGGGAGTGCGAGGCTATTGCAGAAACCACCTAAAGGAAGCACCTACAAGCAGAGCCTACGGAGACGCCTCAATTGATCTAGCGTCTCCTTCTGATGAAGTCCGTGATGCCGGAGGGTCGGACTCGCTGGACCGGAGGGTAGTACAGAGTCCGCTTGGGTGGAGGGGCTTCAAATACTTGTCAAAAGGAAGAAAACCATCAAAGGATTTCGGGATTGGGTCCCCGGATAGGCCGACAGTCAAGTTAGGTAGGAGCAAAGTGAGAGTAAAAGCTTTAAATTTGAGACAGTCAGTTCCCCTTTTACCTGTGAGGTATTCAATGTATTTATAGAGGATGGTTTTGGGAGTAGTTGGAGGATCTTCCTGAATCAAGGGAGTGTCCTCCAACGGTATCACCGTGTGCTTTGAACGGTGCCGGAGGGCACTGTTCTTGCGTCATGAACAGTGACAGAGGTACGGTTGAATATGTGAGTTTGAAGTGGTCTTCTTGACTAGGTGGGTCCCGTGGGGTCCACTAGGTTCTTCATTATCTATTACCTTTGGTCCAGCAGTTTGTTTACCAAGTTAATTCAAGAGGCCATTCTCCTCAGTAATTTGATTCAATTGGAGGAGAAAGAGGAGGGAGGCAATGAGTGTTGAAAGGGAAGGGGGAATGATGAGGAAATCCAGGGCTAAAACAACACCCATTATGAGTCAGAAAGATGGACGGCCAAAAGAAGCCCACGCCTTGGAGGAAAATGGAGGAAATGTGCAAATTGTGAATCTTCTACAAATCTTTGAAGAAGAAGCGCAAACCACAAAGCCCTAATGAAGAAGAAGGCTGTTTCTTGAAGCCTTTCAGCTTCCCAGTTTGCGATGAACTCCTTCATACGAACAGCTTCTGATCGCACTTCAGCCGGCGGCATGGGTAGGAACGTGTGGATCTTGCCCTCCTGGCAGACCGAGTAAGTGTTGGCGACCCCATCATGGTCAAAGAGCCATGGTCGTCCGAGTAGAATGTGACAAGCCTCCATTGGCAGAACATCACATAAAACAGTGGATTCGAACTTACCGATAGCGTATGGTACGCTTACCTGCTTTGTGACTCTGTAGCCGTCTGAGCTATCGAGCCATTGAAGCCGATAAGGACGTGTATGATTGATGACAGGGAGGCGCAGCTTATCAACCATATACTCACTAGCAACGTTAGTACAACTCCCTCCATCAATAATCAGAACACATAACTTTCCATTTACCTTGGTTTGGGCATGGAAAATGTTTGTCCGCTGGGACGTGTCCGGGACAGCAGCTGTAGTCAGAGTGCGAGTAACCAAGTTCTGAGATGAATCTTCTTCAAGGAACTCGAATTGCTCCACTAGTGCAGACGGAGTGCTATCAGTCAACTCCTGTGTAGGGTCAACGGTTGGATCTTCTTCGTCTTCCTCTGAAATGTACTCACCATCTTGGCCCAACAAGACCTTCCGGATATTTGGACAATCCCGCATGTAGTGGCCACGGCCTGAACACTTGTGGCAAGTTACGTTGCTGATGGACTGTCTGGGAGTGGATGGCGTCTTCTGCTGTGATGAAGAAAAGTTGGCGGCAACAGGACTATGGACTTGCGTTCAGACATGGTCGGCCTCCTTGCTGGTGGCGAGTAGGTCGGATTCTTGCGCCAGGCTGGTGGGGCGCTGGTAGGTGTCCGGACTGGTGAAACGGACTTCAGATACTCCTCCATAACCCGAGCTTTGTGCAGCATGTCTGTCAGCGTTGTAGCATTCTGCAATTCCACAGCTAAAGCAATACCCTTGTTTAAACCACTAAGAAAACGAGCCATAGATGCGGGCTCATCTTCCTGTACATTAGCCCTAAGTTTTGCCATCTCTAATTTTCTATAGTACTCATCTACAGACATAGAAACTTGTACAAGAGTATGTAATTTCCTATACAATTCTCTAAAATAGTAATCAGGCACAAAAGTTCTACGCATAGATGTAGTCAAATCAAACCATGAGAGAGGCGGCGCACGGGCACGCATTGGTCGCGTATTCCTGCGCTGGTCCTGCTGTTGATTCCACCAGATTAGGGCATAGTCGGTGGAATGGACCACTGCAAGTTGGACTTTCTTGTGTTCCGGGATCGCATGAAGTTCAAAAATGCGCTCCATCTTCACCTCCCAGTCGAGATAGTCCTCTGGATTCGTGCCTCCGGCAAAGGGCGGAAAGGTTGTCTTGCACTGACTGAGGCCTGCGAATGGCTGGTCTGCGGCATTGGGGCCTGGGCCGGCAACATCGTCGTCTGAGTCTGTGCGCCTCTGTTCCCGTTCAGTCCTAAGTTCGGCGACTTCCTCCGTGAGTGTAGCGAATCGCGTTGAGAGTTGCGCAATCGCAGCCAGGATTTGCTCGTTTCCCATAGGGTTAGGAGCACCTCCACCTGACATTGGATAAGAAAGCGAAAACCTGTCTGCTAAGAATAAGGAAAAGTGAGAAATAACCTTACCCCCTTATTCCCCCAAGTGTTTCCCACCTAATAGCTACACACAACCCTGTGTTTCACTCTAGGGTGGCACCCTGTATAAGATGTGCACTCAAGCCTTTTTCCACTCAAACCTCCCGGTATTGATAAATGTATAAGGCACGCAGCAAATCACACAAAAGCAATGACACTTAAGAAAGAAGCAAAATTTTCGCAAAAACCAACACTTGGTTCTGTTTTGAAAAATCTTTTCGTAAAACGATAGTTGTAATATAGTTCAGATATGAAGTACACAACAGGAAATTTCGGGGTTAAGCCCTCAAATTTCAGAAAAGATGAGTGTGCGCGATGACAAAATCCGAACTATAATTAAATATCTAATGTTCAGGTCGCATGAAAAGATAAACAAGGCAATTGAAAGCAGGGCAATTCAAAATTGAATAGAAGCAAAGAACAATAAGCAGAGTTGAAACAACTTTAGGAAAGTCTAAACTACCCAAAGAAGCGATCACCCACCCAATAGGTAATCAAGAAACCAATCCCCACAAATTATCAAGGCTTCTAATATGCAAAACAGTACACTAATTGCGAAATTAACACCCCCTAGTGGCCGAAAACAGTACCACTTTTAGCAATATGCGATTTTCAATTACGAAAACCCTAGGGCCAGCAAAAACAATTTTCGATTTACTAGCCTAATCCCAGAGATAATCTTAGCAGCACAAGGATACAAAATCAAAAATTCACTATATTTTCAAGAATTCAAAAGAAAGTATCCAAAACTAGAGCATGCAATGTTTACAATGCGCAAACAAGTGAGCTGCTTAACATCAACCGCAAAACTCACAATTTTTCAACAAAATCAGCACCAAAAAGGGGTAGCAAAGTGTCGCAAAAAGGCCCAGCAATTAACAACTGAAAACCCGAAACCCTAGCCAAAAATCCGAGTACTAGTTTGAAATTTAAGGCCCGATTTTTGGTTTATGAAATTTCAGCAAGGGTTACGATTTAATGACAAGAATTTTCGGCCTTTAAAGATGGAAAAACAGTACCAAAATCCGAAAATTCAAAAGCTTGAAGAAAAAAAAAATTTCCCCCAAGAAGATGAGTTCAATTCCAAGAATTTCAAGAATAATCAAGACTAACAAGGAAAAGAAAACACCTGGAAAGGATTTGATCGGTTGATCTCCTCCGGTCACGAAACCACTCCTTAGCTCTGATACCAATTGATGTGGACGGTTGTACACATGCGGATAATGTTGCCAAGGACCTTGTGATTAAGTGACAAGCTCTTACAAAACCTTTAACTCACGTTCGGATTTGATAGAACAAAGGAAAAACTATCCTGACCAACTTGTTTACAAATTCGAACCAAGTGCAAGAAAGAGGTGTGAAACATGCGAATAACTAGGCAGAGCAAGAACCTAATTAGCTAAGTTTCATGCAATTATGTAAACTACGACATGCAAATACATAAAGCAATAAAATGAGGTACTTCAAACACTAAGTTTTTGATCTGAAATACTCTAATTATTATTGAAGTTTCGGTCCCTTTATATAGGAGAAGGGATGGCCGAAAAATACAAGAATTAGAAAAGGAAAAGACTCAGAATTGGAAATTAACCAAGAGGTTAATTTCTTGTACAATTACCAAACCCGGAAAGAAGTAGGAATGGTAAGAAAAGGCAACAAAAATTCGGTCAACCTTATTCTTAGTGGTTGCCGATTTTACACTACCTAAAACAAGAAGGAAAGCTAATTGGAAAACAAGTAGGAAAAGAATAAAATCCTACTCCCAAAAAGAAAAAGGAAACCCTTTTTGGAAACTAACTTAAAAAATAAAATAACTTAATTAAGAATCCAAAAAATCCCTAAAACCGTGTGGCTTCTCCTTAGGTTGGCCGTGTGGGCTTTCTCCTTGGATGGGCCGTGAGGCTTCCCTTGTGGACTCCTTGGGCTGGCCGAAAACTTGTGGGCTGGTCCATGAGTTTTGGGTCGGCCCAAATTGTAGGGAACTTTATTAATTTATTTCTTTTAAGTCCAAGAACCTCCCGGCATCTTCAAGACTTCAAGAAACAGCCTTCTTCTTCATTAGGGCTTTGTGGTTTGCGCTTCTTCTTCAAAGATTTGTAGAAGATTCGCAATTTGCACATTTCCTCCATTTTCCTCCAAGGCGTGGGCTTCTTTTGGCCGTCCATCTTTCTGACTCATAATGGGTGTTGTTTTAGCCCTGGATTTCCTCATCAGGGAAGGAAAGAAGGGAGAAAATAATCCGTCAAGGTTAACGGAGAAAACCCCAAATATGATATTTTTTGCACGTTTAAATAAATATAGTGATATTTTTGGGAAATAAAAAAGTTTAATTGCCAAACCGGACATGGTAGGAAAGTAAATGTACATTTTGAGTAATTCACTCTATTATTTTTAGTTCAAAAGTACACTCACAAACTAACAAGTATTACCAGCATTACTTTTTTTTTTTTCCTCTACAGAAATAAGAAGATTATATTCACAATAAATTTCCTGGATCAAATGATCCTACAAAGTGGTCAACATGGATCATAAATTTCCTTAAACTTTCAAAGCTATAGGAAACACACGAGCATGATACATAGATAGTAAAGTATAAAAAAATGCATATATAAAAATTACTAGTACTCAAAGAAAATGTTACAATCATAGAAGTTAAAACTGAACAAAATTAACCCTAATAACTTTATCTTTAAAGCAATATCGCACTTTGGGTACCAGATCTATCTTACTTTTTTCAAAATGGAGATAACCCTAAACTCACCAAGCACAAACTACGTCTCACACTTCTGTCGGATATCCCGTTGACTATGAAATTTATCTCTTAACCAGTGTGAGTCTACCTTCCATTGTTTTTCCATTTTATTCCTTCTTTTTTTTTTTTTTTTTTTCTGGTTTTGTTTTTTTACCTTCCGCTTCTTCTCGAGTAGATCTGGTAGTAAAGAAAAAACACATCTTCATTCGTTATTTTTTCTACAACTTTTTTCAATACAAAACTCCAGATCTGTAAATATTTACTACTAAAATTACCCAAACAATTCAAAAGAGGAAACTAAATACCCCCATAAGGGAGGACAAAATCAGTCCATGAAAATGAAGACCAACACCTCAATGAAGAGGACAACTAAAATCTAATAAGTAAAATAGAAGAGAAAGCTCCCTTCTCAAAACCCCATATATGTAAATATTTAGTTCTATAAAATTCCAAACAACTCCAAAAAAGGAAATTAAACACCCTACAAGGAAGGATTATCACTTCATGAAAATGGATATCAACACATCAATAAAGATGACAAAACATAAGAGAAAGCTCCATCATCCTCCATTAAAATGAATAGGGGAAGATAGAGAGGAGGGAGAGAGGTTTTTTTTGAAAGGGTAGAGAGAGTATTATCAGCATTACTTAAATGCATCACTTTGAATTTAAGAATACACTTAAATTTAACAAATATCATAAATCTTGCAAAATTATTACTAACAAGCTTACGCGAATGTACATGACATATGCTCGTGTGCACAGTCATTAGCTCAGTCGTACCTTTGAATATGTTTCATAGAAAAACGCACGATCATTAGCTCAATCGTATATTTGAATATGTTTCATAGAAACTTTTACGTTAATAAATTTATATGATAAATTTATAGCAAATTTTGAAAGAACACAAACAAAAAATAAAACTTGTCAGAAACTATTAAAATTTTCCTTTAAAATAAACACTTCATACCAACCAACTCTTCCAAAAGGAAGTGACCACCTAAGGGGGACTTAAGTCCCCTTTTGGGGTGCACGGCCTAGGTTCGAAACTTAGGTTGTATTCCTATGGTTACCCGTCACAAAAAATGTGCATCGCACTCACCTATTTGGAAAACTTGGATCATTAATTATTGTATTTTCACCTATTTGGAAAACTTGGATCATTAATTATTGTATTTTCAGGAGTCTCACTTTACTATTGTGTGAAGCAAAATACATGCATATAGTGATTGGTTCAAAAAATAATAAAATAAAACACTTGATACCAAATCCAATCAATCAAAATCATATTTCCAACCGTCCCAAGGACGCAAGGCAAGCAATAAAATTACAAATAACAAAATATAATATAAAATAAAAATAAAATTAAGAATCATGCTGTGCTGAAGTTACAATCACAATATCATCTCTTATCGACTCACGGCTTCCAGCCTCTCCCAGCAACAAATGGAGCTGCAATCTTTCTAGGAGCCAGCCAGTTCAAGATATAAGTGGATCGTATATTTTTATCTACATCACGGGCAGCAAATTGACGCTTGTATATAAGCTTGTTTTAGGCACCTCTTTGCGGTAGGGTCTCAAAGGCGGACACAGTGTTCTCAAATTTAATCCGATGCAGCGGCGCACCGCTTTGCTTGATCGCGCAAGCTTGCTTATCTTCCAGTGGACAGCGAGCTTTCAACATTGAAAACAGGTGGCTATTCAACCGCCTTGCTTTCTTCATAGCTTCTAAAAGGCCATTGAATACCTAGTTCCAGTGTATGATTTTAGTAAGAATGCCAAATTGCAATTGAATATATATATATATACTGAATGGAAGACTGTCAACACATAGCTTTAATTTATCCCTAAATGTCAATAGCAATAGTAGATTAGATAAAATGAGCTTAAGCATTCTGCAACCATATCTGGACGAAGGAATTTCATCATTCAAATTATCTACTGATCTGCAATTCTAGGACAGCAAAGAGAAATCACAAACCATAACTTTCTATTGCAAACTTTGAACTCAGAATATGCCTATCTCAGTGGAAATCAGTGAAATGGGAGAGAAAAATGATTTCTTTTACTACCGAGGGTTGAGTCTGAATACCAACCAATGGGCAAGAAATGTGCATTTCATGTGGTTGAAGCATATGTTATGCATAATTCTCCTATAGATTGAATATGTGAAAACCGGTGTACCTGATGAGTCCAACCAGTTTTTCATAAAAGAACAGAGCATGTTGAAGTAGGGACTCACTTTGCCCGAGAGAAACTACTAGAAAAATATATGGACATCTCATGTGAAATCTGTAAGATAACTCCAATTTTTCCACTAAAATTGTAGGGTGGGTGTACTATAATATATGCTACTGAAATGTGTGAAGAAACCAAAGGGATCTTGTCATTTGCCACATGTACCTGACAATAAGTAGCAAGTCAGCCACATAGGGTAACAATGTATGTTCCTCCCAAATAGTTTATCATATTCAAATTCTTTTGTATTTGATTTAACATCATCTTAGTTCAACTTATCTTGTATTAAACTTGGTAAATGAGATTAATTTGCCTATTTCTGTAGCAACAAACTAAGAACAAACTGACATTGGATAAGTACATATATCAAACGCATGCGAGCTCATATGAAAGATCATAACTGATATAGTATTGAACAAACAGGCAGGGCAAACCAAATATTCATTTATTAGATTTTGCCCATCTATGTCAGTAAGAAAATAATAAGAGATGTGTACCTGGATAGCATGAGGACTCTTGTGGGATTGTGTGGCTGCTTCTACCTCTGCCACATTGAGAACTTGGTGGGAGAAATCAAAAAGTTCAAAATGAAGTTGTTGACCAAGTAAGTAGATTATTGTACAACCACCCCACGCAACAGAATCACCCAACATATCTTGGTTATTTGGCTGCATTTGTACAGTGTCCTCCAAATATTCCTGTTAATAATTACAAGCATGCAAATAAAAAGATTGATCACAATGCAAATAAAAAGATTGATCACAATCAATTTTGCTGTTAGAAGACAAGAAACAGAACTTATACTTCAGTTTGCCATGTTCATGTAACGTATACACCAATATGGACAAACTTTGGAATCAAAGTCTATTAGCAGCTGCCCTAACTGGGATGAAATATATAACGTGCAAAGATGATTAGAAGATTTTATGTCTGATATGTTTTAACCACAAGAAAATAAACCTAAGATATACATTCCTATCACTGTATATCCAAAGTCTTCCAAATCTTGACTGTTTTTAATTAGTATATTACGTAGTAAAAAATTTATGAATAGTATACAAATATAAAATATATATAATTGTCAAACCCTAAAATGTAGTTAAATTGAAATTTACGACAGATGCTGTAAAATTTTAAAGTGTACAATTCGGAATTGTTATCAGCAGGCACCTTTTATTATTCGTAGGCCACTTTTTAAAATTTTTATACGTGAATTTACATTTTTGCCCTTTATAGTTTATAACTTTATAAAAAAATTACCCAACTTTTTTAACTCTGGGAAAATCACCTGGCCGGGGTAATTTATACCGGGCGATTTTCCCAGAGAAAATCGGTGTCCTGTGGTGATTTTCCCTAAAAAAACGCCACAGGACGGCGATTTTTTCAGGTTTTCCCGGTCATTCGTCGGAAAATCGTTTTTCCAGCGAACGACTACTAAATTTTCGAAAAATCGATTTTTTCGATTTTCCCAGATAAATTCGCCCAGGCCAGGCGATTTTCCCTAAGTTAAAAAAGTTGAGTAAATTTTTTTTTTTTATAAAGTTAGAAACTATCAAGGGTATATTTGTCTTTTCACCACTTAAAATTTTAAAAAGTGTCATGTATTTAGTAAAATGGTACATGCAAATAACATGCCCCGTACAATTAAACAAAATATGTAAAAGTGATACCCTTTCAGAAATCATTAATAGTGGGATGTGGCAGGAAAATGAATCATAAAAGAGTGATACTTACTATTTGGAGGCCACTAAATAAACGATAGAAGTCCTTGGAAGTTGTGATATCAACAAACCCTGTTTTTGGAGGTGCACTCCATTTACTACAATATTTATCTAAAGCTGCACTTGTGAAGGCAAGAGCATACTCCAAGACACTTCCAGTATTGATATTGGCCTTGTACAAAAGATCTGTGAACAATCACAACCATTAGTTACTTTGAAGTAAGGAGAAAAAGTGGGTCAGACAATTTCATGCATCAAAATTGTGGGTCGAGTTGGACAGATCCTATGATAGGTCTCTTTGGCTTGGAAACACAATGAACTGAAATAATAAGACAATGAAACTCTTATGAACAGAAACATAATGCTGACATTAACAAATTCCAGAATAATTAGGCAGCTAAATGTTCAACGAACTCATCACTAAACCGTTATAAAATTTCAACTAAAAATACCAGCTATAAACACAAGTATAAGCAACATAAGAATTATTGTGACACTGATTTGTAAACTATGAAGCCTGTAATAGGACATTGTTTATTTTCTATTCTATCGCGCACTGCAATTATGGTAATTAAACACACAAGACCTCATACAGAAAATAATAAATTGCAAAAAGGTTCTTCTGCCCGGCTCAATCTTTTGCATTCCAGTAAGTGACCCATACTTAAAGGTAGCTTAGATTTTTCATTAATCTCAACCCAGATCAGCATAATTAGGATTTTAATACTCTTCTGATGTATTTTGTAGGTAGTAGCGAAGACCAATTGAGATAGTTTTATTCTACTTACACTTCTTCTCCTTCTGATCATATGGAAAATGAAATTGCATAAGCTGGCATGGGGTGTATGTGACCTTTGGCCAGTATGAAGAATTTAATTTCCATTATTATATACAAAGATGCCCATGTTTCTGTACAAAATTCACATGCTATTTACCTTTAATATATCGCATAATATATAAGAATGGTTCATTGCAGGCCAACCAGAAATCATATTATAATACATACCAGCAGCTTCTGCTTGTCTTGACATAGTCTGAAATGATTTTGGATTTAAGCAGCCAGAGTCTGACACAATTGCAGCAGTTGATGATTTAAACAAAGTAACAACAGGGCTCTCTCCTGCTTCTTCAGACTGCAATATCTGTCCATCTGTACCAGGTATCAACCCCAACCAAGGGGCTGTTTGCATGAAACTAGTTGTATCTACTTCCCTCTGTAAAACACGCAAACTAGAGCAGTTAGGAATGTCTAGTCACTGTTATTTAATGAAGCAGTAATTAACAGTTTTACTTTCAAGTGAAATAGTCAATGGAGAAACTCGTAAGATAATTAGTCAACAAAAATTTATGAAAATGATAGCAGTGCAACGTAAAAGTCCTGTTTCTATTCTTTTACATTCTATACCATTACCAATATGATTATGTGTGGTTTATAAGTAACCATATTTAAAAAGTACGGGTATAAGTGGGAAAAAATTGTGTCAAATTACAAATCTAAGTGTTGTACTTCCCATGGAAAGTTGTACCTTTCAGAAACATGATTTTTTATATGGGACGGAGGAAGTACTTGTTAAACCATTATTGGAGTGAATAAGCAAGTTGATTACAGTATGTACATTAGTGCCTCAAAAGGTAGTTATTCAGAGTAAAATCTTCGTTTAGCTTCACTTGTCATTGCCGTTACATTCAGATGAAAGTATTTTCCCAAGACGTAAGGAAATTAAATAACCTATGACACTGACAAAGCCATGGGGCATATGAAACAATTGTAAGTCCCATGCATGCCAAGTATGCAATTAATACATTAGAAGGGTGATTCCATTTCAAAAGGAAGAGAGCATGTTCTGAGCTCTAAACCAACTATCCACAAGAGAAACATCTTTGATACAAAGTTTTTTATGGCAGTTCTTCAAAGGGTCTCATTAGTTCTTTATAGGTGCTTGTGCTTCCTGGGAGTATTTTACCCCACAAAGTAATATCTAAGGACAAAGATTGAAATGTTCAGGGTGATTAGGGCTGGTGGAAGTTAAAAAGTAATTGGAAATCCTCCTAAAGATGCACTAAACAAAATGCAAGGAGCCACAAAAAAGTCCCATCATTCAAACCACAGCTTTCAGTCAGTGCAATCAAATTCTGCAGAAGGAATTTATATATTTGGTTGACCCAGGCCTTACTAAGCTGCAAAGTGTTTGAGAAGGTGAAAGGTAGTTGACATCTCCATAACTTGGAGAGCACCTCTCCAAAAGAAGTTGACAGTTGAAGGTTTGTCCAAAGAATGCAATTACATCGACACCAATTTAGTTAGACAAAACACTTTCTATGCAAAATAATGAATAAAATATTGGGGTGTATCTGCTAATCAAATTGTTCTTAAACTTTCTAAAAAAAAATCCTGAAGAAAAAGAGTGCTGATCAATTTGAACGAGAAAATACAGTTGGCAAGCTATGGGGGATTAGGTAGTTTAAATACTTTAGAACTTAAGTACTAAAAATTTGCTTTTGAAAAATCTTTTTCCAAAACTCAAATAAAGTTCAACTAATAGTGTTTTAATCTAGAGCAAGTGTCAACAATGAACCACAAGAAGAATAATTTTTCCATTTTTCCTTCAAAGTTCTGTTCCATTAATAACAACAACAACTAAGCCTTTGTCCCATTAAGTGGGGTTGGCTCTATGGATCATATCTCACTATCAAGCAATAAAAAAGGGCCGCTATCACACACTCCCATGTTTGATCTTTCAGAAAATGGAAATAAAAAGGCCATTAAAGTAGTGATTTCTATTCACTGGTATTGTTGTCAGTATTCTAAGTGTAGCTCCGAGAGTTGTGTTCATGCAAAAGTTTTGATGCAAAAATGTTTCCTGTAACCAAGAACTAGAGTTCTAGTGAATCAGATCCCTAGGTATTTCGTATCTTAACAGTTACAAGTAGGGAAAATATCATTTTGGCCCCCAAATTTTGAGAAAATAGAAAAATTAATCCCTAATACCCGCACATTGTGTCCCTCGTCTTAAATTTGTGACAATTAAGGAAATTGCTCCTCTGGCTTCATAGACTTCAACATTGCTCCTTAATGTTTTTGCCCTATCAGGGCCCTGCGATAACAAAAAGTGGAAGTAGATGGGGCATCCCTGTTTTCTGCGACTCCTACAGGTCATAATTTACATATTCACATTGAAAATAGTCCTCTACTTGTGCTACCTCCTCTACTTGTGCTACCTCCTCTTCTCTCCATATCCATTAATTGCCATGAATTGCACATGACATAATTTTCATTAATTGCCATGAATTGCAAATGCTATGTGCTACTGAAAAACAGATTGGAGACCAATTTTGCTACTTTCTCAAAGATTGAAGATGCAATTCCCCATTACAAGTGAGACATTATTTTGTTTACATTCAAGTAATTAGCTTGGTAATGAGGCATCAAAGTGAGTTCAAAAGGATATGTGTTTTGGTTTATAAAGCATGAATACATTCTGAACCAACATGAGTCTGGTTTTTTGTTTTTTCTGGTGGTCTTCCCTCATCTAGTTTTAATAGATGAAACGAAAGACGGGGTAAATGCTAAATTAGAAGCATGGAGAGAAGCTTTAGAATCAAAATGTTTTACATTAAATATAGTTAAAACTGAATATATGCACTGTAACTTTAGTAATCGTGTAGATAACAATAGTATACAAGTTAAAATTGGAGAACATGAATTAAATGAATCGAAAAGCTTTAAATACTTAGGATCTATAATAGAAGAAAACGGAGCAATTGATAAAGATGTAACACATAGGATTCAAGCAGGGTGGACCAAATAGAGAAGTGCGTCATCTATACTTTGTGACCGTAAAGTGCCGCAAAAACTAAAAGGAAAATTTTATAGAACGGCTATAAGATCGGCGATGCTTTACGGTTCGGAGTGTTGGGCGCCTAAATATGAACATGAACAACAAATGAGGGTAGCAGAAATGAGAATGTTGAGATGGATGTGTGGGCATACCAGGTTAGATAAAATAAGTAATGTAAGCATTAGAAACAAAGTAAGGGTAGCCCCAATAGATGAAAAAATGAGGGAAACACGCCTAAGATGGTTTGGACATGTACATAGGAGACCCTAGACACCCTAGTAAGACGGGTAGAAAACAGAGAAGCAATTAATATAAAAAGGGGTAGAGGAAGACCTAAAAAGAATTGGAAAACTTCTTTAAAATATGATATGTCATATTTGGATATAAATGAATCGATGTGCCATGACCGTACACGATGGCAATATATGATCCATATAGCCGACCCCACATAGTGGGACAAAGGCTTAGTTGTTGTGTTGTTGTTGTCTTCCCTCATAACATTAATCTCAGTTAGAGCTAACTTTTCCAGTATGTGAGATTTGCAGGTTTGGCAGAGTAGTAAGAATATTCATGCAATCAACTATTTACTCACTATTCAGGTTAAAGGATGACAAGTAGACAGGATTAGTTTCTCTAAAGACAGATGACAAAATTGCATGACAGAATGAAATAATGACAAGTCTTTAAAATGAGAAAATTGTTTCAAAGCACCATTTTTATTACGGTAAGTTCCACGAAGTCTTCTATTCTTGTATTAAAATTCTTCCTTAAGCTCCTTTTAGCATCATCACTGTTTTAATAGTAACTCAAGAAACTCACCAGAACAATGTCAAGAAGCCCCATCCAGTACAATATACTTCCAATCTCCTTGACTCCATGAAGAACTTCTGCTTTCAACTCCATCTGTGACTGCCAGCAATCGAGATGTTCTTTAATGGTCTTCATACAACCTTAAGAGCAATATAAGAAAGAACTATGAAATCACTTGACCCCTGATTAATTACTGAAAAATCAATTCTAGGATTACACAAAAAGGTAAGAGATGTTTTGTTTTGCAGATCCAGGAATTCAAACATGCATTATAACAGTGAGAAGGGAGGGTGGGGAGGTCTAAAGAAACTAGCAAATACACATAGCCATAACTTGATTAGAAACTATGCAATTGCAAGAGATAATGGATTCATTTTTCTATTCTACCAACCAAGACCACTAGGGAAAGTCTTCAGTAGAAATACAAAACATACTTCTCTGCATTTGCGTTGCCAAATAAAGAGTCAATAAGAAGCTACAATTTGTCAATTGACATCCATTTGGAAGAACACTTGGCTGGACAAAAACATTGATGAGAAAGCACCTTAAAGAATGCTTCACAACATCAGCTGCTATCAACTGGAAGCTAAAAGAAGCCTCAAAAGACAGAAACCACATTAAAATGATCTTTTGCATTATAAAAAATAATAATAATAAAATAAAAAACAGAAGTAGAGGACAAGCCTCTATTTTGTGAAAAACCAAAACTCGTTGCAAATCAGTGATAGACTCAGAAACAACCATGGATGCTAGTCTGGGATATGAAACTAGAAGTAATTAAATAATCTTTCTCGTTTACATAAGTTATCCAGTTATTTGGTGATCATAGAAAATACAACTAATAGTAGACAAGGCAAAAGAACAACAAACACCAAGCATACCAACTGCTAAATTAAGAGTGAACAATTACCAAGAGGACAATTTTCTTTATGCATATATACCTGTTACACCCCCATCAAAAGGAAGTAGTCCAATAGACTTGGGTAAAGCTTCTTGCAGTCCCGTAACCATTGGCTCCAGCGCAGTTATCTGGAATAATAGTCGCAAAAGGTTCATACAGAAATCGAGATAGCATCATGATACCAAATGCATGCCCCGATAAAAAGATGGACATTTAGAAAACAATGAATATTAAAATTCTTATGTTACAGGTTCAAATTCAGTATTACAACTGTCAGAACCAGAACACCTAAAGATTTTGTACTATTCATAAAATACATAAAGGCATTGGAATTCAAACAAAAAAGGTTCCTCGAACCTCTGCAGCCAAGCTAGTTTCTAAATCATGTAGAAATAAATTAATAAACCAAAATACAAGGACAAAAGGAGAAAATTCAGATGTAAGCAAAAATTTCCTTAACTCAGTTAGACTCTTAGACTCCTGTCTTATAGTTTGAAAGGAACAAATAATCCAAGGAATAGATCACTGAAATTTTAAACCCAAAACTCTCCTATGGCATTACGAAAATGACATGAACCGAAAGAGAATTCTCCAGCAAAATCTAAGATATGCAATTTATATGGAATGCCCACCAAGAACATGTTTTTCATACAACAAGCTCATAAAATATCAGGGCTGGAGAATGAAAATACACTGAACACCAGAATGAAAATGATTCCGAAACTGCCTTTCACAAACCGAAATGGACAACAGAATTCAGCCTAGCATCACTTGCATCTGGAGCTCACTTAGCTGGTTGACAGATTTGGATGGTAATGACCACAGTGCAACTGCTGGATGAGCAAACTAGGATTATGCAGCACCAGGGTCTAGTACACTAATGGTGCAAATAATATAACTAGAATAAAGCTATTCACTGTTTGGAGAGCTTCCTAAGGGGCAGTAATGGCAAGTGACAAGTAGACTGGTTTCAATTTGGCTTAAAGCCAATGGCATTGCCCAACTCTGCATATCATTTCTCGATAAAAAATGGAGCAAAATCATGTCTGCTGAGGGCGACATAATTGGGACCCTGGGTTCAATAACCTGTAGGGAAGCTAAGCTATTTTGGTAACTAAAATTTTGGTTTGCCTTTCTGGTCATTTAATAATGAATACAATTGAGTGAGAGGAGTCAGACTAAGATTGCATTTCACATTTACTATGTAATCGCATTCAATCAATCCAAAAAAATCTAATACTTCCCAGGCAAACCTAGATCTGACAAAGTGGTACCCATTCTTTCATGTTCAGCAGAAGTGACATCCTCATCATCACAGATTCACAATAAGAAACACTATCCTGGCATCAATTTCCAGACTGCCTACATTACCAAATCATGTTCCGTACCCATCAATCGGAATAAGACGCAAATCAACAATTTTCATCATTGAAGAAACTATAACCAGTTGCTGAACCTATATTAAATAATACAATGACAAAAACTAAGTCTTTATCCCACTACTTGGGGTCGCCTATATGAATCATATCTCACTAGTGTGTATCGTTGAGACACATTGTTTTATTTATATTTTTCACAGGCAAGCGAGTTGTGAAAATAATAACTCAAGATACTGTAATGGTCCAGATAACAACAAAAGTTTGAGATCTTAGTGCTTGTTGATACCAGGTGAACTAAGCATATCCCACAAATCTGAGATTGAAATTGAAATGGGGTGATTTGATGTGCTAAGAAATTATTGATAGCTCTGCGCCACTGGCACGTATCAGGATTGTCTCCACATCAATAGGCAACCTCTAGCATACATATTAAACTTAAGAGGTTGATCAAGTAGACAGAATTGACATAGGAACATTCAGATTTACTAGTACAAATGAACCTCGACATATTAGTATCACCGGACACTAGCAAATAATTACATCTGAATCGGTGTTCTTTAAATAAACAGCAAATTAAACTCTATTACATGCAGCAAGGCAGTATGTCAACACTGGAAAGGATATAAAGTCCACCGACAGAATGAAATTTAGGTAAATTAAGGAAGAAAAAAAACTTTAAAATTGCTATTCTCTTATAGTAGATGTACCTTATTCGATATATGATCTAACAGAGCTCTTATAAGCCAAGGCAATGACCTAGAACCCAGAAGCCTAACAATGGAATACATGTGAGGCATCCCAAAAAATCCACTGTGCAATCGAGCAAAACTCTGGTATGCTGAATTAAGATCCTACAAACAAAATGAAGGTCAACAACTTTCGTACATGGATGAGGCCATCCATTCAATATTAACTAAGCAAATATCGTCATTGATAAAATGACTTTCAAAAGCATTTCACATAGTACGGAAAATATGAGAGCAATTTGTACACAGAGTGATCACTAGACAACAAGCGCTTGGTTGTATTGTCTTAAAAATGTTTAGCAGATGCATCACTGACCTGTTAATTTGGAGGAGTTAAGCTATTTCAGATCAAACAGACCATTATAGCTTTATGCTAAATCATGGTACTAAAGATCCCAATTTTTTGACTGGGAGTTCTTTATCGATCATATTTAGCTTTTCTTCGCATGATTATTTACTAAAACTCGTAAGAATGTCGACATTCTGAACCTTTTATGAGAGTTTACACGGAAACATGATGGCCTAAAAATTGAATTGGCGAGCATTTAAAACCAAAACAAACACTAAGCATAAAATATCATTTTCCAGTTTTGGATCTTCTTTCCAAAACAAATTCTAAGCATAAACTATCATTTTTAGATAAAAATTCAGTCCATTCTCAACACAAATTCAACTAAGATTTGAAATAAGTTTTGGAGAAGGATTCCACATGTACAATGGAATTTAGGACAAAGCTCTTTGCCTTCAACTATACACGGTGAGCAAATAAAATAAATCTGATGTAACAAAAATAAAACAAAATACCATGCAGCATTTCCAGGTGTTTGGAATTAAATAAATTTCAATAGCAAATCGATACTGTGAAAGGTAAAATTCTAAGAACCAAAATTGTCTCCTCATATGATTCAAGAAACACTCATGTCCTCAACCAACTTTAATATCAATAATTAATTACTTTCTTACTTGAGTACCACAGTAGAAGTTTGCCTTAGCATAGGGAACTGATGGTTTCTGCACGGGAACCAATGGAACTCTTGATGATCGAACAAAACGCTGAGTTGTGTTGCAGAGGATGAAGTTTGGCAAGAAGTCATTTTGCATTTCTGTCCAAATCTGGAAATACAATCTTTGTTAAATTAAGTCCACTAAACTTATTCAAGTAAAAGGGTACAGAGGTTCCAGAGAACAAAATTTAAAAAGTTATCAAAGTTTAATCTCTATAAGGAACCTCACAATGTTTTTGCTCTATTATTATCCATCAATCAGATATCCCCTTTTCTCTCAGCCTAATTTTATTTGCTTCCAGGAAAATCTATTTGCTAGTCCTTTACTATGGTCAGAATTCCAACACTAAACACTTAGCAGAAGAAAGTGATATATGTTCCTTTGCATTCTTTGGTTGTGTTTCCTTTGATTTTACCTAAGACATCTTTGCATAGCATCTTTATTTAAAATTTATGACATTGTCCTTGTTCATTTTTAAGACCATATGTATAACTATACTATATATTATCTGAAACTCAATCAGTTGAAGCAAAATGCATGGAATTATTCGATGGAGGGGAATGGATCGAAATTCCATAACACAAGCTTAAGCTTGAAAAAACAATGAGCGCAAGGGGTGGTGAAGTTGATCAGTTGACATGACAGAGAGCACAAAAGAAAAGGCAAGGTAGAGGCTGAGGGAGCAGTTGGAGAGAGAGAAGTTTAAAATAGAAAGGCAAGAAGAGACATATAAATCCAAACCTGAGAAGCAAGTCGACTGGAGTACGAAACAAGGGACACATTCTCTTGCATTTCATTCAACATAAGATCAAATGGGTCTATTGTAAGATCTTTTGATAGTAAATCCTGTGATAGTTGTAAGATGCTGAGAAGCTTCTCCAATTCCTGAAAACAAAGTACCAATTCTGAGAAGATGAACACCAAGATATTGTATAGCAAATATACTGGAGGAAGTCTTACTTACCACAATAGCACATATATCCTGAGACTCAAAACGGTCAAACAAGAACTCAATATTCTCTCTGAATATTTTGTTCATTCTCGCAGAAATCAAGCTTCTCAGGTCAATGGTTCTTCCAAGCAACTACGCACAACCAAAAAGAGAGTAAAACTAGCCATAAGGAAATACATGCATATGATCTCAATCACATAATAAAGTTGTATATAACTACAATTGTACCAACAAATTATGAAGCAGGCAAAAGTGACTTAAAATTCATTTGATACTTCTTGATCAAATAAATCAGCTTAGAATCAAATTTATTCCATAGCATAGGTATGTCTCCCTGAATAGCAGTCCTTCAGCTAAGAGAAACCATAAATTATTGAATCTTCAGAAAGCAAATAAGAGTTAAGACTCATGTGCAAGAAGATCCAATTTTGAATAGTTTCTTACAAGAAGTCCTGCAGAGGCAATTACTATGTTATAACCTCTCATCATATCAATTAAATGTTTCCAAATTTCAGTATATGTCCTTTGACGTAATACTTTAAACTTTTTCTTAAATTGGCAACATAACCTGTATGGTTCTTACGGCAAACATCACTGTAACTAAATTAGCCAACTTAAACATCATTTCACTGCAAACTTATTCAGACCTTGAGTTAAAAGTTGAAATTTTCACTGCAACAATCATCAATGCTATTAATAACAGTTTAAATAAGTTACGTAAAAGAACAGCAACCCTGCAGAGGCAGGATATGATGTTATTTGTCACTATATCATCTCAATTATGTCCTGCCTCATAAAATCTTTTAATGTTATCTCAGTTATACTTTTATTTTGTCACTTTTTCTTTAGATTTTCGTGCAGACATGCTGAAAAAAATCAAATTTTCAGGTCAAAATAAAATATAACTGAGATAACATAAAAGACTGCAAATAAGTGATGCTTTAAGTACAGAACACCCAGAACAGTTGACCAGCAACCCTCAAAACATATGCCATCAAGATAATCTCACCTTCACTCTAGTTGTTTTCAATAGTGCAGTAAATCTCATTGGTTGGACTGCAAACTTTTCACCCATGTCCAAGGAAAACAGGAAAGAAGGGTCCAATAGTTCTCTGCATTATTCAATAGTCATCATAGTAAGAGTACTTCAAATTCATGAAGTACAAGTAAATATGAAATCAAAACAGCAGCAGATACCTTGCTGCCCAGCTCTTATAGTATGTAAATATAGAGTCGCATAACTTTGAAACAAATATATCAAAGCAATTGTCAACCTGAAATAAAAAAACAAAAGGCAATTTACCATACAAAGTTTTGTGAGGTGGAAGATGAAATAGTTGAAAGTAAGAATGCTTTATAGGAGTATAAAACCAAAAGAAAATATAATTCAAGCCCTTAGGATAGTAAACATGTACTTATAATGCCACGGAAATTTTAAGTAATTAGTTGTTGACCTTCTCTAACAAAGAGAATGTATAACATTGGTGTAAATCTTTGTCTCCATAACAAATTCAGAAAAAGATAAGAGAAGGCCATTCTTCAACAATGACATGAGAATGTTCTAGACTCTTTTTCACCTAACTCTCTGCACAAATAAACAATCAAATTCGTTGATTAAGTATACACAGAAAATATTTGCAGACCACAATAGCTTATACCTATTTTATGTTTTTCTTTTCTTAGTTACCATGCAAAAGTAACAATAAGATTTTCCAGTCTCAATTAGTCAAGTGGATATGTATTTGGAAAATTTGACACAATTTCTGACATCTCTACCAAAACCTATATTGGTACTTTAGTTTGAGAGTCAATTACCTCCGCTTCAATTTCATCATAGAGGAACCGCTGCTTGAGGATAACCAGTCCATGATGAGCGGCATCATTATAAATGTCAAAAGGAATCAAAATACTCTCAAGAAGATCCCCAGCTTGAGACTCCATCACATGATCCACAAGCATCCAAGGAAGGGAGCATTCAATGGGAAACTGCATATTGGTCAACATGCAGTCTTGTTGAGAAAAATGAACCAAAAAAGAAAACAGAATAATATGAAGGAGAGATGAAGGCAGCATTTTTCAAGGGCTTCATTTTAGAAGGCATATCCAAATATTTACAATATCGCTATTTTAGTTGATGATATCTCTGCATGTTAAAGATGTGTTTAGAGGAGAATTTTCAGGGAAAATATGCACCTGATACGCAGCAATTCTATGAAGGATCAACCAATTCTAAGATCTTTTCATTTTCCAAAACAAAATACAATACACTTACAAAAGTGAACTCTTTTTCGGGGCACAAAGGGACTACAAAAGATGAGCATGCATTACTTGTAAGTTGTTAAAACGCTTGTCAAGGAAATTCCGAAAAGTTAAAGCAAGTTGAGTTACCTGAATAACATGAGAGGATTCCAAATAAAATTCTCTAAACCACAAAAAGCCAAGGTCTGTCAACGCAGAAACTGTAGCTGCATTAAGAAAAAGCTCAACATTAACTTTGCTAAGACAGTAATGACAGAGATTGAAATGCGACCATTTGGTCATTTACTTTAAACATTAATTATATTACTATGGGAAAAAGATAAAAACAAAATGGTCAGAAAGGAGTAGTTCAGAATGCTTAAACATTTTCACTAGTCAAGTATCAAAAGGAATGAATCAACATATTATTAGAGAAACCTATTTGTAAATATATAAGTCATCAAATATCCCAAAAAAGTACTGCCATTCCATATATTTATATGGTATTACGAATTCCAAAAAGAGATGAACATCATTAACCAATATGTTGACAAATAGATGGTGTTTGTACCCAAGGTACTTTGCAGTAGCAAAGACTAATAATGCATGGCTTGTCATAACAGGCAATACTTCATCGCTTCATTAATTAGTTTTTTCATCTCATTCTTGGCATTTACGTGCTTCCAAATTTTCATCATTTCCACAAATATATGAAGATTTGAAGCTTGCCCTTCTAGATTCCTCACTATGGTCCTTTATTCCTTGTATGACCTCTCGACTCCCCTAATATCCTTTGCACAATTATTTTCATTTGGTTAGTTACATTTTCCCATGCGCTTACTGCTTCTTCTATCCCTTTAAAGTTAATGATTTCTAATAATCTTCTTATTAAAATATATCATTTGTTTTCATTCTTTATATCCCAAGGCTAATACAAGGTTTGAATAACTTTCTTAAATTTTTTATTGTCATCTTATATTGAAAACCAGCAACAGTACTGAGATTTTTTCATAGTATTACTTGGTAATCTTTACACATTGTTTTCCTAGTAATGAGACTTTTTTGTGACTTATTAATACCCCTTCTGAATATGATGAGTTCCTTCCTTTGTTTAAACAAAATATTACCAATATTAAAATCATTAAATGAAGCAAAATCTAAGATTGTTTCACAACCCAAAATCATAACTCCCATGAACCATAACATACACTTCATTTCCCCGCACCACCTGCCCATTTAAATCCCCATCTGACATTTCAAGGGATTCTTTCTAAGTCTTTCCAAAATCTAATTTTAATATATTCATCTGATCTATATTGGGTGCGTGATAGAGGGACATTTCTCACAATAATTTTAAGAGTTTCAATTGTACCCCATTTACTCTTACAACTTGTTCTATGAATAACAGATCTACAATAATTACCATCCCATTCCCAGTTCTATCCTTTCCACTACCAAATATGCTGTGGCTGAAGTATCTGAAACCTTAGCTTTCTCGCTTATCGATGTTATTTCTTAGAGACACATAATATTCATTCATCTACACCTCATAGTACCGACCAACTCGATAATCTTAGCTAAAAGTTCCAATGTTCCAACTATAAACTTCAAAAGTATATTTTTCTCAGATTCCTCCGTATCCTCCCCCTGACAAATGTAAGAGGACTCCTGAACATTTTGCACTAATCCAAGCCCCAATGAAGATGCAGAGGTCTTTGCCAAGGCACCACATTGGGACTTTGAGACACTCCCCATAAAGCATGGGACTTCCTAGCCAATCTCTTAAATCATGCACTTTACGACATATCTAAGTTCCTTTTCTATCACTAAATCTATGCTCATCAGTAAAAGAGTTTCCACACCAAAAGGGATTGTGTTCAGTTTCACTAAAGACTGAAAAAGATATCAGGACAATTTAATGTTGCAGACCTGTATAATCAAGTACATGCAAGAAAAAGCCAAGCTTGTAGAAGAAAGTTTCTAGCTGTTTCAAATCATTAACAGGAATATCAGAGCCAGTGTTTCCAAAGAGACCACCAGGCTTCCTCATGTTACCACCCGATACCACCTCATATATCAGAAACTGCAAGCAATGAACCTGAGAAGGGCAAGGGTAACGAAAGATTAAAAATATATATAATTTATTTATCCTGTAATGCTATTATTGGTAAGAAAACATGTTTGATTAGTGGTTTCTTTGCAGATTCAAAAATTCAAAATGAAAAACAACTATGTTTGAACCTAATAAATGAAAATAGAGTTGTTCCCAGATTATATCCATTTTTTCAATACCACATCTCAGCTTTGAAAGTTTGTACTTAATAGATATGCAAAAAAGTCAGAGATATCTTTCTCCTTTTCCTGTAAACAGTCCTGGGAACTTCTAACTGTGTTCTGTTTTAGCCATGATGGATGTAGCATCAGTTTAATTGGACCAACAGAGTAATGAAACTGTTGTAGTTTCCACCCACACAACATAGGTCCTGCAGACGCTACATCCAGCCCAATTTGGTAACAAGAGCAGATCAAATTCTGAGGGAAAAATAAATAAAAATTGGTGCATCACGGCACCAGCATAGAACACAAAAAATGAATAGCAGGCTGACCTGTGCAGCAGTGGGGGCTACAGGCCTTGGATAGAAGAGGTTAACTTTGCTCTCTTCACCACCATGTGGAAATGATTGTAAATCCGACTCAGGTTTACTTGTATTTGCCATCCAGTCAGCCGAAAGTGTTCGCATATCAGATAGTATCCTGAAAATGTGTATACAGTTAAGTAACAACCTAGAGTTCTAGAGAAATGGATACATACACTCAAGACTTGGGTGGTCTATCACTTATCTAGGCCTTCTAACTGCTCATAGACATATAGTTGCATCTGAGCTGAAAAGGAAACCTAAATGGACCATTATGAAGGCCATTAGTTACATTACGAGACAAAACCTACATTCCAGAACAACCCATGAGTTTCAAGAAGAACAAAGTAGCTGTTCATCAGATGATTTGAACCTTAGGATCTTTCTTTGTGTTTGTTCAAAAGTCTGGGCTTTTAGAGTATAGTTGCTTCATAGTCTTAGTTACGTCCTTATTAACTTGTTCATTTCAACTTGATTGCATAACTTGGCTTGCCAATGTTACCACATGCCCAATTGTTCTCATTTCCAAATGTTCTACGCTAATCACACAATAATATATTTAGATTCACATTAAGACAGTAGTCTCACGGGATTGCCTCATGCTCACATGATTACTAGATGATACAAACCACTCACTAGCAAAAAGCAGAAGAAAAAAAAAACGCTATCAATTCGTGTATATTAAGATCTTTCCAATGTTTTGGAACTTGATAAAGTTTTGTCTTCATGAATTGGTTTATGCAGATGAAAACACAATGATGCTAATGTTTTAATACCAATTCATTAAAACCAAAACAACTCACAAAAGAAGGGAATTTTAAAATCTCTAGCAGACTCTAATAGAAGTTGCAGGAGAAAACATGTGTAAGTATAGCGACCAGAGTTGAGACAATCATCCCACATTCTGTGACTCTCTAGCTTTGAGCAACACTTACAGATTTCATTATAAGAAAAACCTTACCATGGAAATACTTAACAAGGAGTACAACTAATAAACAACTAAGCCTTTATCCCACTATGTGGGGTCGGCTATATGCATCATATCTCTTCATCATACGGTCAAGACATATTGATTTATTTATATTTAAGTATAACATGTCATGTTTTAAAGTTTTCCAATTCTTTTAAGGCCTTCCTCTGCCCCTTTTGATATTAGTTAATGCCTCTCTATTTTCTGCCCGTCTTACTAGAGTATTTAGGGGTCTCCTATCCTATGTACGTGTCCAATCCATCTAAGACATGTTTCTCTCATTTTTTTCATTTATTGAAGCGACTCCTACACTCTTTCTAATACTTGCATTACTTATTCTGACCCAATGAGCCAACACATCCATCTCAACATTCTCATTTCACTACGCTCATTTTTTTGTTCAAATTCATATTTAGTTGCCTTACATTCTCATCTCAACATTCTCATTTAAACTGCCCCAGCACTTTATGGTCACAAAGCATAGAGGGCGCACATTACCATTTGTTCCACCTTGCTTGAATCTTATGCGGTACATCTTCATCAATTCCTCCGTTTTCTTCTATTATAGACCCTAAATATTTGAAACTTCTCGGATTCATTTAATTCATGCTCACCACCTCTAACTTTTATCATACAGTTACTTATATGATTATTAATGTGACATTGCATAATTCAATTTAACTTTACTGATAGTAAAACATTTTGATTCTAATGTTTCCCTCCCAGCTTCTCATTTAGCATTTAAGCCTTCTCTCGTTTCATTTATAAAAACTATATCGTCTACAAATAGCATACATTTAGGGATTGTTTTCTGCAAATGTTTAGTAGTCTTATCAATTACTAAAGCAAAGAGATATGGGCTTAAAGATGATCTCTGATGTAGAATGTATTATTTGGGAAGTCACCAGATATTCCTACTGTCCTTACACATGTTATATCTTCATACATTTCTTTTATAGTTTCTATCTTACCTCTTTCTTTTCCAATACCAGCCACATTATGTCTCCATTTACTCTATCTAAGTCGATAAATACTATATGTCAGTCTTGTTTTTTCTCATTATAGTGTAAACCTAATCAAGTAGAATAAAAGCTAATATGTCAAAGAGACACAGAGTTTCACACTGATAACTAAGCATTAACTTAATTACAAAACAAGGAAACAGAACCTGGAAAGATCCTTTTTCTTCCGAAAGGTAGTGCGCAACATAGTGGCTAGCACATTTTGAACAAAATCCTGGACTTCTGCATGGATAGTCTCCCATAATGCATCAGCCACTAAAGTATCAACCTTCTGCAGCAACAATCCAATGCTTTTGATGTAGCTAACAAGTTCCACTAATGCTTTCCTTTCCTCAGAACTATAATTATACCGAACCACCTATAAGATATTGAGAAAGTGTATGTTATTCAATTTCTTATCGTAGTTTATTAACAAAGGAATGCAATACTCTCTTTTTACATTAACTTAAGAAGCCTAGTCAGTGATAAAATGGTATAGAAAGGGAAATTTTTCCAAGACATTTAGACAGGATAAACCAGTAAAGCTAGTAGCTAACTTAGCCCACCAAAGAAAAATAGAAACTAAAGCCCAAAGCAGCAGCACTAATGAACAAATTAGCAAAATCTTAAAGAAAAGAGACAAGAAGATTGCATGTATCATATTTCGGACAATTACTTCAGTAGATACACAGAAAAAAATGAAGAATAAATGTCGAATATGTCTCCATACAGGAATCCAGGTTGATGAAAGTTAAAGAAACCTTTTCATAGTCAGAAAATGATATTGGTGTCCCATTAGACTCCATTGGAACAGGATCCTTGCAGGGACGAGAAAATTTCCATGCACATTGTTCCCAGATACGTGAAGTCCATCTACTTAAGAGTTGAAAACCTTCAACAACCATATCATATACATTCCCTTTGACTTCCTTCACCCACTCAACATCTGCACCATCTACAGATCTCAGTAAAGCAAGCTGCACAAGAGGCATTTTTATCAGTGGCATGTTTTAGAAACTTTAATATGTTAACTAGGTCACATACTAGTAAGACACCATCCGAAGTACAACTTTCCCACATCTATGTTACACCTGAACATATATAGTTTGGGTAATAATGATGAACTTTGTAGTATGCTCATGCATATTAGTAAAATCAGCACCCGAATTATTTAATCCTCTGATGGTCACTGATCATGTATAAGGAAAGAATACAAATACAGAAATAGACACGGACAGAGGAAGAAAAACCTGATTCATGGCCGAAGAAAAACGTATGGAAAAGTCATCATGCTCGGCACGTATTGTCCCGATGTGGTTGATGATCAAATAGTGTCGCTGATAAGTTAAATCAGTCAAGGTACCAATCCAAGTCGAATATTTTTGCCAGAGTATCAATTAATCAGCAGGCTATTTTGATTTCCTAAAACTTAAAATTATTAAGACAAAATCCATACAGTAATCAGAATGTGACAAAATATTAAGTAAAACAAATCAACAAAATTCCAGCAAAACTTCTTATAAATGAATGATTAATATAGTAACACACTTAATCTGCTGACAACAGTTCCTGTGCATACTGTGTAGAAAGGTCAACAAAATCAGAAGAGTGAAACGTCACCAACGCAGTAACAATAGTACCCCCAAGACTTTTATACTGATCACAACTAGTTCAAAAGGATTTGAAGATTCACAACAAATGGAGGTTGCGGTATACACTGCAGTGGTAAAACTCGGAGACTACTATCTTTCAAATGCACATGGCATATAAAGCACTCTAGATACTTTAAATAGGAACATCCAAAGAGGCTCTTACAGAGGATATAGAAAATGAGAAAAGACATGCAGATTGCTAGAAATTCTTCAAGGAAATGGTTCATTAGTGTTCCAGGATCAATCCAGGAGAGAGAGAGAGAGAGAGAGAAAGAGAGAACAGACTGACAGACAATTTTCTTAGGTTGCATTAGCTCTGACAATCTTTATAATTCCAGATTCCTTTTAACTCCAAAAGACATGCTATAATTTCAAATATCAGTGTTGCTAAAAGATTCCAACAGATACTTGTCCAAACACCCCCCATTTGTTATTAGATTAACTTGACAAGAACGGAGGCATTCTTCAAGAGAATCAAAACAAAAACAAAATAGTAGGATTGATGAAATAATCAATTTTGGGGAAATCATAGTGGCAGCAAAATTAACTACTTCCAGAAAATAATGAAAGGATATTCTTGCGCCTCACGTGGTGGAAGCTCATGAGTTGCTGGAAGAGTGAGAAGACGAGTCTGGGATGAAAATTTCGGAAAGTAAACCGATAATTCTTTTAGAATCGCTGCTGGAGACAGGTGAAGATCCGGGAATGCCGGAATAACTGGATCATTCTGCCCATGCACAAGACAAACCAAAAAAGAAAAAGTGAAGACACTAATTACTTTTAAAACTCCTTTGTATTCAAAACAAAAGCACCATGTGGGAAAAACAATGTCATTCAGCTCTAGCAGTTGAACTGAATGGTTAATATGGAAGTACACCATTATACCTTAAATATATTGATCAGTCTATTGATTTTCACCCTCTTATACAAAGACTCACTATCTTTCTCTGACGATGCTGCTAGGACAACAAGAATAGGCAAAACGCGGAGAAGAATGTGCCGCTCTGGGAACAGAAGAGCAAAGTCCAACTCTAGTGACTCAACTGCAAAGACTATAAGAACCTGAAGAATATCTTCAACACTAGGGAATGTTAAGGAAATCCAACTCAAAATTGGGCAATGATAAAACAAAATATATCAAAGAAGTTTTAGAGATGCATTATGAACTTTACTCCAAATGCATATCAGCAAACACAATTTCGGTTCATTAAGAGTTATTATTGTTAGATGTATGACAGATCCATATTGGAAATCATTGTTTTTTAAGCATAACTTTCTTTAAGAAAGTGAACGCAATGGACAAGGTCATAACAAGGTATTTGACAACAGAAACTACCAATAGAAAATAAATTACCAACTTGTTACTTTTATTTTGTCAAAATAATTTCAAAAAGAAAAAAACTTATACTGCTAAGTTGCATGACAACATCGATCTCTGCCAAAAGCAGCAAGTTCAATGAGCTGAACGATTTAATGTAACCAATTGGAACAAGCTAAGATATGCATTCAATATAACTAAGCCTTCACCCACTATGCCTGGCCAGCTATACAAATTATACCTAACCATGTCTTTCTATCAAAACACGTCTTCATTGAAGTTTAGATGTATAATGTCTTTTTAACAGTTTCTTTCCAGCACTTCAGGTCTTATCTTTTCTTTTTAATATACACCGTGCATCATTCAATTAAATGGAGATTTCAGCTGTAAGAAAACAAAATTCTGTTTCAATCTTAACTGATATCTTATATATAGTTTAAGTATACAACATTAGTAATGAAATGACATCAGAAGTTTTATCTAAAAGTTGAAAGCACACTTTATAGATGAAGTGAAAACTGCTGATTCCACAATTCCCACACAGACAACTTCTCTAGACATTTAACTTTGTTTTTCTCCTTATTTTGGATTATTTTACAGGTAGTAACCATTTGGTTTTTTCTTTTCCTGCCAAAAAGTAGATCAACCACATGGTTCGACGAGGTTGAATTAGGTAAGATATGTAAACTTCCAGCATGGAGATGAAACTCTAATGATAAACTAAACTTTGTGAACCCAGAGAATTCATGCTAATGCCAAATACTTCAGATTTTATAAGCAGGACATGAAAGCGGCTCATTTTTACAGAAAAGTAACTCAAATTTAATTCCTTCTGCTCCAAGAAACAGACTGTCATTATTGTCTATACATCTGGACTAGGCACAAGACAAGGATACTTATTTACACGGAACATTTCAACATGCAGGTTCAGTAAAATCGCCCACCTCGTGCTCAAAAAGATCTGCAAAGTAGAATGACTAAAATCAAGCCATGCTGAAGGTAAAAGATGAGACAAATCAATCTTATGTAGTGTCTCCATGACATTAAAAAAAAAAAAAAAAACAGAAAAAGGTAAATTCCAACTTCTATGTGCTTTCCAAGACTTAACCTACACTTACAGACCTGCAAGTCGTCCAATTCTTCCCTCATAGAATCAGTTTCCTGCCACTGTACGCTGACTTGTGTAAATGTCCTAAGAATAGGAGTGATCCAAAATCACACAGCACATCAAATCAACATAGCAAGTCAATGTCAATTTTTAAGGAAAGTTTCACATGAACAACAACTAAGCCTTTATCCCACTGTGGAGTCGGCTATATGAATCGCAAGATATCATCATGCTCAGTCGGGACAAAGAGTTCACTGTGTTTAAACAAAACATGTCTTTTTTTATAGTTCCCTTCCAATTATTTTTATATCTTACCTTTCCTTTTTACTATGAGTTAATGAGTTTTATTTTCTACCCGTCCTAATGGGCATTTAAGAGCCTCCAGTGCATATCTAAACCATGTTAAGCATGAGAATATTTCTCATCTGTTCAAGCTACCCCTACTTCCTTAATGTATTAATTACTTATTTTATCTAATCTAGTGTGTCCAGCCTCCATCTTGATGTTCGTATTTCTATTACCCTCATTATTTGTTCATATTCATATGAAGTTGCTCAACACCCCAATCCTAAAGCACTGCTGGTCTTATAGCTGACTTATTCAATTTGAATGGTACTTTCCAATCAGAGAGAAGGAGGCTATTCCCCAAATGTTCCAGTCTACATAAAACCTATGTGTGACATCTTATCAATCTCACGTTTTCTTCAATGATAAAGTCCTATTTAAAGAATTTAGATGGCATTTAATTCATGCTCGCCAATTTTCACATTTATCCTATTCTTTCTTTTATGATTACTAAAGTGGCATTCATAAATTTAGTTTCAACTCTACTTATTGTAAAACATTTTGATACTCATGTTTCCCTCTAAACTTCAAACTTGGCATTTACAAACTGCTTTCACTAAAGATGCTACCCTAAAGTACAGGGAGAAACTAACCCCTCTATGTTGTTTTGTTTTTCTTGGATCTTTTGATTCCATTACCATGATTCTTTACTCCATTCTACACACTCTCTGAAACTCTTTTCATTAGTCACTTAAAATTTTCCCACGTGTTCTCTGCATTGCCTTCCAGCTTCCAATTAGTGGTTTCTAGTAAAGTTTTTAGGTGTAATTAATTTTAACCCCATGTTTTGGAGTAGTTTCGACTTTATCCCCTTATGTTCTCAAAATACATATGTTGCTCCCTTACATTGTCATTGTTTACCATGAATTGACATTTTTGCTCCCAGTAATAGTGTCAATTCACAGTGAGTAACATTGCCATGGGGCGAAAGATGTATTCTGAAAAACAGGGAGACAAAATCGAAAGTACCCCCCCTACAACACACGGGGTTAAAAATAATTAAGCCACGTTTTTATAAGTATATACATATAACTTTTTTTTTGTTTCGTTATGGTGGCTAGGTTTTTCTTCATCCTTCGTTATTAAGTTTTATATTTAACAAAAAGTTGTATTAGCCTATGCTAGGTTATGAGGTTTTCTCCTAGTAATACCTTACAACTTTTATATAATTCTCTATCATTCTCTCTAGTTAAAAAGTAACCAGCTTGTGTAAGAATAGCTTTTCAATGTAATTTAACTGTTTTCCTATCTTTTTAAATAAAGTACTACCTATAACAAAGTTATATGCTAATTCTCAGGCCAACCATATTCTAGTCAAGACTCTTAACACATTCGAACAAGATTTCAATGATTGCAATGGTCACAGGTTTGAATTAAAGAAATTAAACATAGTTGCTGATATTTGTCCTTTTCTTTTTAAGATTGAAAATGTATTTCATGCATGCCTACATGCAAATAACAAATAAAGAAACTAAGCAGAAATTATAATCCCTGCATCAGTTATTAGAAAGTTCTTTCAGACCATTGTTTTAGATGCTTGTCAATATCTTAAAATGCCCCATGCTTCAGTCACTTGTCAGCTGACAGTTGAATAATAAGTCATGATTTTCTTTAGGTGTTCCTAAGCAGCCTTGGGAACTTGATCTATTGCACTATATTCTTGTGTACCTCTTCTTCCAACCCCCCACCCCTAGAAAAACACTCATGAGAAGGCAAAAGCTTATCCTTGTGTGTTTAATAAAGTCCCATAAGAAATTAGGGATAAAACTACTGCACATGATATATCAGAACCATACCTCTTGTACCAAGAAAAGTCATTTGGGATGCTAGCCTTGGCATTTTTAAGATGATCAAGTTGGACCAAGACATCAAGCAACTTTAACATAGACCTGCAGTGAGTATCAAAGTGTGGAAATGTTTAATGATCAAGTGGAGGAAAGTAAATGAAGATTTCTGAATCTAGACATAACAAAACGTTATCGAAGAGGGATTTGAGAAATGCAGGTATATCTAATAAAAGAAAAATATAAAAACCGTTTTTACTGCACAACTCCAAGGGGGTACAGATTCTTTGTAAGAGTTACAAATACACATCAACCAAAGAGAATTCTGCTTCTAGAAAAGCACTTGATAAAATGACAACAAATATATGAAGATTGAAAAGCCAGAGGAAGGATCAAGATTGAACAAAATTACTACACAAGAGCAACCAATAATTTACAGCAAATCACAAACTGAACACTGCAATTAAAAATGACTGTACATGTAAACAGTGGACAGCATTTCAGAATTTGCACTCTTTAGCAAGCGAAATCTCAGGACATCCCAGCAAATTCTCTCGGCATACATCAACAGCCATTCTGATATTTAAATTCTATCAAATTACACACAAGGACAAGAAAGTAATGAATGGAATGCTATTCATAGAACTGCATCATGACATTTTGACTAAAATTTTCAAGGAATTTCTCTATTTCATCATGAACAGGGAATGGCAATTTTTCTACACATAATATATGGAATTTTGTAATACAAAGTAATTGCAATTTTACTAGTCAAGATGCATGAATCATCTAATATAGAAGAACAACTACATTCCAATGATATTTACGCACCAGAGATGGGTTATACTAGGACCATTAATACGCCGCTCAGGCCTCGAAAATCGTTGCATATCTGCAGCTAGCTGCATAAAATAGAGTATCCTTAAGTTTAGGCGGCATATGCCTTCAGCACTAGTAATTACTAACATAAATAGAAAAGAATCTTTCCTTAGATGAGGCAGATGCTTGCCATCGCTGGATTTCTCGAAGACGACTCATTTCCAAGTCAAGTACTTGATAAGTTTCTAGATACAAGTCAGCCTGGCTTTGCTTCATTGAATCTGGAAGCTAGCAGAAACAAGTCCAGAACTTATCAACCACATAAATCCAACAAATGTTAACAAACTGGATTTCACGAATAATTTAATTACCATTTTATCGATTACTATAACTAAAAGCAACTACATATGTGCACTTTAAGAAACTACTTATGTAATTCAATGAGCTTTCTATAACAGTATTAGCCCATTCAAGCCTACTGGTGACATCTTCAACACAGTAATGCAATTGGAAGCACTGACATATGCTGCATTTTTCTTGGCCTTTTGATCTCAGTTCTTTTCTTATTTTTTCAGTCACAACCTTAATTCCTAAAATCCAGAACATTAGATTCGAAACAACTCAAATTGCTGGATATTACATGTTAACACATGAGATACAAAATAACAAGGTTAAATTGAAAGCTACAAGTTCATATACGAAGATCAACCTGGGGAAGCGCTTTAACACAGCTTCTATAAGTATACAGCACTGATCCCATTTCCTTCCCCTCTTGAATTAACAAATTCTGCCACAATCCCAACATTCATCAATATAACACAGATGTCAAAAATTGTAAAATTCCAGTAAGAGAAACAACAACAAAATAGATAACAATACCAGCTGATTAATAGCTTTAGTGTCTTCTGACAACGAAAGGCGATATGCTGAAACATCATTATATTCTGAAGAAAAACAGTATTCTAAATAAATAAAAACAAATTCTGAATGAATCCATGACTACAGGGAAAAGAAAATGGAAAATGGATGGCACTTACCAATTGGGCTACTACTGTAAGCTCTCTCAGTAGAAACCCAGAAGCCCGGGCCTTGAACTTCTGGCTGGTCATCCTGCAATCATCAAAATAGATAAAATTACACTCATTAAACGAGTACTGAAATGGAATCGTAAAATGTGATGAACAAATCCATAATTAGAGGGCAACTAAATTAATAATTTAGTGACCTCTAACGAGAATGTGGACAGAGCAGCAATTGCTTCTTCGACGGGAACAGCCATAGATGAAAACAAAAACTTTTTGTAAAAAAAATTAAGAAAACAACGTTAATCTTTGCTTCTTTTCTGGTGGGAAGACATAATGGGGGAGGTTGATGTCTGAACTCTAAAGAGTCAAGACTCTGAAGAAATAGAGTAACCGGAAAATAAATAAAATGGAGTTGATGTGATATGCTTGAATCGTATAATTTAGGTAAAATGTCACCTTTAAATGGGGAGACAAATGTTCAGTTGCATATAATTAACCACTGATATCCACCGACCTTAGTTTCAATGATTTCTACAGCTTCGTGAACTTTTCATACTTTAAAGCACTCATCACTCTTCTCCACCAAGCTTCAAACTCATCTGCTATCTCTGTGTCCGTACACACACATAGTGTTTTCTTCCTTACATCCATGGCAATATGCATTTTGCACAATAGTTGTTTAGAACGGGGGAAAACATTGTGCACAGCTTTCAGTATAGCCGACTCTCTGTCAGTCATAACAACATGTGGATATTTTAGTGGATCTAAAAGTTGCCTCAATCTAGTCATAGCTCATAAATAAGTTTCATAGGTCTCATCCTTCAAGAAAGCAAAAGCAACATTAATGTATTGATCCGTCGGAAACGTATGAAGTAGACCAGGAACATCCTCGTGCGCGAAGAACACATTTCTAAGAGCATTGCGCTCATATTCCGCTGTGTACCAGTAGTAGTATCTGTAATCATGCATCAGTTTTAAGAAGTACTGTATAGTAATTAAATCTCCCATCTCGTCTCTTCTAACTTTTGCCGTTTCGGTGTACACGTGTCTGATAGGGTGACATTATCCGCATTATCATATCGTAGTTTTTCCAATATCTACTTCGGAGCCAAATTTATCTTCATCATTTCTGAAATTTTCTCCTTTTCCGCTTCATTCAACTTGGAGTGATTTTGATGCCAGTTTCTAACAAGGAGTAATTTATGATTGTGCTGACATTTTATGGCACTCAGCTTCTAGTTACCCCCACTAATTTTTTTCCCTAATAGTTGAAAGGGACAACCAGTCAGCTTGCTACTTGTGTTGTTACGGCCTATTTTTCTTTCACCTAAGGGTGCTTTGCTTCTAAGTTCTCCCGATCTATCACAACCGATATCAACTCTTCCTCTTCTCCCTTTTAGAGGCCCCTTCCACTTTTTAGAAGAAGTTATTTTAGTATCAAAATGATGCTTGGTTGCTCTTG
Source organism: Leptodermis oblonga (assembly GCA_016801395.1). Classification (NCBI taxonomy): domain Eukaryota; kingdom Viridiplantae; phylum Streptophyta; class Magnoliopsida; order Gentianales; family Rubiaceae; genus Leptodermis; species Leptodermis oblonga. The sequence continues at coordinate 14,627,237 of CM028752.1, forward strand.
TTTCAACCCAACCAATCAAGTCACCTTTAGTCCTGAACTCTTCCTCAGTACGAAATATATCTGTGTAATCTGGAAATATGCGATCATCCGCAAAACGCAGAGCTTGGCAAGAAAATAAAATATGACATTAGGTATCACAGAAATCTGGGGCAAAAACTGAGAAATACATAGAATCGCCCCCCATGGGCGATTATACTAAAAAAAATCGCCCTCTACAGGCGATTAAATGGAAATTGTTCGCCACAGGACTCCAATTTTTTCCCATAAAATCGCTCAGAAGTGGCAAATTTTTTCTATAAAATCGCCCTAAGTGGGCCATTTTTTCCTATAAAATCGCCCCAAATTGGCAATTTTATCCAGTAAAATCGCTACCTCAAGGTGATTTTTTTATTTACATTCGCCTGGAGATGACGATTTTACTGGATAAAATCGCCTTCTTTGGGCGATTTTATTTAGTAAAATCGCCCGGTTGGGGCGAATCTCTCCTAGTAACAGAAAATCCCAAAAAGGTGCCACCTTTCACCATAAAAATATGTAATTTGATACGTACCGTATAATATGGATCGTCATTTGCATTACCGTCTATGATACGCAAGCAAAATTCTAATATTGTTGATGTAATGGTATGAATGTAGGGTTTAATGGAATGATTGAGTGGAAATGAGAGGGAGTATGGATGAGGGGTGAATGGAATTTGAGTTCTTGAATTTGAGTTCAAATGGAATGTGTAGGTAAAAAATTGGGATAAATTTTTTTTATGAAGGTAGAAACTATCAAGGGTATATTAATCTTTTCGCCACTTAAAATTTTAAAAAGTGTCATGTGTTTAGTAAAACGGATCATGCAATTAACATGCCCCCAATTAAATCACAAAATTTTTACCAATTGTGCAAAATGCATCATATTGGTCTCTGTTTTTGGTAAACTCCTTGAGATAGTATAGGTGTATAAAAAAGAAAAAATAAGAAACCTACTAGTGTTTTGTTAATATTTTAATTTAATTTTTAAAAATTAAATAAATTATACATGTGACAAATTTGTAATAGTTAAAACATTCTCCGGTTAATCATGACAAGTTTCGGAAATTTGATTTATACTTCCAATCTTTTATATAAGAAAACACTACTAACTTCTTTATTTTCTTCTTTTTCGTTAGTTACCACTAGGGTGATAACGAGCCGAGCCGAGTTTTGACATGTTCATTGATTTATCGAGCTTAAAATCTTGTTCGTGTTCGTTTATTTATTAATCGAGCCGAGCCGAGCTTGTTTGTGAACATTCGTGTGCGTTATATCTCGCATTAACTAACAGAAAATCGTAATGTTTAGTTACTTTAATATACTATATCAACTTACATAAAAATGAAATTTCAATTTAAACTCATATATTAATATCTATGTATATATAAATATATATAAAGATTCAATTATTTGTATTATTTAAAATTTTAATATTGTATATACTTATTTTATTTATATTATATAGTTAATATTTTAATCGAGCATGTTCACGAACATTAACGAGCTTTCAACACCTTGTTCGTGTTCATTTATTATCGAGTTTAAAAATCATGTTTGTGAACTTTTTTATCGAGCCGAGCTCAAGCTTGTTCGTGAACGTTCGTGTTCGTTCTCAGCCCTAATTACCACACGTTTGTAGTAGTTAGAGTGTTTTGAAAAAAAACAAGAAACATATATTTAACCCAATTTAAGTGTAATGCCTATAGAGAATATGGAATTCCATGACATTTCGTACCCAACACCCCATTATAAAAGAGTAATAATAAACTCAGCAATAAATCATAACTTTTTGATAGCAATTCATGTGGCATGCATTCATTGGTTACATTTTTATTAATATCACATAATTGTTCAATTAATACATATCACATAAGTTGCTATCAAAAAATTGTTATGATTTATTACTGAATTTATCATTACTCATTATAAAATATCCCTATGATAACTATATGAAAAACTTGGTAAGTTGGTAATACGGAGTAGTATTTTATTGTACATCAGTGGGGAAAGCGTAGGTGCCAATGACTTTGAAGCTTGCTTCCTTTTTCTTTCTTTTTCTTTTTTCCTTTTTCTCCAAAGGTTGCTTTCAAACTTTTCAATGTCATTGCTTGAGGGCTAATTCTCGTTTAATGCACAATTCGGACGTTGTACATCAGCCAAAAAGCTAATGCATATTTGCAATGGATTTAAAAAGTGAAAATAAAAGTTGCAATACTTTCTTGTGAGGTTCTCACATGGTGCGGAGTACTGTGCCGATAAATCGTGAAATTTGAATTAAATTTAGAGTGAATTCGATTTTTAGTTACTTTACTTTCAAAATGTTAATAGTTGGTCACCTTACTTTGGACATTCGGTTCTTACTTACCATACTTTCAATTTTGCATTTTTTAGTTACTCTGTTCAATTACTCCTTTAGGTGACTAATATAGCCATTTTTTGAGAGTATTTTTGTCAAAACAAAGGTGAATTCAATTTTCATCCGTCTTACTTTTAAAAAATTCAGCTTTAGTCACCTTACTTTAAAGATCCAAATTTCATAAACCCTTTCCTATTTTTCTTTTTAAAAGTTCTAAAAAAAAAAATTTAAAAGGAAAAACTCCCTTTACCCACGGCCTTTGTGCCTAAAGCCGTGGGTGTCCATTTTAATATTTTTTAATTAATGTGAAAAATGATGATGAGGTCATCACTACTACAGAACACAAGTGTCCGCCATGCTTAAGGTGTGAATTTGATTCAAGTGTTCAGAAGGTCAGGATTCGAAGGACTAGAGTTCAGCCTGAGGTGAATCCAAGTCTATACAAGAGTTCTCCATTAAAGCCTCCAGCTAAGGTTCCAGCTCAAAGGACCACAATCCAGAACAAGCCAAAAGAAGCTCAAGTGGTCGCTGGGGGGTAAAAAGTTCATTTCTCCTCCAGCGCCTTCAAGGGTCATTTATTTTGGAGAGTTCCGGACTGAATATTAAAATTATTAATTGGAGTGAATTTGCCAAGTCTTCAAAATCATTAGAGTTCTTGATTTGTTACACGCCATTACTTTTAAGTTCTAATACTTTTAAGGTCATTACTTAATTAATAGTTTCTTGAAAAGAATTCTTGCATGTTTTCTTTTAAGAAATAAGAATTACCTTATTTTTATATTTTCATTTTAATTTTGAAGGAGAATTTTGGCCACCTCCTTTTCTTTGAAGGCAACTGAAATTCTACCTTCCCCTTAAGCTAGTTCCTTTAGGTTTTGGGTTTTGTAAGGTTTCCAATTCTCATTGGTTTTCACTTTTCTTTCCTAATCCTTTTCTACTTCTAAAATGCGCACAACCCTCTATTTAAAGGGGCTCTCATGCGCATGAATAAACAGATAGAATTCATTGGTTTAATTTGGTGTAAGGTTAATACCCTATATTTTCGAATTCTACTCATTGAACTATAGTCAATCTTGCATTATTTCGACCTATTAGTTTTAGAATTGCATGTTAATTAGGTTTATAATTTCGCCTAATTAAATTAGTTTTTCACTTCAATTCATCGCTTGGTTTCTAGTTTAAAAACAACCTGATTGTTCTATTAATGCAAGTAGTAGTTGGGGTTTCAAGGGATTATACTGTGTTCTTTTAATTGGAGTTTTGGTTACTTTTCGCACACTGCAATTCTCAATAGAGAATCCGCTTTAATTTGGTATCAGAGATGTATAGTGTGCGACCTTGGGAGGAGCCAACCAATCAAAGGGGAGCGGTGAGACACACGGTGAAGTGTCAATCCGAAGAAGGTTGTCGTTGAGCTCATTATCAGCTTTTACTATCTCAACTACGGAAGGTAATGTTACTGCTTATCCATTTAAACAAGGACAAGAAGGAACTAAAAAAATTGATTCAGATGATTTTAAAAAGGTTTACCAGCAAAACAATTATACAAATCAGATTTTACATACGATAGCAAACCAGGTTGAATTGATTTCTACAAAACTAGAAACAATAAAACCAAAAGAGAAATTTCCAGTAGAAACGGCAAAACCATTTTTTCAAGTTTCCAATTTATCACGAGAATATGAAAAAAAGCTTTCTTTAGCTCCTAAGTATTCTGATCCAAGTTCTTCAAAACGAATTTATACTATAGAGCAAACTACTCCATATTTAGATTCTCAGTCCGATGATTCAAGTTCTTTATCATCTTCTGATGAAGAACTAGAAAATCAAATAAATCTGGTAGAAAAACAGTTCGATAGTCAAGTTCCATTAGAACTCAACAAGATCTATAGGAAATCAAATAGATATAACACAAATACTGATAAAAAATGGCAATCCGGCCCAACTAGGAATTACTACTCTCGTCTAAGTCCTCCAGATATCCTTTTTGAAGAAAGATATCAATTTATAGCAAAAAATTATGATGGTAGCTCTTTATATGAATGGAATATAGACGGTAAGTCTGAATATGAAATTCTTAATACACTCCAAGAAATGGGCATGGCAAGGTTAGCCTATAAAGCAAAAACTAATGCTGAAGAATCTCATATTGCTTTTTGTTTAATTTCTGGATTTACAGGACAATTAAAAGGTTGGTGGGATAATGCCTTAACTAATGATGAAAAGTTAACAGTTATTAATCATACCACTGAACAAATAGATGAAAATGATGAATATATTCAAGTTCCAGATGGTAGTGAATTTCTTATTTACGCTATTTCAGTTCATTTTATTGGAAATCCAAAAGAAGAATTAGTTAGTACAAAAATTTTCCTTATTAATTTACGTTGTCCAACTTTGACAGATTTCAGATGGTATAAAGATATGTTTTTAACTCAAGTCATGAGACGGCCAGATTGCGGTTCTGCTTTCTGGAAAGAAAAGTTTATTACTGGATTACCAACTTTATTTTCAAAAAGAGTAATGACAAATCTTCAAAAAGAAATTGGGACAGATCATATTGACTTTTCTAATGTTTCTTTTGGTCAATTATTTGCTTTTATTAAAAAAAAGGATTACAGTTATGTCAGGATCTCAAAATTCAGAACAAATACGGCTCGGAATGTAAAGAGATGGGCTCTTTCTGTCAAGCATTCGGCATCACAGGTATAAAAGCTCCTTCAAAAGAAAATAGGAAATTTAAAAAATACAAAGGCAATTATAAAAAACCCAGATACTCACGAAATTATAAAAATAATGATTTCCAAGACAATAAAAAGTTTTATAAAAAGAAAAAATGATTTTCAAATAAAAAGAATTTAAAATGTTTTAAATGTGGCAAAATAGGTCATATTAGTCTAAATTGTAAAACATAAAAGAAAATTAATTCTTTATTTTCTGAAGAACAAGAGTTAAGAAATAAATTAATGTCTTTAATGATTAATAGCTCAGATGATGAAAATATTCAATTTTCTTCTGATTCGTCCTTTACGGAAGACGAAAAGGATTTTTGTGAATGTAAACAAAAAACTATTAATATGATGACTACTCCAAAGAAATCAAATAATAACAATTTTTTATTTGATATAATTGAAAAAATTGAAGATAGTGAAGTAAAGTCAGAATATTTGAAAAACTTAAAATCTTTAGTCCTAGATAATGAGATTACTCCAAAGATTTCAGAACCATTTAGTTTATCAAAATTGGTTGATAAATTTGAAAAAACAAGTAAATTTCAAAAAATTGGGAAAACTCACGATATTCATGAAGAAATAACGAAATTAAAAAAGGAAGTAAATGAAATAAAAGTCGAATTGACTAAATTAAAAATAAAATATTTAGAGTTAGAAACACAGTTAATTGTGAAAAAACAAGATAGTAATTCTATTCAAGATACTCCAGAATCCTCGGATAAAGGATTAAAATTTTCTGAAGAAGAACCAAAAGATGAACAATTTTTTAATGTATTAAATAAAGTAAACATGGAAAAATGGTACTCGTTTGTCACTATAGGAGTTGGGGATTTTTCTACTACGGTGGTTGCCCTGATTGACAGTGGAGCTGATCAATCTTGCATTCGGTCAGGCATAATTCCAAATATTTATTTATCTAAGTCTCGAGAACAATTACTTGCAGCAAATGGTACTCCTATGAAAATTAAAAAAGAACTCCCTAATGGTTTTGCTTGTGAAGAAAATTACTGTATAAAACACTCATTTTTAATTTGAGAAAATATTTCCTACGATGTTGTTTTAGGAAATCCATTTTTATTCCAAATTACTCCTTTTAAAAAGACCACTGAAGGTATTTATACAAAAATTTTAGGAAATAAAGTTTGGTTTCCATTTATTCATCCTACTAAACAAATAGAAATGGATTTACTACAGTCAAACTCAATTTATAAACAAATTCATCTTTTACAATCAAAAAAGAAATCAATACTATTTTTGAAAGAAGAATTAAGATTTTCTAGGATTGAAGAACAGCTTCAACAATCCAGTATTCAAGAAAAAATAAAATTATTAGAAGAAAAGTTTAAAACTACAATCTGTTCTGATCATCCTAGTGCTTTTTGGGATAGGAAAAAACATGTGGTAAATTTACCATATGAAAAAGATTTTGACGAAAAAATGATTAAAACTAAGGCAAGGCCAATTCAAATGAATAATGAATTACTAGAATTTTGTAAAAAGGAAATTCAAGTTCTTTTAGCAAAATCATTAATAAGAAAGTCACAGTCTCCTTGGAGCTTTCCAGCATTTTATGTAAATAATCAAAATGAAAAAGAAAGGTGTTCCAAGATTAGTTATTAATTACAAACCACTTAATAAAGTACTCCAATGGATTCGGTATCCAATTCCAAACAAAAGGGATTTACTTAATCGTTTGGTATCAGCAAAAATTTACTCAAAATTTGACTTAAAATCTGGTTACTGGCAAATTCAAATTGCTGAGAAGGACAGGTATAAAACTGCATTTACAGTCCCCTTTGCCCATTATGAATGGAATGTTTTACCTTTCGGTTTAAATGCACCCTCTGAATTTCAGAGGATTATGAATGATATTTTTAATGATTACTCATCTTTTGTTATTGTTTACATTGACGATATTCTGGTTTTCTTGGACTCATTAGAAAAACATTTTAAGCATTTAAATATTATTTTTAATGTAATAAAACAAAATAGTTTGGTTTTATCTGCAACTAAAATGAAATTGTTTCAAACAAAAGTTAGATTTTTAGGTCATGATATTCATTTAGGACTAATAAAACCAATTCAAAGATCCTTAGACTTTACTAATAAATTTCCAGATGAAATTAAAGATAAAAATCAATTACAACGTTTTCTTGGTTGCTTAAATTATATCTATGATTTTTTCCCAAAATTGCGAATTTTGTGTGCTCCTTTATTCCAGCGACTTCAAAAGGAACCGCCAGCATGGACTCATGTGTATACTAATATTGTAAAAGAAATAAAGGAAAAAATCAAGACACTTCCATGTTTAGGCATTCCTCATCCACATGCATTCATGATTGTTGAAACTGATGCATCTGACATTGGGTATGGGGGCATATTGAAACAACGATTACAAGAATCTACTCATGAACAGTTAGTTAGATATCATTCAGGTGTCTGGTTAGGACCACAGAAAAATTACTCAACAGTTAAAAATGAAATTTTATCAATTGTTTTGTGTATTTCAAAATTCAAGATGATTTATACAATAAAGAATTTTTACTTCGAGTGGATTGTAAGTCATTAAAAGAAATTTTGCAAAAAGATGTAAAAAATCTTGTTTCTAAACAAATTTTTGCTAGATGGCAAGCAATTTTATCTGTTTTCGATTTCAATATTGAATTCATCAAAGGCTCATCTAATTCTTTACCCGATTTTCTTACTCGTGAATTTCTTATAGGAAAACAAAATGTCATTTAAGGATCGGGGAAAAGCCCTGGCGGCTTCTGCTCTTACTCCACCTACTCCAAAATCTGTTAAAGATTATGAAATGAAAAGGGAAGTGATTCCCAAACCACTTACTCCAACTACTCAAATTCCCGACTTTCCACCACTTACATATATTCATGCTGCACAAACTCCTTCTGCTAAACTCCAAAATACTCCAATTCAAAAACCATCTGCTACTCCTTATGTGACCAAATCCAAATACGAATATCTTGTCCAAACTCCATACACTACTCCACCAGATATCCCTACCCTTAAAAACTTTACTCAAAGACTATTTTTGCCAAACTGTCAGTGGTTTGCTGACGATATTTCTAAAACTCAAACATACTATGAACTCATTCTTGTGGATACTAATTCTGTAGATATTACTCATATTCCAGATAAAAACAATCCAGATCTTATTTCTTACTCAAAATTTATGATAAAAAACATTCGTCATCCCAGAGAATTTGATTCAATTCATACACGACACTCCTTCTCGGTTAATTATATTCCAGATGGGTTTAACTACTTTGATTACATTCTAGCCTGGTCTCGGGCTCTTTATTATAGGGGTTTTGATCACTCAGGGTTCATCAATTTTACTTCAAATTGTGATAAAACTAATTTTCCTGATTGGTTTTATGATTGGTGGGATTACTTTGGTCCTACTAACCAAATTTATACTCCAATGGCGGAAAAAGGCTTAGAAATCTACGTGAGAAATATGTCTTCTCGTCTAGGTTTTCGTACTCCAATTGCTTTCCATGCAGAGTTCAGGGTTCCTTGGATTTTTGCTTGGAGTTTTCAGATAAAGCCAATCACTCAAGGACGGCCATGTGCACTTATCCGTGATTTCCGCATCAAATGGTGGCCAAACTACAACAGCGATAATTGTGGACCTGATTTGGTTCTCAGTTATCTTCAATCCATTCCAACACTCAAAAAGGCAGTCAAAGATGCTTCAAAGGCAAATCCATCACCATCAATTACTCATGATACTCCAGCTAAGGCTCAATCTACCACTCCAATTCCAGACAAGCTGCTGCAACAACACCTTACTCAAATAACTCAATCCTCTCAAGACTCAACTGCTCGCACTCCAAAAAAAACTCAAAAAGAAAATGATGATGAAATTTTAAAAAATTTTATCAAATGTATAAAACAATGAAACAACTTGAAAAAGAAGAAAAACTCCCGGTAACTAATCTTTCGGATCCAGATGATCCTTTTGGGGGTCCTTTAGCCCAGGATCCTTTTGAAATGTAAAAAAAAAAAAAAAAAAGACCCGCAAAAATAATTAAAGGGGCATTTTGGTAAATTTACAGGTACTAAGTGACGCATGCAGTGACACACTCAATGACGTAGGGCGGCGGACTCATGATCCCGGACTTCAAGTGAAAGCGGACTCAAAACAAAAATCAAATAGAGCTTACTCATCACCTCTATAAAAGGAAAGAACTCCATCACTCCAAGGCATCGGTTGAAATCCTTATGCGAAAAACCACTCTCAATCTCTTGTAAACATTTTCCTTCTTCCATACTTCCATTGTATTCTACTACTTCATTTGTTTCCTTCTCCACTCATTAATATAAGGTTCGAATTTACTCTTATCTTGTGAGGTTCTCACATGGTGCGGAGTACTGTGCCGATAAATCGTGAAATTTGAATTAAATTTAGAGTGAATTCGATTTTTAGTTACTTTACTTTCAAAATGTTAATATTTGGTCACCTTACTTTGGACATTCGGTTCTTACTTACCATACTTTCAATTTTGCATTTGTTAGTTACTCTGTTCAATTACTCCTTTAGGTGACTAATATAGCCATTTTTTGAGAGTATTTTTGTCAAAACAAAGGTGAATTCAATTTTCATCCATCTTATTTTTAAAAAATTCAGCTTTAGTCACCTTACTTTAAAGATCCAAATTTCATAAACCCTTTCCTATTTTTCTTTTTAAAAGTTCTAAAAAAAAAAATTTAAAGGAAAAACTCCCTTTACCCACGACCTTTGTGCCTAAAGCCGTGGGTGTCCATTTTAATATTTTTTAATTAATGTGAAAAATGATGATGAGGTCATCACTACTACAGAACACAAGTGTCCGCCATGCTTAAGGTGTGAATTTGATTCAAGTGTTCAGAATGTCAGGATTCGAAGGACTAGAGTTCAGCCTGAGGTGAATCCAAGTCTATACAAGAGTTCTCCATTAAAGCCTCCAGCTAAGGTTCCAGCTCAAAGGACCACAATCCAGAACAAGCCAAAAGAAGCTCAAGTGGTCGCTGGGGGGTAAAAAGTTCATTTCTCCTCCAGCGCCTTCAAGGGTCATTTATTTTGGAGAGTTCCGGACTGAATATTAAAATTATTAATTGGAGTGAATTTGCCAAGTCTTCAAAATCATTAGAGTTCTTGATTTGTTAAACGCCATTACTTTTAAGTTCTAATACTTTTAAGGTCATTACTTAATTAATAGTTTCTTGAAAAGAATTCTTGCATGTTTTCTTTTAAGAAATAAGAATTACCTTATTTTTATATTTTCATTTTAATTTTGAAGGAGAATTTTGGCCACCTCCTTTTCTTTGAAGGCAACTGAAATTCTACCTTCCCCTTAAGCTAGTTCCTTTAGGTTTTGGGTTTTGTAAGGTTTCCAATTCTCATTGGTTTTCACTTTTCTTTCCTAATCCTTTTCTACTTCTAAAATGCGCACAACCCTCTATTTAAAGGGGCTCTCATGCGCATGAATAAACAGATAGAATTCATTGGTTTAATTTGGTGTAAGGTTAATACCCTATATTTTCGAATTCTACTCATTGAACTATAGTCAATCTTGCATTATTTCGACCTATTAGTTTTAGAATTGCATGTTAATTAGGTTTATAATTTCGCCTAATTAAATTAGCTTTTCACTTCAATTCATCGCTTGGTTTCTAGTTTAAAAACAACCTGATTGTTCTATTAATGCAAGTAGTAGTTGGGGTTTCAAGGGATTATACTGTGTTCTTTTAATTGGAGTTTTGGTTACTTTTCGCACACTGCAATTCTCAATAGAGAATCCACTTTAATTTGGTATCAGAGATGTATAGCGTGCGACCTTGGGAGGAGCCAACCAATCAAAGGGGAGCGGTGAGACACACGGTGAAGTGTCAATCCGAAGAAGGTTGTCGTTGATCTCTTTTGAGGTAAATTGCTCCTTCAAAAATTGGTTACTATTTTTTCGAAATTATTTATCCTTATAATTAAGTATCTTGAGTTTTATTTTCTGTTTGTGAAATAAATTGAAAGAGTAATTCGAAAAAGGCAAAAATCGGCTAAACCGAGTTAGGGTTTCAAAAGCTGCTAGGGTTTTAAGTTGTAAGAGGTTCTGAAAATTTTCCTGCTATTTTCTCTTGTGCGATCCATTATAAGGTGCTAGGGGAAGGTTGTGTTAAATGTTTAGAATTTTTGGAGCACTATAAGGCTTGTTTTGAAAATCTGAAGGTTCCCGGGCAAAATACTATCGAAATTCTGAAACCTAAAATTTTCTTACTTGATTCTTGGGCTGTGAATTTTGATCAACCTAGGGCACTTGTAGGAAGGTTGTGTTAAATTTTGGTAGTATTCTGAGGCCGTTTAGACTGTTTTTCATCACGTCGAGAATTTTCAGGCCACGCCGGGAAACAGAAAATTTTTCTTCAGACACTTTGCATGCAAGTTGCTTTCCTTGTGTCGATTGCAGTGGAGATTGAGATTCTGAAAGTTGTTTGCAGTTTGGATCTAGTTTTTATGTAAAATCTTGATTCTGAAGATGCTGGCATATCTTGAAAAGTTGTCTAAATTGCAAGCCTGCTTGAAACTGTGAATAGAATAGATTTTGGGAGTATTCTTGAATTGCCTATTGGGAAGGTTATTCTGTCTTAAGGTAGTTTTCTAATAGTTCTTTGCAAATTTGCCATATCTACTTGTTTCTTGCTATTGCATATGCCCTACCAAATTGCCTAGTTACCATATTTCTGCTACCTGGACAATTACTCTTTAAAATAAATTTGGATTTCCTAATTCGTACACTACTTGTGAACTTTTGGGAATTATTTTCAAAATTTCTTCATTGTATACTTCCATAATCCAAATTTATATGTCAAGTTTCATTTTGCAAAGCTTATTTTATTTCAAAAGTTGAACCAAGCAATTCTTTTTCTTCAAAAGATTTTATTGTTTCTTCGAACTTTTAGTGAGTTATTGTGTGTGATCTGGCTTACTTGTTATGATTAGAATTCTTAAATCGGGTTCTGAGAGGGAAGAGGCAAGAGTGTAATACATTAATTACTAAAAGGGCAGCCAGCTCTAGAGAGATACACTTGGGGAGTGTAGATTGCTAGGTAAACACTTAAGGGGAATTAGGGAAGTAAGGATTTTCTCATAGTTCTTTATTCTTAGCAGGTTGATCTCATTCTTCCTTATTCTACCACAGGTGATTCATTATCATGGTTTATGAGTCGATCTTCCAGACCCCTACTAGTCTTTGATCCGACATTGATCGAACCCTCCGGGATCTGAAAAAGAAAGCTCAACAACCTCCTACTCTGCTAGCCGTGACTAGTTCTTTAACCGACACCATGCCCGACTCAGAACAAGCCCCCGCCAACAACGCCATGCTCGAGAAGATGCACGCCAAAGCCATGGAGCGAATGAATAAGCACATGGACAATCTGATCGTGACCAGTATGAGTAGCATCAAGGACTCGCTCAACAACTCGGTCGACCAGCTATGGCATGATCTCGATGCAAGACTCCACCAATTGGAGCAGCGGCACTCTCGCGAGGAACCCCACCCAGACAAACCCGTATGCCACCCCCTTGTGATGGAGGTTTAGGGAAGTTTAAAACAAAGATTCCAATCTTTAAAGGTAGTCAAGACCCTGAAGAGTTCCTTAACTGGGAAATCAACATCGAAAGGATCTTTTCACTTCACAAGGTAGTTGATGACCTTAAAGTTGAACTTGCAGCTAGTGAGTTCAAGGGGCATGCCTCGATTTGGTGAAAACAAGAGCTAGCTGCCCAGTGCCGCATGCTGGGAACCCGAAAGACTAATGCCTTTGATCCTTCTTGGGAGGACTTAGCCGCCCTTATGAGATGGAGGTTCGTCCCCACCTTCAATAAACGTGACCTGAAGAAGCGCTTACAAAACATCACTCAGGGCCGTCGCAGTGTTGATGAGTTCTATCAAGAGCATGAGACCGCAAAGCTCAGGGCCAATGTTGAGGAGGACGACGACTCAGCAATCACTCGATTCTTGAGAGGCCTCCGTCGAGATATCGCATGTCAGGTGGATATGCAAAACCCTACCCGTGTTGAAGATGCTCTCCATAGGGCACGGGTAATTGAGAGCTATGGTTTGAATCCCATCAAGGGCTCCACTTCTAGCTTCACCACTAATACTTGGAAGCTAACTGGCTAGAACGTCGACAACCTCTTCAACCCTACGTCGGGAAAAGTAATACATTTCAGCATCAAAGGTAATTGATGTTGAAAACTAATATGTGTACCAATGTCATGGTCAGTAAACAACATCGTTTTAACCACATTAATTAAATTAAATACTGTATTTGGTTAAGAGGATTCCAAATTTTTGTTGCATATTAAAGTATTAATGCTTTTTATTTTTTAGATGATTATCTAAATGGGAAAATAGCATACTTGACATTTGATAATATCATAATTCGCATAACAATGGATCCATAATATAATTAATATTGCACTTATAAGGTACACTTGCACACTGTGGATTAAACTTACTATTTGTACTTATTTATTTATTTTTTCTTTTTTGTTTGTACACACTTAAAAAATAAATACCACATGCATTATGTGAGCCATACGAAGACCGTCAATAGCTTAATCAATCAGTGGTCGTATTGTACTTCGTAAACCGATGTGCGGATGGGGCATCCATACCACTTTCTCACCGTGACTCCGTTTGGGATCATTGATTGATTTCCGTTTACTATGTTAAAAGAATTATTGTCCGTATACTTCGACCGATGTAACCTGTTGCAAAATTGGGCCACACTTAGCAACTAGGGGCAATATTAAAAATCGATTTAGTTTTTATATATTTTTAAAAGAAATCTATTTGTGATAAATATTTCCCCTTTTGATAATAAATATTATGATGCGCAGTCTTCACATAAGGCAACGGTGGCACCACCGCGATCATCATCAAAGATCAATATCAACTATTTTATTAATAAACCGAGGTTTCTAGATTCACTTAATTGTGATTAACAAACCTTTTCTATGGGTGGAAATAGAATTCTAAATTAACCGAGGTTTCAACATTCACTTATTTGTGATTAAGAAACCCTTTCTGTGGTCAACATTTTAGAGAGGGTAAACATTTTTTAACTGTGGTGGTGGGACCTTTTATGCATCCAACCTGCAATAAAGCATAACCCAACTCAAGGAAAAGGCATTTCATCTTAGCATAATCTTGCATGTATGCTAAAACGGTTTGTTAGTTTGATCTCTTATTTTTTTTATTCCATTACATCAACAGACCATAATAAACATCCTTCATTCATTCACAATTCAAAATTTTATCTGTATTAGAACAAAGTAGTAAAAACAAACCAACAACCACCAAGGGTTGTTATCCATATCGATCCTGCATTCAAAGGAGGCAATCGGTAGCTCGCCAGTTCAACTAGAAAGAAAACATATTTGATTATCAATAATGGGGGATTCCAGGAATACCACATATTTTCCGTACTGTGTGAATCGGGTTTCCCAAATAAATCACATCCAGGGCCATGGAAACTGGGAAAAACCGAATGTGGAGATTCCATCGTCTTCTTCCGAAGATAAAAACACAGAGACTGAATGCCGGGATTATGATTCCAGTGACTGTGACGCAGTTGGTAACAATTGTCAGCCGGCAGATCATTTTGGAACCATAACTGGACCACTTCCAAAAGGTGATACTCCCAAATGTTGTTTTATTAAATTGATATTTACTCGTTATTAAGCTTTACTAAGTTTGATAATCAGAACAAAGTAATTTATCTTAATTGATGTCTTTATTCTCATTATCCACTAAGCAAATAGTTTATATTTGTGACTATGAAATATATATATATTGTATTGTAATGGTATTAATACCATAGTTAGGTATGTTCATAATTAATATCTATATGGTATGTCTGATCATTATAACTGCCATTCTTAGGGATTAAAAGAAAGTTTGTTAACTGTCACCCAGATCAAGTTTTAAATTCGGTAATACCTTTCATATAATCGGAGATGAAGGGGCTGTGAAAAAGACGCCACACAGGTCTGGACCAAATAACATAGTCAA
This sequence comes from Leptodermis oblonga, assembly GCA_016801395.1. Taxonomy (NCBI): domain Eukaryota; kingdom Viridiplantae; phylum Streptophyta; class Magnoliopsida; order Gentianales; family Rubiaceae; genus Leptodermis; species Leptodermis oblonga. The sequence continues at coordinate 14,642,424 of CM028752.1, forward strand.
CCATGCTAGGCCCACTGCGCTTGTCAATTTGTTCCATCTCTAAATCACGCCCAAAAAAATGCAATTGGAGTATTGGGTTCGGGGGGTTGCTATCGATGAAGTTGGATAGAATTTGTGGTAAAATGTCTGAATGGTTGATATCGAAATTTAATTGTGAGAATTGCATTTTGAAGTCGATAACTCTAAAAAATTCACAATAACCCCTTACGATGTGAGAGATGTATTCATGTTTTCTCTGAACGAAGATAGAAGGGTAATTGCGCTTAAGAAGGACATAAATGTCGTAGCGCTTTGTGAAAGATGGAAAGCAGAGCATGGGATAGATCTCGGGAACAGGCCAAGCTTGACCAAACTACTGGAATTGATGGAGTACAAATTCATTGAAGAAGGGGATGACTTCTAGAGGGCATTCGTACTGTACAGCATGTCCAGCTTTCTTACTCTGTTTCCAACAGGGACTGTTGATGCCGGACTAATCCATGCACTTTTGGATGTAGAACAGATTAAAAAACCAGGATTTGTGTGGCTATGTATTGGAAAAGTTATGCACAGCAGTTGGTAAGCGCAATAAGAATAACAAAAATAGGCACTTCGGGGGTTGTCTGGTTTTCCTGCTCATTGTCTACTTACACAAATCTGAATGGTGGACAGTTCGTTATCCAACTTTTGTCTCATTCAGCACTGGTCATATGAAGTGATGAAGATCAGGATGCAGGATGAAGAAAAATCTGGGGGTTTTGGGAAAGGAAACATAATATTAGGCGTGTACCCAGTTTCTCCAAAATTCACATTCGGCGAACAAACGGATCATAGTTATCAATGAGCATGTCAGACATAACCGATGAAGAAATTAATCAAGCAGTTGAGGATGTAAGTTCAAAATCATATTGTTAACATATTAAGTATTTTAACGGCCAAGTTGTGGAATGTTTGTTTATTGAAACAGGAAATTAAATATATAGATATACTGGATTGACATTGATTTTGATTTTCCATGTATATTCAATAGTCCAAGATGCCATAGATTTTGTCCTTTTATTTCCCGCATTGTAGACAAACATAAATATATATTGATATATCACACATGTTTGGTACTGATTTATCATTGATTATTTCATTACAATTGAATGCGATGTGTATATCATTAATAGGTTGATGCCTGGCCCGTAGATGCGTTACTGAGAAATGTTAAAGCTCTCTCAAGAAATAGCATCCCAATCCTTGCAGCTGCAAACAAAGATACTGCGTTCGGTGAAAGCTGTAAGGACATTGTCAAATTACTAACGGAAATTGACAAGGTTGTTGAAAACTTGATTCGGTTCAGCAAGTTGTTGGGTTCAGCATTTGTCAGTTATAAGCCTAATGTGCCCACAAAGTAACTGAATGTGGGGGGTTTAAAAGTTATTGATTGGCATTACGACACTCCATACTCAGGTACAAGCTGCGTAGGTCGTTCTATTGGGGTCAAGGTGGTTTGTCAAACTCAAAACAATGCAGTTCAAAAGGCGGGAGGATAGGAGAAGACCGTCTCGATTTTCTCAAATGTTACTTTTGGAAAATCATATTGCAATCCCTCTCAAAATGCTTTAGCCATTTTCTTATATAATCCTACACGTCATGTATGGGGGGAGACTGCAGATTTAAATTTACAAAAAAATGATGGAAGCGTTTCGCAATTGAGGGAAAGTTGCTGTAATGCGAGCAAAGTAAACACTGGGAACGTAAACACTGCCAATGTGCATAAGCAGAACACTGTTAAGCCACATCCAATCGAGGGGAAGCCTTGGAAATCATGGAGAAAGAATGAGTACAACATATTCTTTTCTAGGTTGGTCCGAGTCCAGATAGAGTCTCTGCGAAGTACATCGATGCAAGTGATTGAGGTCATTGACTATTGCATGAATCCAGCATTAAGGAATAACCAGAAGTACGTACTAGATTACATTTTTTTATGTAAATTAGTTTGTTTCAATATGTTTTTGAGATGTCAAAGTAAATAACTTTTACTCTGTTTTTTTTTCCAGCAACTACAGCGAAGTCATGTTCTATGATGGAAACGATGTGATAGTGGAGAGGAAAGACATTATGACCCTTGATCTGGGAGAGATTTTGTCCACCAAAGTAGTAAACGCTTGGACGGTGGTGCTAAACGTACGCAAAGCACACCCTTTTTTCATGATGCAGGCATTCTTTGAATGTGTGGTCGATGTAAGTCCTTAATTTAATCAATTTGAATAGGACTTTTCCGCTAAACCAATATAAATTTAAATTTTTTCTTGCTTTTTTGGGGACACACAACTGCAATTTTTGGAATGAAATCCATTCCAACACGAGTATTAATTTTTGATATATGCAGTACATTTGTTACCGTGTTTTAGAAGATTTATCCTGGCAAGTGTGACCCCGAAGAAATACTAAACAATTGGAGGTGATGGGTGGACGTGTACCATATCGATATGAAACATGTACTAATGGTTAGTGAAAAACCAATAATTATGCATGGTTAACCATATTAAATATAAATGTAGTTTAGATCACCTTCGTAATCATTTATTTATATACTATGCAGGTTTGCATCCTAATCCGTTTGGGGGAACACTACTTCATGATGCTAATTGATATGTACGGTGGTCGGATGATATATGTGGATAACATGGTCAAAGGTGTAAATTCAGACATGATGAACTTGATGTTGTATCTGGTAATACCTCGATTTGTTGTTGTATGAAATGTGTTATACGATGTTACCAACCATGAACAACATCACTAAATGTTGATATATTATGTAATTATGAAAGTCGTCAATTATTTTTAATTCACTACAAGAAAACATGGTATTTGAGACAAAAATTTAAGACAATTTCCAAAATTTGTTACCATCAATTAAAGACAATAAAAGGTTGTTGTCTCAATAAATAAATTGAGATGCTATAATTGAGACGGATTTTAAGGTTTCGTCTCATATACAGTTAATTGAGACACTTATTTCAGGACAGTAAATATTTGTCTCAAATGAATCCAATTAAGACAGTTACTTGAGACAGTAGAAAAAATTTGTCTCAAATATACTAAATTATGACACTTGTTTTAAGACGGTAAAAATAAAAGTCTTAATTATAACTAATGCACACAATTAGACAAAAGAACCAATTTTAATGTTAGATTTAACATAAAAAAATTAACACTTCTCGTTTAATACTCTGCTTCTCTAACATCCTAAAATATGGATTAAAAAATTTTCTAAAGTGAATTGAGAGTTAAAACTATAACTGTGAAAATTAAAAATTTCATAATTATATTGGTTTAAAATTTTGATAACCAAATTAAAATGAACAAATTTATATTAAAACCAAAACGATAACAAATAGCATAGTAACCGTAATTTTCAAAGCGAAATTATAATATTACAAACTAAATATAAAATTTTATAGTTCCAATTAAGCTAATTGTTGGAGGAAAAAAAATTAAATTATTAGAATGTTGTAGGGCAAAAATAATAATTTTGAGAATTAAGAAAATAAGCAAGAGTAATACGAGTATGTATAAGTTAATGGGATTCAAAATGAGAGAAGACTCATTCTTAAAAGAATTAATATTAATGGGTTAAAACTTATAGATTATCTTTTCAGCCCAAAATCAAAACTCCAAACCCTCCCCCCACCCCCTCATTGTACGCCTATCTTTCCCTCACTCTCTTCTCCCCTTTCCTTTCTTCAATCGAGACCTTGCCTCATTTTCTCCCAAAAATCGAAGCCATATCTTCCTTCTTTTCACAAACGAAACCTAATCAAAAGTCATCCCTTTCTATTCCAAAGAGAGGTCTCAAATTTCCTTCTACCCTTGTAATCACAAGAAGAAGATAACCGGGGAGGTCAAGGGAAGTCAGAATAAGATAACCGGGGAGGTCAATGGAAGTCAAAAAGGAAATCATAAATCAAAGCTATGATGTTCTCGATGAACAAGAAGATGGGTTAGGAAAAGGAATCCAACCCTTCAGAGGATATCATATCTTAAGAGAATTCATTAAGGTTAGTCATGCATGTTCACAATCACAACCTAGTTAAATCTGAAAGAATTTGGGGAAAATTTACTGAAAAGGTTTAATTTTCAACTCCGCAATTTTGTTGTTTCCATATCATACTGGACTCAGCTATTTTGCTAATGCTATATTGTACTAGACTCCGCTATTTTGCTGTTGCTATATTGTATTATGTAATGTTTGCTGCTTATCCTTCTCATTCATGCAAGAGAACTTTCTGTGGTTAATTGGGATCAGTTGTCCAATTCCTTTTGATAATGAGGATTCTCTGTTTTGTTCATATTATAGCTGCAATAAGGAGTTGGCTTTGAGAAAAAAGAAGAAGAAAGGTTTAATCTTCAACTAGGAAATATTTTATGAGTTGTAGAGCTTAACGAAATAGAGCTGCATATAAATGGATTGTACTAAAATGCAGGCTAATTGTTAGTTTCATTGTGGATTTGTGAGTTAAACTCATATGAATGGGGCATAGTTATTTGGGAAGTAGATCATTAAGTCTTGTTGAATTGATTGAGCTGGAAACCTTCTGATGTTGTAGGAATTTCTGTCACTTTTAGGTACTGATATCCACAAGCTCTTAGCTGTAGATATATATGGATTGTTCTGGTTATGATTGTCTAGCTTGGCTAACGTGCTTGACTGTTTTATTTCTGCAAGTCTCTTGTCTTCCTTGATTTTGTAGCAAAGTGTCTTGCTAAGGATCCACGGCTTCGTCCAACTGCTGCTGAGATGCTAAAGGTATCCATAAATATTTCTTTTCATATTTTATGTTCGTTGTGCCATGAAGTATAATATGATTTTGAGCTGGTTCATTGAATTTTTGTTTCGATCTCTTGTGATTTCTAGGTCAAGAGAAGGACACTTCTCTTGTCCGAAAAATACTCTTTTTATGGTTTTGGTTGTGACGTTAAGGTTCGGTAATTGTTCATTTGGTACAATCGGCTATTTAGAACCGAGCTGGATTATCTCTTACTTTGGTGTAGTCACTTAAGTTGTCCTATCTTTTAGGCACTTGACTATGTTTCCTTTCTATGGTCTTTCTTAGTGTATATCGTTTGCCATTCTTGGTTTGCAGTTCATTGTTTTTTCATTCTTCACATAAAGCTTTCATCTGAGACGTATAAATACATTTTAATAATCTTCTTGTTGTGTGATATCATACAGAGGAACATGTCTTCTTAGTCTATCATTTATTTTGAATTGTGTGAACAACTTTTAGTTTCTATGAAGTGATTCTTTCATATATCATTTCTTATAGTCCTGGTTCTGTGGCTGGGCAAATGATTTGCTATCAGTGCCTGGATTTTGCTCTAATTATTATTAGCCAAAAATGGTAGAGAAAGAATTGAAGCATCTTTTTGCTACTGCTGTTGTTGTAATCAAGGAAACTGATGAGGGTGTCCTTGCTCCTGTTTGAAGCTAAATATGATTTCATCTATTAGATAAGCGAATTATTTTGTTTGATCTTTCTTTGGATTGTTTGTTTGTTTTTCTCTTTGTAATGAAAAATTCCAGTGTAAATCTGGAAATAGTATCGGTGTTCTGTTTCTAATTCTGTTTAATTGTTTTGATGCCATTGCTGTAGGGTACAGTTGCTTTTTTGCTGTAATTTTTCAACAATGTCTGACTCAGGTGAGGCTTAACAGCAACAAAAAGAACAGCAGCAACAACAAGGTTTGGCAAAGATAAACATATATTTTATAATTTGAGTCCACCCTTCAGTTTACCCTGCAATAAATTTCAGTCCACTCTTTTTCTTTTTTAATAGCATGGCTTAAATGTTGTTGAAGTTGGATACCCCTTGTGCTTGTTAGGTCTTTTCTTTTGTTCTCCTATCTAATGGTCTCCTTTTTTTAATCATATTTTATTTTATGTTTTATTTGATGTGAAAACAGTCATTCTTGATTTGCCTCGGATCAAGGAGCTAAGAATTTCTCTTGAGGGTGTACAGAGCAGGTTGGGATTTTTAATTTTTTTTTGAGGTAACCTTTTTTTTCTTAATATTATTTTTTCCAGATCTCCCTTCGTGTTTCATGCTTGCCTATGTTATGTTCATGCTGCTTCTTGCTCGTGCCTTCCAAAATTCATATTGATAGGTTCTACTTTTTTTCAGTTCTCACTGTCAATTTTTTTTACTGAGGAATAATTCTTCTGCTTAGTTAGATTTTCCTTTTATATTGTTGAGCTAATGTTTTGTTAGTGCTTTCAATCTTTGGTGCTTGTTCATGCTTTTAGAACCCTTGATGGAGATTTCTCCATTTATTTTTTATGGTTTGAGTGTCCTTACTTATATATGATGCATGCTAAACTAACTGGTGTGAGATTAGGACATTTGTTCACTTATATTTTGTGATATGCATTTGGTTTCTTTTCTCTGCCTAAAAATTGGTGTGATTATTTAAAGCTGATGATTTTCTTTGTTCTCACTAAAAACCTTCTTGTTAGTGTATATCAACAGTTTTTAAGTCCAAAGTTATAAAAGTTTGGCTTTTGTTGATGTGGACTTGTAATAAGCAGTTCATCAGTTAAATTTATTAAATTTTCTTGTAATTTGAAATTCTGGCTCTGTTAAAAGCATATTGGCAATTATATCTTTAGATAGTACCATTTTCCAGCATTAAGCTAGATGGTTTTTCGGGATGCTGCTTGCTGAAGGAAACAATTTCCATTGCTCTTGTGTCTTTACAAAAATATGGTCTATAATTTACTTGATGGTGATTAATTAGTGTCGAATAATTCTTTGTTTGTCAAGTAGGTACTTTTTCATTTCAGTGAATAGTTATGTGTGGATTAGAGCTTTCGCTGTCTCCTATTTTAGTATGCAATACATCAAATTGTAAAAGTGTGAAGCTTATCTCAGACTAAAAGGATTTTTCTTGTGATTTGTTTTAAACTTCTGATACCTGATGCAATTGGTGACAATTTCAGGTGTTTGACGGATGTGGCGGGAAGGATGCAACACAATTTGTGCGTGACCAGCTACCTAGGGTCATTGTTGAGGTTGTAGATTTTCCTTTTTAGCTTGAGAAAGTGGTTAAAAGGTCTTTCACAAAACAGATGCTACATTTGCAATTTCGTGCTCTTTGGAGGCTTCCCTCATTTGGGACTACTGCACTGGCTCTTTTGACCACCCAAACACAAAACTAATGACCATCAACCTCTATGTCCATTTTCAGCTACTTTTATATGCTTTTGTTTTAAATGTTTTCTTCAACTCTTGCTGTTTGTCGAACATTTTTTTATTTGCCTACCCCCAGTGGCAAATGTGCCTTGAGTGCTTGTACAATTATGTAGGTCTTGGTACCATTTTTAATGATAGGTGTGCTTTTGTTGTATTAATTTATAGTGGATAATTTAATCATCCTAACTAATCAATTTTAAAAAATAATTACTAATTGGGATGGAGGCGCGTAGCGCCGCCGAATGCCCCTAGATAGCTCTTAAATGAGCAATGAATAACAATTTCATAAAATAAATAAAAACACTACAATATTTATTTCTATATGAGACGAATTATCGTTGTTTCAATTTTGAGCCCTAAACTATTAATAAAATAGGATATTATTTGTGACAGATGACTGTTGTCTTTAATTTTATTTAGGATAGCCTAATGGTGTTTCAATTTAGTGTCTTTAATTTCTAAACATTCAAGACACTACATTGGAGACAGAAAACTACTGTCTTTAATGCTATTTGAGACAACCTCTTGAGACAGAAAAGTGTCTGTCTCTAATACTTTTGAGACATTTGAATAACTGTCTCAATCTCGTCTCAAAAGCTATTTGAGACAGTTTTACTGTCTCAAATTTCTTTTGCGACGGTTGTAACGGAGACTCCACAATTTCTGTCTCAATGTTGTCTCAAAAAGCATTTTGAGACAGTAAGTGCACTATATAAGACATTTTTGGCGACGTCTCTAAAAGCACATTTTCTTGTAGTGATTTATTTTTTGTGCAGGGGATACTTATGTCTAAATTACTCGTAGAATATGGCAACCCCTGTGGATTTGCATCTAAGTCGTACGAGTTAGAAAATTGTGAACAGTCATGGAAAATTTTGTATTCCCATGCCGACAGTGGATTTTTCCTCATGCATCACATGGAGAACTATCATGGCTTATATTACGATCGTAAGGCCATGGAAGAGGTTACCTGTCTTGACAGGGAACAAAATATACGAGTATTACTAGTACTTGTGGTGATAATTGAGGTTTTTTTGTACACAACATTTTTTTTATTGATGATTTTATTGTTATTTCTATGTCATTCAGGCATGGTACAGGGGTATCGAGAGGGCTCGATTGTGTGATGATGTTCTTCTAGTGATGCGAATATGCACAATGTGGACGTGTTGGCGAGGGTTGGCAATCACATAAGGCAGCACAAGAGTGTGTAATCCCTCCTCCAAACCTCCCTCCCCCCCCCCCCCCCCCCCCCCCCACCACAACACAAACACACACAAATTGTTAGTTGCCATGCAAATCTTAGTGTCTAATTCAATTGTCAAATAATAATGCAGCAGTACTGTGTAATGTGTTAACTATGGTTTCCTTTTTATTTTATTTTTTTGGGTCGAAAACCTGTGGGTAGAACCTTATTATATACTAGGCCAATTTGTATAACTACGTAGTGATGTATTGTGTATATTTTGCTATGCACAAAACATAAGTCTTTTGAGATGGGAAATCCATATTGGTTTCTTGAAATGGTTTGGCATCATGGCATGTATGTGATTGAAGTTTAATGGCTATGGAATCAATAAGACATACCTAGGATAGAAATAGTAAAATTTTGAGTAGCACTTAAATGGAAGGTGTTTTACATCTTTGGCTTTGAATAAGATTTTTTTATAACTTTAGCTCTTGTCTAAAGTGATGGGCTTTTTCTGTAGTTTTAAGGATTTGAACTTGATATAATTGAGCTATTTATTGCCGTTTTGAACTTGATATGATTGAGTTATTTCAAGCCCAAACATTTGATGCTTAGGTCGGTTGGTTGCTTCAATGATGGCTGGACTATGTTGGTTGGTTGCTTCGGGGTGTTTCATACCTGAACCGGGGAAACAATGTCATAATTTTTTCAAATCTAGGGTTTAAATCGTTCTTTTTGTTGATGACAAAACGGGGGAGAAAAAGGAGGGCAAATTTAGGGTTTAAATCGTTCTTTTTGTTGATGACAAAATGTGGGAGAAAAAGGAGGGGAGATCTGTTGTAGCGCGCTTGACAGTGTCTCCCCTCACAGTGATGTAGGGGCCACAGAGGTTTTTCAGGGGCTTTCCGCGAATTATGGATCTATGGTCCACTAATGTGAAGAAGAAAAGAAAAGAATGCCAAGCTTCGGGACCGGAAAATCAGTTTGAAGAGGTCGCCGGAAAATATAGCGGCGGCGGAGACGGCAGCTGACAAAAAATAGAAAAAGAAAAAAAAAGGTCATCAAGCCAAGTCATCTATTTCAACTAAAGTTGTCTTATGTGGCAATTTTATTTATTAGACTGGCAAAGTTGAACCACTTAAAAAACATTGATGGCAATTTTGGAACCTATTAAAAACGTCGGTGGCATTTTTGGACTTTACAAAAAGTTAGTGACAAAGTTAGACATTTAGAAAAACGTTAGTGACAAAAATGCACCTTTGCCCTTAGGAAATATTAAGAAGCTAAAAAAAAAGTAAAAAAGAAGAAATAGTAAAATGATAAAACAACCCCTCTAACTGTTAAATGTGATGAAAATTTCTAATGTTAGACAGTTCGGGAAACCACAGGGAGGTCATTTGTAGCTTTTTAACTCATAGGAGGGGTCATTCGAAAGTTTCACAAACCACAGTGGGGTTTTGCGTAATTTACCCTAATTGAAATTAAAAATAATAGGAATTCTGAATTTAGGTAATAAATGTTGAATATGAATTTACATTTAAAAATTTATAAACTGTATTAGAATTTTATAATTTGAAATTAGATACTCTAAATTTTAAATTTAAGTTAGATATTGTTAATACAAATTTCAATAGAGATTTAAATTTTTTAAAAGTAGATATATATTTCCCTAATGTTGATTTCATGTGACTTGTGTATTTACTTGAGTGATGATATTTTATCTAACTATGCAACAAGATTTTTACTTTTGTAAAGTGAATTTTAAATTTATATTTTCTTTTTGGTTGAAATATTTTGTATTTTAAAAGCTTTATTATGAATAATATATATATATATATATATATATATATTATGATGATATAAAATGTCCAAATTTATATTAGCGAACAGCGGTTTAAGTTGGAACAACCATGTGGTTGCATGTTACAAACTTGTAACTGTATATATATGTCCGACATTTGTACACAGCGCACCGAGAAGGGGATGAAAAATACAATTAAAAAAACTTTTTTTTTTAAAGACCAAAACTTTAAATTTTCAATTCCTTAATAAACAAATTCCTTCCTTACGGAATGGGTATTTAATATGGAAAAACAAAGGCATTGAATTTTACTTGGCAGGGTTCTTCCACCTTGCCATCCAAGAAGATATGCAATAGGCGTGCTTTGTTGTTTCTTCATTGCTTGCATTTTTTCTGCCTTCTATATATGTTCCAATGTTTTCCCTGGAATGCAAATGTTCCATAGATCGGACGGCTAATCACATAATAATATTATTGGGCATTCACCGTGTACACGCGCGCACGGTGTTCACATTTAGTATATACTAGTTTCTTTATATCGTGCAAGGCACGCTTTGGCCTATTTCGTGATCAAGGGAATGTAGCAAAGTAATTTACGTACTATTGTGATTTAATAAGTCACAATAAAATCTAATAAGTCAAATAAATTCAATATTATTCCGATTAAAAATTATAAATAAATCAAATAAGAAATGTAAAATATTAAGATGAGATGGCACATCCAATACGTGCAAATAATTACACAAAAATATAATCTAAAATTAGATTATGGCAAATACTATGAGGCCAAATAATGTCCCCTAACGCTGTATGGCCAGAATGGCTTCAACGTCATCTTCATAGTTTAACCTTCAAAAATAACATGTAATAAACCTTATGGAGGTTGGACTATACATGAATAACAAAAGATAAAGGGGGTTGTTAAATGCAGTATAGTTTTTCACTAAATGCATTATCGCTTTTTACTAAAATGCAGTCCAACTTTAATATTAAAAAGTTAAAAGGACCAAAATATCCTTATATTCAAGAGGTGTTTTTCTCTTATTTTATTCTTTTTTCAGTTTTACATTTAATATTAGTATTTTTTAATACTGTAGCTATATTTTTCCTTTTTTCCCCACCTTTCCTTTTCTTTTTTTCACCTCCATCAAAATAAAAATATTTATAAGTTAAAAAATACCAATGTTAAATGTATTTAAATTACAAAAAAAAAAAATGGTTGGGGGAGGGCGGGGGGAGTTACCCAGGGAGCTGCTCCAATTTTTTTACATGAATATTCATGTTTGGGGCCTTAAATTACCAAAAGAAGCAGAAAATTTTTTTCATTCCCAGTATGTAGAAAGTGAAGACGTGAACTTCGTTTTCAGCTGAAAACGAAGTTCGCGTCTTCGTTTTCGGGGGAGGAAAAGAACAGAAGGGAAGGGAAAAAAAAAATATTCGGTGGAAAACGAATTTGGTGGATTCGTTTTTCTCTAGAAACGAATCCACCAAATTCGTTTTCTATTTTTGTGTTGTTTTTTAAAAAATGTAGTTGTCGGGAAAACGAATTTGGTGGATTCGTTTTTATCTAGAAACGAATTCACCAAATTCGTTTTCCACAGAATAATTTTTTTAAAAAATTTTTTTACAAAAATTATTATTCCTGGAAAACGAATTTGGGGAATGCGATGTTTACTTATGGGAAAAAAAGAAGAGGACGAAAAATTCGGTGAAGCTGTCGAATAATAACTAAGAAATTGAAAAGATGGGACGGAACAAAATTAGAGCATATGCTTCGGAATAGCAGCAACGAGTGTCCAAAGACGCGGCGATGCCTGGACGCCCTGTAATTCGAAGAAGTGATTAAAACAAGGTTATTTACACATAAGTTGCAGCTCCCTAGGTAGCCGCGTCAATATACACGGGAAGAAAAACCAAAGCAGTGAAATAAAAACTATGCGAGGAAAATATTTTTTATAAAACAACGAAATCAGGTAATAAATTTTATACAAGTAATGTTATTTTGTAGAAATAGACCCGTAATTTTAGTAGAAAACGAATTCAATGAAATAAGTTTATTTATAAAATAAGTTATATACTGTTAGTTAAATAATATGAAGCGAGAAAACGATGTCATTGTATAATAGCGTTATTAAAAGAAGTAATATGATTTTATTTGAAGGAAAGAAGATGAAAAATGAGTCATGTAATAAGTAAAATTGAATTCGAAATTTCAAACGTTAGAAAAGATGAATTCATGTCGTAGAAGCGTTTTTCTTGAGAAAACGAATTCGGCGAAATTCATTCTGAAGAAAACGAATTCCCCGAATTCGTTTTCTCAAGAAAGTATTCAGGGAATACGTTGGCACTGAAAACGAAATCGGGGAATTCGTTTTCTAGAGAAACGAATTCGGTCAAACAATAACTTCGCTTTAACTATAAATAGGTTTCGTTGGACAAGAAACTATTTTTTTCATTACAAAATGAATGCAAAGAAATAAAATTACTCAAAAAATAAGTAATGTAGGGTTTAGTAAAATAAAGTAAAATTCGGGGAATTCGTCAACTAAATAAGGGTGTATTTTAGAGTAAGTAAAATTCCGTTAGGTTAAACAAAAAAAAAAATTAATGCCCATGGTAGTCGTAGAAGTGTTTTTCCTGAATTTCAGGGAATCAGCGAAATCGTTTTCCCTGATACCGAATTTAGAGAATTAGTTTTGTTAAGAAAAAGAATTTTGGGATTTCGTTGTCTCATGTAAAAAGAGAAGACGAAATAAGCGAAGGCGTTTTCTAGAAAACGAATTCGCTGAATTCGTTTTCTAAGAAACCGAAATCTGGGATTTTGTTTTCTGGAAAACGAATTCGGCAAATTCGTTTCCTTGAAAAAACGAATTCCCCAAATTCGGTTTCTTAGAAAACTAATTCGTTTTGTTCAAGAAAACGAATCCTCGAATTCGTTTTCTCAAGAAAACGAATTCACCGAATTCGTTTTCTTGAGAATTCAAATTTCACTTGCTGAATACACATAATTTGTTTTTAAGGGATTAATTTTAAAATAAGCACTGTAGGGATTAAATAATTAAAGTAAATGCGAAAACGGACTTGGGAAATTCGACAACTAAATAAGGGTGTATTGTAGAGTAAGTGAAATAATGTTAGGTTAAACAAAATAAAAATAATGAACTCTATTCGTTATGTAATTGTACACCAATTCATTATTGGTTATCTTACTAAGTAAAACGACTTATGTAACACAAGAAATCGCCGTAGAAAAGATTTTTTAAATTCATTCCTCTATGACAATTTGGCACGGCGCATTTATGTGGTCCACATTCATTATTGGTTATCTTACTAAGTAAATTTGCATGCACGTATAAAACAGCAAAGGTAGCGAAAATATACAAACCCTAACAAAGTTAAAAGAATGACATGAAACATGCACTTATGCGTTAACAATAAGGTTCCGTGCGTATATGTAGGAATTTCGATTATGTATAGGTTTTATGTTAATTTAGCATGAAAATGGAATACAACTAAGTCAGCGATAATCTAGAAACTCCATGTAAGGTTATGATTTTGGTAAAATACAGAAGGAATAAGGAAACAACAGAATTTCCATACAAGGTTAGGCATCACAATTTGAATATGCGTGGCACTACATCCCAGCCGATAATGGCATGTTGCCTGAATTTGCAAAGGCGAGGTTGAAATTTGATGGTAAAACAAAAAATTTTTGACAGAGTTCCCCCTGTACATGTACCAAACTCCCTGTGAGCAGAAGGGAAAAATCCACAATTTTGCCAAATCTACGACACCCATCTCATTCAGCAGTAGGTAGATGACAAATTCTTTAAGTTAACACAAAGCAAAATGTTTGGAATATTAGAAAGCTAACTACTAAACATCAAAAGAGGGCAATAAACGCTTCGCTATGTTCCACACGGAGGAGGACGCGTATGCCTACGAGGTCTATGCGTGGGATGCTGGCCCCGTGGAGGTTGAGCATGCATATCTGTAGTGGGCTCGCTGCGCATGGAAAGGGTCCGGGCTTCTACACCAAACTCGCTATGGGGCTTACGCAGCTTATGCAATTTTTCATGTGGCCCGCGGACAGGACGGCTAGAGGTGTTGTTTCTATCAACGCTTCAAAGGTATTGCTGTCAGGCATTCCATGTTCATGCTGCGAAGTTTGCTGGTATGACCAATCGTCGCTGGAGTTTTGAGAAACATCTTCTCTACCCTCTCGCTGTCTGGACGTGGATGAACGATGTCGGCTCTGAGTTGATACCGATTTATGTTTCTGGGTAGATATTCCGTGCAATGATCCACCTTGCGTCGATGCCGATGATGACCCATCGACTAGTCGATGACCTTCGCCAGAACAAGTGAGAGTAGCATTTATCTGGTCGAGCACATAAAATAGCTTGTCCTCTATAGGATACCCTTCCAAATGCAGGTTGTCAAGCATCTCTCCCACTACATGATACATCGACTCCATAGATTGATTCTGAAAGTATGTTAATTAAGTAAGTTATATTTTATCCGATTGAAATTTGAATTCAGAAAGAAGTGCAGGGTAGAAGGAGTGAAACTCACATAATACTCAGTCAGAGCTCCGTAAGGGCGCATCGCTCTATCAGGAGGTTTAGCCGGATTACCCACTAGAAGCCGAGTGATGTTGCGAACCACGTCATGTAAGGAGAAAAGTAATCAATGGATGCATTACAAATATTCCCTACAATGACGGAACGATCAGCTTGTTCCCAAAGAGCTATATGGTCTCTGTGTTTTATCGCCCATTTTTCAGTATTTCGGCCTCTGAAATCCAAACTGTGAAGCCGTTCACCTGTATCGATGTCGGGACCCTGCTCAAACCCAAATTGGCGCATAATGCGCTCTGGAGCATGTAGTTCGACCACGCAGAAATTAATGAGAGGGACATGTGAGCGCCAAATCTCTCTACCCCTTAAGCAATAATCAGGCAATTTCAGCAATTCATCCTCCTCATATGGGTTCCAGATAAACTACGAGAATAAAATGAAATTGCAAGTAGTAAACAGTACTGGAAGTATACATTTTAATGCAGTACGCATAACAAAGAAATACTTACATCTCCCTCAACGAAATACTTAAATGTGATCCCATATTCACAAACTGTGTCGTTTGTTCCATCTACATAATAAACACAACATTGGACAGTGGTTAGAAAAACAAAGAAGAATCAACCGTAGGATGCAAATAAAAAACATATATAACAATACATAACTTACGCGGCACCGCGAGGGAGAGGGGCTAAATTTTTGAAATCCTGAGCGGTGACTGTTGGTCGAACAGTCGAAGTCAGTTTAGGGATTCTTTCTCATACTCACAATTGTAGCAGTAGTTGGGGTCCACCTATCTCTTTCGTGGCCATACGAGTAGCCCGGCATAAATTCCGATATAGCAAAGCCAATGTAGCACTGCCCCAGCTATAATTCCTTATAGCATGAACGTTGCCCAGAAATGGTAAGTACATCAGTTTGGCCCCGGATGCCGATTTATCACTGAATAACATAGCAATCAACTGCATAAGTCTACCTCTAGTGTGCTTCACAACAGCCTCATCAGTTGAGTCATCATTAACGGGGAAAACGTCAACCAAGTGAGTATTTAAACTGACCAAATTCAACTGGCCATTCTTAATTTCAGTAGCTTCCGGCTGGTAACCCAACAATTCAAAACATAATTCCTGCCACTCATGAACTTTACATGTGGCGCCGTTAGAAATAAGAGGTAAACCAATTATGGGCAACCCCCATATAACCGCAACATCCTGCAACGTCACAGTTGCTTCACCGACGGGAAAGTGAAATGTATGAGTCTCTTGGCGCCACCTCTCAGCCAAGGCATTTATTAAATGCTTGTCCACTTTTATATCACCGCCTTTGAATACGCCATAAAATCCTGAATATTTCAGGAGAGTAATCACGCGAGGATGCAAAGCACCAAAATTCCACAGATCGTGATTACTTGACTTGAAAGACAGCAGAGGAATGGCCGAGTCCGCCCAGATCAATTCCGAGCGATGATTAGGTTGCAATGTCAGTACACTGCGGTCTATAGGGCTTGGGTCCAAATATACCAACGGGTTCCCCCCATGTCCCATTTCCATTGTAGATGGCCTGCAAAAGGAAAATAATAAACTGAACATGAAACCAACCGCAGCATTAAGTATAATAATTGAAATCAGCAATCACCACCCGTATGTGTAACTAGGTAATCATACGGATGAAAATCTTCATGATAAAACATTAGCATTACGACGAACGAATAAACTCAGCGACTTATAGCTGAATATTTGAGTACAACAAAATACTTTAATGCCAAGTAAATCAAAAAAACCACGTATTATAGACACAAAAATCACCATAATAAACGAGAATGACCGCCTTTCCATCAACATTAAACACCTCAACGACAACAAAGCGTGAGGTAATTTAAACCTAGGTGGAAATACGATGGTTTCATCTATTCACTTTTCAATTTTGAAAAAAACACGCAATTCATCATTAATCCGGAATCCACAACTCATTTTTGCTTCTCCAAACACACACAATTTGTGCATAGGCAAACAAGATACACATGGGGCATTTTCATCAACCATTAACTCTAAAACCAACTACAAAGGACATCACAACACCGATTCCATACTAAAAGATGAAGCAAGAAAAACTAACGCTTCGATTCCATAAAAAATACAACAACATACGCAATTTTATTGAAGGAATCACCATAATAAACGAGAATGACCGCCTTTCCATCAACATTAAACACCTCAACGACAACAAAGCGTGAGGTAATTTAAACCTAGGTGGAAATATGATGGTTTCACCTATTCGCTTTTCAATTTTGAAAAAAACACGCAATTCATCATTAATCCAGAATCCACAACTCATTTTTGCTTCTCCAAACACACACAATTTGTGCATAGGCAAACAAGATAAACATGGGGCATTTTCATCAACCACTAACTCTAAAACCAACTACAAAGGACATCACAACACCGATTCCATACTAAAAGATGGAGCAAGAAAAACTAACGCTTCAATTCCATAAAAAATACAACAACATACGCAATTTCATTGAAGGAATCACCATAATAAAAGAGAATGACCGCCTTTCCATCAACATTAAACACCTCAACGACAACAAAGCGTGAGGTAATTTAAATCTAGGTGGAAATACGATGGTTTTACCTATTCCCTTTTCAATTTTGTAAAAGACACGCAATTCATCATTATTCCGGAATCCACATCTCAAATTTGCTTCTACAAACACAACCAATTTGTTCATAGGCAAACAAGGAACCCATGGACCATTTTTTCCAACCTCTACCTCTACCACCAACTACAAAGAACATCACAAAATCATTTCCATTTTAAAGGATGGTGCAAGAAAAACAAATGCTTCTATTCCATTAAAAATACAACACTCTACGCAATTTCATAAAAGGAATCACCATAATAAATGCGATTCACCCCTTTTCCATCAACATTAACAACTTCAACGACAACAATGCGTAATGTAATTTCAAACTACGTGCAATTTCGATGGTTTCACCTATTCGCTTTTCAATTGTGTACAAAAACACAATTTTGGAACACTAGATTGAAACAAATTTCAAACAAATTTATGAGTCCCATATCCTCTTCCAAACATTAAGAACCCTCATAGCGAGGAAAGTAAAAAATCTTTTAGGGCTGGCAATATCCGACACGACACGACGACACGACACGAACCCGACACGATATAAGCGGGTTTGGGTTAGGGGTTTTCGGGTTGGTGGGTCAAACGGGTCGACCCGTTTAACCCGTATAATAAACGGGTCAAATTCAGGTCAACCCGCGAAACCCAATTACGACCCGTTTGACCCATATAAATAATATTAATAAATTATAAAATTAAATTTATAATTATCAAAAATTGGCCCAACTTAATAACTAATGTTGTAATCGGCTGGCAATTGTAATGTAGGGCCGCAGCCCCATTAGTGAAAGTGTAATGTAGGGCCGCAGCCCCATTAGTGAAAGTAGGGTGTAAATTGGCCTAACCCTAACCCTACTTCTTTCACTAATTTTTGCTACTAATTAGTAATTAGAAACGGCCGCCTCATTCTCACTTTTTGCTGCTCCATTGCTCTCTCTTTTTGCTGCTCCAGAGCTCTCTCTTTTTCTTTTTGCTGCTCCAGAGCTCTCTCTTTTTGCTGCTCCAGAGCTCTCTATTTGGGTATGTTTTATATGATTTATTATGCAATTATATTTGATAAATGTTTATTATTTTGTATTAAATTGTATGTTATTGAATTTAAATATATGTTATATTTTATTATTTGAGTAATGAAAATTTATGTATATGATCCAATTATATTTTAGAGAATTATTAATTTAGGTAATATTGATCAATTATGTTAGGCTATGGATAAAATTTTAAAAGGGAGTATATATGGACAAAATAAGAGCCAGTATATATTTTTGAGTGATTCATGCTTATTGAATTTTTTAGTTTATATTTATTCATGGTATCAAAGTTATTTCATATTAATAATATTGTCTTTTCATTAATTCGTTTTCAGATTTCATGGAACCATCACGAATTCAAAGTGATAGTGACGAGACTGTCCTAGAAGTCCCTCAACCTAAAAGTCATGGAGATGGAAAAAAAAAGGATGTTCAAAGAAAGAAAAGGAAGCTTACATCTGGAGTTTGGCAACATTTCACTCTTCTAGCTTCAAATCCCGGTGAACAACTATACTGTGAATGCAACAAATGTGGGAGGAAATACGCAGCTGGTAGTAAAAATGGCACAGGTAATTTACTTCGCCATTTAGATAGTTGTGTAAGGATGTCAACTAGAGATATTGGGCAGTACATGATTAATTCTGATGGAGGTTCATATTCAAGTACTTTAAGTTCGAAATTTAATCAGGAGAGGTTTAGGGAGTTAGTGGTGCATGCTATCATTAGACATGATCTTCCATTTTCATTTGTGCAGTATGAAGGTATTCGAAATATTTTTAACTATTTGGAACCAAGAGTATCTAATTTCTCTAGGAATACTGCAAAATCTGATATTAAGAAGATGCATGCCCATGAAATTGGTAGGCTTCGTGGTGAATTAATTGCATGCCCTAGTAGAGTATGTTTAACTTCTGATGCATGGACTTCTATTGCAACTGATGGGTACCTAAGTTTGACTGCACACTATTTGGATAACGATTGGGTGTTGCAAAAAAGACTTTTGAATTTTTCGTATATGCCTCCTCCACATTCTGGTATTTGTTTGGCTGAGAAGATTTATGGTTTAGCTAGTGATTGGGGTATTGAAAAGAAGTTGTTTTCTATCACTCTGGATAATGCTAGTGCTAATGATAAATGTGTGGAAATCCTTAAAACCCAGCTGAAATTGAATAATGCTTTAATCCATAAAGGTGCATTGTTTCACGTTCGATGTTGTGCACATATTCTCAATTTAATTGTTCAAGAAGGTTTGAAAGAGATTGCAGTGGCTGTAGAAAATGTCAGAAATTCTGTTAAATATGTTAAGGGTTCTCAAGCAAGGAAAGAAAAGTTTATACACTGTGTTTCACAAACTTCTCTAAATCCCAAGAAAGGTTTAGTGCAAGATGTTCCTACAAGGTGGAATTCTACATACAAGATGCTATCAAGTGCTATTTATTTTCGTCCTGCTATTGAGCACCTTAAATTGAGTGATTCTAATTTTGATAGTTGTCCAACTTCAGAAGAATGGGAAACAGTTCAACAAATCTGTGATTTTCTTGAAGTTTTTCATGATGCAACTTTAGAATTTTCTGGATCTCTTTATCCAACAGCAAATCTGTACTTTCCTCAAGTTTTTATGATCCAAATGAAGCTGTATGAAGAATCTAACAGTGATGATCCACACATGAAAAAGATGGCCGATCCTATGTTTGAGAAGTTCAACAAATATTGGTGCGAGTTCAATGTCTTGTTAGCTGTTGCTGTGGTATTTGATCCTCGCTATAAATTTGAATTTGTTGAATTTAGTTATGAGAAGCTTTATGGCAGTGAGTCGGCTGAATTGAAAAAGGTTAAGGACACACTTGAAGGAGTTTTTGCTGAGTATAAGAAAGAATCCACAGATTCTCCAGCATCATCTTCAGCTTCTCAAGGTATTAACGTGGTCAATTCTCATGAAGTTATTGTCAATGACAATAAACAAAGCTCAACTATTTGGAAGGTAAACTCTGACTATTCTTATATAATGCATTGTGATTATGAATTTGTTTACAACTTTGATCTATTTTATTAATTGTGTTGTGTGATACATAGGAGTTTGATGAGCGAAAGAAAACTGCTCAAAAAAGTAAGAAAACTGAGCTGGATTTGTATCTTGAAGAACCAAGAAGTGAAAGAACTTCTCCAATTCAAATTCTTGAATTTTGGAGATCTCATCAATTTAGATATCCAAATCTAACAAGATTAGCTAGAGATATTCTCTGTGTTCCTGTTTCAACAGTTGCTTCTGAATCAGCTTTTAGTATTGGTGGCAGAATTCTGGATCAATATCGCAGTTCAATGGCACCCGATGTTGTTGAAGCCTTGATATGCTGTAGGGATTGGCTGTTTGGAGCAAAAGGTTAGTTTTTGAGTTTTTTTAATTAATCTTTATCTGAATTTAAAATCAAAATTTTATCTGAATAAAATTTTTCCTTTTTTGACAGTTGTAGCATCACTAAAACTTGAAGAGTTAACTCAGGATGTTATGGCTGCGAACCTCAGCAATGAAACTGGATCTGTGGTTGATGATGATGCAAGTTTCACTCTTAATTAGGGTGGTGTTAGTTCTGGTTGAATTTTTTTTCTCTCTAATATGTTTTTTAGTTGGTATTGGCATGCAGCTAGACTGCCCAATTGAACCCTCTTATGCTTTTGTGGTTTGAATGCTATTGATGCTGGCTGCCTATGTGCTGCATTTTGTAACTTCTGTTGTTGGATTGTTCTGAGCTGTTGATTTGGATATTTTTATGTTCTTGGCGTTGTGGTTATTTTAAGATAATTTAGTTATTTTGGATGCTATGTATTTAGTATTATGTTCTGTGTTCTTGTTTGTACTGTACTATTGTGGTAATGTTTTATTCTCAAACACCAGTACCTTCTTGAGAAGTATTTAGATGTTTTGTGCAAATTTGTCTAATTTTTAAATTTGAATTTAGAGTTAACAGGTTATATGGGTTAACAGGTTATATGGGTTATTTGACCCATATAACCCATATAATTATATATAGGTTTTTAACTCACAAAATAATCAGGTTAATGGGTTGGGTTCGGGTTGCACTTTGTTAATCAGGTCGGGTTCGGGTTTATATAATTGACCCATATAATAAATGGGTCGTGTTCGGGTTTACAGATATTAACCTGCCAACCCGCCAACCCGAACCCGACCCAATTGACAGCCCTAAAATCTTTGCATTCCAAATTTATGAGCAACTATTCGACTGCAATTTGAAACAACAAACAACTTGAACGGCCTAGGTAAAGGTTAATCCACACGGTCCACACATCACATGAGAAAACAACGTCAAAGGAGGTCCTATTTTATAAATGAAAACAAAAGGGAGAGCTATCACTTAAGGTTGTGCAATAGAAGAACATCCCTAGTTTCTAAACGATTAATAAGACAACAAACACAAACTGAATTAATTGAAGGAAACCCACAAGTACTATTCACAAAATTAAAGCATCCTAAAAATGTGAACAAATACAAATACAAAACAAATTATACACAACTTTATAACCCTAAGACACACCTTAAGCAAATTCCAAGCAAAATCGCAGTGGATTCGTCCCAAATTGAGCTTCCCCGGTCGGAATTTGGGTACCCTTCAAGAAATCCCCAAAATCTAGGGTTCCTTCTAAACCCTCCTTCGTTTTCCGGTCAAATGGCCGTCGGTCTGGCGAGGTCGCGAGCGGCGGCGACGTGGCTGGGGTTCGGCCGGAACGGGTGGGTCGGCGTCGGGGACTGTGGGTCGCTGACGACTCTGCTGATTTCGGGTTTTTTGTTTCTCTGCTGCGTGAATTTTTCACGCAGCATATTTATACCTTTTATTTTTATTTTTTTTAATTCCGTAGAAAACGAATCCGTGAAATTCGTTTTCTATGGAATTCGATTTCAGTGAATTCGTTTTCACTCGAATTTTTTTTTATTTTATATTTTCTTCCCCTCCCTATTCTTATTGAAAACGAATCTGCCAAATTCGATTTTTTGGAAAAACGAATCTGGCAGATTCGTTTTCTATAGATCCGAAAAAAAACAAAAAATATTTTTATTTTGGTAATTTTGTGAGCCTATTTGATTATTGGGGGAAAAAATCCGAGCTGCTCCCTAGGGCAGTAAAGACCCCAGGGCACGGCTAGCTCCCTGGGCATTTATTGACCCCGGTAGGAATCTCCCAGTGGACTTTAACGTCCCAAGGAGAAAGCTTTCTGGGGACTGTGTTGTCACCAGGGCACGGCTCCATGGGGTATTTTACTGCTCCCTGGGGTAATAAAATACCCCAACGAGTGGCCCCCGAGGAACCACTCCCTGGGATAGGTGTTTTTTAATATATTATTTTTTTAAATGGATATTTATTAATATTTTAATTAAATCATTAAATAAAATGAAATTTGTAATTTTATATCATATAAATTTTATTTAAATTATTTTTATGTGGTATGTAAATAATTTTATGGACATACTATTGGTACATCAAAATATTCACGTATCTTAAAATACTAATTTTCTATTATATAAACAATAAATTCTTATTAAAAAAAATATACATAAATGTTAAATTAAAATCTCAATTATTTAAAATGTATTTATAATTAAGAAACTGGGACAAAAAAAAAGAAAACAAAAATATTAAAAAGGGCCAGTTGGGTCAATTTAATTTTTTAATATTGAAGTTATACCGCATTTAGTTAATTTGACACTGCATTTAACAACCTTGAAGATAAGTTAACTATATAGTAAATATGATATATAAATATATATACATACATATATATATATATATATGTGTTTTTATTCAAGGACTTTTTTGTCTTAAAAGGATTCATTAGAAAAGTTATGAGTTTTTTTTGTTGTCTCTCCATGTATTTTTTCTTTTAACAATGCCCGCGGGGGGCGGGGGGGGGGGGGGGGGGGGGGGGGTGTGTGGGCGCGGGAGTGGGCAAGTATCTAATTTATTAACACAGGGGGACAAGTAGTAAAAGGCTTATAACACCCAGTGGGGGGAAACAGTAATTAATCCTTGAAAATATGAAACTTTTGCATGCAACAATTAAATTGTGACCCACAGTTTATTGTGCACAACTTGTAATTGAAGAAGGGAAGTTAAACAAAATTTTTAAAATATGTAACGGTTAAGGCACATATTGATCGGTTCTTTGAGAATTTGACTGCCCCCTGCAATTCGGAACACTTGCTGTGTGTCAGAAGACTTATTTCGTTACTATTGGCGGTGAGTATGTTGATGCATTTTTTATAGTGACAATGATATTTGTATTCAACGCTCGCATATGTTTTATTTTGTTTATTTTTTTAGTATTAGAGTTGAACTAAAGTTTCATGGAACCATGTAAAGTTTGTAAATAACTTAAAAGATAAGTTGGCAGGAGATGTTAAAATAAGTTGCTCAAGTGGCTCTGCAGGGAAAGTTGTAATACCAACATCGGACAACACTTGATATTTCAAGAATAGGGGTGTAGAACTCGTGGAAGACCATTCTCTTGAAGAAAATGATGTCCTGATATTAAGTTTTCTATTGCCTCTGTGTCAAATGTTAAGAAAATAGGTCAACATCAAACACAGAAAATCTAGAGTACTTAAATATCAAGACATCATTTTCTTTAAGATAATGGACTTCCATGAATTTTATACACCTATTCTTGAAATAACAGGTGTTGTCCGATGTTGTTATAACAACTTTCCCCACAGAGCCACTTGGACAACTTATTTTAACATCTCCCGCCAAATTATCTTTTAAGTTATTCACAAATTTCACGGGAATTCCCTGAAAATTTGATTCAACTTAATACTAAAAAATAAACAAAACCTATGTATGGATTGAAGAAGAATTTCCTTGGCATTATAAAAAAATGCATACTGGGATAAGCATACAGTCATAGCAAATAATATCCGAGTAAGCATTTTCATTCTCACAGAATGAAAATGTTAGTTGTAGGACATTTGCTATCCATGATTACTGTTCCCAAAGTACATTACTGAATTACCATATATGTTGCGGTATATTCATTCCAATCATTATGCAATTGCTTGTGCAATTCCCGGATCTTTCTTGGCATTTGCTTAAACAGCCGGAACCGATGCAGTCGATAAATTCACAGCATCTTCAAACAAATGCTAATAAAAATCTAGGTGTTTAAGGAGATTGGCAAATATTCCCAGCAAGATTTTTTTAATTTAAAGTTTTCACAAAATGAACAAGTTAACTACATCTTAGTGTTTATATTTGCTGATCTCAATCTTCACCCCACTTCTTTTTTAGCATCCCGATGCAGTCCATAAATATTTATCATTAATATCCGCTTTGTTAATGCTAACATCGGCAACGAATATTGAGACAGGCAAACATCCCTTCCAAATAATATCTTATTGAACATTTACATTTTCAATAAATGAAAATGTTAAATCGAGAATAATAATGGACATATTTGCTGATCTCAATCTACATCCCAGATCTTTCTTGGCATTTGCTTACAGAGGCTGAACCGATGAGTCAATAAGTTATTAGCCTCTTCAACCAAATGCAATTAAGAATTTGGGTGTTTAATGAGACTGGCAAACATTCCCATCAAAGATTTTCAATTTAACATTTTCATCTTGAAAATGAAAATATTAAATCAAAAAATCTGGTTAACATTTTCATCTTGAAAATGAAAATATTAAATCAAAAAATCTGGTTAACATTTTCATCTTGAAAATGAAAATATTAAATCAAAAAATCTGGTGATAATATTTCATGATCTCATTCTACATCCCATATATTTTTCAGATAACCATTGTCCGATTTAACATTTTCAGTTTGAGTAATGATATCAGCAATTATTCCTAGTGAATAAAATCCAATTGAACATTTTCATTATCACATAATGAAATTGTTAAATCGTGAATTTTTGTTGGACATATTTGCTGACATTAATATTCGACTCCCTAATCTTTCTTGGCATTCACTTAAAGAGGCTGACCCTATGCAATTAACTAACAATCAGCCTCATGATGTAAATGCTAAAAAACATCTAGGTGTTTGCTAAAATCAATAAATATTTTCAACAAAGATTACCAACACAAAATGAAAACGCTAAATCAAAAAATTTGTTAATAATATTTACCGATATCAGTAAACCCAACCTGGTAATTATGATATCATATATAGCATATTACTTGAGTTATAATGTGAACTCAAATTTTTCTCATTTTAAACTTTGCGGAAACAAACAAACAAAAAAATATATATATAGGAGGTTTCAAATACCATCTAATATTTTATGAATGTGTGTACATCATATAAATTTATTTGAACTTTTTCAAAAAAAAAAAAAGAAAAAAAAGTTATCCCTTCATTTGTAACTCAACCTCTCTTTCTTCTATACCCTATATCGTGGGGATCTACAGTATATTGATGGGTTTATCATGTAGCTTGAATTAGTTTTTAACAGCACATGGATTCCATTGGTGTTCAATCACATATAGTATTAAGCATTGGCATACTACACTCACTAAAATTATAACATATTCCAAACATTATATATATTACCTGAGATTTTAAACAAAATTTGCATTGTCCCGATGAGCTGGAGATAGCATCGTACTGTCCTCCTTTAACTCGTCCATCCAATTTCAGATTCATTCTTCAGGTGATAGTCCATTCAACACTCCGAAACTGCATCATAATAAATAAATCAAAACCAATATTTGATTATATATCAGATCTGCGATTACAATAAATGCAACAGATTAGTTTCTTTACCTCACATGGAAAAAAAACAACTACTCGTGCCTCTCACAACCTTTACCATAAATTTTGAAGTTAACAGTTAATTGTAGACATATTTCTACTTATATAAACAACAATCAAAACTAAAACTATGAATCTAATTAGAATAACTGTCGACGGCTACTGCAAGCTACCTTTGAATTCTCACTCACTAATACCGTGATTCAAACTTTGAATTTGCCAACATTCATATACCATAAACCCAACTAACATTAACGAAAACCAAAAATAACAAACTTTATTACAAATTCTTCAAATTTACCTCGGATATTCCAAATTCGAGTAGTATTGTAGTTGGAGTTGAAAACAGAATGATATCCAGCGTCAGCTTACCAGAAACTATTGGGGATCTACGCTGCCTTAAAGTGAATAATAGCTGGGCAGTTTTTATGATTTAGGGATTGGAAGTGTTCCCGTTATGGAATTCGTTTGTGTTATGGGTTTAGGGTTTCATTTATTACTTACATCAATGTTCTACTTTAGAAAGGGTCGTCCAGCCCATTGTTGTATTAATTGTGTATGTGGACTCTGTAAAACATATTTATTCTCAATTAAATCAACATTTTCTATTTGTCGCTCATTATGTAATAAATAAGGGTGTTCATCAATCGGCTAATCCAAAAATGAGAGAACAAAACATACATTTTCAAAAATAATAATAATAATAATAATAATAATATTAAGTAAAAAAATAGAAAATTATGGAGACAAAATAAATGAAACAAATTTAATAAAATAGAGCCAAAACAAAATTTTAAAATTAAATTATGAACATCAAAATATATTTAGTAGGGGATAGTTAAAGTATACTAAAACAAAAAGAGAAAAAGATAATTAAAAAACCATTACAACAAAAATTATTATTATTAAGTAGGAAGCCAGTGTAGGAGGAGGAGGTGGAGGTGAAGGGTATGAGTACTTCAATTTAGTTTGAAAGGAAGGAGATGAAAGTAGAAAGCCATTTGTACAAAAACAAAAGAAAAGTTCTACTTCAGGATAAATTACAGAAATAAAAATACCTATTGGGCCCTACAAATTTGATTTAGTAATCATGCCAATGAATTTCTTTAAAAAAAGAGAGATGATTTAAAAAAAACAAAAACGAAAAAAAAATACCAATTTCTGGAAGGGGCATGTTATTTGCAGGTACTATTTTACTAAATACATGACACTTTTTAAAATTTTAAGTGGTGAAAAGACAAATATACCCTTGATAGTTTCTAACTTCATAAAAAAAAATTTACCCAACTTTTTTAACTTAGGGAAAATCGCTCAGACCAGGCGATTTTCCTAGATAAAATAGCCTGGCCTGGGCGATTTTATCTGGAAAAATCGCTTGGCATGGGCGATTTTATCTGGGAAAATCGCCCAGGCCAGGCGATTTTCCCTAAAAAAAAACGTTTTTTCGAAAATTTAGTAGTCGTTCGCCGGAAAAATGATTTTCCGACTACTGATCGGGAAAACCTAAAAAAAGGCCGTCCTGTGGCCTTTTTTTTAGGGAAAATCGCCACAGGACACCAATTTTATCTGGGAAAATCGCCTGGCCAGGGCAATTTTCTCTGAGAAAATCGCCTGGCCGAGGTGATTTTCTCAGAGAAAATCGCCCAGTCCAGGCGATTTTCCTGGAGTTAAAAAAATTGGGTAACTTTTTTATAAAGTTAGAAATTATAAAGGGCAAAAATGTAAATTTACGTATAAAAATTTTAAAAAATGGTCTATGAATAGTAATATGTGGCCTGTAAATAACATTTTTGTTTCTGGAATAGGTGGTGCAATTGGAGGTTTGTCAATTATTTTATGGATTTTCAACAAATTAGGCCATACGGTTTCTTTTTGTTCACCTTTACAAACAGGCCCACACAAATTTCCATCTTAGCCCACAGCATAAATACTCATATGAGATGCATCTTGTTTATGCTAAATGAGATGCATCTTGGATCCAAAGCAGGTGGGTCCTGGTCTTCCGCCATGCTTAGGTACCGGCCTATAAATTACCATCCTCAAAAAAATTGCCGTAAAAAAACCGGTTTAAAACTCATGTTACAATTAATACAAAACCAGCAATACAAACAAAGAAAAAGACATTCTGCCTAATTAATGTGGTTTAAATCATAAAATAGACCATCAATGTTCTTCACCTTTACGTGTTTGAAATCATATGCAAATTCTGACCCGTCAAGATAAGAAATTTTCGGCAATTATAACCATTTGTTATTATCTAAAATATTATACACATATGTAGAATCCAATACAAGTTATCTAAGCAAGCAAGAAAAATATTTGCACCCAAAGATCCACAAAAACTACATTACACTTAGAAATAAACCTTTTTTGTTGGGTTGAAATAAACCTTTACTTAATTACACTTTTGCATCCATAACCTTTACGTATGTTTACTTTCTCCTAAGATACATACTACTATCTAAAATACCAAAATAACCATAAAGATATATGTCTAAATAGGAAAAAAATCGAAATGAAAAAAAATACAATCAAATACATAGTAATAAAATAACTAGTTAAACTTGTTTAATAGTAATTAAAAATCAGAATTCTCTTCATAAGTATACAACTATAAATTCATAGCTCATTAAAATAATAATATTATATCACATAATCATTCATCACCTATAAACAAAATTAACTACTAACTATTGAAAAAAAATACAAATATTAAAATTCACAAATAATAAGAAGTAAAATAAATAGATTAAAGCAAATAGTTAAACTCACAAGTTTTTAGTTTTTTCAGTGAGGCAAGAAATGGAGGAAGTGGTGGATTTCAAGGGGAAGTGCAGGGCTTGGCTGCTGTAATTTGGGTTTGTTCCTGCAATGAAGTGAATCATATAAGAATTTGGACGAAATTAAATTTTGGGGGTATGATTTGCAAATTCTGGGTTTTCGAAAATGGCCCCTCAGTTATTTTTTATTCCTTTTTACCTCGTTCCACTAATTAGTTGAGTAAACAAAAAAATAAATAAACAAAACAACGAAGAATAATCTTCTTCTTCTTCCTTACCAACGGACTGCCGCGCAACGGCGTCAGGTATCGCTCCAGGTTAAAGCCAGGGCAACCTGTCTCTGCCGCTAGTAGGTATTGTTAAAAGATAAAACATGCTTTATCACAAACTCTTAATAATCCGGTATCAACATCCAGCATACATTCTCAACTTCTAATCAACGGCGACTCACTAATACACATAGGCATATTGTAGTAAACCAACTAACAAAGCATAAGTATACCACCATCTTCATCTTTGTCCTCAGCCAGATCAGTTCAACCTCCCGTTCCGATATTTCACAGACACGCCCTTCTTTCAGATCTGCGACCTTGTTGGACAAAAGCTCCAATTTTCCATTTGTTTCTTTTGCTTCAATTGCAGGGCTATGTCTTTGTTGAATTTACATCTCCTGTTTCTCGGTTTCAAGCCTACTTATCTCCCTTCTCATCTCAGTAAGCAAAAACTTTGGCCTTTCACACATTTTTGGATCGTGCCACTTGAAATATTTACATTCACTATTCTGTGATACATATTGGGAATTTACACAAAATGTTATTAGCACACAACAAAGAATGGTGAAAAAAAAGGTTATTTCGGGCATAAATCTTCCGAAAATACTAAAAAAATTAACACTTACGGGATACCGAGGACACCCATAAAATCGAAGACCGGCGTTACTGCCCTTGCGTGTTGTATATCGGTGAGCTTTCTACCCACAATAGCAATACACAGTGCCCCCCTTCGTAATCTACCTCTTGCCTATAGTAAAATGAACTACTCGAAGAAGATGAATTAGACATTCTATCCCTTCCTTCTCTGCCGGAGTTTTTTTCTTTTTTTTTTTTTTTTTTTTAACTTACTGCCGGAGTTTTTGTGTGATAATGGTGAATCTCCCGGTTCTTGGATTGAAGAGGGAGAGAGGGAGAAACAATATAAAAGCCTATAAGATAAGTTCTGGAATGTTGTAAAAAGTCACCAAAACTTTAAATATAATAGATTAGTTCGTTTCTACATCTTTTGAAGCTAATGCTGAAATGATGCGGATGATGGATGAACTTACATCACAATCGACATCATCCATGCATGAATAGTGCTTGTGTTGGAAAAGAAAACCCACCTCCATTCAGCTGCTAACATTTTCCCACGTAATACTCTTTTTTTTTTAATTTGTATGACGTGGCATTGATGAGTGGACTTCTCACTCAGGGGTGTTTCTGTAAGTGTAATGTGGGGGAGGCCCACAAAATCACTTTCCTAGCAAGAAAACTTGTCAGGATTTAGTCCATTTATCAGCTTCCTTTTTTTAATTAAGACTGTTTGGATTTATGTGGATGATGATTGATATTTTGGTATTTTGAAGAGCAGTGCAGTGCTAGTTTAATGGTAATAGAGGCGGTATCGGGTGGTGGACCACACAA
This sequence comes from Leptodermis oblonga, assembly GCA_016801395.1. Classification (NCBI taxonomy): domain Eukaryota; kingdom Viridiplantae; phylum Streptophyta; class Magnoliopsida; order Gentianales; family Rubiaceae; genus Leptodermis; species Leptodermis oblonga. Next base: position 14,673,114 of record CM028752.1, read on the forward strand.
ACGGTGGTGGTGAGTGGTCGGTAATGGTGGTGGTTATGGTGTTAATAAATGTTGAAAGAAATTGTTTTAATTAAAAATAGAATAATTATTGAAAAAAGATAACTTAATAATTGATATTAAATTATTTATGATGTATAGAAATATGGAAAAAACATATACTGACTTAAAAATAAAATTTCTAAAATGACAAAGGAAAATTAATGTATGTAAAAATGAAAAGCAAAATGAAAAGAAAAATGGAAAGTTTAATAAGCAAAATTTTGAAATTTGGAATAGAGAGAAAAGTGAAATTCGGAAAACTAAAAGCAAATGAAATACTAAAAAAGTTTTAGAAAAGGAAATGTTAAATTAAATTCAAATTCTAAAAAAATGAAAAGAAAAAAGAATGAAACATAATGATTTTAATTGTTGTGGATAGAAATGTAAAAAAGTAAAAGATTGGAGGTTTGTTTGATAATAAAAGTAAAATAAGGGAAAGATAAGACAAAAGAATAGGAAATAAGACAATTTTACCATAAAAAATTTGCTTCCGTTGGTGGGTTGATAGAGCAACCTGACGGATGTCGAGTTCTGCAATGTTTTTACAAAGTTTGTGATAAGAAAAACAAATTTTCAAAAATTTTGTCAATTTTTGCAACAAGTTACAAGGTCTGTGGTAAAAAATGCAGTTCACTCAATTAAAAGATTTCATAATGAAAACTTGAATCAATTGTTTGATTTTTCTCCCCTTATTACTATTTTTATTTAATTCTTTCAAAATTCCACAATCACCTCACACACACTTCGAAGTTTCCTTGCACTTGTTTCAAATTGTGGTTTCTATTTGAAAATTGTGAACTCCCCAAATCAATTGTCTTGAATTCTTGAAGGAAAAAAATAATAATCTCAGTACAATTTTAAAATATCAAGGCTCCGTTTGGACAAATACTTCAAAGATATTTTTAGTGTTTTAAGATTATAAAAAACTTAAAAATTGTGTTGGAACAAGAAATTGCAAAATGTTTTTAAAAAATAATTTTAAGTTAAATATTTTTAAAGTACATTTTTTTAAGTACACTTTAAATATGTTTTATAAAATACGTAAAAAATTTTAAAGTCATTTTAAGTTAAACTCGCAGGTCAACCTGTCCTGCCCTCGATCCACCCCAAAACCCGGACCCACCCCTCTGCGACCTCGGCTCCATCCCCGACCCAACATCCCCCCCACCCCCATTCTTACCTCAACCTCGCCCCCGACCCCAGCCCGGCAGCCCCGCCCACCTTGACCTCACCCTTTACCCCAGCCCGGTTCCGACCTCGCCCCCGACCCCAGCCCCGAGACCGACTACGGCCCCGAGGCGGGCCCGGACCGGACCATGCCCAGGGCCCAGATCTGGACCCTGCCACGGCCACGGCCCGACCCCAACCCTGACCCTGACCCGGGACCCGACCCCGAACCTAACCCCGACCTCGGGCCCGGACCCAACCACTCCCCGGCCTTGGACCCGACCACGGCCCCAACCCTAAACCTGACGACCCGGGCCTCGATCCAACCACTCTTCGGTCCCGAACCCAGACCTCGATCCCCACCTAGGCCCTAACCAAGCCCCAGCCCCAAATCCCCACCATGCCCTCGCCCCCGCCCCCGCCCCAACCCCGACCATGCCCTCGCCCCAGCCCCGTCCCCGGACCCGACCTTTCCCTGGCCCCAGCGCGACTCCGTCCCGGACCCCGACCCCTGCCCACCCAATAGAAAAAAAATATAGTTTATATACCGTAAACATAATTTTTATATAATTTTTCGCATCAAATATAATTTAAAAATATATATTTTTTCCAAAATAGTTGTCCAAACATCTTTTAAACTATTTTTAACTCGAAAAACATTTTTGTAAAATACTTGTCCAAACACATATTTCATTAAAAAAACTTCAGAAACATATTTTATAAAATATTTTTAAAAAACACTTTTACAAAAATGTTTTTGAAGTACTTGTCCAAACGGAGCCCAATATTTTAATTTTATAAAAAACCATATTCACCCTTTTAGGTTATTAACTCGGACTTCAGTTTCATACTTCACCCTTTTAGGTTATAAGCAAGATATTGTTAAAAAATCAGAAAAATGTTGTAGGGAAAAAGAAAAAAAAAACGATATAAGTTGCTCGCTTTATGTACAAAAGAATAAATTAATTTTCCTGTAGCCGGAGGAATAGATACACTTGCCGATTAAAGCATCAATCTATTCTAGCAAGGATGATCCTTCAGAAATGTAAACAAACAAAAGTGCCGACTGCCACACAGACCCCATTTTGAACACAGTCACAAAGAAAAACAATTACTTTACTTTCTTTTGCCTTTCCCTTGAAATATGAAATTAACCAACTTGAATTGATCAAACTAGTAGCCTAAAATTCACAGTCAATATTAGGCCCAAAATCACCATCCATCCCATTTCAGTCAGCACTTTTACACTCTTTGCATCACTACAAACAAGCTTGTGGTTGTGATAAGTGCAAACAGGCTGTTTCCTGCAATATATAGTCATAATCATGCAAAATCAAAAAACTTATAACAAAAAGGGTGCATAAATAGGAAGCCAAAATATTAAGAAAAAATATCAAAGCTATTGGAAATCTACTTTGAAATATTTGAGATAATTGGTAGTTAAGAGAAATTAAAGTAGGTTTATTTGGCTTTTCATTTGTATGAATTCAGTTTAGAATTCGGAAAATGTTTCTTGGATGATACATGAAAAATGTTTCATGTCTATATGAGTGATACTTTAAAAGGGTAAATGCACCAACATGATCCCTCAATAAAATAATAAAGGGCAATACAAAAGGGTAAAGGCACCGACAAGATCCCTCAAAAAAATAAAGGGTAATACAATTTACCCCTATGGTTTTGCATTATTAACGGTTTACTCCATGTAATTTCAAAACTGGCAGTTACCCTTTTGCAGTTTAATATTGAAGTGTTCAATTGATTATAAATATCAAAATTAATGGTGTAAATTGATTTGGTACAAAATAATTTTGAAACTGTAATATTCAAAAATACAATAAATATAATGTTTCTAATAATCGTTAATTTGCACATTTTAAGTCAATCAAACATTTCAATTCTAAATCACAAGGGAGTAACTGTGAATTTTTAAACCATACAGGGAAAACTATCCATGATGAAAAATCGCAAGGGCAAACACAGTTTCAATTCTAAAATCAATTTTTTTCTCAAATTTTTCAAGTTAAAATAAAAACAAAAGGAGATATTCATTTTGGATTTCATTTGCGAAAAAGTTTCAATCTGAAACATCAATTTTTTTAATTGATTCAATTTAGTCCAATTGAATATACTATAATCAAAATTGATTGTTACAAATAACACGCAAATGAATTGAGAGCAGCATAATTCTCAGCAAGGGTAGCCAATTCCATTTTTTCTAAAAGAAAGGAAAGAAAAATTATTTTCTCTTGTTTCATTGGAATAATCATGTTTCTAATATTTTCTAATGGGACAGAATTTCATACCCGGTTGAGCAAAAGGAGATAACATAGTCTGTTCCGGAGCATGTAAAAATACTGGTAGGATCATCATACGCATAGCTATAAGCAGTAGGACATGCCTCCTTAAATTTCTTGGAGTAATATGTTGGTTGACAAGTCGATGGATTCCCATATCTACCCCGGCAGCAATATTCATCCGTATTGAACACATCACATGCGCTTCGGCAACCGGCGATCCGGCCGTTCACTTTTAAAGTTAACTCTGGAGGGCAAGTAGACCTTAAATCAGCGTTACATCCGGCAACACTGCAATTACCTTTACCCTTAAGTGGCGTCACAGCTATAGGCAAATTGAATCCATCGACAAGGCTAACATCATAGAAATCCGGCGATGCTAGGGTGAATTCAGCGAGTGTGGCCGGGGTGCTGCCCGAGCCCGTGCATTTGAGGGACGTGCCACAATTGCCACTTAGACATGTCCCGTTGCCATTTGTGTCGAAATTGCATCCTGTCCTACCCCAGATTCTGCCTGACCAGCTAACGGGAGCTGTGAAAATAACGGATTGGCCCTTTTTCAGTGCAAAGCCTCCGCCACCGAAATTCTCTCCGGGGATGATAGCAGGCCAAATTGTCTCTTTGCAATTGTTTATGAATGTGAAAACTCTTGCTGATTCGGAGAATTTTGGCTCTGCACGTTCAAAAGAAAAATAAATAAATAAATGGTTATTTGCTAGCAAGCCATTTCTTCATTTGGCAAATGCAAATCTAACAGTGTTGTATAATTTGATAATGGTAAGGAAAATACCACATTAAAGCAAGACGAGTACAAGTTTTATAACAGAACTAATTAGAATTATTTCATATATATGTATATATAACGCCCTCCAGATTTGTAAAAATTAACATGTAGAAAGTTCCCCCCCCCCCCCCCCCCCCCCCCCCCAATTTAAGGTGCAGTTTTATTATTGTCAAGTGAATGAAGAAACTGGAAAATGATATAAAGTAAAGAGAGACCAAACAAAACAGAGAAGTTGGCAACAATACCTAATGAAAGAAGAAAAATGTAGAAAACCAAAAGCATTCGACCCTGATATCTTTCCATGTTTTTTACAGTACCATCCTAAATTTAGACAATCTTTGAAGCAACAAATAGAGTTGGCCGAGGGGATTATATAAGTTCAAATGCATACAGAAAGGAAGAAAAGGAATAAAGGAAAAACCATGTCGGAAAGGTTTCTTTTGCATATTATGTGGGAAGATACTTGTCCGAATAGACTTGTCAAAGAATTGAATATTCCATTCCATTCTGGTGCAATTTCTTCAATTCAAGTAAGAGATTGTTTGAGACGGAATGCTGCTTTTCTTTCCCCAAGATCCAAGCATGTCAAGATTCCATTTTCGGGAGTTTTACACTAATTGCCAGTTTCGTTTTCTTCAGATAAAAAGAAAAGAAATTGGAATGGCCGAGTTTACTAAAAAACTACTCCATTCCAGGAATTTCGAAAACGAAAACTGCTCGTAGGACCCATTTCAGTCCAGAGATTCCTCAGAATTTTAAAATAGGCCAGAACAATATTCCACTCCAGTACGGTTGAAATTAAAAATACCCATCAGTCCTTAAATTGCTCAACTATGAACCTACCGATTTACCAGACAAAGTTGAAGTGGCAAATGTGGAAATACCGGCGCTCTATACCCAACAAACAAACACTAGGAGACCCGTTTCATGTGAAGCAGAAAACAGAGCCAGAATAAAATAAATAATAAAAACTCTCACCGGAACCTGGCCGGTCTGTGACAGTCTCATCTAGACCGCTGCCTGTTGTTGCCGGATATGGTGGCTTTCTGGGTGGGTTCATCTGCTCTACCCGACAGGATATAAAACGCGAATGAAGAACATTTTAGGCAGCTGAAGTTGGCATATACAGCTTCAAACCAAAACGATGTTCGGGTTACAGAGGTAAATTGATAATACTCTTTCCGTTCCTAAATGTATGATATTTTAACTTGTTGTACACATACTAAGAAAATTGATAAAATTACCTTGTTAACCTTATTAAATTTATTTAATTATTCCCAAATATCATGCATTTTTACCTTGAACATAGAGCTTTGCAACCTTATTTAATGATAAAATTGACATCTTACATTATTTTTTTTATATATAAATTGTAGTTTCAATGAGTTTGTCTTAGAATTCTAGAACATAAATGAATGATAAAATTACAATAAATAAGGACAAATATGGAACAAAATACATCATTTGTTCTTGAATTCCTAAATCATCATACATGTAGGAACAAATTTGATAAGCTAAAACATCAAGGCTAATGTTACTGTCAGAGCCACTTCTAACATCCAGAGTATGAAAAATATTTTCTTACCAAATTGCCTTAGTTAAAGATTAGTCTCCTCTAGACTTTTGCCTCTCTCTTCCTTATTTTCTCTCAGCTTCTGCCCTGCAATTGTCTCTCAAATCTATCCATTTTTCTCGGAACTTTCATATTTTGCTCTCCCTCTGTCCAGCATCGTCATTCTTATCATTTCTCAAACAACCACCATAAAATTATGTCATATGTCCAGTTAAGACTTTAGTAATTTTTTCAGACCATTCCAAATCGATCAACTAGTTTTGAACGCTTCTAAATTTATTTTTTTACTTTTAAGAAAACGCAAATCCAACAGATTTTGTTCTCAAAATTAAGCGACCAAAAAGCCGAAAGAAAGAAGGCAGTACCATTGTTTAAAATATAATTTCACCGAAGGAAAAAGCTAAGAAATAGTACTAAGAATAAAGTAATATAACAATTGGAAGGTCTTGGCTGAACAAGAAGAAAAGGATTTGCATGATTGATGATGCAGAAAAAGAGCAACATTAGCCAAATCTTCAGGAACTCTTTATTCTCTCCACTTGAAAATCTCGATGGATCAATCCCTTGAGTTGTAATTGATAAGACCATTATCTGGATGAAGTATAACTGTGGAGGGAATATAAGAGATAACTATCAGACCTTTGATGGAATTAAGTCATCTACGTTATTTATATGGAATATCTCTTGGTCCCTCTCTCCACTCCAACCAACGTAGTGCATGTGTTTTCCTATCAATATACACGCCATAATAGTGAGAGTTGGAGAGAGAAGATCAGGCACATGAGTTCGGTGATTCCAACACCAATTAAGCCAATTACGTCTTGCTCATTAATTCTAACATGTGGTATCAGAGCATAATTTGTAAATCAATTTATGAATTGTATATCATGGATGCCTTTGTCGATTTTATAATTTTAATCTTTGTATTCCGATATAACTCATTGATTTCTCTACGGTTTGACGAGAATCAATGGCTCAATGGGTTTAAATTTTATGGATTTAAGTTGATATGCGTTTAATTGATTTTATAATATCGATTAATGTGGAGTATTTAATTAATTGATGACTTATGGACTGATTTGGTTCACATGAGCGGATCACAATTTTGTGAAGTATTTGAATATCAATTAAAATGATAAAGTAATTGATTTGTGACCATTCATCATCAGTACGTATTACCCAAATCCGACGTCATAAAGGAAAATTTGGTTCAGTATTTGACTAAAACTTAAAGCATTTGTTAAGCTTCGATCCGCTGTTTTCGGCTGCCTTCCTAACCAAAGTATCAATGAAGTCTTTTACTTTGTAATTAAGGACTTGTGCTGTTTTGGTCAAAGTTTAATGTTTTGATTAAGGCCAGACTAGAACTTGTATACCAGTTCCATGACAACCCAATTAGTTTATTATAATTTGATTTACTGGTGCTGGAGCTCTTTGATATCTAGCAGTACTCTTCAGTAAATTTAATTTTTTTGCTTATTTTGATGTATAATTTGTTATATGCTAAGTGTACACGTAATTGGAAATATTATTTTCCAATATGTAAGTTACGTGTACCTAATAAGATCAGCATAACTGGGATGGTTATAAGTTGAAAATTACTTTAAATTATCATGAACAATATTTCTATGATTATGTCCTCAAGGATTATTGTACATATCATTGGATCTTTTAAAATAAAGCAAACAGTGACCTGGGGACACTATTTTCAAATTTGAGAACCAGATCATCATCTTTAATGGTTCTAGTTTCCCTGGTTATTTTATTAAATCATATTTCAGTCTATTATTGATTCCCTAAATGTATGCCCATGAATGTTTATCGCATATCTTTAATTTTGAAAATATTATGTAAATTGATTATTTTCTACTGCCTAATGCTTGCTATAATTATTGGGGATTGCCAAAGCACCCTGATAATATATGATCAAATCGCATAATGTTTAGTGATTATATATATAAGGCAGAAAAATTAGCAATTTTCGTCAATAGTTCAATTGTTGACATTACTGAAATTGATCTCACATAATTGCAAAAGTTGAGCACTAAAGCAATTAAGCTCTATGAACATTAGAGTTAGCTAATTAGTTTTCACCAAAGTGAGCTAATTATAACGTTCATTGGGTTATTTATGATTATTTATTTTGAGTATAGAATTAAAATTTGCCCAAAAGTATTTTATTGGGCAAACACCTCATAACCCCCCTGTGGTTTGGGAAACTTTTAGATGACACCCCTATGGTTTAAAAAGCTACAAATGACCCCCTTTGATTTCAAAAGTGTACCAAAAACCCCCTGTGTTTTAAAAACTACAAATAACCCCCTATGGTTTTTAAAACGAAGAACCTCCTCAAACATTTGAGAGCACAAGGGGGTTCTGAATATTTTTTTATGCTTGTGCTTTAAAATTTTAGAAACTACAAGGGGGTTTCATGTATCATTTTAAAAATCACAGGAGGGTTCTTTGTAGTTTTTAAAGTACAAGGGGGGTTTTTGGTATACTTTTGAAACCACAAGGGGGTCATTTGTAGTTTTTTAAATCATAAGGGGGTCATATAAAAGTTTCCCAAACCATGGGGGTTATGAGGTGTTTGCCCTATTTTATTTCTATACTCATAAGGAGTTACTATAATACCTAAATGAAATATAGTTTCTCCACTGTACGAAAAATAAGTGAACTACTTAATTATAATGTTCACTGGGCTATTTATTATTATGAATATAGAATTAAAAGTTGCCCAAAGGTATTTTATTTCTATATTCATAAGGAGTCATTGTATTACCCAAAGGAAATATAATACCTTCATTGGTTGCCAAAAAATAAGTGCATGATGTCTCTCACTTATTGGGTAAATGTACAGCATGTCGTTATTCAAACCCAAAGGTGGAATGCGATGATGCCCTTGATTTATCTCTTAGGTTAATGATGTCAACTTTAAAGATTTAGTTGACTATATTATGATATTCTTTAATGTTCCTTGCAGCTGGGACCAACTAAACTGTATATCCCAGATTTTAATATGCAAATAATTATTTAAATCACATAAATTATCGTGATTAAAGTAATTATGATGTGAAAGGAATATTAAGGAGTTTTAGTCACTACAATGATTTGTTGGTTAATATTTAATATTTTCCTTGTGAATTCCCTATAAAGGTAATTTTAGTCACATGAATTTTTTAGTGATTGAAAATAAATGAAATGAGGGAAAATAAAATTTAATAATTATGTCAACATAATTGTATTGGTTGGCATTTAAAGGTTGATGGATGCCTTAAATAAAAATGCATCATATATTTGAGAGTAGCCAAAGCACCTCAAGTATGTGGTGTAAATTATTTTCTTGGTCACATTATTGATTGTCGGTGATAAATTTAGAGAAAATAAATCAACATTACGACAAGTTGATTTATTCAAGAAATAATATATTTTTTGTGTACTTAAAATTAGCCAAAGCAGTTTAAGTGCACTAAAGCAAATTATTTCTACTATTTTATCACATTACTAGTAATCAAGAAAAGCTTATAGTAAACCATATGAAAGCATCTATACAACATATGCAATTAATTTAATAAGTTAATTGTCGGCCCCAAAGGGAGGCAATTATCTTTATTAAATTAATTTGCAAGTGGGTGAGTTAAACATTAACTTGGAAAGCCTTCCTATACAAAGGCATGGACTATTTATGTCATTTAATGTCTAATTTTTCCTAGCATCAATGTTTGTATAAATTACCATTCAAGTATTATTTGATTACTTGATAATTAATTCACTATTCCAATGATTATTGATAGTTTACTAGATTGTTTGGATAATTCTTCCTTGATGTTTGGGTGCAATTTAAATTGACCAATGATAAATGAATATTTACATTCACCTCTATGGAATTTTAGTTTGACACTAGAAATTAAAGAATTGTGAATAATTTAAAGAATTTAAAATAAATCTCATAGTTGAAGTAGAGATTTTAAACTTTTTTATGGTAAACATTTTCAGTTTTCTCATGACAGTTATGTTTTGACCATTTCAACTTTCTTAAATTATATATTAAGTTTTATAGTTAATCATGATTTCTTTAACTATGTGTGTTTAAGAAATTAAAGGGGTCAAAATTTAGAGAAATTGGAAACTGAGACAGTTTAATAGTTTGTATGTCTCACTAAAGTAATATGTCACATGATAAAGCACTAAAGACTATATGAAGTGGACAAAAATAAAAAGGTTTTTGAACGTAGAAGTCGAAAAAGACTGCTTTTCCTCTATTGTAAGGAATATTTAAGAGAAAATCAAAACTAGTATTCTAATACTTCATATATATATATATATATATATATATATATCTTAGTGAATTGATTTTGGATTACAATTCACGTTTTAGTATTATTAAAGTAACTCATAATAAGTGAATAATATCTTATAATATCTTATAAAAGTAAATTTGAGATATTCACTTATGTTTATATATGAGTTATAATGCTTAACTTATAAATAGAACTAGTAAATTATACATTTATTAAATTTTACTAGACTAGACTATAAACTGCTTTTTATTAAAAGTTGAATATACAAAATGAGTTTTTCTTTATCTAAAATGTATTATTTTCTACCTTATTTTGAATAACTTAAAGTATGTTGATGGTTTATTCAAATTTACACTTCTCATATTTTTTGTTGAGAATAAAGATAATGGTTTTAAAATCTCAAACAAATGAGGGGCGAGAATAAGAAGTGATGAAAGGTAGAAAATATAATTGTACTTACTTAATATATGTTTCATCCACACTCATTGAATAATTATTGATAAACTAATTTTAAATACGCAAATCGAACAAAGTTTAAGAACAAAAGAGTCAAAATAAAAGCATGCAATCTAAGCAGAGCAATTACCTAAAAAGCTATAGTATCTAAACCTATTGTAATTCACAAAGCATGTAAATTACGAAAGCTCAATAAAGGAGAGTAATTTAAGAGTATTAACTAATACTGTATTCAACTTAAATCGACTGTGAAATAATGGAGAATTTGACCCCTACTTATAGGTATAGGTTGGTAATTTGACCCGTACTTATAGGTATAGGTTGGTCGAATTTCCAGTGCAAGGAAGTAGAAAATAATTAAAATTGAAACTAAATCAAGAGATTGATTCTTTACAAACTGAAACCTAAAAGAATTAGGTTTAGTTTAAAAGATGAATTTTGCTACCCTATGAATGAATATAGCCAAAATTCTACTTGGGTTAAGAACTAGAAATGAATCAAAACTATAAAAAGAAATAGAAGTAGAAATCAATCAAGAGATTGATCTCTTTACATGAACCAAATCCGAAAGGAACTAGGATTGGTGAAGCAAAGAAATTTCGATTGCACTATAATTAACTATAGCCGAAATTCTATTTAAATAGGTAGTTAAATTAAACTACAACAGGAGTTCGAGAAGGAACTCTCATTGAAAACTATTACTAGAATGAATTTAAGTTGTAAAGTTAAACTAACTCCTAACTTAATCAAAGTAGAAGTAGGAAACAGGCACAAATCCTAACTCTGACTCAAACTGTAACTGATGAGGTCATCATTGACTTCATCCAACCTGGAGAGTCGATTCCCTGCGCAGTGTGGCACCCCGTTCCTAGAGCTCAACACTTGAAGGAAAGTTTCATGGTCATCACCGAATCATCTGAAGAGTACCCTTGAAGCTTTGGGAAAGATTTCTTGAAGTTCTTGAAAGGTTTCTTGAATTTCTTGAAATGGATCTTGATAAATCTTGAGATTTTTAACTTCTTGGTTTATTAGGAGAATTACTAGTTATGAATCTTGAAGAGTTGCAAGAATCTTGACTTTCTTGATTTCTGACATTTCCGACAGGTTCAGAAAACTTCTCATTGCGTCTGGAACAGTCCAAACTTTTTGGTGAAGTTTTCCTACTACAAATCCACAAAATCATGCTATGCCATCCATTGGGCCGAAACCATCAAGCATCCATGCTCCATCAATTCTGCCAGCCCACTCAGAAGGCCCATAGCCGAAACCCTAATCTTGTTAGGGCTAGGTTTTGAGATTCTTAAATTGAATTAGGATTTGTGCATGTTTCCTAATTCAATTCCTAGTTTGTTAAGGTTTTAGAAGGTTGTTACAAGTTTGTTACAACTAATTATTTCCTGATTTCTTTATTTCCAAAAAGGTTTCACTTCTTGAATCCTTTTTGCAATAGGTGTTCTTTTTAAATTTCAAGAAGGATTTTGGTTTCCTTCTTTCTTTGAGGTAACCGAATTCTTCAACCAAGTTTCCATGCTCTTTTTGGAAACTTGTTTTCTTGTAGGAATACCTACACTAGTTGGTTTCCATTTTCTTTTGTTTTACAATTTCTTTCCTTCTTGATTTGTAAAGGCACGCAACTTCTTCTATTTAAAGAAGAGTTTGCTGAATTATTCATTAGACAAATAATAGAATTCAGATTGATATATCTTGTGAGGGTTAATACCTTAGCTTAAGGGTTCTTATTTTATATTTGTGTAATTTGCATGCTAATGTTATAGATAAAGCAAGCAAGACTATAGAGTAATTAGGTTTCTTGCTTCATCTAATTTCTGCTAGTTTCAATTTGTTAATTCTTGTCAAGTTATAGCTAAATTAGTTTATCTCACTATATGCCTTGCATGTGATTTTTGAAATATTGAGTAAGTAAGATTGTGCCCTTCAACGATTCACTTTCCTTGGCAACTTTCTGCACCATAAGCTCTTCTTCTAATAACTCACATCACAAACTCATTTTCAGATTTGGGCTTCTGAATTGGGCTTCCCTAATTTCGAATTTCCTTCTCCTCTTTTTGGTCTGGGCTGGCCCAATTTGGTAGAATGGATTACAAGGGAATTCGGCCCAAATTTAAGTGGTGCATCTGTGGATAATGTAGGAAGCTTTTGGAAGTTTTCAGAATCATTTTGAAAACTCCAAATTCAAGAATTCTTCATAATTATGTAATTCAAACCATTTTTCCAAAACTTTGAGTAAAATGATGATTTTACCCTGTTGACTCTTCTGAGCTTTAACTCTCAATATTCCTCTCAACGGAATGAAGCATTGAGGCCATGGGTAGTCACTATAGGCAACACTCCACTTCGCACAAATATGCATGTTTTGGATTGTTTGAATCTTTATGCATAAACTACTTGAGTATTTGAAGTTGTTTGGATGATAAAATGCATGATAGAACCTTGAAAATAGCAACTTTCAAAATTCATAGCTTAACTTGCTTAAACTTGAAAATTATTTACCGATATGTTGACTTTGCACATATCCATGATTTGAAATGTTTGATTCCCTTGATATGTTTCATATGTTGATTAAAATTTGCTCACGTGCTTAGTTGAGATTTACATGATGAAATTGACAAGTTTTAAGAAAATAAGCATTGATTTAGAAAAAGCTTGACTTTTAGTTGACTTTTAAGAATATGCATGAAAAGTAAAATTCTTACATTCTTGAAATGCTTTTATATGCCTAATGAAATTTGCTTGCATGAAGAAATGAAGTTCTTCAGCTTAAGAAAAGCAAATTTCATGAAAAGTTGCAAATTTTGCAACTTTGACCAATGAGTTAACTTTGACATAATGCATCCTCTTTTATGTTAGATGCATACATATTGATCATTAGAGTCATTTGAAATTGCTTGCATACTTTCAATTTGTTTTTCAAACATGAGTTGATATTATATTTGACAATTCTTGAAAACTCATGTGTTTAAGAAGGGTCATTCCTTAAAAGGAATGAACTCCTTTTATTTTCATAAGCTTAACTTGCTCTTTGATTGAATGAAGCTTGTATGCTTCTTGCTTGATTGGTTAACCTCTTTGACATGTATATGCTAGAATTTAGGGGGAGACAAATTAGAACTAGCATAGACGTTAAGTGTTAAGATTAGTTTATAGTCCCATAGGCTTAGAACTAGAATCAACTTTTAGAGTGCATTTACTAAGAGAGAGAGAGAGAGAGAGAGAGAGAGAGAGAGAGAGAGGGGGGGGGGGAGATGCTAAAAATGGCTTGGCTGGACTAATATAATGATGACAAAAAGGGGGAGCAGATGTGATTTATGCTTTATTTTGTCATCTTAAGTTTTGGAGTTTCTTAAGTAAGAGAAATATATGCTTAAAATGCTTTACTTTATATTTCTCTATACAATCACATATTTGTTTTGTTATCGCCAAAAAGGGGGAGATTGTTAGAATCTTAGTTTTGATGATAAGATAACAAATATATGATTTTAGTTAATGCTTTGCACTTGAAGTTATTTGTAGAAAAGATGTAGAAAAAGTGCAGCAAAGCAAAGTTAAAAGCTAGTCTCAAAGTTAGGTCTCGACAGCCTCTCGAAGTCGAAGCTAAACCCAAAACTTTCGAGCTCCGGTCTCAACAGCCTCTCAAAGTCGAAGCTAAACCCAAAACTTTCGAGCTCCGGTCTCAACAGCCTCTCAAAGTCAAAGCTAAACCCAGAAACCTTCAAGCTCAAGTCTTGACAGCCTCTCGAGTTCGAAGCTGCCCAGAAAGTGCCGAGCTCAAACACATCGACAAGCAGCCGACAACAGTCAAGCTCTCAGGTTGAAATTAATTGAAGCTTTGAACCCGACCTCGACAGGGTATCAACTTTGAAACAGTTGAAGACAAAATAAACAACAAAAGTAGAGCTAGCCATTGAAACCAAGAATTCAAAATTCACATAGGTTCAAACCCGACCTCGATGTCAAACTTTGCCTTCGAAGCTTCCTAGCGGGTAGAAAAATAGAGCCGTTATTTGACCGTTTGAAGTGATTCATTCACTCCTATAAATACTCCCAAGCTCAAATTTGAAGATCAAGCATCCCAATAAGCCTCCTACACTCAAAAACCATTTCAAGAGCTAAATTTTATTCATTTACTTGTTAGATTAGCTAATAGAGGTAGGATTAGAACTAAGAGGCATTTGTGCCTATTAGTCAAGAAAGAGGTTTTCATGCCCAATTGTTGTATGTCATTGTCAACTTCATTGTGGATCTTTCTATCTTTAAAAACACATCTGGAAAAGACCTAACTCAAGAGTTTGAGTGTAGCCAACTTGTATTAGGCAAAGTCCTAAACTCTTGTTTAAGAGTTAGGCAAGAAGAAAGGGAGAGAAAGAAGGGAATGACAGACCTAACTCAAGAGGTTGAGTTTGGGCAATTGTACGAGTCCCAATTTGAAGTAAGTTGGGAAATTGGGGTTAAAGACCTATCCAAGAATTTGGATTAGGAAAAGGGTAAAGGTTCTACCTTAGAGCTAAGTTAGGCATTTGTCAAAGTCTTGATCAAGAGATTGATCAAGCAAAAGTCCTTTGGTCTAAGCAAGGGAAGTCTTGAGTAATACCTCAAATCCTTGAGGAAGGATAGGGCAAAAGATCCAATTGCTAGCCTTAGGCAAATGAGTCTTTATCTAGAGCTAGATTAAGCAAGGGAGTCCTAGTCTAGAGTAAGATTAGGCAGTGGAAAAGTCTTGAGATTAAGAGATTAATCTTGAGCAATTGTAAGGGATTGAAACACTCATTTAAGTGTTTCCTAGTTGATTAGAAATCTCAAGTTGTAGAACTTGCGAAGTGGAGTAGGATTCAAGGGGAATCCGAACCACCATAAGTTTGGTGTGTTCTTGCTTTGTTTATTTATTTGCTTTCATGTTTTGCAAATCACTAATCACACACCTTACTTAGAAATCTAGTTTTAAATTGGTTTTAAAACTTGTCTTTGAAAATAGTTTTTCAAAGTTGCTCTTCTATGTAGAAGAAATATCTTTAAAAGGTCAAAGAACCTAATTCACCCCCTCCCCCTCTTAGGTTCATCTTAGGTTACTATTGATAATTGGGACTTCAATTGGTTTCCATTTTCTTTTGTTTTACAATTTCTTTCCTTCTTGATTTGTAAAAGACACGCAACTTCTTCTATCTAAAGAAGAGTTTGCCGAATTATTTATTAGACAAATAATAGAATTCAGATTGATATCTTGTTAGGGTTAATACCTTAGCTTAAGGGTTCTTATTTTGCATTTGTGTAATTTGCATGCTAATGTTATAGATAATGCAAGCGAGACTATAGGGTAATTAGGTTCTTGCTTCACCTAATTTCTACTAGTTTCAATTCGTTAATTCTTGTTAGGTTATAGCTAAAGTAGTTTATCTCACTATATGCCTTGCATGTGATCTTCGAAATCTTGAGTAAGTAAGATTGTGCCCTTCAACAATTCATTTTCCTTGGCAACTTTCCGCACCTGAGCTCTTCTTCGAATAACTCACATCACTAACTCATTTTTGGATTTGGGCTTCTGAATTGGGCTTCCCTAATTTCGGAGTTCCTTCTCCTCCTTTTGGTCTGGGCTGGCCGAATTTTGTACAATGGATTATAAGGGAATTCGGTCCAAATTTAAGTTGTGCATATGTGGATAATGTAGGACGCTTTTGGAAGTTTTTGGAATAATTTCAAAAACTCCAAATTCAAGAATTCTTCATGATTATGTAATTCAAACCATTTTTTCAAAACTTTGAGTAAAATGATGATTTTACCCTTTTGACTCTTCTGAGCTTTATCTTCAAGGGTTTGTGTGTCGGGTACCATCTGGGTTTGCTGGGAACATTCGTGGACTAGGTTCTCAAGGTTGGCCTTGAGTTTCCTTTTCCTTCTGCATGTCATCGGCCCAATGATATCCACTCATTGATCTCTCTAGTACGGGCTCGGGTCCTATAGCATTGATGGGCCTCGGTGTACCACACGAACAACCTCTGCTTCATTTATCGAGTCGTCGGCATCTTCTTGCGGATCCTCTATGCCTGGACTTGTCGACGGGTTGGGGATGCCCTCATCATTCTGTTTCAAGGTAATCAATTACAATGACAGTGTCAAAATTTTAACTACAAAAAATATAACCAGTTTTTATGATAATAAATTTTACTATTAAGGGTTCACTTTTTCAGTATAACGTATATTAATTTTAATTTTTTGGGATTGAAAATATATATTTGGAAATTATATTAAAATATAAGTGTAGTGAAAAAAAAATCAATATTGAAAATAAGTAGAATGGAAATG
Organism: Leptodermis oblonga; assembly: GCA_016801395.1. Taxonomy (NCBI): domain Eukaryota; kingdom Viridiplantae; phylum Streptophyta; class Magnoliopsida; order Gentianales; family Rubiaceae; genus Leptodermis; species Leptodermis oblonga. The sequence goes on from CM028752.1 coordinate 14,690,046, forward strand.
AAAGTAGTTGGTAAGAAAACTAATACAAAAATAATATTTAAATAGAGGTTTTTTTTAAATCAAACATTATATGAGTGGTGCCTCACACAGTACGGGGTTAGCCTCCTGTTAGTATAATAATGACTCGACCTTGAACCGGTGGGTGAAAATGCTATATTTAGGAGATGGCACACTAGAAATGCAAGCACTAGGATTTGAACCTAGAACCTACACCTAAGGAGTTGATGTTAAATTGAGTTATTTAAATGTGTTCAATAAAATCCAAATCCCTTTATGAGGGCCTATGCAACCTTGGAATATTGAACCATTGTGGACCAAAGTGGCCCAACAACGAATCATCTTTATTCATCCCACATACTATCTCTCTATACTTTATTCTTTAATATTCCAACTTTATCACTTAAAGAATTATACTGTCAATACAACAAAAAAATTATCAATTAATTGAAAACATATAATTTTAACATAATATTTTTGTCTATTCGTTGTAACTATTATATTTCAAAGTGAGAATTATACTGAAGTAAATAAATATAGTCCCTTTTATGCAAGAACAAATATACTTAACAAAAGATTTTCATACGCAAGTTGTAATTTTCATGTTTTGAATTAAGAAAAATCTTTATATAAATAGCTAAGTACAAAATTTCCAAATTTTATTCTCAAAAATTCAAAAGTAATTAAGTTATAATTACAATATTAATTATGTTAACTATTTATATTAAGAATATCATTTTAATAAAGGTTAAAACTATTTAGCACTACAGACTCTTTGGTAATTTATAAAATGTACCAATAATAATCTTATCGTTTAAATTCTACAAATAGACCCTTTGTAAAGTCTCCAATTTTTTTAAATAGATTGGAAACTTTGACAGTGAAAACATTATTAAATTATTTATTTTCATCATTACCCTTACCTCTAATTTTGTTTGCTTATATTTTTAATTTTCTTCCTCTTTTATCTTTAAAAAGATCAAAAACAACTACTAACGCTATGTTCTCTTGTAGCTATTTCCCAAGAATTATCACTTTTTTCTTTCAAAACTTTACACAAAGAAACATCTCAAGAATTCAAAATTAAAATTTAAAAATTCCCTCAAAATATCTACTCACATAAATTCAAAAAATAACACAATCATTACATTTTTTTACCTCTCACCTACACAATTTTCCAAAAAAAAACTTCTCTCAAAAAAAATTTCAAAAAAAACCAAAATTTCTCCAACACAAGCCAGAAAAGAACAGAGCCTAATCTACATCTATCTATCTATCTATCTACATACTAGAAAGAGAGAATGTTTTAACTACAGCCGGTTCCCGGTTAAAAAAATTAGGCCCGCCTTTGTCAAACCAATTACACGCGTCATGATTTCCTTCCGGATAGAGCAACAATTTCAGATCAATTTTCTCCTTCGATTAATTGACTTCCTTCTGATCAAATCTGCACTCTGCACCTTCTGGATACAGCTTATGGGTAACTTCATCTTCCTTTGTAGCAAATTAGTCCTAAATTACGGTGCACCTATGTTCTATTCAACGGTTTTATTTTCTATTTTTCCATCTTTCCTCTAAAACAAATTCTTGACCTCTTTCGATTTACATTATGCATGTATGACTGGTTGGATTAATTCAATTTCTAAGATATATATTACTTACATGCATCTAAATTTCTGGTCTCTGTTTATTGTGGGTTTGCTGCACAATCCCTATTTAATGTGGTTCTCCAACTATGATCAGTACTTTCATAATTTCTTTTTTTTTTTTTTTCCTGTGCATGCTAAGTGTTTGCTTTTACGTGTAAAAGAAACACTCTTTCTGCAAAGAAATTGTTCCCTTTTATGCTGTGCGACGTGAGTTGACAATTATATGAAAGCCTTTTTGGTCAATTTTACTATGATTGCTTTACCTGTCACTGAACTCAAAAACTTAAACTCAAAAGGCCAGTCCAAATAATTCAAAGACTATTCCTTCAGTTCAAAACCAGGAGTAGAATGCATAGTTGGTTTGCTGGGCAGACACCATCCGCAAATTAGTTTGTTTATAGACATAAATCGCCAATTAGATATGACCGTTGTAGTTTGGGAAATTAATATTTTCAACCTTGCTCGGATTGGATTACTAGAGCTAAATTTTATTCAATTTGGATTAAAGTTTTAGTTTTAGAGTCTATAAATAATATACCTAAGATCAGATTTTGCATTCAAACAAATCTTCCTATGTAGTTTGTTTTCTCCAAGGGTCCTGCAATAAATTTACCTTGGGGGTTAGCTTTAAAGGTAAAGGGCAAAGGGTAATGTCAAGGGTTCTAGGAATGGTTTACAAAGAATATTTGTTTCCCTTCAGTTTTATTACAGATAGAGATTATTGGCTTCATTATTCTTTTCATCACTTTTTCTGAACTTTCAAAGGCAAAGATAATTTTTCAACATCTGTTTATTAGAATTACACTTCTGTTGAATCAGATCCATGCCAACTCCTACCACTAAACAGTTAAACATTTGATAAAAAGAAAAAATAAAACAAAATAAACAAGAGATAGGTTTTAACATCAATCAAAGGTCACCGTAAATTACTATTTCTCTCCTTTCTCATACTTATCTACCAACATTTCTGTTAGGTTTTTTATTCTTAAGTTGAAACAAATTTATGAATTCATATATGTGAACTAATAACACATCCTTCTGTGGATTTCCATGCAGTACTAGGGTAATACTACATCGAATCTTCTATGGTAAATCTATTAGGCAGTCAATTTAAAATGAAAAACTCATCCCATCGACTAGCAACCAGGTATGTCATTTGGTTTTAGGTGATTGTTTGCCATTTGTTTTTTACCTGTTTATTCTATTGCATTCCCATTTTCTATTTCCCCTTCTTTTTTCTTCCTTTAGTTTAAACACAAACTGTTGGTATTACTGTTGTGTTATAGCTTCTTCATTCAGTTAATATAAAATCATTTTTCAAAACAGAAAAATAAGAAGTATGTTTGAACCCGGCCAAATAAGAAAAGAAAATACATATGGTAAAAGAAAATCTGCTTATCTGGAAAATGATATGCAGGAAAAAAATTCTAGAGCCAGAGAATGTCAACTTATGGCAGCTACGAGTACAATCAACACACAACATATTAATGTTGACCCATTAAAATGTTTAGCCAGTAGTCCTGATGTATTACCTAATGTACCTGATTGCAAATTTTGTGCTACAAAATGTATTTACTTAGAACCACCTGCATTTTGTTGTTCTCTAGGAGAAGTAAAATTATCACAAACAAAGATGCCTTTGGAATTAGTAGAATTCTATCTTGGTAACTCTAAAGATACTAAAGAATTTTGTGATTGTATTCGTAGTTACAACAATATGTTTGCATTCACATCTATAGGTGTACATTATGACAAATCTCTAGCTAGAAGAAATGATGAAATTTATACATTTCGCGTATAGGGTTAGCTTTACCATTTTATGGACAAATTGATACCAATTGGTGATAAAAAACCACAGAATCTTCAATTATATTTTTTTGATACAGAACATGAGATTTTCAACCGCATGTCCAGAAGTTCTAAATTTAAGGAGAGACTTATAGAAAAATTGTTTCATATTTTAGAAGTTAATCCATATGCCAATTTGTTCGAACCCTTAATCAAGTTGAAAACCTAAATGAATATAAAATTGCTTTACAAGCTAACCCTAAATTTGATCAACGTGTCTTTAATAAACCAACTGTTTCTCAAGTTGCTGGAATATGGTTAGAATTTGATGAAAACCCATATATCAAAACTCAACATATTCAAGTTTACCCAAAAGATAGTCACACTCAAATTATTAAACATTATTTTGGTTGTTACAATCCCATGCAATACCCTCTTATATTTCCAAATGGCAAACCTGGTTGGCATCGAACAATTGAGAGATTAAATTGAAAAGATAAAAGGATGATTTCCAAAAGAGCCTTTGATGGTGAATCAATTTGTGACATCAGAAATTATGCATATGTAGATGATTTCTTACAGTCTCAAAATGAAGGTAAGTTTAAAACTCTTATTTTTTTTATTAAAAAAAAATCATTATTTTTTATTTACATTTAAAACAAATTTTAATTATTGAATAAAAATTACCCTGATGTTTTTGTAGATGCTAAAAAGAAGAATACTGAGAGGACTACTGTATCATGCCGTGAGTTTTAGTGTTATAAGTTACAAATTAAAGAAAATGATAAATCATTCCTACTACATATTGGTAGGCTCTTGCAACAATATGTTGTAGATATGTACATTAAAATTGAAACATCAAGATTAGCATTTTATAGAATGTAGATATACAAAATCGTTTAAGAAATGATGTATATCGTGGTTTAGTGGATGCAATAGCACAAGGGTGCCAAATAGGTGCTGATGTTGGAAAACATATAATATTACCTGCTTCATTTATTGGAGGACCTAGAGATATGCATAAAAGATATATGGATGCTATAGCTTTAGTACAACATTATGGAAAACCAGATATTTTCTTAACAATAACCTGCAACCCAAATTGGCCAAAGATAAAAGAATTGAGTTTAGCATCTGATGAAACAAATATTAGACCTGATCTAATAGCTAGGGTATTTCATTCAAAGTTTAGAGTTTTAAAAAATGAACTGTTCAAGAAGAAAATATTTGGCCGTATTATTGCTTACACTTATGTAGTAGAGTTCCAAAAGAGACGTTTACCTCATGCTCATTTCTTACTTATTTTGGATCAATCATCAAAAATGTTTTCCCCTGAAACATTTGATAGAATTGTTTGTGCTGAATTGCCTAATCCAGATAATAATCCTTTTCTGTTTTCACTGGTAGTAAAACATATGATGCACGGACCATGTGGTTTTCTTAATCCAGCATGCCATTGTATGAAGAAAGGTTCTTGGAAATTCAATTACCCTAAATATGGAATAAACTCATATTCAATACACCGTCGTAGATATACTAATCATGTTGTTACCATTAGAGGTTCAATTCTTGATAACCGATGGATTGTACCATACAATCCTTATCTTCTAGCTAAACTTAATTGTCACATTAATGTAGAGATATGCTTAACCATTCAAGCAATAAAGTATATTTACAAATATATTTATAAAGGACATGACAAAATTTTGTACACATTAGTTGGAAATGAACCAGACCTTATATTTGATGAAATTAAAACTTTCTAGTCTGCAAGATGGATTTCACCTCCTGAAGCTATTTGGCGAATCTTTGGATTTGACCTTAACCATGTCTATCCACCTGTGATATGTTTACCGATTCACTTAGAGAATGAACAATTTCTAACTTTTCATGCTAATCAATCACTGCAAATTTTTGCTAACAATCCTATGCTTAGAGAATTGTCAACACAGTTTTTCTTTACGAATAGACATGATGATTATGCTAAAAAATTGAATTGCTTATATATTGAATTCCCAAAATATTTTACTTGGCATAATAAAACAAAAGAATGGAAAGTGCGTAAAAAAAGAAGAAGTCATTGGTCGAATTTTCAGCTGCCAACCATTCGAAGGTGAGAAATTTTACCTAAGATTACTATTGATGCACATTAGAAAATGAACTTCTTTTAAAGATTTAAGAACAATTAATGGATAAACTTTTCATACATATAGAGAAGCTGCACAAATGCTAGGACTTATGGAAGAAGATAGTACCATTGAAATGTGTACTGAAGAAGCTACTGCTTATTTGATGCCTACTGCTTTAAGACAATTATTTGCTACTATGCTTGTTTATTGTAATCCTAAAATCCCCAAAGAATTATGGTTAAAGTTTGAACAATTCTTTTCAGAAGGTTTTAGACAAGATAAAACTCTCAGTCCAGCTGCAATTAAACACAATGTTTTAGACATTCTTAATTATCATCTTTATTTTATGGGGAAAAAAACTACAAGATTTGTTTTTTGTGGATGATGACTTACAAATAGATTTTCATGACACTTTTACAAAAGAATTACAAATTGAAAGAGATGTACTTGTACCTAAAGAAGATCTTTTAGCTATTGAACAGTTGAATGGAGAACAAAAAATTGCTTATACTCAAATCTTGTATCATGTTGATAATAAGATACCAAAAGTTTTCTTCGTCGATGGCCATGGGGGTACTGGAAAGACTTTTTTTTTATACAAAGCACTTCTTGCTAAAATAAGGTCTACTGGTCATATTGCATTAGCTACAGCCACTTCAGGGGTTGCAACATCCTTACTTCCAGGTGGTCACACTTCACATTCAAGATTTAAAATTCCGTTCGAGGAAAATGATTCTAAATCATGTAGAGTCACTAAGCAAAGCTCATTAGCTCATTTGTTAAGAGTAGCAAAATTAATTATTTGGGATGAGGCAACAATGGAAAAACGTACGATTATTGAAAAGTTTGTTGAAATGTTGAGAGATATAATGGATTCACATATAATTTTCTGTGATAAAATTATTATTTTCGGCAGTACTTTCATCAAACATTGCCAGTTGTTCTTAAAGGCACCAAAGAGAATATCATAGATGCTCTTATTGTTATGTCACCTTTATGGAATCAATTTGAAAAATTAAAACTTAAACAAAATATGTGAGGCCCCAAAAATAATGATGTAGTTGTACTGGGTACTACTGATAAATTAATTTGATTTGTGACTCAATTGAGTCCTTACTGAAGTTTTGGGGTTCAATTGAGTAGTTCCATTAATGCTGGGCTAAAGTAGCAATTAAGAATTTTGACTGAGGAAATTAGTGAGTTAAATAGTAAAAAAAAAAAAAGAATTACTTCATAAGTAAAAGGTAAATAAATTACCTCATTCAGGGAAGGTCGGTACGTGAGAATTGGGAGAGATACGTACATAATCATTGAGATAAGAGTCCAAGTTGTAGCAGGACACAAGGTACCGAATTCACATCTAGCGGAGATATCTCCATCGTATCCAACAGCCGGTTTTTACTCACACGTTTACACTCCTGATGCAAGACGGAAGAAGATTCGAAGCAGAAAAGGGAAGATAAATACGGACTCCAGGAAGTTACGCTAAACAGATCCCTTTGGTGGTTAAATTCAAAAACCCATGTTATAGTTAGCACGAAATCGTTTCTTAAAAATATCTGAATCACATCGTTAACCTACTTCTATCGCCATTATAGGTCGCATTATTTGGCTGCTTGCTTTGCAAAGCGAAAGGAAGAAATTACCTCATGAGAAAGAAGGCGAAGAAGGGGAAGACCCATATACCACAATCATCGAAGGAAAAGGTAAGGCCTTCACTTCGACCATTTCTGTTTGGGATTGTATAACCATTAATGGTATTCGCTTAGATTATTCACTAATCGATTGGATTCTGTGGGAATTTTACTGCAGCAATCATTATCAGAACGTTCGCCATATACTGGACTAGTAGACGAAATTAATGAGCACAGATAATTAAAATAGTCAAGCTATGTAATTTGCGGTTCTGTGTAAAAGAAAACTTCAACTGAATTGGTTTTTTAAATCAGCCGACGTCGGTAACAGTGCGGGACAGATCTGTGAGCCAAAGATATGGCGACATTAGTTTAAACTGGTTTAGTGGATACTGGAAGGAGACCCGTAGCATCTGATCACATGGGTATAGATATATACATATATATATATATATGTTGATTGGTATATATATATATATATGTATAAACCCGGATACTATGTATGGATATAAATATGTATATACATAGATAATATGGCATTAGTTTAGGTGGGTGCGTGTGGGTGTGATCAAAACAGCATGCATGCAAAGTATAATTAATTAGTGCAAGTTTTCAGATTATGGAATTGCTCTAGACAAACTAGAGAACCCCACTGACTATAGAATTATCTTTCGGGCATGAATCGTCGAAGTTGGTTCAGTAAAATAGTTCCTTAAGCTGCAAGTGTAGATTTTGGCATCCAAATACATGTAACTCAGGTGTCTTGTACTGGATAGGATAAAGTCTAATCATCGGAAAAAAATGAATTGTAGGCTTTACCAGAGAGAGGGCAACGCAGTAATACTCAGAGGTGAGAATTTCTCGCTATTTTCACTATTTTCGAGTACATATATAGTATATATAAATATATATAGATCAGGATTGACCAGTTTACTGAGGTTTCAAAATTAAAATATTTTCCGTCACTGGGATTTTGAAATCTAAAGATTTCCCTTTTACTGAGATTTTGAAATTTAAATATTTTTGTTTACTGTGTTCTCAAAATTTCTCATGCATATTAACTATCTACGGCTCTGTTTGTGTTTTGGCTTTTTGATTGTTTGCCTGATCGAGGCCATACTTTATCACCCGGTCACTTTTACTGGTATTACTGTGTTACTATATCTACTGTGCATGTTTTATGCTATTACTAATTGTCGGAGGTGTACTTTATTGCTCCGGTGACATTGGGATCCCAAACCCCGGTAGTTCGAAACGGCGAGCTCGACGTTGGGCCTGATTGCTTGGCTAGACTCCGTGGGTACTGCAGGTTATCTCGAGATAGACCACTACTGAGCCGGCTATACTGATATTTTGTTGGAGATGTGGAATTGAAGAGCTGAGAGTGTCTGTCGGGGACCCTGTCCTTATATCCATAAAAGGACACCCTCGACGACCTCACCCATATCCTTATACTGCGAATGCTTACTAAATGCTTGTTGCATTGCATTACTGATTTTGTGCTTTGAAAATTATGGTTACACTGGTATCCAAAACTTATGTTTTCAAGCAAGAACGTTTTCACACCTGATTGCCAACAACTAGAGATTTCTCACTGAGCTTTCTAGCTCACAAAACCAAAATACTATTTTCTAGGTTGGGTTTAGGTGGAGCGGTTCATTGTACCTGATCAAGAAGAGGCTCGAACAGTGGAGGGTCAGTCAATGTTCGCGAGTAGGACATGCTTTTGTGACCCGAGTAATTAGGAGCTAAACTCAGTTTATCTTGATTAGAGCCTATTTACTATTTCTTTCGATTAAACTTACTATAGCTATGGGCGCAAGTGGTGGGCGTTGCTACTACTTTGGTTCTATTTACTTAATCCATTTATGGAATGCTATCGAAAGACTCAATTCTGTATTGTTACTATGGGCGAGAGCCCTGATGATGCCTAGTCAACCGCCCTTAGGTATGGCTCCTACAGGGGGGTCGGGGTGGGGTGTCACAAAATATGTGAGCACTACTTGATTCTAAGTTTTCATCTTATTTATTAAAAGTTGGTGACGGAATTGAAGATACAAATGAGAAAGACGAAGTTCAAATACCCTCATAAGCAAACATTAGTTTTATAGATGATACTACTTTAAATACATTAATAGACACTGTATTTCCAAATGTCAGTGATTATAATTTTGATGTTTCCTTATTGGTAAAAAGGGCTATACTTACAATAAGAAATGAGTTTGTTCATGGAATAAATGATGTCCTAATTAATAAATTCCCTGGTGAAGAAACTATATATTTTAGCTATGATGAAAACTCAAATACATATACTCTACCATATCAACAAGAATTGTTTCATTCTTTAACTCCTCAAGGGCTTCCTTCTCACAAACTTTGAGTGAAAATAAATGCACCAATCATACTACTAAGAAATATCAATCCAACTGAGGGACTTTGTAATAGTACACATCTCAATTTGTCAAGGTTATGATAGAAATATCATTTTTGCTGAGATTTTAGTTGGTACATGTGCGGGAAAATTTTTCTTCGTTCCATGTATAACATTAGAAGCTTCAGTTGATAATTTCTCATCTATCCCATTTAAAAGAAAACAATTCCCAATACGATTGTGTTTTGCAATGACAATCAATAAAGCACAAGGTCAAACACTGGATTTCGTTGGTATATACTTGAAAGAGCTAGTATTTTCACATGGCCAACTTTACATTGCATTATCAAGAGCAAAAACTATTGATCAATTAAAAGTGCTTATTAGACCATTAACACTATTATTACAAAGTACTAATTATAAAAAGAATGTTGTCTACCAAGAAGTCCTAATGACAGCTACTACTAATTACAATTGATTCAATTATTAATAACGCTTATTTACACTTTATTTCATTTGTTAAAGTCCTAAAATTATCGATGAAACTGTTAGTTCTAAACTAATGAAACTTCCTTTCTCTACATTTGTGTTCCTCCCTGTTTTAGGTCGATAGAGGATAAATGCATAACAATTGCAACTCTGGACCCGAGTGTTTCCAATTGGTTTGCAAAGGTCTTAATCGCTGAAAAAACTCCCATTCGATTGAAATGGGGATCTAAGTAACAAATACTTGTGTTTGTGGACAAAGAGGTCAAATTTATTCAGCCCATTCAAACAAATCAGTGACTTCTCATCTTATTTTACTTATATGATGTCTTCACAGAATCAAATGATACAACGCACCATTTATGAACAAGATGTTGATCAGCTTGATCAGGTGCTGCGACTGTACCACACCTACTATGTTGGCAATGGCAGAATCCAAAAAAATCAACAAGAATGCACCAGTTTTAGCAGATTGAAAATACCACATGATCTTGAACAGAAGTATTTTTATCAAGCCTGCAAACAAAGAAGAAGAGCTACCTCTATAGAATATTTATCAGCTGATTCCCTTTGCACAATGCTCTCACCTCGTTGATGTTATTGAAGAGTAAGTTTCAATAGAAGTTATCAATTGTTAAGACTCAAAATTTTACTATACTACATTGGAAATAAATTTATGATTTCTGTTTATATATAGGTGTAGATCAATGATTCTCACTTTGTGGGAAGATTTTCTGCTAAGTGAAGCACAATATCTGACTGAAAATGTTTATAACATACCTATCATTTTAGGAATGAGACTATCAGCCAACGGCTTTTATGGTAAGAATAATTTTCATTTCTTTAGTTATGAGAAAGAGAAATTCAACAAAAGCAGTGTAGAATAATTAAACTAAGTTTCTTATTAGTTTCTATTTCCTATTCGATTTATGTTTCCTGTTTGGTTTCATATTTGTTTTAGGAAACCTAATTGTTTTAGAAAATAGCTGCAATCTGAATCTGTGTAGGATTCAGGGATAGTTTAACCTATAAATACATGCCTTGTATTGCCATTGTAAACATAGAGAAAATTACAAAGATTAAAGAAAGTCTTTCGGCTGTTTTGGTTTTCCGACGTGAAAGCTCTCCTTTTGCTTTGGTTTACGTCAGTTTGTTTAAAGGCACAAAGCCTTTCTTTTTTACTTGCCTCGATTGGCGTGCAAATCAAAATCAATTTGTGTAAGCTTAGTTTCTTCTTAGCGGCCATACGTATCAATTCGGATTGAATTGCTTTGTTTCAATTTGCGTGAATCGATTTAAATATTACTCCCTGATCAGCTTTACATATTTGGCAATGATCTTAGTTTCCGGTTAAATTCTTGTGGGTTTATTTAATTTTGGGTCCTACATTTGGTATCAGAGCCTATGTTATTTTTTGGGCGTTCAAGATGTCTACTTTATTTAATCCTCCTGATTGCCATGTATTTGTCTTTGATGGGAAAAATGATTTTGAAATCTGGTGTCAGTTTATGGAGAGTTTTTTCAAGATGGTTGGTATTTGGCATGTGATTGAGCCAGGTTTTTAAGAACCTGAAAAAGACAAGGAAGGTGAAAAATTAACATGTGAGGGAAGTAAAGAATTGGAGAAGAATCATTCTCACAATGATCATGCACTCTATTATTTAAGAATGAAGGTTGGATTAGACGTATGCAGAAGTTTAATGGAAGTAAAGACAGATAAGGAGTTTTGGGAACAGTTAAAAATTATCAATCGAGGAAATGAAAGCGTTCAAAAAAAGAAACTGCAGGAGTTAAGGAGATAATTCGAGTTGGCAGAGATGAAGCCTGATGAAAAGGTGCAAGAATACATGGCTAGGGTAAAATCCATAGCTGGTCAGATGAAGATCAACGGTGATAAAGTGACGGAAGAGCAGATGGTGTCGAAAGTTCTTCGGACGTTGACTTCGAAATTTCACACAAAGAAGGAGATTATTGAGGCCATTAAAGATTTTTTCACTTTTTCATATGCTGATTCGGAAGGAGAATTGGTGACATATGAGATGTCATGTGACAGACCATCGGTTGATGCAGCGGCAGAAGCATTGAAGGCTTTGGTATATAAGCCTAAAGAATTCGATGATGGTGAAACCAATTAGCAGGGCCAGAATTCTCAAAGGAGAGGACATGGTGGTCTAAGCTTCAGAGGCAGAGGCCATGGTAGAGGTAATTGATGTGACGCAAATTGTCCGTCAATGGATACTTCTTGCTGCCCAATAAGAATTCTTGTGCGTCAAGGTCCACTTCGGTAGTTGCTAACCCAAGAGAAGGGAAGCAGCGCTGGAAACCGGGCTAGAGGGCTCAGATTGACTCAAATGAAGGGGAAACCGGAGGCTGTGGATAATTCTGATGATCAATATAAAAACGCAGGAGAGATGCAGGGCTTTCCCCCCGGTGTAACTCTGACGGTCAAGTTAGTATGATTGAAGAAGATGAACAGTATGCACTAAGAGCTCAAAACGTAAATAGTTGAGTACCTCCCAAGCCTGAAGACTTAGTATTTATATCAAGACTCAAATTATGCCCGTTGCAATGTAATGATCAGCATTTCCAACTGCTCTGTCTCCCTGCGCGTCCAACTGCTCCTGTCATCATAATCTGACTTATGGCTTCCTTCACGCCATCATTCTGAGTGATTTCTGCATGCATTCAAAATACATGTCTAATCCTATTACGACTTCTACCTACTGTGTCAGTGCCCTTACTTGTTTCGACCTAAGCTCTATGGCTCGGTAGTGATGACCGTTGGGAGGAATATAGGAAAACTTAGTGGGACCGACCTAAGTGTTAAACCGGTCTAAGCTTGTGTCTTTGGCTCAGCTTTATGGAACTTTCCGACCTAAACTTGGTTTTAGACCTTTCAGATATCTTTATCTCTTAACTGTTTATCCTTCCTTTTGTTCATTGGGCCAGGCCCAATGAAGGCCTATTTTTATGCACACCAACAAGTCCCCTCAGTATTAGGTTTTACCGAGCTAAAACTTAATACTTTCTTGTGTTTTACAGAGCCAAAAATTTGACCAAGGTATTTATCATGCATCCACCCGAAGCCAGCATGAAATGTGGATTGTTCCGACTTAAGCTTACCAAAAGTGTTAAACTATTTCAAGTGAAGTAGTAGAAAGTTACCGACCTGCCGAATATCATAGCTATCAAAAGGAAAGCATGAGCTACAGCTAATAAAAATCCGACCCAAAGAAAATAATACGTTAGCCGATTCATAAGTAAATAATGTGATGCTGACCCAAAAAGACTGAATTTATCAATAAAGGCGTACCTCGGCCTTTGAAGAGTCGGGACATGACAGGACACGCTCAGCGACTTTCGAGGCGTTCGGTACGACTTCCCACGTTTGTCCGTTTCTCAAGGCGGTATTAATAGCTCCAGCGGTTAGCTTGTCTGCTACACTTCGTCTTCCCGAATTTTCCTTTAAGTAGCGAAAGGCCTTGTATTACGGCCTTCAAGCTTTTAAAACAAATTTTCTTGCTTCTTCAATTTTGCTCTGTATTTGTCTGTGCTGTAACCTCTCTCCGCCGTGCCCATTTGTGCCACCGTTTCTCTCCGCCATCTTCATTGTTTATTCTGCGGCATTCCATGGCCGAGGAAAGGAGTTCCGGTACCGGCGCGTCTCGTCTGAACCCATCTTCCGGTTAGTTAATTCTTCTTCCTCCTTCTAATAATTTGTAATTGAATCGCCGGCTTAGGGATAATTTTTCGGCAAGCACAATGCATGAGCCCTTTTTTACTGCTATCGGATGTGGGATATACTGCTAGTTTAAATTTATCCATGGGATCTTCTGTTTTCTCGAGATTATGCATGATTCCGATACATCTGTACTACTTTCTATAGATGCGGCCGCCATCTCCTATGATTTTCATCCCGATGAAATATAATCTGAACTTACTAGGGTAGAATTAGAAACCCTAAGATCGGCCCATTACTTTGACCCAGCTATCCCGACCCAACTGGCCACACTCGAAGAACGAATAACCAGTACCTCCGGTGGTTGGGTCGGCGTATATGAGCACCATATAAAATTCGGACTAAGATTTCCTGTCCCAACTTTTTTGACCGAGCTATGTAGTTACTTAGGCACTGGGCTGAGCCAACTAGTGCCCAATGCACTTAGGTTTCTAGTGGGCTTTATGTGCGTCTGTTCCTGGGCCAAAATCCGACCCACCCTAGATCTGTTATTCCAATATTATACCATCTGTCAATATCCTTATGGGCTGGGATGGGTTTCTTTGCAAAAACGTAGGAACGGACCTATCCTCACAACCGACTCTCCAGATACCATAAAACATTGGAAAACCCATTTTTTCATGGTGAAAGCTGACGAAGCCAACCTTCTCTGCCGATGGTTGGAGTTGACTGCGCCAGCAGATCAGAACTGGGATAAGTCCAATCCCATAGTGTTGTCGAAATATAAGATTTTAAACTCTTATATCAGTTCAGAGAAATACTCGGTTAAATATCCTTCCGAGGGCCTTCTTGTCTGGGCCGGGCTGAGCCGGGCTCCCAATGTTGAACCAGAATGTAATTACCTGCCTCTGAACTTTTATAACTGTGGCTTTATTTATCTTAGCTCGGTTTTGCTAATACTCTTGCATCTGTCTCTTCTGTTCTCAGGTGGTTTCAGTGGATTCGGTTGGAAAAAGAAGTCCCATAAGCAGACGGCAGCCTCGGGATCTTCAAAAAGACCCCCTGCGAAAATTAACCTGACCCAAGAAAGGGAAGGGGCCGATCCCTCCACTGACACCTTAATTCTCAGAGCGTCGAAGAAGAACAGGCCGACCCCCACGAAGGTTCAAGCGGCCAAACACGGCAAGGCCCCACAGTTGTTGACGGATTCCACTTTCGGAGTCGAGCTACTCAGCCGGATGAGTTGTTGGGGCCCTTGGACTCGTCGTCCAAGGAAAGAATGATCATCCTCAAAGATCAAAAGGAAAGACCGAGCCCCCTAGCTCGGCCCGTATATCAGCCTCACTTGGCGGGACCCCCGCCTGAAGATATCCAGCCTTACTCGGAAATAGTGGCCGACTCCCACAGCTCTTTCGCTGAGATAGTCGAGGCGAGCAACCAGATGCTACAAAGCATCAAACAGTTAGCGAAGCAAGAAGCCTTTCTGGCTTAGCAGATAAAACGGGTAAACTTCTGAACTTTTAGCTTGTTCCCTGAAATGAATGATTACTTTGTGCGATATTTCTATAAGGCCCATAATCGGATTTTGCAGGTCGGGGTAAATTATGCAGCTACGGCCAAAAGGACTATGGCTTTGGATATTCTGGCGGAAGTGGAAGAATTAAAGCAAGACAAGTCCGAGCTGGGGAAGAAGATTGCCGACCTGGAAAGGGCGTTGGAGGAGGAGAAGAAGAAATCTTCCCAGCTACTAAGTCCGGCTGAGGTGAAAGCGGCACGTCAAGCTACCTTAGAAGATTTTAAAGGGGGGCCGCTGTGGATCTTATGAACCGCCGGTTTATGGAGCTGATCCAGTGTGGTTACATTATCTGCTGGGATGAGTTTAAGGGCCCGAGGTCGGTAGATGGCCTTTCTGAAGATTCTCTGGCTCACACTTCCCTGCTAGCTTAGGATCGGGGCCCCTTCGACCTGATAGAGGAGGTCAAACAGGAGTGCCGGGTGAATGGTATTCCTTTGCCAGAAAACATGGAAGAGGAAGATCCTGCGGCCGACCCAAATGGGGCAGCTGATGAAGAAGCGACCTCCCAAGCTCTTCCTTCTTAGCTTTTATTTGTACAATTTTTCAGAATATTTTTGCTAAAACAATCTTTGTATCAAGCCAGCATAACTTTTTCCTTTGAATATATGACTTAACTTTTTCACGATCTTGTCTTCAACTTGCTTAGAGATAGTATTTTCTTAAGTGTGCTGCGTTCCAAGCCCGCGGACCTAACTGTCCTTGTAAATCTTCTAAAACATAACTACCATAGGTCGGGCTTTGATCACCCGGTAGGGCCCTTCCCAATTAGATACCAACTTGCCTTGATCTTACGGTTTACTGATAGCTCGGTTCCGCAAAACCAAATCTCCCGGTACAAAGGCTCGATGTTTGACCCGAGCATCATAGGTTGCCGAACTAAATTCTTGTAATTTAATTGGTGTATGTAGACAGTGTCCCGAACTTCCTCCATCAAATCCAAACTAAGCTCCAAGTTTCTTTGATTCTGGTCCCTTTCGAAGTGCATGACTCGGGGCGCACTACTTTGTATTTTTGGGGGTATGACAGCATTGACTCCAAAGGCTAGCTCGAAAGGAGTCTTTCCCGTAGCTGATTTAGACGTAGTTCGGTGACACCATAACACATGAGGTAGCTGTTCCACCCAATTCTTACATTTATCTTCTAGTCTAGTTTTCAACCCGTGCAACAAAGTTCGATTGGTGAGTTCCACTTACCCATTTGCTGGAGGATGAGCCACAGATGCAAAACGTTGGGTAATACCTAGCCTTGAACATAAGGCTGTGAATTCCTTGGATTCAAACTGAGTCCCATTATCCGAGATAACTGAATTGGACACGCCGAAATGGCAGATGACTTGCCTCCATAGAAATCGAGCTACAGTTCGCCCGGTAATATTGGTCAATGCTTCAGCTTCCACTCACTTAGTGAAGTAGTCTATGACCACAACTAGATAATGACAAGAGCCGATTTTAGGAAATGGCCCCATAAGATCTATCCCCCATTCCGCAAAAGGCCAAGGCGCAATTATCCTGGTAAAACTGGATGCCGGCAATCTATGAATCGGTGCATTATGCTGGCAGCTGGAACAATGCTGAACATACTTGACTGCTTCTTGAAATAATTGAGGCCAATAAAACCCAGCCCCAATTACTTTTTTTGCCAAATTTCGAGCCCCGATATGGGACCCACAGTCCCCCTGGTGTATTTCCTTAAGCACGACCTCCGCCTCTCCTGGACTTAAAATTTTAGTAAGGGCATTAGGAACCCCCTTTTGTATAGATCGTCCCCAACTATCTGATAGTGTTCAGCCTTCTTTCGTATTCGCTGTGTTTCCTTTCGCGAGTTCGGCAAAGTACCGTTTTGTAAATATTGCCATATAGGAGATCGCCAATCCTGACCCTCGCTTATGGACAAGGTTGTTGGCTCAGCCGTACTCCTAGTCTTCACCTCTTCTACTAGAACAGTTTTAGTCAGATGAGAGAAAACCAAAGAAATCAATTTGGACAAGGCGTCTGCATTTGTGTTCTTGCTCCATGGAACTCGCTCTATAGTCCATTTTGGAAGAATTTGCAGCTGTTGTTGTACCAGTGCCAAATATTCTTCCATTTGCCGATCTTTAGCTTTGTACTCCCCCAAAATTTGTTTGACGACCAACTGGGAGTCTGAACAAATTTTCAGATTTCGGACCCCCATCTTTCGAGCTAATTTTAGACCGGCTACCATGGCTTCATACTCTGCTTCATTATTGGTGGCCATAAAACAGAATCGCAAAGCATAAGTGTGGACTTCCCAGGTAGGGCTGGTGAGGATGATCCTGGCACCCGATCCGGACTGGCTAGAAGCACCGTCTACATAGAGTGTCCATGAATCATCACCTTTTGCTATGGCGAGAAGGAGGTCGGTTTCTGGTGATGGACTAGACTCGTCTTCCTGAATGTCCGGTATTCCCTCAGCTATAAAATCTGCCAACACCTGACCTTTGACCGCGGTGCGAGGCACAAAGGTGATATCGTACTCCCCTAGTTCAATGGCCCATTTGGTGAGACGACCTGAAATTCCAGCTTTTTGTAAAACGGCCTTTAAGGGTGCATCAGTGTAGACAGTGACTCCGTGGGAGTCAAAATAAGGTCGGAGATGTCGGGTGGAGTGAACTAGAGCCAGGACTAATTTTTCCATGTTGGAATAGTTTTTTTCTGCAGCTTGCAAAACTTTGCTAACAAAATATATGGGTCTTTGAACCCAGTTATCTTCTCAAAGCAAAACCGAGCTAATCACAGATTTGGTGGTGGCTATGTACATGTATAATTGTTCCCCAGGAATCGGCATAGTTAAAGATGGTAGAGATGCTAGATATAATTTCAATTGTTCAAAAGCTATTTGACATTCGGGAGTCCACACAAATTTATCTGTTTTTTTAAAATGCTAAAAAATGGTAAAGCTCGTTCTGCCGACCGAGCTAAAAACCGATTCAAGGCTGCTAGTCTACCCGTTAATTGGTGTACCTCATGAACTGACCTAAGAAGGTGCATTTGCAGGATAGCCTCTACTTTCTTAGGATTAACGGAAATACCATCTTCAGAAACCATATAACCTAAGAATTTACCCGATGTTGCCCCAAAAATTCATTTCTTAGGATTTAATCTTAACTTGTATTGGACTAAGGTTTCGAGTGTTTCACGCAAATCAAGTAGATAATTAGATTCATCCCTACTTTTAATAAGTAAATCATCAACATATGCTTCCATGTTCCGACCTAATTGATTTTTAAAGATCTTATTTACTAGGCGTTGAAGCATTTTTCAAACCGAAAGGCATAGTAATAAAGCAATAAGTACCTTTATCCATGATAAAAGATGTTTTCTCCTCATTTTCTTTAGCCATGAAGATTTGGTGATAGCCCTTGTAGGCATCCAAGAAGTTGAGAAAGCAAAATCCAGCTATGGCATCAACCAGTACATCAATTAAGGGCAAGGGGAACCAATCTTTGGGGCAGGCCTTGTTCAGGTCGGTGAAGTCGATGCACATACGCCATGAGCCGTCTGGCTTGGGAACTAATACAGGATTAGCTAGCCACTCAGGATAATCCACTTCTCGAATGATACGCACCTCTAGTAAAGCGTTGACTTCAATTTCTATGTATTTGCTGCGTTCTCCTCCAAGGTTACGCTTCCGTTGACGAATCGGCCTATGACTGGCATCAATGGATAGCCTGTGTTCAATGATGTTTCGAGAAATGCCAGGCATGTTTTCCGGCCCCCAAGCAAAGACTTTCGCAAACTCATGCAAAAGGTTAAGTAAATCATGTTGTAACTGAGGAGGTAAATCGACCCCTATCTTAATTACCTTGTTTGGGTCGGCAACCAGAGGAACAGCCTTAACTTTAGCCCCAGCCTCAATGGATCGGTCCGAGCTACCTGCCAGGTCGGTGATGTTAATTGGGTGAGCGATATTGCCTTGAAGGGTAGCTGGCGAAACCCGGGGCGCGAGGGTCGGGGCGACCGCTGAAGCAACCTGCGATTTTCGATCCAGAGGAGCCTGTTCTCTTAGAGAAGCTGTGTAACATTGCTTGGCCTGTATGACATCACAACGAAGAGAAGCCACACCACCCGTGGTGGGGAATTTTAAAAGCATATGCATAGTAGAAGCAATTGCCTGAAATTGATTTAGTCCAGGCCGACCCAAATATACATTATAAGGTGAGGGCTCATCGATGACCACGAAATCTATGATTTCTGTTCGTTTTAGCTGGCCAGCTATCAAGGTGACTGGTATGCTTAACTGCCCCACAGAAATAACATGGTGGTTGCCAAAGCCAACCAAAGGTATACGTACTGAATTTAAACATGCCTTAAGCAACTGACATCCTGCTAATGCCTTGGTAGTAATTATATTACTAGAGCTACCAGTGTCTAATAATGTCCTACGTACTTGGTAAATAGAAATGTAACAATCGATCACTAGTGGATCATCACAATCATAAGGCAAGAAAAAATCATTGTCGTCAAAAGTAATAACCGGTGTCATGGTGTCTGTTTTATGCTTACCTAAAACGTTTTTTCTTTGCCGATATACTTGTTTTCTCTGACGATTAGAGTCACCTTGGGTCGGTCCTTCAGCTATAGTATTCACGACCCCAGCTATGGTTATGTAGGCAGAGGAACCAGTATTTGAGGTGCGAGGGTCGGGCTGGGGGCATTCCCGAGTGAAATGGCCGGGTTCCCCACATCGGTAACATCCAGTAGGTCGTTCCCGACTTGATGGAACTGCTGGTTTGGGCAGAGGGGCTGATGTGAACCCTTGATTTCAACTTGTGAAAACAAGAACTCAATGCGAAAAATTGTCAAGGAAAGTCTGTATGCAAGACGCAGCTCTCAAAACTCTAGAATCCTTACCCTTGGATTCGGCAGACTACTAATTTAACAAGTTAAATTAAACACGCAATTCAAACCAAGTGGAGAATAATAGAGGCGAAACAAAGCATGCAATTAGATAGAGCAATTATCTAATTAGCCTATAGTTCCTGTACTTCAGCAATTAACAAGCATGTAAATTACTTAAGCCAAAATAAAGAAGAGTGAATAATAAAGTATAAACTTTCATTCAATTAATCACTGTGAAATAATGAAGTGCAGCACCCCTATTTATAGGTGTAGATGCACGAAAATATAAGAGAAAATAAGGAAAGAAAAACAAGGAAAATACCAAAAAGAATAAAAGGAATTTCGGCAGCACAAAGAAGGAATTGCCGAAATTGCAAGGAAGAAAAGAAGAATGAAAATTTTGGATTTTCTCCTTAAAAGGAAGAAGGAAAACCGAAAAGAAAAAGGAGAAAAGGAGAAGGGGAAATTCAGATTTCACCCATAAAAGAAAAAGGTAAAAACTGAAAAGAAAAGGAGAAAGAAAAAGAGGAAACTATGAAGAGAATCAGGTAACATGCACAAAACCTTAATTCTCCTCCTAACCCTAACCCTAATTTTGAATTGCTTCTCCTTGGGCTTGGGCTTGGCCGAATGTGGGTTCATGAAGTGGACTTGATGGATTCGGCCTAATTGATGTAGCATGATGATGTAGATGTAGGAAGCTTCTGGAATCTTCTGGAAGCTTCCGGAATCATTTCAGAAGCTCAAAAAATATTCCACTTCTAAAATTCTTCAGTCTTCATGAAATCTCCATTTTTTTACTGGAAAGACTTGTAGTTACCATTTTTACCATTTTCTTAGCTCGTAAATACCATTTTCACCATTTGCACAGCTTGAAAATACCATTTCCACCATTTCCTTAATTGGAAAGATTAGTATTCACCATTTCTACCCTTATGGAGAGTAAGGTAACCCTTGTAAGCTTCCTTTCTTTCTCATTGAGTTCATTGGAGCTGGATATGAGTTGAGCTTCTGTAGCACACCTTTGAACAAAGTTTGCAAGGTCTGCTTTAAGCTTTGAAGTCCTCTTGCGAGTCATCGGCCCAACTATATCAACGAATGGATCTCTCTGATATGGACTTGGATTGTGGAGCATTGGTGGGCCTCGATGAAGCACTCAAACCTCAGCTGCACTCTCTGCACCATCTTCTGGATCTCCTTGAGCTAGACTTGTCGATGAGCTAGGGGCGTTCAAATCAGGGGCCACTTGCGTATATTGAGGTAATCTTCCGGCTTGGATAAGCTTTGCTATCTCTGCAGTTAAATCTCTACAATCATTAGTATTGTGGGCGATATGCTTATGATAGTTACAATACCTACTAGGATTGAGCCAATCTGTGGGACCTGTCATGGGACGGGCTGGAGGTAGCAACCCTTGATGCTGGATAGCTGCATATATGTCGGCCTGAGGCACGGAAAAGGGCTCGACTACCTGCAAACCATTAACACCGACCCCAACCTTCGGGCCAGTGTTGTTAGTACTCACAAAGTTCTGCTTCTTACCTCCTCCCGTGGTAGGGATCGGAGAAGAAGCTTTCCTCTTGTCAGAAAAACTCCTCTCTCGTTCCTGTTTAAGCACTGCAGCATCCTCAATAACAGCAAAATTAACAGCAGTAACTATCATTTCGAAGTAAGAATGTGGGGGTCGGATGACTAGTTCAGTAGCTAATAGTCCCGACCGTAATCCATTAATAAAGGACCCCATCATAATCCTGTCATCCTTTTCATGGCATTGCCTAGATTCTACATTCAACCTATCTATGTAGGCCTGCAACCCCTCTCTCACCCTTTGAGTTATGTTCATTAAATGTGAAATTGGCTTAGATAATATCTTGTTGCCCATGAAATTAGCTAAAAGAAAATCACCAAATTGATCTAATGAATGAATAGAGTTTCGAGGCAGGGTACAATACCAATTAATAGCTTGACCTTTTAGAGTAAGATGAAAGGTCATGCAGCGGTTAGCATATGATAAATTTGCAGCATCCATGACACTCATGCATTGCATCCAGTGAGCCGTCGGGTCAGTAGTTCCATCGTATTTATCAACCTTACCTAAACCTTTGTAACCCGGTGGAAATGGAGCTGTTTGAATTCCCAGCCAAATGGATGAGAGACGCGAGATGTGGGCCCGGCTCGTCCTAACTGAGCACATCCAGATCCGGGTAGGGCTGCTTGACCGGCTAGGTGTATCCTGTTTGACCTAAGGGGTATCCTCCTATTCCGGGATAAGCAGGTAGTGATCCTCCAGTTGCGAAGCTCCCCGCGCCGGGCCCGGTATAATAGCTCGGGTTAAGTAAGGGAGAGTACCCAATGAGGGGCTGCATGGCTCGGCTTGTGCCTATGCCGTAATGTTGAAACTGAGCTACGCTTGACGGGGCTATGTGTCCGGGATATCCTAATTGGTTAACCTTGGGACCAAGGTGGCTAAATTGGCTAAACTGTTGACCTAAGCTGGGCTGACCTATTTCACTCGACTGCGGACCTAAACCAGGCTGACCTAACTGACTCACTTGCTGTCCTAACATAGGAAAAGGCAAACCTGACATGAAAGGGTAAGTATTGAGCTGAGCAGTATGAACCATGAAAGGGGCTGGAAAGGTAGGGGTGACCTGGGTATGGGCTAAGGTGGTGTAGACAGGAGGAGCGGTAGAAAGGGTAGGGAGACTAGCTACATAGTTAGACCCCAAAAAATGATGAGCCCCCCCAGAGTAAGGAGGACATCCCGAAACAGCGACAGACTGGGGGGGGAGACTGGAAATCAAAACAACGGATGGATCGGCCATGGGATTGAACAGAGCTCCTGGTGGAGGAATAGTAGGAATAGCCTGTGAACCAACAGGATTCTCCACGTTAACTACATCTAAGATAGTGGTTATAATGTTTGAGACGAAGAGTCCCAAACCGGGAGTAGAGGTGGTGGGAGGGCCAGGATTGATTAGATGAAAAAACTGTGGGAACAAACGATAAAATTTTTCTCTTTCAGCTTGTTCTTGCTGAGGGGTGAGAGACTCCGTGGTGTGAGATATGATAGCGGCGGTGGTAACAGGTGGAACATTGGTGGTGGTAGGAACTAAAGCGGTGATCGGAACAATTGTAGCCGTAACTGTGGACATAGTGGTGGTGCTGGAAGAAGAAGCACCCACTCCCGAACAATCTTGAATTTGAGTCATGGTTTTAACAAATTTCTTTGAATATGGAGAAAATTTGATGAAATAATTTGATCAAACGTTCCCCACAGACGGCGCCAATTGATGTGATGCAAATTGTCCGTCGATGGATACTTCTTGCGGCCCAATAAGAATTCTTGTGCGTCAAGGTCCACTTCGGTAGTTGCTAACCCAAGAGAAGGGAAGCATCGCTGGAAACTGGGTTAGAGGGCTTGGATTGACTCAAATGAAGGGAAAACCGGAGGCTGTGGATAATTCTGATGATCAATGTAAAAACGCAGGAGAGATGCGGGGCTTTCCCCCCGGTGTAACTCCGACGGTCAAGTTAGTATGGTTGAAGAAGATGAACAGTATTCACTAAGAGCTCAAAACGTAAATAGTTGCGTACTTCCCCAAGCCTGAAGACTTAGTATTTATATCAAGACTCAAATTATGCCCGTTGCAATGTAATGATCAGCATTTCCAACTGCTCCATCTCCCTGCGTGTCCAACTGCTCCTGTTATCATAATCTAACTTGTGGCTTCCTTCACGCCATCATTTTGAGTGATTTATGCATGCATTCAAAATACATGTCTAATCCTATTATGACTTCTACCTACTGTGTCATTGCCCTTACTTGTTCCGACCTAAGCTCTATGGCTCGGTAATGATGACCGTTGGGAGGAATATAGGAAAACTTAGTGAGACCGACCTAAGGGTTAAACTGGTCTAAGCTTGTGTCTTTGGCTCGGCTTTATGGAACTTTCCGACCTAAACTTGGTTTTAGACATTTCAGATATATTTATCTCTTAACTGTTTATCCTTCCTTTTGTTCATTGGGCCTGGCCCAATGAAGGCCTATTTTTATGCACACCAGTACTTTTTCTTACCAACCAAAGGTTAATTCGGATGCTCAAAATAATGGGCAAAAACGTGATGCTCACATAAAAAAGGATTGTTGGGGTCTTAAGAATAACAATACTAAACATGCTCAAATAGCTAAAAGTAGTGGTGATAATCAAGAAACTGTTTTATTTTTTGCTGGGGCTGGTGAAGAAGATAAAAATTCTAAGTGGTACATTGATTCTGGTTGTAGTAATCATATGTGTAGGAGAAAGAAAATTTTTTCTTATCTTGATGAGACCTACATGAACACAGTGAGGTTTGGAAATAATCGTGTTGTATCTGTTGTTGGGAAATGTAATATTCCCATTACTTTGAAAAATGAAAAGACCAGTGCAATAGGTGATGTCTATTATGTGCCTAATCTTAGTCAGAATTTGTTGAGTCTTGGTCAATTACAAGAGAAGAATTATGATATTAATTTTAGGCATGGTATTTGCACAATTCGTGATGAATGGATGAGGATGATTGCAAAGGTAGACATGAACAATAACAGATTATTTACAATCACTCTTAATTATTATAATTCAGCTTACTTTAATACCACTAGCTGTGATGAGAGTTGGTTGTGGTATATGGGATTTGGCCACTTTCATTTTAGATGTTTGAACTTTATTGTGAAGAATAATGTTAGTACTAGATTGCCATCACTTAACTTTAAATCTCAACAATGTCTGTCGTGTGTTTTGGGCAAGAAGCACGGGGAGCCTTTTCCAAAAGGTGAAGTTTGGAGGGCAAAGCAGCCATTGGAGTTGATTCATTCTGACTTGTGAAGTTTGGAGGGCAAAAGGCTGGTAACAAATATTTTATCACTTTCATTGATGATTTTAGTAGGAAGACCTGAGTTTATTTATTGAAGTTTAAATCTGATGCATGTGATATTTTCAAGAGTTTCAAGACTTATGTTGAAAAGCAGAGTGGGCATTCCATTAAAACTCTGAGAACTGATAGAGGCACTGAATATACGGTGTGTGATGATTTCTTAAAAAATTATGGGATCAAACATCAAATGATAGCCAGGTACACTCCATAGCAGAATGGTGTTGCAGAGAGAAAGAACAAAACAATAATGGATATGGTAAGGTCGATGATGACAGCCAAAAGTATGCCTAAGGATTTCTGGGCTGAAGCTGTAGCATGTGCAGTTTATTTGTCGAATAGGTGTCCAACAAGAAGTATTGGTAAGAAGACTCCATATGAGATTTGGCCAGGAAAGAAACCAAATATCTCCCATCTGAAGGTATTTGGGTGTGTTACATATGCCCATGTTTCGGATGCAATTCGGAAGAAGTTAGATGATAAGGCAGAAAAATGTGTCTTCATTGGTTACAACAGCGAGACCAAAGGGTACAAACTATTCAATCATGATACTGGGAAGGTAATTATTAGCAGAGATGTTACTTTTGATGAACAGGAAATTTGGGATTGGAAAAAGAAGGTACCAG